>CAOLHI010000397.1:0-667600 GCA_948474755.1 Ctenosaura bakeri
AAATCCCTAATTGGAGATAGTTTGTGTCCAAAGAATAACAAGACTTTTTAAAAAATTCCATTGTAAGCTTCCCAACCCTAGACAGTCAGCATGGTGTAGTGGTTTGAGCACTGGAGACCAAGGTTCAATTCCCCAATCAGCTATGAAAACCCACTGGGTGACCTTGGGTTTGTCAATACTCTCATCCCTAGAAAACCCCACGATAGGTTCACTTTATGGTCACAAGTCTGAAACGATTTGAAGGCACAAAACAATAACAAACTGTAAAACAGATGATGATGTGAGGTGTTAGACGGGAAAGGATATAATATGAACAGGGAGTTTCATCCTTAATCACTCCTTGGTACAACAGCAATAGTGAGCCAAACTTCACACTTGCATCCTATCCATCATTTGGCTGCTAGAAAATTACATAAGCAAGAAGCTCGGGATGATAGAAGAAATCCACAGGATTGCTGACTGTTGCAAGACATGCCATCACAACTGAAAATTACAAAACAAACATGCAAAAAATATGGGTAAAGTTTATATAACTGACTCAATGTGAATTCTGTTTTCCAAAGTAAAGGTTTCCAAAACTTTGCACATTGATATCACTGGGAATGATGTAGCTGTATGAAAAACTGCAGTGTATATCTTCCCTGGCTCATTTTGCTATCACTTCACATTTTTAATGGTTTGATGGGATGCTGAATGCTATTGTTCCACCTTAATGGGGCAGCATTAAAGCAACAGCAAAGCTGGCTTTTGATTTTCTGAAAGAATGGAACCTAAAGGTGAGAGAAAATGTTATCAGGAGTAGAGAAAAAGAATTTAAGGTCAATCTGGAAAATAAGACACTGATCTGTGGTGTAGTTCAGATTACAACACCAAATCTGATTATCAGAAAAACAGAACAATAACATAAGAAAACTAAACTATTTTGGACTTTCAAATATGTTTTAAAAAGTTCTTCCAAACTTTGTTATGCTTTGCTCTTCTCAATGCAAAGTTAAGATTTAAAAACTGTTGGTGTTGGACAAAATACTGTCTACCAAGGTGGAAACTTAAAACCAGCTGGAAGCAAGAACTTTGCCTCTTCCATTTATTTAATGCTTTAGGTACTATGAAGCAAATTCCAGAGAACTGTATTCAGCTGGAAAACTAATTCACATCCACCTCATCTTGCACATTAAAGAGAACTGCCGTATCTACCAATATATGCATTGCATGAAAAGACAGAGGTAAAAATACCGCCTGTTAAATGAATTGATACAATTTTAACTAACCTGTTAACACAAATCAGGAAGAATCATAAAAGAGCCAGAAGAGTTTTGGTGTAAAAATGGCTTGTTTCTGAAAATAATGGGGTGGGGAGACGTTACAGTACTGTTAGCTTTGCAGAATGTCTAAGGCAAAAAAGAACAGGGCCTATTTCAATGAACATGCACAGTCATTAACATCTACCTGGACAGTGAAAGAGAATAATTATCAATGGAAGACAAACAGAGGTTAATGGCCATAGTCATGATATCTATGTATCTTCAGAGACAGTATACCGTTCAGTACTAGGTACTAGGGAAATTTGCTCACACTGAATGTGCATGCTTCTCCCCAGCATCTGTAGGAATACATTTCTGGAGCAGATGGGTTCCTGGACTGTTTCAGTAGGGCTCTTACCTTTCTCCGATTCTTGGGTTTCCATTTTCACAGGGGTTCTTGATACAAAATTTGAAATAGCAGAGTACCATCCTGAAAGGCATTTTAATCTGCCCACCATTACTTCTCTTTTCCTATAATACACAATCGCAAAAGAGTGTCCACTGAGTTGTAGGGCAAATTCTCAGTTCACAAGGACCCAGCATGAAAGCTATGAGCTGAGCAGCATAGAAATATCTCCAGAAAAATCAAAGTCAAACTCTTACTCAGGAGTGAAATTCTGTAATGTTACTTCTTCATTGTTTCCTGTGTGCCTTCAAACCGTTTCTGACTTATGGTGATCCTTCAGTGAACTCATCACGGGGTTTTCTAGGGCTCAGTGTGTGTCACACGCCCAAGGTCACTCAATGGGTTTCCATGGCCAAGTGGGGAATTGAACTCTGTCCTCCAGGATCATAGTCCACTAACCAACACTGGCTCAATATTACTTCTTAATATTCCACAATTCTGAAGTGCTCACAGTTTCATACATATATAATTTCTCTAGTTAAAATTTGGTAAATGAAAGAATCCATAGGGGGAAAAACACTGAAAGAAGTACATTATGTTAGCCAAACACAAAATACATCAGACAGAGAATAATTTCTGTGTATATTAAACATACACAGAAAAGTGGAGGAAGGAAATTCTCAGTTAACAAAGGAGATATACTCCCTCTTCAAAACAGGAACCAAAGTCATGGAAGTGCAGAAGAAAAACAAAGGAGACATCTGTGCTTTGAATCAAAGGTCACTTATCCAGTTTTCTAAAGAATTATCACCAACCTCTTTCTAATAACCCCTTGAACTTTGGAAAGGGGGAGTGGTAGCTTGTGAAGAATTCTTTGGTTTAAAAATACCCATGGAAAAGAAGGAGAAAAAAAGCCAGACAAAACAAGTTTGCCAGCCACATTCTGATCAGCATAGCTCCTCCTATCCTTGGTTTCCCTTTTGAGAGGATGTAATGAAAACACTATCTTTTTTTTACCAATAATATAGAAAAGACACTAAATGAGGCTCAAGCCAAGAAGCAGGAGCACTTAATAACAGTTGAAAACAAACTTAATCACTGAGAGCTTCTTTATCCTCTGTGCTTGTTATTATTTTCCTCAGGCAGTTTAGTCTCCCCATGTTAGGAATATTATTTTCAGACACAAACACTGAGATTTCTCTTCAAAAGTTTAGATTCAGGCTTGCCCCTTTCGCTACCAACCTGTGTTCTGATTAAATTCCTCCCACACCAAAGCTTTTCTGACTTGTACAAAAAAGAAGAAAGAAAATGTTCCATTCCTAATGTATTACACATACTACAAACCTAAGAGACACAAGAATATACAGGAGAGACATAAGAATATGACAGCAGCTCTATTGGATAAGAAAAAAGCCTCTCTAATTCAGCATCCCATTTCCCACAGTGTTCAGTCAGGAACTGATGGGAAGCCCACAAGCAAGGAGGAGACACTATACCCCTCTTCTCTAGAAGTTCACATGCATCTTCTGGTATTCAGAGACATATAGGCAAATCTCTGAGCAGCAGCACCCATGAACTGGTATTCCACTGCTGGGTACTAAATACCCACCAATACCTACCAACGGCCTTATCCACCACTAATTTATCTCATCCCTTTTAAAAGCCATTTATATTGGTGACAAACAGAAGAGAATTTCACAGTTTTCCATATGTTATGTAAAGTGTTTTGTTGGTTTTTTTGCCTACTCTAAAATTTCCCATCTTTAGCTTCACTGAATGTCCCCTTTATTCTGGGGGTGGGGAAGACAGACAAGAGAGGGTCCTTAGTCTGATTCAGTAAGAGCGTACCTTCCTTTAAATCTCAGGTTTTCCTTTTTACAGGTGCTCTCAATATGAAATCTGAAATATCAGAGAACCATCCTGAAAGACATCATAACCTGCCCACCACTACTGATCTTTTCTTATAATGGATAGTCACAAGAGAGTTCTCACTGTGTTGTAGGGCAAATTCTTAGTTTACAAGGACCCAGCGAGGAAAGCTATCAGCTCAACGACCTCAGGAGTGGCCAAATTTCATCTCCTCTTACAAATGGCAACCAAAAATGACATGGAATCATTTCCTGTTGCCATTTTGAAGGGGGAAAGGGAGAGAAATTAAGGTATTTGTGAGGGTTCTAGAAAGAGCTTTTTCACACATTTGTGTGCATTTGGATGGCTTTTGGCAAGATTTTCAGGTGAGAACTGCCTGACAATAACACTTTCTTTCTTTCTTTTTCTTTTTTAAAAAGGATAGTACTAGTGTAGGGATTCATGGGGTGCGAAAGTGAGGTGTGGGAGCCACAGATATCTGCACTTCCCCACCTCTTCCTTTTATAATTTGATATGCTCCTCTCCTTACTTGTTTTTCAAATAAATCAAATAGCCCCAAGTGATGTAACCTTTCTTGAAATTCATGTAACAGAAAAGACAACTACAATTCTCAGTCTTTTATATCTTTCACAGTTATTGGTCTCTTTTTTAAAAAAGTTGTTGTAGAACATTCAAATCAACACCATTTAAATAAGATGCACTATTTAGTAATCCTGTTTTCAATAGCTTACAAAATAATTTATTTAAGTGTGTGATAAATGTCTGGAGCTGAAATTGTCCAAAACAAGAGAAGCATCTGGTTTCCATCTGTTCTCGTGGGAAACAAGACAGCACTTTGGCTTTAAAAGAGAAATCGAATACTGGGGAACAGAAATCCTACAGAGCCATTGGAGAGCCTGGACTGCAATGAAAGATGCTGACACGTTCATAACCTTAAATGGATTACATATATCAGATAATGTGCCCAAATAAAAGTATACTACCCACAAAGCAAATAGTTTAAAGTGGAACCTGCCAGTGAATTTACCAGAAAGGGATCAAAATAAAAAAGCTGCCCTTGCTAGTTTTCTGTCACCTTCCTCCCTCTCTCCCTCCCTCCCTCTCTCCCAGTCTCTCACATTCTATTCTCATCTTGTCAGCCTGATGCATGCAAGATCTCTGCACAAAGAATATATCAATGTTGTGCTCTGTTCAATGCCACACACTTGATACTGATAAAGATAGTGTTCCTAACTGCTGCAGCTGCTGAAAACATTATCAGCATGCCCCATCACTCTCAAAGTGCCATGCTCTGAAGAACAAAACATTTCAAATAATGCACACGCTTGTGTATTTTTAAGTGGACAAGTGATAGAATGTATCTAACAAACAGCACAAGCCACTTAAGAGTGTTAACACAAATACATTCCTTCAATGAATATGCTGTCCTTAGTTACACTTTCCACTCTTCTTAATTTTCAGGCAACACTGTGAAATTATTCAACTATTTTATTACAAATCATGGTATAACAGAAGTCCTCTTAGCACATAAACATTGCACATGGCTGCCTAAATAAGGGAAACACAACTGTGCACTTCTACACAAACTAGGTTCCCATTTACAAATAGGCATATGCAAAGCACAGGTATGGCAAAATGGTACCAGTGGCAATGTCTTTGGAAGGAGGTATACCACGTGAAGCCTACCGTATATAGCTGCGTATAACACGACTTTTTACCCCCCCCAAAACTTTTCAAAAGTGGGGGGTCATCTTATACGCCAGGTGCTTCCCCCTGCTCAGAAAGGAGCTCCGCTGCTGCCGCCATTCCTGCCCCCCCAGAGCTTCCCCCCCCCGGAAAGGAGCTCCGCTGCCGGTCCTGCCCCCCCAGAGCTTCCCCCACCCGGAAAGGAGCTCCGCCACCGGTCCTGCCCCCCCCCAGAGTTTCCCCCGCACGGAAAGGAGCTCCCCCACCGTTCCTGCACTCCCAGAGCTTCCCTCGCCTGGAAAGGAGCTCCCCCGCCGTTCCTGCCCCCCCAGAGCTTCCCCTGCCCGGAAAGAAGCTCCGCCGCCGCCAAGGTGAGGGTTTTCAGTCCCACCTTTGTAAAGTCCCCGTCCAGCCATGTGCTCTGCTCCCTTCTCCTTGATACTCTTTATCTGGTGCTTGTCCAAATTTTATATGGATTTTGCCCCATTCTAAGAGACTGAAATGCCTTTCCTGAGGCTTAGGTTGCTGCCGAGTTTCCCCCCGGCCCGCGAGACACTTGCAGGCTCGCTGGGGAGGGCAGGCCCCGGCTCCAACTCTGAGGAGGCTGCCGCCCCTCCTCCCATGTTTCAGGAAGTTTCAGCAACATTCCGGCAGCTGCTGGAGAAAAACTGCCCAGAAAAACATGCCTCTTTCACTTGTCTGGCCCAACCTTGGTAATAGGATACAGGGGTGGGCCAGACAGGTGAAAGAGGCATGTTTGGAGGGAGGGCTGGGCAGGCAGGGAGAGCTGACCTATCTAAGCAGGCTTTGTATACAACAACCTGCCAATCACCTGTAAGGTACCTGGCTTGCCGTGATTGGCTGGTTGTTGTATACTGGGTACCACATTCAGTCATAAGCATTTTGGTGTGCGTTGGAAGAGGGGTGGTCTTATACGACGAGTATATCCTAAATTCTATATTTTTACTGGAAAAGTTGGGGGTCATCTTATACGCCAGTCGTCCTATATGCGAGTATATACGGTATTTTATGCATATAAAACATGAGAGTATACGTTGAAAGTATAGGTTCCTACAAATTTTTCTATATAATTTTAAAAGATGTTGCCAAAGTAATAAAAATTCTGTAGACTCCCCTTGCTTCTGATAATTTAATAATATTAAATTGAAATGATAAAGAAATAATATAATAAAGAAAATAAGAGAAATAAAAAATATGAAGAAACAAAAAAAAAACCTCAAAACACTAACATTAAAATAAGAGCAAATATTTATTTGGTCTTTATTTCATAGAATCATAGAATCATAGAAATGTAGAGTTGGAAGAGACCACAGGGGCCATCCAGTCCAACCCCCTGCCATGCAGGAGCACCCTCAAAGCACTCCCGACAGATGGCCATCAAGCCTCTGCTTAAAAACCTCCAAGGAAGGAGACTCCACTACACTCCGAGGCAGCAGATTCCACTGCCGGACAGCCCTGACTGTCAGGAATTTCTTCCTGAGGTTCAGGTGGAATGTCCTTTCCTGTAGCTTGAATCCATTGCTCCTTGTCCTGGTCTCTGGAGCAGCAGAAAACAAGCCCTCTCCCTCCTCTACGTGGCATCCCTTCAAGTATTTAAACATGGCTATCATGTCCCCTCTTAACCTTCTCTTCTGTAGACTAAATATACCCAGCTCTCCAAGTCTATCCTCATAGGGCATGGCTTCCAGGCCTCTCACCATTTTGGTCGCCCTCCTCTGGACTTGCTCCAGCTTGTCAATATCCTTCTTGAATTGGGGTGCCCAGAACTGGACACAGTATTCAAGATGGGGTCTAACCAAAGCAGAGTAGAGTGGTACCAGTACCTCTCTCAATCTAGACACCATACTCCTATTGATGCAGCCAAGAATTGTATTGGCTTTCTTGGCTGCCGCATCACATTGCTGACTCATGTTCAGCTTGTGATCTACGAAGACTCCGAGATCCCTTTCACACATACTGCTATCCAGCCATGTGTCCCCCATCCTATATTTGTGGATTCCATTTTTTCTACCTAAGTGTAGGACCTTACACTTCTCTCTGTTGAATTTCATTTTGTTAGCCTTGGCGCAGCTCTCCAATCTATCCAGGTCATTTTGATCTTGTCCTCCGGCGTATTAGCAACCCCTCCCAACTTGGTATCATCTGCAAATTTGATGAGCATGCCCTCTATTCCTTCATCCAAGTCACTGATAAAAATGTTGAACAGCACTGGGCCCAGGACAGAACCCTGTGGCACCCCGCTAGTCACTTCTCTCCAGGATGAAAAGCAGCCATTCGTGATCACCCTTTGGGTTCGGTCGGTCAACCAATTACAAATCCAACGAACAGTAGCCCTGTCCAGCCCACATTTAACTAGCTTCTTTGCAAGAATGTCATGGGGAACTTTGTCAAAGGCCTTACTGAAATCGAGATATGCTACATCCACAGCATTCCCTTCATCTATCAAGCTAGTAACTCTATCATAAAAAGAGATAAGATTAGTCTGGCATGACTTATTTTTGAGAAATCCATGTTGACTTCTCGTGATTACCACGTTGCTTTCTAAATGATTAGAAACTGACTGCTTAATGATCTGCTCCAGGATCTTTCCGGGTACTGATGTCAGGCTGACTGGGCGATAATTATTTGGGTCCTCTTTTTTCCCCTTCTTGAAGATGGGGATAACATTTGCTCTCTTCCAGTCTGCTGGAACTTCTCCTGTCCTCCAAGATTTCTCAAAGATTATAGCAAGCGGTTCTGAAATGACCTCTGCCAGCTCTTTTAATATCCTAGGATACAATTCATCTGGCCCTGGAGACTTGAATTCATCCAGTGTGGCCAGGTATTCCTGTACCATCTCTCTACCTATTATGTGCCTCATTTCTCCTGCTTCCTCCCCTGCTCCCCAACCACCAGGTTGAGTGCTTGTATCCTTCTGGGAAAAAACTGAGGCAAAGAAGGTGTTAAGTAGCTCTGCCTTTTCTCTTCCCCCTGTGAGTAATTCGCCATCTTCTCTGCGCAGCGACCCTATCGTCTCCTTCTTTTTTCTTTTGCTGTGGACATATTTAAAAAAGCCCTTTTTATTGTTTTTAATGTCTCTGGTCAGCCTAAGTTCGTTCTGTGCTTTAGCCTTTCTGACTTCCTCCCTACATCTCCTAGCTACTTGCTTAAATTCTTCTTTGGTGGTTTCCCCCTTCTTCCATTTCCTATACATGTTCCTCTTAACACTTAGCTCAGCTGAGAGTTCTTTAGTCAACCATTTTGGTTTCTTCAGATGCCTTCCATTTTTCCTCCTTATTGGCACTGTTTTAGACTGTGCCTTCAGTATCTCCTTTTTAAGGAACTCCCATGCCTCCTGAACTCCTTTCCCTTTCACTATTCCTGACCACGGAATTCCAGTCAGCAGCTCCCTAAGTTTACAGAAGTCTGCTTTTTTAAAATCTAAGATGAGTGTCTGGCTGCACTTATCTTCTCCTTCCCACTGAATGCCAAATTCCAATAGGGTATGGTCACTCCCCCCTAAAGATCCAACCACTTCTACCTCATTAACAAGGTCTTCCCTGTTGGTCAGGATCACATCTAGAATATTTGATCCCCTTGTGGCCTCTTCCACCTTCTGGACCATGAAGTTGTCTGCAAGACAAGCAAGAAACTTTCTGGACCTTGCTGTCTTGGCAGAGTTTGACTGCCAGCATATATCCGGGTAACTGAAGTCTCCTATTATTACTGTATCCCTCCTCTTTGAATGTGCAGTCATTTGGTTGAGGAAGGCGTCATCCAAGTCCTCAGCCTGGGTTGGAGGTCTGTAGTAAACCCCCATCAGAATATCCCTATTGTTTCTTGTTGCCTTAATTCTTACCCAAATGCTCTCGACCTGGCTTTCTGGGTTTAAGTCCTGGATCTCTTCACAGGTGAAAACATCCTTGACATACAAGGCTACTCCTCCTCCTTTCTTGTTTGGTCTGTTTTTACAAAATAGGCTATACCTCTCTATTCCTATATTCCAATCATGAGACTCATCCCACCAGGTCTCAGTGATGACTATCAAATCATATTTATTTTGCTGTACTAGGAGTTCAAGTTCGTTCTGCTTGTTTCCCATACTCCTTGCAGAAAGAAAATTTCACAGAAAGAAATTTTTTCTAATAAATAGATCAGTTTTGCAGAATTAAACATGCCACTCTAAAAGTGTCAGTAAAATTACCAAGCATTCCTGTTTTCATAAGAAGATGTCAATATTTTTAATACATTTTTAAGTTATTGGCTCAAACTAGACAATCCTTGAAAAACAAGGACTGTGAAATTCCACACTCAAAAAATCTCTCTTCATATATGCAGGTCTAACCATCCCTAAGCAATTCAAATGATGAATTATTCAAACTGAATCATTATGTTTTATCCTTGTCTTCTCAATTAAGGGCATGTTACACAAGATGGAGCAGACATGCAGAGGCAGACTTAATGTGGGAGAAAAGTAATAACACATTAATTTAACAGTGGAGTTAAACACTGTCCTACTCCATGATGTACTCCATCATGTGCCACGTAGTTTTTCTTCAGGAAGAAAAGCACTTCAAACAGTGAGATACCAAAAAAAAAAAAAGTATGTAGTGGGGAGAAACTATGATTATAAGAGTATAAGGTCTGTCATGTTAGATCCGATTCAGATCCTATACAGTCCAGCTTTCTGTTCATAAAATGATCAAATTCCTATGAAAAGTCCACAAGCTCAACATCAACGCAAACAGTGCAATCTTGTTTATGTTTCCCAAAACCTGTTACAGAGGCATAGCGCTTCTGCTTCTGGAAGCAATATACAGTCTTCATGACAAGTATACATCTTTTTGTTAAACTGCACCACCACTTGCACACATACTTTTGGCAGAGGACAGACAGCTGGATATACACCTATCTCACCAAGGTTAGTCTTAACATGTCTACAGCAAAGTGTTTTTTATCAAACATTCTGATGATGAAACTGAGACCATTTTTTAACTCCATTACTCAACCTTGTCATGAGCTATGCTGCTCGTTACAGTTATCATATATTCTGGGTTTTTTAAACAATCTTTAACAAAGATGTGGACAACTGTGGTTTCCATATGTTGTTGGCTTACAATTCTTATCAGGTCAGTATAACCTATTGTAAGGGATCATGAAGGATTTTGTTTGCTTGCTTTTTTCCCCAAAACCAGGTGAATGGTTATAGTTGTTCATCCTGCTTTAGTAGAAGAATGAATTTAAAAGTGCTAAATGAGACTTACTACTATTATAAGAGGAACAACTCTGTTGCAACAAAAAGAAATATTTTTGTTGCACTGTTAAAACTTCGCAAATAATAATAATAATAATAATAATAATAATAATAATAATAAAATTTATTTGTATCCCGCCTCTCCACATGGATCGAGGCAGCGAACAACATGAAATACATTATACATTAAAATACATTACATTATTCATAAGGGAATAGCAGTGTGAATATTTGCACAGTTAAAATGATTTCATTTTTACCACAGTAACACCATCAATAACATTAATTACTATACCTTTCTATCAGAGTTACAACTAATTTCAAAATTATTACGAAAATGTACTTTATCTAGTGATAAATAATAATGTATTATAAATAATATATTATACTGTAAATTTTTGGACTACAGTTCACTTCCTCAGATGCATGGATTGTTAACCTCAGATGTCTGGTATTTAACTACAGATTACAACTATTTGTCATTTAGGAGCAATTTGGAAGCAGTTGGAGGGTGAGGTATCCCACTAAGGTCCTGGGAAAACCAAAAACAATTCATACACTGTGACATAAGGTGTCAAAAAACTATTTTTGTTACTAGCCATGGCAGTTGGAAAATATTTCATAGTCATTCTTACTGAAAGAGTACTGTCTAAAGCTTCCGGGATCCAGAAAGGATTAAAAGCAAATGGAGAATACAGGACTGGAAACTGGCACAAATTCATAAGACAACATTCTCTGTTAAACAATGCTGAGAGGCCAGGTCTGGAACCAGAGGACATTTTATTTGATCTTTGCTTGCCTAATCCTGTGATAAGCTGCCTCTGCCTCCAGCTGTCAGGTAGCAGACACTAGTGACTCATATCCTGTATGGGAGCTGAAACACTGAGTCATTTGCTATGAGAACAGTCCAAAGATCTTCCAAGCTAGGCACCAAATAAAGGCTGAAAACCAGGAGTGATGCCACTTCCTTCCCTATCTAAGTTGTCACTGTTCCACCGTTTATCCTTAAAAAATGAGGGAATTGATTGTTCTTGCAAATCTGCATGGAAATCATATGAAAAACAGAAAGGAGGAAAAAAATCAAATCTGCTTCTTTGGGTTTGGCAAACTCATTGTCTAAGGCTACATGACTTCTCATCACTGATAATGGCAGTAAAAAAAGCAGGAAGGACACATAAAATTCTTCTACTAAGCTTTTGTCACATTAGCCTGTTTGTCAATGACAGGCATTGGGCATCAAAGACTACATACATAAACAAAGGAAGAACTCCATCCATTTTCAACTTCTGATCTCAAATACAATGACTACATTCTTAATGGCAATTAATTTAGTTGTATCATTATTAACTTATGCAAAGAATTATTATACTGAACACTGTAATGCTATAACTGAAAACTATCTACAGGCTGAAAATCCAAAGAATCAGTCAGGTACAGTTTTTCTTATTTTTTCATCAAAACATTCAATACCTTGTGTTAAAACTAGATGCATCCCAGAGGCATTTACTGGTATATTATGATTTTGTTAAAAGAAGAAACAAATGACTAGAAAAGTATAACATGTTTAACATTCTGTAACACTGCTAATGTAAATTGTCTAACCATCCTGCAGCACTGAGGACAGGAGTACTGGAAGACAGACTTGTTTGAATGACGTTCTCTCCAACACAGACACTCAGGTCTTTGGGTGTGCTGGATGACCTATATTCAACTCTATGATGAGAGAAGGAGGTGCTCAAGAATTATTTGGGGCTGCTTTTCATGTTCCATAGTTTAAGACTCATGTTAAGAACTGCTTCCTGGGCTAAGCTCTAACTTAAACTGTTGAATACATTTCATAGACACTACTCTTTCTCCTTTCGAAACCAAATCACAGGGCAGAAAATGTGCACACATGTGCATTGGACCTAAGAACTGCTAAACTTTTAACAAGTGAAAAAAATCTATTTAAACTTTTTTTCCTATGACTGTCCCACATTGATGCAGAAATAAAAAATTTTTAACATGAGTTTTGGTATGTTAATCTCATATTCTATAAGATGTAAGAAACAGGAGGCTGGGAAATACAATTTCAAATGGAAGTTCTAGAAAGAGGTATTATTACCTTAAGTGACATTTCAGTTTTGTATCAGAAAATTAACAGTATATGAATTTATACAGATGGCTGCTTTATAGTTTTGGACTACACAAATGCTAGAGGATTTTATTTAAAAATAAATTGATTGTGCCTTTTAGGATTATAAATGCATTTTTTTTCTGTGCAGAAAAGGGTGCTAATAAAAATAGACAAAAGGTTTTACCTTTGCAGATTCATAGTCAGATTGCCTGTACAGGTCTTGATCTTGTTTTGTGCTTCCAGATGAGTCATGCCATCTGCACTTATCCCATCAATACTGAGAACGACGTCACCTATTCCAACGTTTGCATTAGCTGCTTTGCCTCCATCGCTCAACTGTAAGATCACAAATAAAACAGTATCAACATTATTTTATTTTAAACATCTTCCACACTAAACTTCATATTCCATACTAACATATTTGCATTAAGGTACCTCTCAAGAGTACTGTCCTGCCAAGATAGCAGTATGACTTAATTCCACTTTAACTGCCATGGTTCCACCTTATCAATCTGGAATTTGCAGTTTAGGGACTGGCACTGAGAATTCTCAGCCAGAGCACTCTAACCCTTCATAAAACTATGAAGTCCAGGATTCCAAAGTATGGAAACTCATAGCAGTTGCAGAGGAATAATTAGCACTGCTCAACCCCACAAAATTGGCTCTGAGAAACTTAAGTTGTCAATAGTGTACACATGGGAAAAGGCTGCACTGATAAGCATCCCGTTTCCTGGATCAGTTGAAGAACATGTTTGTGCATATTCAATGTATGGCAGCCATTTTTCACCCTACCAACTTCATTTATCCCCATTTGTTCTAAGAACACTGGACACAGAACTCTATCTCCTTTTTACACCAAGGTGCTATTATGCATTAGGCTCAAGTGAAGAGTGAGACAACAAAATGACATTAACTAGAGAGAAAGAATGGATGCAGAAATTTTTGGATGCAAAAATTTGCTTGAAAGTATATGGCCATCAACACAAGGTACAGATGTAGATCTCTGCAGGATCTGATGTTAAATTATGTACATGGGCACTCAAGAAAAGACTCGATATACATAGCATATTTGTAAGTACAGGGTGTCCAAAAATTATCTTTGATACTACGCACACTTGATCTTAGCCAAAAAGCCGAAAATTCTCTTTGAAGGTGTATATCAGACTTAATGAATGCATATGCGAGGCAATACAAGAAAAAAAACCTCCACATGTCTGAAGGAGACAAAGCAGTGCCTTGATTCCTAACTAAAAGGAAGATGATAGAAACAAGAGTTTCTCACACTCCACCCCTTTACCACATATCCATCTACAGACATCAGAAAGTCTCTCTGCAGACTTTGCAAAGCCTCCAGAACAATGTGAGATGGGGTGTGGTGGGAAGGAGAGGTGAAACTTTCTTGCTATTAACTTCTTTAAGTTAACAGGTATATGTCAGTTACAGAGTAGCTATGTCCTGAGCATTGCATCTTCAGCAGAAAATTTGGTACCAGAGGCAGAAATAACAAGGGGGAAAAAAAAAACAAGGATACATTCCTACACCACAAAAAAGTTTAACAGATTTCAGCAACATTTTTTCCCCAAACTGATAATATTCACAGAGGAAATAAAAGAAGTAAGGTAAACCTTGCAGAAGTAAACAGACACATTTTGAATCCTACAGAAACCATCTGAAAGTTTCTACTTTGACTTTTTCTTTCACCACTTTCCACTCTTCTTACAATTTTCATTTCTGTGGCCAAATGTATAGATTTATGGGATTTGAGAGGCAGCTGCTGCTTATTTTGACTATTGTAGGCAAACAACCACATCTTCAGGTGAATCAATTAGTGTTAAATCAACTCTTCCAGCTCAAGCTTTATTGCATTGTTTTCTGCAGGTGTACTTCTAAGAACTAGCACCAAAAGTTTGTTTCTCCAGCCTTCCTCCAATAATGATCCTACTAAAACCACTTTCAGCTAGACATAGGACAAGGAGGAAAGCAGAGGTGGGGATGTGTGAAAAGACTTTTCAAAAAAGGAACTTCTCTGTCAGAAGCTTTGTTAACTGAGCTATGCCTGTCCTGGTCATCTTCTAAGTTATCTCTTGGCAATAATACATCAATATGAAGTAAAAAGTCAGGTTTATATGTGGGATGGAATCTTACATCACAGCCTGTAACTAGGCTACCTAGTATTTAAAGACCTATAGTACCTTAACTGTGAGATCGAAACTTATTTTTGGATGATTTTTCCCTCCTCCAACATCCACTCCACAATCCTCCAAAGAGGATTCTCAAGTAAGGGTGGGAGTACAGGAGCTGAAGAACAGATTCAGAAAAAATTCCTTCCATGAACTTCCTTAATTTGGATTGTTTTAAATTTAACCTAAAGAGGGTTTTGATTCTAATACATGCATAATTTTCATGCAGACAATATCAAAACATCAAAGTTGTCTGAATCAAACCAAAGTTGTGCCAAAAAGAATAAGCTGAAATGAATATCCAAATTTAACTATTTTTTCCCCTTTCCTCAAACTTGAGTTGATACTGCAGTTCTACATGTAGGGGAAAAAAAATCCTAAATCACTTTTTTACTCATACTTCATATAAACTAGGTCATTATGTGCTCAGAAAGGACTGGAAAAATAACCTGGGATTAACCCACCACAAGACATACTATTTCAGATGGTCTAGAAAACACATTTAAACAGATGGGTAGAGAGCAGTACTGAAACCATGCCAGTCTTTTATGTATGCTATTACAGTCATAAGAATCTTTTCCTTGAGCATCCAGAAGGAGTTCCGAGTTAAAAGTGCATGCAGATTGTGCAAGTGCTTTTATGCTCATGGCATTTTAATGATAGGTTAATCTCTACTTTAAAATAGATTACATTGGCAATATATCAATATGAAATAAAAGCTAGAGAAGCATTACATGAAATAGAGAGCTGTCCTTGCAGCTTTAACTGAGCTATTTGATATTTAAAGACCCACAGCAATTTTGCGGCTAACGTCAGTGTCAGACTATGCGTCTTGACTGAAGAGAATGGATATAGTACAATTATTCAGCAGCAAGTAAATGAATGGCACTACTATTGGGATTATGTATGAAGTCTTAAAAGAACCTAGAGATGGAAAGAACAGGTTATCCTTTCCATTCCGCTTGCCAATGTGGGATTATTCCCCACTGTATGCTCATGTATGCTTCTGTTCTGTCTAGTTTCAAGTGTCTCACAGCATGGGACTTCTATAGCTTTCTTGAAGAATTTATAACATCTATACGCTGTAACACAGACCTGACTGTTGGGAAATTAATTACACCCAGACCATTCACATAAAGTGCATTCAGTTTTGGGAGGAAAATTTTTTCCATTGCTCACATTTCCATCCAGTGCTTCTATATATTAAGGATAATTCATTTATCAGTGATAAATCACACTTGATTCCAGCCTCCCATTCTTGCCAATCCACTTTAAAATCTGTAATATTTTTATTTAGTTTTGCTATACAAATTAACTCAACTGATCACATTTATTTAAAGACTTGCAGATAAAATATGGCTGATTCTTTTAATTCCTCCCCCCATGTACCTCTGTCTCCCGTTGTTGTTGTTGTTGTTGTTGTGTGCCTTCAAGTTGTTTTTGAATTACGGTAACCCTAAGGGAAAATTATGATTGGATTTTCTTGGGCTGAGAGCATGTGATGCACCCAAGGTCACCCAGTGGATTTCCATGGCCAAGTGGGGAATCTAACTCTGGTCTTCAAGCTCATAGTCCAATGTTCCGGCTGCTATGCCATGCTATCTCCTGACATACTGACTAATATTTAAACCACTATAATAAACTAGAAAGCACAGAACACAGAGCCTAGCGTGTAAAGAATGTGAGACAAGGGCACTGTACACATGCCTGCTCACATTTAAATGATTGTATACACCCAACCATTCAGAGCTTATGTTGTTGCTCTCAGATGCACCACTGGAATGATAATCGAATAAAATAATAGGACAGCAGAGCACCTAAGTATATTTCAACATTACCAAGTCCTCATGGAATATGCATAGAATGTCTTTATGATTGGCTCATACCCCACTTAAAAATGAGGCAGAAACACAGCAGAACCTCTTTGATGTCCACTATTGAGAAGAATTATTTCAGACTGAACAGTGAAGGATCACATATCTGGGGACTCCAATACAAGAAATGCCAGACTAACCTAGATCCTATTTCCTGCCATGCTAGTTAAGTAAACCTATTAAGAGTAACAGAGAAATTTAATAATACTGGTAGATGCAGTAGCAACCTACACTAATGACACTTCCAGGTTTGCGGTCAGTGAGGCAAAACACAGCATAAATACAATAAGCCAGGGGTAAGAAAAATATGACCTGAAGACAGTGTGGCCCTAAAGGCCATTTTTGTGGTTTCCCCAGCAACCATTTTTTTTTTTGTCCTGAAAATGTCCAAAGGGTGGGAGAGCAATATTGTCAAGTTTCGGTTACTCCCTGTGCTGTTTTAAGCTCAGTGAAGGCTTTTCTAATCATATAGTGACCAAGAAAATGACTTGAATAACCATGCATGGGCAAGTTTTGACAAATGACACCAGGCTCGAAAAACAGCCAATTTGTTACATGTGGAATTTGGTACCTGATTCAAAATTCTAAAGACCAGAACTAGCATACTTCCAAAACTAGCTTTTAATTACAGCAAGGGTAGGAAAAGTGGGGTCCTTTTGGGAGGGGGGCATGTTTCCAAGTCATCTGGGCACACCGAAGTTGGCTAGCTCTGCCCAATAAGGGGAGGAAAGCAGCTATGGACAAAAATGCACTTCATCACTTGGAAGTCTATCCTGAACCTGACCCAAAGGTATTCTTCTCCACTATCAAGCAGGGTTTTTTTCCCTCCTTATTTCAGAGACTGTTATTTTTGTCAAGGGAAAGAGAAGACAGGTACACACAACTGAAATTATTTGGGAGGGTATTTTATATGACTAGTAGAGAAAGCAACTAAATATCCTCTAATATTCAAAGACTTTTCTGTGAATAACATTTATCAATGAGGGGTTTTGGGGAAGCTTAGGTGTCACATGCTTAAGAATCACCCCAGTGTAGCATTTCAAGCGACCTGGGTTCCAGGAGACCAATGTTTCAATCTGTGCTCAGCCACAGAAACCCACTGGGTGGCCTTGGGCAAATGATGCTGTCTCAGACTATGAGAAAGTAAGCGGAAAACCTCTGCTGAATAAATCTTGACAAGGAAAGCCTATGAAAGGGTCACCATAAGTAGAAAGTGATTTGAATGCACACAACAAGAAATGAACGTCACTGATTCATGGACAACAGTGCTAATTACCGTGAAACAAGCTTATTTTAATAAAGTGACAGAAATATACGTAGCTTATCAAAATTATTGCTTTCAAACATTTCTTTTGCGATATAGACATGATCTGTAGCAGATGCTAGAAATCCTGGTATAACCAGTCTGTGGCTATGAAATGACACTCATATTTGCCGCTTCCTTACTTGAACATATGTCGCTTTTTGGCAGAGTGAAGCTAGATGTCTGATTTGGAATAGTTCATGGAAGGAATCAAACACAGCCAAATGCTATTAATAGGGATCATCATCTTTATTCCTCCTGTATCCTCTTATAACCTGATAGCAACCTGTTGGTGAAATCAAGGACTGTGGTTTTCTTGATTCTTCTTCAAATGAAAGCAAACATAAAAAAGCAATATTCTGCTTGAGCAACTAGTTTAGACAGTACATTAGTCCCAAGATTTCTGGTCCCAAAACAAAGCTTCATTTCTATTCTCCTCCATCACACAAACTTTCATCATTTTTTCTGTTTTACGGTAGTACAAAAATCTTACAGCTTATAACCTTACTACAGCATGCCCCCTCAGCCCATTAGAGCTCATGGTTAAATTCCCTTCTTCTTGTATTTCTCACTAGTTTTAAACCTGTTCAAACAAACCAAAGTTTTATCTTTTGTTTTGCTAACCCAAAAATGTTTTGCTCACTATTGCTAGAAGCTCCCCCTTCAACACCCTAAATGCCAGTAGTTTTTAAAACGAATATTCCAGTGCTCACTTAGTGCATATGACAAAAGTCAACAACAGGGAGTGACTATGGTGTCTTAAAATCTGAATAACGCTGGGGTAATTCTTTATCCTGTTCAAATGGAAAGGCAAAAGTTCATTCTTATTAATACTGTTCTGTACTGGTATTCTCTTGTGGTTTGCTAAGCACTACGCAGACAACTACATTAACAAGCTTATTTCAAATTCGAAAAACTGGACATGTCCTTAGTGCCAACCCCCCTTTTAATATTTCAAAATTTAATAACTATTTTTTTAAATGTCACAATATATTTTCTCAAAGAAGTCACAACCTACATTTTGCAAGACCTGAGCAGTGCTAACAGGATCTTTGGGAGGTCTCTTATTAATAGGACCATTACAAATCAAAGTCAACTTGATGATACATAATACATATTTTTAAATATTGCAAAGAAACAAAACAGAGAATTTTGTGGCACTTTATCAACTCACTCTGTTAACTGAAACCCATTTTGTATTAAGGTTTCTCAAGATCAGTCAGAGAGCCAACATGGTGTAGCAGTGTGAGCCCTTAACTATGTCTCTGGGAGACCAGTTTTCAAATTCCAGCACAGCCATGAAAAACCACTGGGTGACCTTGGGCAAATCACATTCTCTCGTAGTCAATGGAAGACAATGACAAACTCCATCTGAACAAATCTTTCCAAGAAAACACTGTGATAGGTTAACCTGTGGGTTACCATATATCAGAAATTACTTGAGGGCACACAACAAAATTCATTCAAGCTCTAACATCACAAAATTGCAGCTGCTGGATGGCCATCTGTCGGGAGTGCTTTGAGGGTGTTCCTGCATGGCAGGGGGTTGGACTGGATGGCCCATGTGGTCTCTTCCAACTCTACATTTCTATGATTCTATACCCGTAACAGTATTGTTATAGAACCAAATTTAGTGTTAGTCACAACAAGAGGAAATCCACTTATACTAATGTGACCTGTTAGACATCACTTACATGAGTCCATTCAGTTCAATGGATCCACTTTAGTTGGGATGAACACTAGATTTAGAACACAGGTTCCTTTCCTCTGATTAGTTCTGCCTTCGCCACTACTTTGAAGCTGAATAATTAACACTGGCAGCATGTTGGATCTCAATTCCAAATTTGTCTGTTCACAGGAGAACGCTTTGTACTGCTATGCAAAATGACAAATATTCAACCAGCAACCAATTCAATCCACATGAGTTCCTTGCTGCCAAAAGAGGAAGTCCTAGAATTTCAATAAAGATATGATTTACTATACAGAGTCTGAAGAAGTGGCTGGGTCAAGAAACTTTTCGGGAAAGTTGGATTTTAGAATTAAACCTTTAGATCTAGGAATAATATAGTTATTAATATTCAAGTTCATTTAACAAAATAAAGCTGCAAAATTCATATACAACATATGCCTACTATATGGTGGTTTAGTATGTGAAAAAGAAAGACTGAGAAAATCTGATGAAAGATGTCAAAAGCAGATTCACAATTTATCTAAAAAAATCCCATATGTTTTATGCGTTTTTAAAATTCCTCTCTTGCTGAATGTTTTTCTTTCTCACTGCTTCTTAAATTCTTTCCCTGTCTTTTTCTATCTTGATTCTTCTATCTTTCTGTCTGGGAACTACAAGGGAACCAGACAGCATCTGAATCATTCTGTTGCCATCAGGAGAGGAATGACTCAGATGGCAACTACAGATGAAAGGAGAGGGCAGAGCTATTTAAAAAGGACTGGGATGAAAGCACACAACACACAGCTACTGCACACATAATCTGATGAACTCTATTTATTTAATGCTTCACTTGTTTAATCATTTTATTTGATTAGTTGTTCAATTATTCATGTATTTTCAAAACTATCCTTTGTAAGATCGTATTCTATCACTGTTTCATACTGTTTGCAAGACTGAAAATCCTATACAGATTGTTGTTTTTCCTGTTGTTAAAGACAACTAAACTTACATACAGGAGTAAGAGGAATACATTACAGGAAATGTAAATATTTGACACTCCTAAGGATAAAATCCCTATTAGCTACAGGTTACTTCTTGGCACTCACATGTCCTGTAAGGTAGGAAAGGATGTTTAATGATCAACCATGAAATAACAAGACCAGACATAGAAAGCTGGGTTAAATAAGGGCCAGTTTATTTGACCTAATTTAAGTTGTGTTGGTCTGGAAATGGACCAAGAAGCAGGGAGAAACCTGATGAGGGTCCAGGTGAGGCCAGGTGTCACCACGTTGCTACCTTCTCAGCCTCGAGATTGCTCCCTGCCCTGACATAACTGGAAGGTAACCCAAGGAATTCCGACTCTATAAATGAGAGCTTGAATTCCAGGGTAGCCTCATTACCCATCTCTTGGGATGCAGAGTCCTAAAGAGGGAGTTCCAGAGCCCCAACCTATACCAAAAGGGTGCCAAAAGGTGATCAGCAAAGTCTTATATTCTACTCAAACTGCCTGCCATAGACAAGGGAAAAATGTCTGCTTCATCCCTTTCCCTCACTAGGCTGGCCAAAGCAGTCCTCACCCCTTGTTGCAAATTCCCCAGGAACAACATATTTCGTTCTTCTGACAAAAGAACACCATCAGCCCCTGTAGAGCTCTGACCATCAGAAAACTATGTTACAGTGAGGAAAAGAGTAGCCCAACCCCCTGCCCAGTGCATTATGAAAATTGTTATTCACCATCCTGAGGGCATAATTAATGCACTTTAGGTCACCTGCCTGCCACCACTTCTCTTATAAGGTTGGAAAAGATGTTTTCATGTAGTTCAGCTATCTTTTAAAAAATTCCAAGGTAAGAAATTGAACAAATCTGTACAAACAGAGGATAAAACAACAGAAGACAAAGCTAAAGTAATACATGAAGTTCAGTATCTAATTTGTGTGTCTGGGTTCCATTTCTTGAGCCATTCCATCAACTTGAATAGACTTTGCTCCCTAGGTTAAGTCAAGCAAGTAGACTGTGTATCAGAGTTTACTAAACTGAAATCAAACTGATTTAAATAATGAGTTAAATTCCTTCTCTGAAGGGCTCACCTTTAATGATTTAAATCACATTAGGAATAATTACTGATAAATACCCTATTTAATCCTAATTTAATAATATTCAGAGATGGAGATTTCACAAGCTTCATTTCAACATCCTTTCAGCAGAGCATAACTATTCTCATGCATACTTCTGCTATGCTGAATCATATACTCTTCCTCTAGTTTACTGTAAAGCCCTTGAAGTTGCCCCGCATAGCCCCTTCATGCTTCTCAACAAGCAGACAGGATCAGAGAACCAACTGACTACCTCCCCATACCAAATAAGCAATGATTACAGAACTGTTGAGATCCCCAGAAGATTCTTGGAGACTCCTGCAGATCTCAGCACTGGTGTCATCATTGTGCATATTGAGTTAGCCAGATGTTCCTGTCAGGGCAGTGGGCTGGACTCAATGATCCTTGGGGTCTCTTCCAGCTCTATGATTCTATTCTACAATTCTTCCAATCTTGTCACCACACCACAGAGTACAAAATTGCCATGTGGAACAACTTTGAGGGCTTTTCAGTAAGTTTCGGGGGGGGGCTTTGGGTGCTATGCAGGAGGAATGGAATGCCAATGCCTACAGCACTTGGAAAAGGACTTCTGTACACATGATACTTATGCATGCAGATGTCCCTAAGAGTACTCCAGCCACTAGAAAGTAGGTACACCTAAACAATTATTCAGAACTGTTTTCAGTTCATCTAAAATAGGATCCCTTCCATTTGACCCAGACTTATCTTCCTCATCTATCACCTCTTCTAGTTCTTAAAATTTGGAGCATAATGAGTCCCTCTATGACAGTGGTTCTCAACCTTCCTAATGCCGTGACCCTTTAATACAGTCCCTCATGTTGTGGTGACCCCCAACCATAAAATTATTTATTTATGCCTCCCCCCTGGCAAAGGCCACCTCACCAGCCAGGAACGGGGGGGGCGGGCAGGGAAGGAAAGAGGAGCCACGCGTCTCCCCCGGGAAAAAACTCCGAGAACCCCCCCGGGCTCTGCTTCTGCTTCGCTCTCGTTTCCGCTGGGGGGGTAGTGTGGGAAAAGTTTCCAGAGTGTCGACCCTGGCCGGGGGGGGAGGAATCCCAGCGCCTTTGTCTTTTGTGCTGGGCACAGCTCGTCCCCCCTGGAAAAGCGCTGCCTTGCGGCCCCCCGGCTCTTCCGCAGCACCCCCCTCCATGGCAAGTAGGGAAGGGCCATGGCAAGGAAGGGGCATGCCCCCCGTGCTGCCGCCAGCCCCCCAAGCTGGCCCGTCAGACGTGAGGTTCTCCCGGTAACAGAGAAGGGGAGCAATTTCAGTCCCTTCTGAACAGGGGGCAGGAGGACCCAAGCATGTGGCTTGCGCTTGCACACCACCACCGAGGAGGGAATGGAGCCTAAGACCATCGGAAATACATATTTTCCGATGCTCTTAGGCAATCCCTGTGAAAGGGTCGTTCGACCCCCAAAGGGGTCCCGACCCACAGGTTGAGAACCACTGCTCTATGAAGTATCTGAATTGAAAGAACACTTGAAAAATCAAGATGACTTTAAAGATTTTTTAATGGAATACTAGCCTACTTGGAATTACATTGGGGGGACACGTTTAAGTACATATTCTGCCAATTAATTTCTATAAGCTTCTGAATTTATGGCAAGATACTTTCATTTTCACACTGAAAAGATGTCTGCTATTCACTTAGGAAAGCATCTAGCTCCCCTGATGGAAGGAAGGTATTACAGAAACGAAGTGATGCTGGTTTGGGCATTCAACAATTTATATTCTGCAACTGAGCAATATATTTAGTGCTGCAGAAGAACTTGCCAGAGCCCAAAGCCCAGTATGAAAATGTACATGACATTTGCTGGTACTGTAAATGTCATTAAACACATACCATGCTACAGTATGTCAGGCCTCAGTTATAAGGATTCCAGAATACCAATCGTGCACTCATTCTACTGTCTTGGTTGCTTAAGAAGATAAATTTATACTTGCTTAGGAAATTTAGCTTCCTGTACAGCTTTACCTGAGAGATCACACTAGTGGACTTCTGTTTACTGTGGGAATGCAGTAAAATTAAAGTGGTACCATGCAATAAAATAGTTATACAGCAACAGCCGATCCAAAGGTTTGATGAGAGTGTTCCTCTTCAGAATGTGTCAGAGGACAGAATTTTATTTATTTATTCCATTCAAGACACAGAACATACAAAATTTCCAGGGTCTCCCAGCAAGTATTTCTCCAGGCTGCTTGTAGCACTGAGACAGTTTATGTCAGAGGACCAATGAATGATTGATTTAGGTAAGTTAACTGAGAAAGCTTGAACTGTCAGGGAGAAGAGATGTAGACCAACCTATACATCTTCTTAATGTGCTATTATTCGAGGACTCTCTATTATTGTTGTTTTACACAGGGGACCATTTCCCATCTGTACCAGAAGTGAATAAGCCCTAAGATGTCTGTGCCACATATTTTCTGCAAATATGTGGAGCAATCTCAGTCCAACCAACTTCGATTCTCAGCAGATCTACATTTTGCTACACCTATGGCACTCTGAATCCTTTCCTTATATCTTACTGAATTAATAATGTGGCAGTCTTAACAGCCACTACAATTACAGACTGAATGGTCTGAAAGAAAACTACCTCTTTCAGTGCTCAGCTACAATACTCAAGCACTGCTTGTGTAGAAAGCAGCAAGTATCTCACAAAATCTACTTGGTTCCACTTGATTAAAACCCTCTAAGGAAGGCAGCATATCAAAATAAATGCATGCCTATTTGATATGTTTTGAAAAGAATATTTTTAGAACAATAAAAGACCAGAAATGCTGTCCTGAGGTTTTGGAAGGAATGCTTCAATGTAAGCCATGTTTAGAATAAAGCTCCTTTTGTTCTTATTCCGATGGGACTATTAGAACATTCAACAGTGCAAATGCTCCCATTTATTTGTTTTCCATTTCATTTACAGAGGATAAGTCACACCTTCTTGGGAATACTATGTGTAAAACCAAAGTTCCAAGTTCTGCAACATTTCTATAACGCTTGGTTCCACTTCAGCAGGTCCTGCTTCTCACATTTTTCTTAGAGTCTTTTAAAATCCTAGTAAATATACTTTTACTGCCATTCTTCATCCTCTACCTATTGGCTTTATAATAAATTTTGAACTTTAATGGTCATGGATACTTAGGATCAAAATTACTCATATAGTCTGTATCATATACTACATTTAAGAGAGTTCCAAAATAGAGGGAAAAGCTGAAATGCAAAATACAAAATTCTTAACTTATCAGCTGAAGTTCTTAGTCATATATATTCATCATTTGAAAAAAGGGTTCTTAATTTAGTTCAAGTATTTCTCAGTTAGCTGTGAAACAGAACAGTTTCGGTTTAGAACATTTTTTTTTAAGTTTCGTACTGGAAAACAAGAGCAACAAAACTTCCTCCAGAGGAATGTTTCTTTCCTTTCACGGCCAGTGTTTCAAAAGAAAAAGATGAAAACTCCAATAGGTTTTGCCTATAATTTCACAAGCAGAACACACCTGCTTGTTTCACATGAGTAACTGTTTGATCCCATCATAAGCAATGCCACACAATTGACATTCTGTTCTCAGACTGTGTAGGTTCTAGTATCTACCACATAGCTGTACCTCTCCCTTCATAATAACTTTTTTTGGTTAATGTTTTGGTT
This sequence comes from Ctenosaura bakeri, assembly GCA_948474755.1. Classification (NCBI taxonomy): domain Eukaryota; kingdom Metazoa; phylum Chordata; class Lepidosauria; order Squamata; family Iguanidae; genus Ctenosaura; species Ctenosaura bakeri. The sequence continues at coordinate 25,353 of CAOLHI010000397.1, forward strand.
CTTCTAGAAATTGTTTCTACCTGGAAACATTATGTTTAAAGTTCTCTCGCTCTCTCTCTCTCTGTGTGTGTGTGTGTGTGTGTGTATTTCTGTTGTGACAACTGAAGCACACATTGCCAGATGAACACGTTATGCATTTTTACGAAGTCTGCTGTTAAAGTAAAGATTTAATGGGGGGGAAGAATGCTAATACTCTATAAAACAGAATTTGGGAACCTTTTTTCAGTCTACAGGCTGCACTGATTCAGAACTGTATTTTAGGGACCACATGCTACAGCACAAGGTGGATAGCATCAGCCCAACGCTTGAACAAGGCCCCCAAGAAAAGCAACAGTCTAATGTCTGAAACAGGCTTAGCTAATATTAACCACCATTTGTTAGTCCAGATGACACAACAACAGTTAAGCAAAAGCCAAACCTTCTGAACTGCTCCTCCTGGCCAGGAAAAAGAGAGAGAGAGAGAGAGAGAGAGAGAGAGAGAAAGTATGACTAGATGAAGGTCAGACTCTTTCATGTGTCATTAAATAATAGTTTAATGTGATGTCCCAAGGTCCCCATTGTTTGCTTATTTTGGATTCTGGTATCCCACTCAGCTTAACTGTTTTGTTTCATACATACTTAAATCAAACATAGAGGTATAACCTGGTGGGAAAGGAGATGAAGTATTTTGGCTTTAAAAGGTACATGAAGGTACATAAAAATGATAGATGGGTGTGTCACCTTTCCACATACCTAAAGCAGCCACCCACCAAGACAAGATGTAACATGAAAACATTTTTTATAAAATAAACAACGATTTTTAAAAAAATGAATGATGAAAGGTCTTTCATGAGGTTAGAATTACACATTCATATACCAAGGCACATTTTATTTTAAGCGGCCCACTAAGATAGACAGTCAACCACTTTTGAAGTCTGACTGATGTGGAACTGTTGGACAGGCACACAGGTATTCTGCCCCACTGAACTTGTGACTGAACCTAGAAAGAACAGAAATGATAGGTTCAGTCTACTATATGTACCTTAAAACAATTTTCTCCAGTGCTAGACAACATGGAAACTTGTATCTATTTCAAAAAATAATGAATATAATCAAAGAGGAAGTGTTACACATCCAGGCTTCTGCTTCTGGTGGTTATACTTTCAAGAAAAGCAATTAAGGAACTAGCAATCTAGGCTATAGAATCAATAAAATGTATAGAACATTTTAAAAAAACTCACATGTTCTCACTTAAAATCCTACCTGCTGTCTTCCTCTTCTTGTTTCTCAGTGATAACAATTTAATTGGCTCTGTTCAGATCTAGCTCTCTTTTCTGCAGGATTTATGTGCAGCTTCTTCTTATTCATGTCTATCCAGAAGCTAGTATTGCTTAGTTCACTAAGATCAATTCTGGGATCTCATTCTCTTACACCAAACGGCACTGCAATCTTAAAGGCCCTCACAGACTTCCATTCTCCTCCTCAAAACTTCTGAAGGAGACTGGTAGTACCCTTACTTCACAGGCTGGAAACAAATTCTAATATTTAGGGTTCATTTTCACATAACTACTCAAGTGAGTTCATAGGTAAGTAGAAGACTGAATGGAGGTAAATCTTAGACCCAAGTCTATAAATGCAACCAAGAAAGGACATGGAAAACAGAAACTGTGTTACTACAGCACACAAAAAAAGTATATTCTATTTCTAAAACTAAACCAAGTCAGCTTTTCTTGTAAACATATTCAATTACAGAAACAAGAAGAGGTATAAATATTTCTAACTTTTCTTTTAATTAAAAGCAAATAGGTTTCAGGGGAGGGAGGGGGAGAGAGGTCACTTGAAAAACAAGATTAGGTACAGGAAAGCATCAAAGATACAATGAACAAGACAGGATGGTGATAAAACCCAGTAGTTTAGACGACTGCATTCAGAGGCAACACTGAAAATGACTAATGTGTCTTGGAGGTGCTTTTGGACTTTTATGTTTTTTGCTATGTCATGATCAAGTACAAATTCATCATGATGTTTTATTTCTGACATTACAAATCTCCTACTGTATCACAACCAGCCTCAAGGAGAAAAAGCTGCTAGTTTTCTAGTACTAAAGGGGACAATGGCAATTTGGAAGCTTCAGAGCAATAGCAAGAGTAGGTTAAAAAAGAAAACTCTCTCCCTACAAGACTGAACATTTAATATTTTTGTTGCTATGGACTAACACATTTACCTCATCTAAAGTTGATGAAAGCACATGAACAACTCCACAGCTAGCACTGTCATCCTGGAAGACTAAATCAAAGTCAGAATTTATTGCTAGAGAAGTTCATTTAGTTGAGTGCTAAGTCAAAACCTTGCTGCCTTTTCTAATATCTGTCCAGCCAATTAAAAATGAAAGTTGATTGTGTAAATTCTTTTCCTGTCATCTTTTATATGTAAAATGTGTATTGCAAGCAATGGCAACCCTTAAAAACCTCTTTACCAAGCAACGAGCTCTGCTTTCAGTAACGACTTATAAGAAAGGCTCAACATTAATGCTCTGGGGAGGCCAAAAGTTATTTAGAGCCTTGGCACACTACCCTGGCATGTCACTTCTAAACACTGCCTTGCAGATTAAGTTTCAGTTCAGCTACATAATGAACCTTTACATTCATCTCTAACCTCTGGAGTACATGGGACCACAGCAGATTTTTAAAAAATATAGATATATATTACATATTTTTCCCTAAGAGCTGTATTAAGTTTTTAGTAAAAGTTTCTGCCATGCCAAAATGTGCAAATAAGTTTACAAGGGACTGGAAAACACAACAGATGCCTGAAAGAAAGAAGACAGTGTATGAAATTAGAAAATTACCTCCACACCAAAGTTTTGTATGAATGTTGCCTCTGCTTCCAAACATTCAACATTCAGAAGCACTTTTGAAGGAAAGTTAAAAATATAATATCTGAAGACAGAACATTACTTCTGCTCTGTATTTTAAGCCTTTAGACAGTTTTTTAAAAAAATTAGTACTTTACCAAATGGTACCAATTTCTACTGCTCTGCTTGATGAACAAGCGTGCAGGATTTCAGTTCTAAGAGAAACCAGAGACAAACAGTAGCACAATCAGATTCCACATACTGTAGCATTCCTAAGCAGACTTTGGAACCTAAATTCCAAAGCGATGGACATCAAAGGTCACATACATCATACACAGACACTTCTGGAACTGGAGACACAGTGTTCTCATGTAGATTAGCAACCCAACAAATTAATGTTGGGTTAAAGCAACAATATATCACTCAAGAAAACTTTTCAAAAAACAGCCCCTGCTCATTCAGCACTTGGTGATTTTGTATCAGAGGAAAACTACAGCAACATGTCTTACATGCATGCATTTCTCTGCATAATGAAAATCTCCAACTGCCACAATTTCAATGTAAAATAAGGCACATTTTGCAGGTTTAAGCTATGTCTGATGAACACTTCATAAAAGTTACTTGAAGATAAGACAACTGTTGAAATAACCATCATTAAGTAGACATACAGAGGTCATGAATCATAAGATACAGACAAAAGGTGGTCTGCATTTGGTCAGTAGTTGAATTGGAGAAAACTTGGGGGCCTATGGTACCTTACTCTGCCTTGAATTCAGACAAAGGATGGTGGGATATGAATGAAATAAAAATAGAGAAATAGGTGCCACTGATGACACTGTTACATGTTGAGAGCATCCTAATTATGTGCAGTACAGATTATTCTTATTTCATATAAGGATAGATAGAAGAACACATGACACAAAAAGCTACATGTCCATCCCTAAAACACTTATTCAAAAAAAGTTATCAGGATCAAGAGTTTCACATTAACTTTGCTAACACAGCTAACTTTGCTGTGCTGTATGACCAAGTAACCTGTGTGACTAATGTGATGAACTAAAAACTTCCTCCTAATTCTGAAGTTGCAAGGGAAAGAAAGGATTAGTTCCAAGCATTTCCCAACCCAACTTCAGAGATGCTGTAAGATGTTCTTTGCTTCCTGAGACTTAGAAGCACTGGGCAGGCAGAGATAATGTTCACCTCTCTCTCTAAGCTGGAAGGGAAAAGAGGCCGAATGTCAACTGTTTAGGTCCCAGACATGATTTTTAGAAGTCAGAACCAATAATTAACCTAGCAATCACTGACTTTTAGATGGAAACCAAGAAGCTATGTAAGTTAATACAAAACAGCAAGTCTGCACATATAATTTCTAAACTGAGCATCTGATCTGGAGAAGAGATTTTTTATTTATTTGAAATAAAAAAAAAACACTGCACAATTAACAGGAGTATAAGTATAGAAACTATGAAAGGCCGAGAAGTAGTAGATTCATCTCTCCCCAAAATATATTGGAGGCTTTTGCAAAACTGTTTGCCTGTTTTCAGTAATAAAAACAAACTGGATAGCACAATTTAAGCATACAAAGGACTTGTTACCCTCTCTGTCACTAGTCAGCATTCTGATACATCTCCTTTGCAGCAGATTAACATACAAAAGCTCATTTCTATCATTCAGATAACGGATACTGGATTACACCTTGGTCTTCCTATACATGCAAAATACCACTAAATTTTCATCAGTCAATGACAATATCCCCCACAATATTAGGTGGCTTAGATTTACTTTTTTCTAAAATTGATTTGATCTATTCTGATTAAGCTTCGACAATTCTTGGTAACCCATTTCATTTACTAGGGTAGTGAATTAAGCACTCCTTATTAGGAAGGAGGAGGAGGAGGAGGAGGAGGAGCAGAAAACAGGGACTCATGGGATAATGCTTCTATTCCTAGGTATTTTATATACATAACAAACATGTTAAAGTGGCTTAGTTTGCAATTGGGGGAGGAGAGGTCATGGGAATTGCCTCCAGTCTGTTAGCATTTGGACAGATTACTGCAATAAAAAGATGTGGACCATATCATTAGTTAGGCATATGGGTACAAATGTAACAGGATGTTCTGCAGTAAGCAACACACTGGGGAAGCCGAAGGAAAGAAAGTATTCAAAACTCTACTGCATCTAAAAACTTTTCTTCCTGAGAGGACAGACATTCCTCTTTAAAGTTCCACAAACATACAGCTGCATAGTTGCCAGTTTGTAGCCCAAAGGCATTTAACCAGAACTTGGAAACATCACTTGTAAAAGAATTGTGCAATCAGGGATTCTGAGAGCTGCACTCCAAAAAGTCTGCAGTCTAAGCTTTTCTAAGCATGGCATTTACACATTGTCAACCATTTCATGCTTAAAATATGATTACTAGTTACAGGGACTTAAATCTGTTGGACATATATATTCATTTCAATGGAGCTGACTACCACTGTAAGAAGGTTAAAATATCCCAACACTATGTTGTCTATGCTTTCCAAATGATCAGGATAATAATTAAAGCTGTCTGAGTTGGATCAAGATTTATTGGAGCAGAAACATTGCCATCAGTGAAACTTGACTAACTTATTGGATTGTATTCAACTGTTCTGAGCTAAGCATGAACATGTCTCAAGCCAACCTTTCCTCTATATTTCTTTATCAAATATATTGCTGCTGAAAAAGCAGCGCACTGAAGACTCTGGACACATTTAATTTTTTGTTTATGTGTATGTTATATTTATGTTATTTGCTACATTATTTGCTATGTTTGTTATTTCACACTTTATATTTCCGCAGAGATTAACCATTATGCTAGAATGTGGATTTTGCACTACTGCGTTACTATATCCAAAGGTATGCAAAGGGATCTTGTAACACCTTTAAGACTAACTAAGAAAGAAGTTGGTAGTATAAGCTTTTGTAAACTAAGTCTGCATCTGATGAAATAGGCTTGCTTTACAAAACTTATGCTATCAACTTCCTTCTTCTCACTCTCCAAAGTGCTATAAGATCTCTTTGCATACTGATCCAGACTAACATGGCTATGTCTTTGAATTCTATACCCAAAGATATTCATGATACAGGCTGCAAAGGATAAATGTCTATGGTGAAGCCTACAAAGCATTCTCAGCTGCCCAAATTGTTGCTTACACAGTAATGCTATTCAAGCAATCTGATGTGAGGAACCGGGGATTTTCTTTCCAATGTGCCAGGGACTGATACCATATTCAAGCCCACTGGCTACAACTGTTTCTTTATTTCGTGGAAACTCACTAGGGACCAGCAGCTTATGGACTGGCAGTGGTCCAGACAGCACCACTTTAAGTAGCACTGATTTACAGCACCATGCATCTTTTAGAAGAAGGTATTTTTGGGGGAAGACAGAAAATAAAGGGGAAAAAAGGTTATGAACTGGTGCCAGTACACTTCCAGCTACATGCAGAACTCCACTCATATATTCTTTCTTTCTTCCTTTCTTCCCTCTTTCTCTTTCTCTCTCACACTCACACACAAAATCTGGGAGAAGTTTTTTTTAAAACAAAAAATCATAGGTTGTTATGTGAATTAGAAGCTTTATAAAGTGTTTCCTTAGAAGCTGTATTTAGGGAATTTATCTGCAATGGCTATCAGAGGAAAGGAGTTCCGTTTGCTTAAAAGCAAACCAAACTTGTAGACACAAAAGAATGCTCAGCTGAAATATATTGCGCCTGTGTGTGCGTGTGTGTGTGTCTGTGTGTTGTTCTCACTTCACTCCTCTTACATTCTGGCCAGGGGAAAGTGAAAGTAGTTAACAGACAGAAGCTTAGCTCTACTGGGGAGTTTCCGCCTTGCAAGGTCAAATTCAACCACATTACATTATTTCTAGCATGGTTTTTGATGTGCACATTCAGATCTGCTGTTTCAGAAAGCATTTTATTTTCAGAAAGATGCTGACCACACTACTGTATCAGATTGATAGCTACAGTTATCATGACACTGACTTTTGGACAATCCCAAATTATGTAATATGTATGTAATTTTCTCCTACCTACAGAAAATTGAAATAAGGCAACAATATGTACAGTTCACTTTAAAAAAAACACCTATTGCACTTAGAATGTAACCAAATACCCCAAAATTATAAAAGCTGTCTTTTATTTTTAATACCGTAAATGCTATTTACTTTTTAAAGGTTCAATGAACTCTCACTATTGGATAAATAACCAAAATCTACTTATTATTTTACTTAGAAGTTTATAACTTGTCTTTCTATTAAAAAATACACTCACAATAGTATACAATAAAAATTTAAATTGCAACATTAAAACAATAGGATTAGAGCAGAACAGTATCATACAGTTATGAAAGGCTCAGCTGAAAGATGCCTGCTGGAATAAAGCAATTACAGGACTTCATTTAAAAGCAGTCAAAGGGGGGTCTCACAAAGCTATCTTGAAAGACCCTTCCACAGCTTCACTCTTCAATGAAGATGGTCGTCTGATCTCCATTTGCTAAGCTCTGCTGTCAGAAGTGTCCCTGTAACTGAGCACAAACCTCAAGCAGGCTCACATGGAAGAAGCAATTCCTGTGAGATGATGGTCCCACACTTAAGAGTTCTGAGGACAAAAGCCAGGAACATGGATTGAGTCAAAAGTAAGCTGGAAACCACAAACGTTTACACAAAACTGGCACAGTATGAATTGACCTTCTCCATAGTATGGACCTACCTGCTCCACAGTATGGATTGACTTGCTCCACTGAAGTTTTGTGGGGTATTTTAACATGGAATTTTCCAGCCTGTAGCCTTTATTCCTGCCTATATCCAATATGCACGTGTCTTCAGAATACCGCAGACTAACCAGAAAAGGATCAACCCACATATTAAGTGCGAACCAAGTAGCAACATTCTAAATTGAATATCTGATCTATGGCAAGCTATTCTGTTACAGATTCAGCACTAAATTTTAGTCCAATGATCCATTCAGTGTAGTATCCTTGATCAGTTTCTAAAAGATCACACTGGAGGACCTACTAATACCTACAGGAATGTTCTCTCCGGGATGTTCTAGGTTCTCCAGCAGGACTCTATGGTCCACTTCCAGCAGAAGGCAAGTGGCAACTGTAGTTTCTTCATACATTAAAAAGACTCAATAGTACTAAGCTTTGAAGGGTTAACCTTCAAGAAGTTTAACTTTCTTATATACTACATAATGTCAACAGCACCTAGAGCTTCAATCCGTCCAAAATAAGCAACCATCGTTAGCACTGTATCTCACGAATATAGCCATGGGCAGAAATCAAGTGGGAAATAAAGTCACATAGGGCATCTGTGTGAAGAGTCAGTTTACAAAGCACTTGCCAAAATCTACTAAAAATATACACACACTTCTTAACTTTAGCAAGAATAACCCAAGGCATATGTGTATATTGCTTACAAATTACTAATATAAAAATATACATATCTGAAATCTATTACTATTCTCAAAAATAAGATAAGCAATACAGAAACTATGTTAGTTACATCTGAGCTAAATCCATTATAAACCCAAATCTTTACAGCCAAAGGACTAAAATGACACATTTTAAAAAATGTTTGTGATGAACACCTATTTACTTTTGCACAGAGCTATGGAACTGATCTAGACTACTCACTAAAACAATTTTACTAGGTCAGATATCAAAACAAAGTTCATAGCATTCAGTCTTGCAGTGACCAGCATTTAAATTAAAAGTTCCAACTCTGCCCAACTGTTTCCCAACTGGAGAAGCTGGATAGTCTAAAAGGCAACAGATATCAGAAAAGGATCTTACTGCAGTTTTCTGCTGTTTTTAAATCAGACTAAATGGTAGATATTAAACAAAACTTTCCTGCCTATACTACCTGAAAGGAACAATACCACAATACCAAATGTGCACCAAGGCAATAGTTAAGTCATCTACTAGAAAGCACTCATTTTTCTTGGCATATTATGTTTTACATCATAATCAAAAAGTGATCGTTCCCAGAGACCACAGTTCTGTTCCAAACAGCTAATAATCCAACCTCTTTAGAGGGCTTCCTCTAACTTCATCCAAAATAACAAAAATGCAAACCACTACTATTTTCTTCCTCATGTTCATCTCAGAGACAGTTTTACAAAATACCAAAAAAGGAAATGTCTTTTTGTTAGATAACCAGTCTGCCACTTAACCATGCTTGGATTAAGTACATACCACAAGGGGGAAAGTACTGTCAAGGTCACTTGGAATTTCTGCACCATACTGGCAAATCTGGAAATTATTATCGCAACCTCATTTAGTTTAATAGCTCACAATCTTCTCCAGGAGACTGAAATGTCTATCACAGAAATTGTAATCACAAAAGAATCTATACTGTATTAACTGAAAGACCAAGCAAAATAATCAAATTTCTGGAGTATCCCAATCTGCAATTAGCTTTAACACACAGCCTACAGAGTTGCATACCAAGTAAACAGAGTACAGTTTCCAGACTATGCAATCAGATGGTCTTTTTGTACATGTGTCAATGAAAGGAATTTTAGGACACATCTCTCTGCTGTTTATTCAGGCATTTGCCAGACAACAAAGCATCTTGGGACAGCCTTATATATGAGACAAAACTATTTTCACTAGCGGTAAGTAGAAAGACACATACGGTACATTCTGCATCACAGGTGGAAGACTTTAGAGATAAAGGAAAATGCCAGGATTAGATGATTTGACAAACAGCTACAAGAGACAGAACTAGGAAAGCGGAAATTGTAATTTCCAGTTGCCCATTAGCAAAGGATTGACATCTACACCACTGCACCTCTTGCTCCATTTTGCTATAGTGTCATAGCTACAGTAGATTGAAATAAATATGGCAGCCTCAAAGGATAAACAAAACAAAGAACCCTAAACCTATTGACAAGCTAATGTAATAGTTGACATTAGACCCATGCTGATCATTTCCAAGACCTAAAGTTGTAGGTCTTGGAATACAGGATCCAAAAATCAAGAGATCTCTATCTTCTTTAAATGTAAAAAGGTGATATTTTGTCTTAGCCATTTTCTTTCACATATCAGTATAATCACCAAATTTCTATGCCAATTATGAAGACTTGTAACCATGAACAGCTCATGGTCTGAGAAACAAAACAGCTCACTCCACCATCTTGGGTTAAATCCTCCTGCTTGGCTGCTCACACTATGGGTTGCCCCTGCCTGCTACCTATGGCCATTTCTGCACTACACTGTGGAATTCTAGAGTTTGTATTTTACTGAGGCCAAAGAGCCCTCTGGCTGAGAATTCTAAAGGCCCCTCCCTAAACTGCGAACCCCAGGATCCATAGGATGTTAAATGTGGAATAATAGCACTATAACAGAGTAGTGTGGAAATGGCCTATGTAGATAAAGAAGTTTTTTTCCACATTGCAGCATCATCCAAGTATCTTCTCTTGTATGAATTAATCTATAAGTAATCATTTGCTAGCATCAACACATTTCTTTCCACTCCAAACACTTTCCATTGTTTCTGTTTGATAAATGGTAATTCTTATTCTTTCTTTCTTTATTAAGGACTCCCAAAGGATCCTCTCAAAACAGGTCCCTTTGTTGATTTGGGACTAACATGTCTATCCTTTTAAAAACTGGTAAAATAACCTGTTGTTTTCTTTTTTAATTACAGTCACTGCTTTATTTTATAGCTTCATTATACTATTATATTCTGCACTGACCTCCTCTTATAGCAGTCACACACTGGATGCAGATGTGTGTATATTAATGCTTTTTAAACTATAATTTAGAAAGCATGACAAAATGTGAATGCTTAATCTTCTAAAACTCTGTCTGACTATCGTCTCTTCCAGGAGGGTGGAATTCTTAATAGACTAATCCCAGGAAACTCAAGTATTCCATTTTTACTATCTGCCATGATTTGCTAATGAATTTTTGTATATTGTAAAAGAGCAGCCAAACAGATGATAGAAAATTGAAAAGATTAATTCCCTCAATCCTCATCTGCAGCTAGGAGAGAATTAAGACGCTATGTAAGCCAAGAAAACATATGCTTAAAAGATATTTGGGTTGCATGCAAAGAATGTTTGCTTTAGTACTTAAGCATAATATGCGTAGTGAGTTATGCAATAAAAAAACATGAGCTCTTGCTGAGCTTAAATCCACATTCATGGAACATCTAGAAAATGACAACCAAGTCAAGAACAATTATCTGGACAGGACATAGGTACTCCAGAGGTGGCAAACTAAACAATGGTAGTGAGGCTATAGTAATGCAAGAGATCGAGTAATAACGCAGCTGATTAAGGACAAATTAACACACAGTACAAAGCAATTTGATCCTAAGGCTTTTAGTGAACTTCCTCTAGATTAATAGTACAATGCCTTGAATCCCAAAGGAAGTTACAGTCAGCACCCCATATCTACCGATTCTGTATCCATTGATTCAACCAACCACGGTTGAAAATATTTAAAAAAAGATTTTTGGTTTTGCTACTATATTTATGGGATGTCATTTTACTACACCACTGTACATAATGGGACTTGAGCATCCATTAATTTTGGTATTCACAGTGTCCTGGAACCAAACCCTAGCGGATATCAAGGGCCCACTGTATTTAGTTTGAAAATACTGCTCAATAAAGCATTCTCTTTATACCTCCTTTGCCCATTTGCTGTTAGAGCAAGGGATTTTTCTTAGGTAGTATAAAGGCACACAACAACAACAACAACAACAACAACAACAACCGGTCCTTCCCTTATGTCTTTACCCTATTCACACTCTCTCCCAGGTTTTCTTCAATTGCTTAAACATGAACTGTAATACATGGTCATCAACAACCCATGTATCCAAGAAACCAGACCAATGCTTTTCAGGGATCTGTGGTCATACAAAGACTCTTCCCTCTCTTTCTTTCTCCTTCCTACCTCAAAATGAGTGCCAGCTCCCTTGAGCTGCTCCTTTTACCTGAAACTCAGGATTTCTACAATCTATGTGTATGTGCTTTGACTGTATATTTCAAAGCAGTTTTTAGTTACGTAACTTGAATATTGCCTGTTTCCCTTACTTTGCTAGAGTTAGTCTTAGTGGAATAAGCTTGGGATTCAGAACATTCCCTTGTGAACTCTGATGAGGAAGACTGTCTCTGAATGAAATCAATCTACATCTTTGAAAAAGAAATACGGTGGCTATCACCCCAGAAACCTACCCCATACCTAACATAGTTAAGGAAATTCATGGGAAGAAAAGTGCTGTCTCTTTTACACACACACACATACCAGTTCTAGGCTTGCTCTCAAGCTTCCTAAATAACTAATTAGAACAAATTCACTTCTATCCTATCCAGGAAGATTTGGGGCAGTTCTCTCTTTTCTCACTATCATTCCACCCAACCATTATCCATTGTTCAAGATGAATCCCCAAACTGATGAAGGTAGAGGGTGAAGGCTGCCTTAAGGGTGAAAAAGGTACAGGAAATCCTCCTTTTCTGACTTCCTTGTGTTGATTTATCTTAAGATCTAGTGCACTATGATACAATTGTAGAAATACAACATTCAAGGAAAAAGCAACAGTACAATTAAAGGAAGGGATGGAAAAAATTGTATGCCTAGGCAACACTTAATCAGGCAAGGACACTGACACACACTGACATAGGCGAAGCAAACTCAGTGAGACATAACTTTTCATGTCTCAGAAACCTAGTTTGTGAGATGTTTACTAGTTAGTCAAGCATTATAGATGCCCAATTATGAGTTAAGTTGGCAGAGTAAGGAATACAGGCAGCCAAGCAATGCAAAAGATAGTGAATAGGTATGTCACTATACTGAACATCAGAAATATAGAATCCAATCAACAAAAGAGATCCAGCCAGTATGGGTGTGACCCACTCCTGACAAGCAGCCAAGTTGTACATTAAAATTATGTTTCGTATATATGAAGTAAAAGATTATATTCCTGCCTAACGCAGACATTCTCAGTTAATCCAATTAATTTAATATATAGCAAGCCTTCAAAAAGTGAGTAAATAAGTAAGTGTTCTCGTCACCCCTGATACCAGAGAAAATAATTTAAATATATTGCATGTATCCATTTATGGTCTTAACTGAAAAGAGACTGATGCATTCCCAGAGTTCAGAAGTCAGCTATGAAAAACATTTTATTTGGTCAAGGAAATACCAATTTTCCCACTATTTTAAGCAAACAAAAGATAATCTTCTGTCATGCATTTCCATTTATGGCTAGCAGGATAACATCAAGATTTTTCCCTCTTTTCTATAAAGTTTAGAACCCATATTATCTCCTGGCTCTCTTCCAAGAAAAACAAACAAACCCTTCAACACCATGTCTCTTCTCACAATGCCCTTAAAGATAACCATCTTTAAATGAATAATGAGAAAACAGTTTGACTAAAAATAGCTCATTAAAATGGTGGGGACATTGAACTGGAGCAACCAGCCCTCTGGGCTCTAAATGAAAACAAGAAAAACAAGGTTTCATTCTTCTTTGTTTATATTAAATAGAATGCATCTTAATGGGCCTTCCCCAAAAGCATATTTTGGATATTTTACAAGCAATTATTTCCCCCTTTGACATGAAAACAGATACAACATGGGTGGCTTCTAATGATGTATTTTGTATTACAGACAGTTCCTTAAAAATATATGGAAGCTGCAAACAGGAAGAGACTGGATACTTGTTTCCCTGGATGTCAAGGGGAAAAAGGCTGTAGCTGTATATACAGACTACCCCAGCTAAGAAGCATGTAGAAACAAATACCAGAGGTCTTGTTGTTTTAATGGTGCAAGAGCAATCATTACCTGAAGTTTCACTCCTGCTGGAGCTCGATATATTACCTCTGTCCCACTTCCCTAACTTTTGTTTGCCTATTTAACTATTTAACAAAATTCTGTTGGCATATGTCAAGAGATTAAGCATTTGCCCTAATGTACCTGATATTTATCAGATTAAGAAAGACTCCAGATTCTCATTGATTTGATATTGGTAATACTTATATGGGCATCTTGGAATGATCTTGCAAAATATGCAACTATTATTACCAGCCTCATTTTCAAACAGGAGAAGAGAAGCTTGCCTAAGGCCAGATCATCTGTCTTCCACTCCAACTCTTTCCACAGGGTTACACTTTAATGACCAAATCATCTTAATAAGGCCTTTCTAAACTGGGTAGAACACCACAAGGCACATCTCTACACAAATGGCTTACAGACGCTGCTGCTCCTAGCCAAGTATTACATTGAGGGTTTTGACTGGTGATATTTTTAAACTTGCAATATAGCTATATATTTTGAATCCTAGAACTTGCCAAAAAAACGTTATTGGACTTTAAACAAACTACAACTTTATGATCACCTGCACAGAGCATACAAAAGACACCCTCCCCATCCTGTTATGGAGGGGAAGTTAATGACTGACTTTTTCACAATCTATTTTGCAAGAGAGCATTATTAACGCAAGAATTCACAAGCTACTGACCAACACATACAAAAGAAATGCCGTCGTTCCCATATTTAGCTACTTAACTAAAATCAGCAACAGTTGATGCCATTAAATGGAAAGAAACAGACTGACTACAGAGAAAAAAATGCATTTCAGCACTTTTATTACTATTCCAAAGGCCTATGTACTCCTTTTTTCCACAGTTATGCAACTCTTCAAGCAGTTTAAGGTAATATTCTTAAAAAGATAACTTGACCTTTGTAATGCTACTAGACTTTGCCTCTTTCCCATCACTTCACCTGCATTTGCTTCAATAAAACCTCTTGTGCCACTTGCTGCTATAAACCAATCAATAAATCTGATGCTAGAAAGATTTACGCTAAGCAGTATATTGATATGCTCCATTTGGGGGTAGGGGCAGAATCAAAATATGCACAGACAGAGCTTCATTTTTTGTTCTTAGCGAAGCAGCTGCCACTTCTAAAGACACAGATCATTAAAAAAAAAAAACAGATTTCACAAGGCCAAGGGACAGATGGAGCTGTATGCTGCTGATGGGAAGGGCAGAGCAGAAGATAGAATGAATGTGTTGGTCAACTGTTCAAAGAAATTTAACACAATCTTTTGCATGTTTGTTCACAGATCTGAATGAATTCAGTGGGGCTTATTCTCACATTACGGTAATATGTAAACTGCACATGCAAATACTGTGTCCAATGCCTACATGATCCGTGTGTGAGTGAGAGGAGGAAAGAACACTGAAAATATTCAAAAGAAAAGAAAGAACACATACACAAGGTATTGTATTAACACACAGATTTTCAAAATTCCAAGTCTCTGCTCATTCATTAATGTCTTAAAAGAGCAGAATTAAACTTTTAGCAGTGAAGTTCTCTATATAGGAAATCCTTTACAGCTAAATCATAGAGTAGGAAGGGACGACAAGGCCCATCTAATTTAACTGCTTGCCATGCAATAATACACAAACTAAAGCACTCCTGAGAGATGGCCATCCAATCTCTGGCTCCAAAGGACAGTCCATCAGCCACAGCAATTCATTTCACTTGTACAACTTGTACAGTGAAGGAGTTCTTCTTCATGATGTTAGGTGGACTTTTTTACTTGATTCTAGGACGTACGCTACTATTCACAGAGTATGCATTGTTAAAAAAATGAGACACAATGAATTCAAGCTTTGAAGAAACAGAAGAAAATACAGAGAAACAGAGAAAATACAGGAACTTGTGCTAATTTCCCCTCTCTCCTCCTCTCAAGTATTCCAGTTCATTTGACTGGTGTACCAATTTCAGTGTTGCTCTAAGACACTCGAAGAACATCATCTGAATCCCCATACAGCCATGGAAACCCACTGGATGAACTTGAGCAAGCCACACTCTCTTAGCCTCAGAGGAAAGCAAGGACAAACCCCCTCTGAACAAATTCTGCCAACTACAATAAGTTCATGTTAATATCACCATAAGTCAGAAATGACTTGAAGGCACAAAACAATGTCTGCATTTCTTAGCATCCCAGCATTTTTTTAAAACAAAATCCATACAAAGACAGAGATGGACATTTTCTTATATTTTACTGTTTGGATGCATGGGCTGCTTGAGAATGAAGCCAAGCAAGAAAGGCATCCCCCTCCATTTACTTCTACAGTAGTATGATTTTTCCCCAAACAATAAACTGTGGAACAAAACAAAATTATACCCAGGAATGTCCATCTCCCTTTTAGGCAGGGAGTTGTCAGCAAACCAAAAATTAGCACTCCTCCTCACACAAACATATAGTCACACAAAGTATGGCTAGAATCAGAGGTCCTCTGTCAGATAAACACTGTGTAAGCATACCCGCTTTCTTCTTATCCAATACAAAACATTTTCTTTCTAGAATTAACTGGAAAGGGTTTTCCATGGTTATATTGTTCTATTGTTTTAATATTCTGTCTTTTAATGACTTAATACATGGTTTTAATTCTATAGAATTAAGTTAACAACTTAAGTGTTCCAGTATTTGCTATAGCTAACTACAAGATGTATCCAGAGCCACTTTTAAGTAATCTAGTCCATTTCTTCCTACAGCGATAAAGAAGGAAACCAGATGGAACCAGGACAGCACAAGACACCAAGCAATCACAAGCTTCAAAGCCTACAATGCAAGCTCTCTTTTTTTTCCTCTAAGCCCAGAGCAACAATCATTGTCATCAAGATTCAAAACAGTATTTACAGAAACCAACCACAGCCAAAAAATGAGCATGAAGAAAGTTCACAGTGCATCTACTACAGGGATGGAAAAAAACCTGTGACCTACCAGATGTTCATGAAACTCTAATTCTCATCAGCAACAGCCAGCATGGCCAATGGTGAAGGATGATGTGAGGAGTACTCCAAGAATATCTGGAGCTCTGTAGGTTCCCCACACTCACTCTTGAATTTACCTATGTTTCACTGCCTATTGTGCATACTCTTTTCAGCAGTGGCAACTATAACACTGGAGGAGTGGAGAGAAGAGTTAGAAACGCTTTCATGTTTCATCTGCATCAAATAAGCCAGGAGCTATGAGAAACTATAACAGCGGCTGCATGTGTGAGGAAAATGAACGCTGCGAAGGATACTATATGGATGCTCTAAGCACCATTTCTATACTAGGGTCATTTCCTCTGATTTCCTTTCCATTCAGAGATGCAGTTGAAACATCCGTCTAGTGGAGGTGTGGCAGGGAGGAACATGTCTCATTTTTTATCCTCTCTAACAATTCTTGCCTATTGTTATTGTCATTCTTGTGCACTGTCATTTCTGACTTACAGACCTTATCCTTGAGTTTTCATGGCAAGATTTGTTCAGAAAGAGTTCACCTTTGCCCTTGCCTTCCTCTGAGGTTGAGAGAGTGTAACTTGACCAAGGTCACCCATGGCCAAGCATGGATCTGAATCCTGGATTTGCAGTGTCCTCGTGAAACACTCAGACTATCACACCATGTTAATAAATGATAAGTCACTCCACAAGGACTGGTTAGCAGTTACAGTATAAATGCTATTTTAAAAAAAAGTCTATACAGAAATATTATGCATTCGTTGAGGATGTATGATGGCATTCTAATGTCATTATATTTTGAATGATCTTTTCACTGTTTACTTTTTTTTTCTTCCTGGCATGTTTTAATTCCACTATATAGTTCCCAAGCCTCTCTCTCCCTTTCCTTTCTCCCTTGCAAAGTCCTGCATGTTACTGCACTTCTTCCCTCCTAGATGTTAACCTTTAAATCAAATACAGCCCCAGGAGTCCTGAAGATCTTCTTTTCCTACATCTCCCAGTGATCCAGCCTCTTCTTTGCACTTTAAAGTGAGCTGAAGAGAACAGACTTGCTATGGAAATGGTGGAGGTAAAGTAGCATAATTTTTTATAAGGCTGCATAGCTTGCAATTAGTACAAATCAAAGCCTCTTACTGTCTCTGTTCATTTAAGCATACTTTGCCCTTAAGTCCAAAATGTGAAATCATTATTTGCACTTCAAATACATAGTTACCAGCTCTTCTAAGTTTGTTGGCACAAGACAGACGGGTTCTCATGAAGGGAACTTTCTTTGGACACTTGCTGAACATGACATTTGCTTTTATGGACACTCTCGCTAAGAATAAATCCATTAGAAAATAGTTTCAATTCAGCAACTGTTTTAAAAGTGCTGTTCAAAAGTATTTTTAAACTCATCTTGCATGCAGCAGTGCTGTGATGCCAGCTCACAATACAAAGTCCATAAAAATAACTCTCTCTCTCACAGTCCAGAATGAATTGCATGCATGGCTGCCCCAGACCCAAGAAGGTCACAACAGACAGCAGGACCTTTGTAAAGGGCACATAAACAACTCTGCTTCTTTGTTCATGCATTTCTTTATCAGCATTTAATTAGCTGGAACTTCTGGCAATACTGAGAAGAGAAGATTGCTGCACTGTACACTCTGTTCCAATGTACTAACACCAACACCACAACATAGTTCACTTCAATTATCAGAGAAGCAATTGATCAACATACCAGAATGAAGTACACTAATTCCAGACCAAAAAGCACACCATACAAAGGAATACATGCTAGTGGTGGGATTATTAATAACATAATGAAAGACGAGACTTAGTGAATCCCAGTATTTGCCCACACACCAACACAGAGAATGGATTCAATACAGACCACTTTCATTTTAAAGAAAAATTGCACAGCAAAGATTCCTGATGGATCATAAACTTTTCTCAAAAGAAAAATAATAAAATATACACTGAAGCCTTAGAATTCTTAGTGCTAAGAGCCACTATTTACTCTGGATTGATTTGGAAATCTTTGTATGAATTACCAGCAAGAAAAATTGTTAATTTGTGGTGTGAGTTTTTACAAATAATTCATTTATTCAGATTTCACAAGCATTCTATACTCACTAGTACAAAGCATTACAGTGACAATTTCAAAAAGTTTTTTTAAAATATTTTTATTAAAGTTTATATTTGAAAATGTAAAAAAAAAAAAAAACCCCCCCTACTTCCAAGCTTATTTTTCCCAGTTGAATCTGCTTATTTTCATTGCATTCATACATCGTTACAACTTGTTCAGTAAAAGTAAAAGGTCTTACATTGTTTCATCTTACATGGTTGCATCCTACATTGTTACATTGTTGCATAACCTTACAGACAATCTTACATTGTTTCTTTTTCATTTCTTATGTTAAGTCCTTATCCAAACCGGAACTTCCCTCCATTCCCTTTCAAAGTTCTGGATAGGTTTGTTTTTCAAAGAAAATGTCAATTTTTCTGTCTCTACCATGTCCAGCACTTTTAATTTCCATTCTTCTATATCCACATTTTTCCTTTCTTTCCAATGTTGCGCATATGTCAACCTTGCTGCAGTTATTAAATACAACATTATCTTCTGATGACATCTTATTTCTCTTTGTTGCCCTACCATGTTTAAGACAATTTCAAAAAGTTGTAAGCTATCTGGAACAACAAAAATATGGTCCTAATTTTCAAAAGTATGGCTATAATCTCCTAGTATGTTCAAAAGGAAAACCAAGGCCACAAGTAAGCTTGGTACTAATAAATATGCATCCATCTGCCCTCCCCTAGCTATCCATAAAAAAGCACTAAAGACTTGTCCCATCCATCTTCAAAGATACAATATAGCCCTGACAGCACTTCTGGACATCCAGCCAGCTACATGTTAAGGCTACTGACATGTGACTTCTTTCAATGGCTAAAGTTTATTTTACATAGAGTATCTCTTACTGACCTTCTTAACTAATAAACTGGCATCACCTCTAACATTTTCACAACCTATCCACCACACTGTGATCTTCTTAAGCTGCTTTCATCTTAAGGCTCTGCATATTACATTAATTCCAAAAAGAGAAATAAACCAGTCTGTAACCAGTTTACTATATACTATTGTAGGTTCTGTTAGTATATATAAAGCCAAACATGTCCTCACCCAAGGAAGCTACCTTTACCAAGCCTACAATACCCTAATTCTAATTTGAAGCTACAGCTTGAATTGTTACAAAATATGTTCAGATCAGACATAACAATGGAGGAATCTAGGATAAATTAAGATTTCACAGGCACCAAATTATCACTGGCAAGGGAATTTTTTAAGCATTGACTCCCTGACCGTGTCTTTGTTTCTGGTTTGCTATGTGACTCTATTAATTTATGTTTTCCTCATTTATGCTAACAACTTGCTCACTCTCATCAGGTCAGGATGACTTTTATGTCACCCTCGTAAGTAAGACAACCCCCTTTTACAGATAACTGTTAATTTAAATCCCCCCCTTTTTTGCAGGAAACAAACTTTGCAAAAAAGAAAAAAGTATGCTGGACAAATAGAGTAACAGGAAACTATGCTCTGGGTTAAGAAACCACAGAGTTGCCCTATCACAAGTCACATCCACATTTCCTTATCCCAAGCAACACAGCAATTCCCACAACAGCAGTTAGTTTTTCTATAAGGACCAGTGTAAAAGAGAAGAAATAGAGAAAGGCTCTTCCAGCCCCCAAACAATAAGACTATGTGCCCGACCACCACAGCAGTTTCTCCTTCACATTTCACTTTGACCAGAGCCACAGAAGGAAGTTTCCACCACCACAGCTCAAAAGTCAGATTGAGCCAAGGATGTGGCTGTAGCTTATATTAGGACTACAGTACCTGTTACAAGTGTTTTCCCATCTATCTCATGTATGAGATCAATTATTTTCTTCTCATGTCCCAGGGATCAGTACTGTGTTCATGTCCATTAGCTACAACCATTTCTTTCCTTTTTGGAAACTCACCAGGGGCTAGCAGTCAGTGGCTTGCAGACTGGCATCAGTCCATGGACCACTTCTTTGAGTAACCACATGCTAAAAGACACTAATTTAGATCAAACTCTTCTTCTGCCACTTTGTAGTTCAGATGCACATCAACAGAAAGCATGCACACCAATGAAATACAAGTTCTGATCCACACATCAAAGTGATAGGAAAACCTTTTAATTTGTGACTATCTTAAAATACTGCAAATTTGAAGATCCCTTCTATCATATGAATGTGAGGCTTTCCTGTTCTCTTAAATATCAGCCGAATTTCAAATGTTGATACAACAAAGATGTATGTCTACATTTAATCATATCAGCAAACTATTCATTTTCACTGGCTCCACGTGGTACATGATACAGAAAGCATCTCTCTCTCTCTCTCTCTTTCTCATACGCACACACACACGTATGGAGGGGGAAAAGAAAGGGGAAAAAGCAGATCTTGCTTACCCGAGAGATTGTCAAAGGCATGTTGAAGTCTTTGCCACCTTGAAGCCTGAAACCCCAAGGCGCTGGCCCAACCAAGGATACACTGTAATTGTTCATGGTGCTCATTCTGGGTCAAACCAGGAATGAAGTATCCCTATAAGACAAGTTTAAGGATTAGTTGGTATGCTGAACACACACAATAATGAGTTCAGCACAAAGTGAGCAATACCCCCTACAGTACTCTGTTCATGTCAAAGGACAGTGATCACCAAAACTGTGAAGCAGAGACGGGAACCCTCGGCTATTTTTCTAGCCTCCAAGGCATCCAGACTCCCCGAACTGCCCCCATTTCTGGACCCCCAAAGATTAACTGCCTCTCCTGGAATGCCAATTCACCTTTTAAATAGCTTGGATCTCCCTACCCCACACTATTAAGCATAAAAAAAAAAATTTTTTTTAAACCACAAGTAGCCACTTCTCTTTTTTTGTTCTGAATTTGCTTTGTTTTGAATTTTGGCTGCCTGTCCAACTCTAGTGGCTTTCCAAGTCTGCAGTTCCCTTCTGGTGTGCCTCCTACCACCGGATAAAATTTGCAGAGTCCTGCCTTTAACATTAAGGATGTTACTAAAGACCTATTTATTATCTGCAATTGCTCTGGTTTTGTTTGTTTGTTTGTTTTTCATACTGCAACCATAGTTATGCTTTTCACTGTTCTACATTACCAGTGTCAGTGGAACTATGAAGATATAAGTAAAATTATCCATCTTTGCTGAAAACAACTTTTTACCTGAAGCCTTAATAGGATGCAAATGACTAACAGGAGAACACTATATATTTATGCAGAGTATATATAAACATACACCTAAGTGGGAATGGTGTATACGCTATGATGTATAAGTAGGCATCATGGAGTCTGATACTGAACTGTAGTTCCCACCATTTTTCATCATTAGCTATGCTGGCTATAGTTCCTGGAAGTTGCAGTCCAACATCTGAAGTGCTACACAGTTCTCACTAATGCTTTACACAATAAACATACTGAAATAAATGTATTGATTAGAACATTAGTAACTGCAATAAGCTCCTATTTGCTAACATGGATGCACAGCTGTCCTGTCTTTATAAGAAGTGAGCCCCTTGAAATAGACACTTACAAGAATGCATTTGATGTACTTACACTTTGTTTTATGTTTATGAACAAATACATTAAACTTGGACTCTGTCCTCCACACAGTTGACTACCTTTCCTATCTAGCAGGTCTTCCAATACGACCATCATCATTTATTTATACAGCACCTTCAGTGTATATGATATTTCACAGAATAAAACAATAAAAGTAGACAACCTTTCCCAAGGTGTACAGTCTAATTTATTTAAAGCAACACAGAAAGGGAGTGTATAATAGAAGATATAAAATCAGCATAATATAGTAAAATACGCTACACAAATGTAAAAACCAATGCAACAGAATAGAGAAACAAGCTAACAAATACATATTATCAAACTACTAATATTCAAAGAAAGAAGAATCTTGTAGCACTTTTGAGACTGAAAAAAAGTTTGTAGTATAAGCGTTCACAGACTGAGTCTATGTCATCACTCAGTCTATGAAATCTTATGCTAATGACTTCTCAAAATTAATCTCAAAAGCGCTACCAGTTCCCTTTGTATATACTATACAAGATTATGAAACTAAATTAAACTAAAATTCTGAAAGTTATAGAAAACAGGAAAGTTTTTACTTAAGTTTTGAAAACAAAGAGAGAAGATGCAGTCCACAAATATTCAAGGAGACAATTCCAAGAATAACAAGCAACAAGATTAAAAGGATAACGCCAACAAAAAGGTAACCTTTGGTTGAGTGAGCAGCTTAGATATCATAAGAATGAATTTCAGCTGCAGAAGGCTGACTTCAAGTATTTCAGCACCAAGGTTTTGGCAAAGTGGCTCTGAAAATAGATTGCAGGGCTGAACCTCAGAGCAAGTTAAGCCCTGGATGTTGGCCTCTGGTCAGAGACTCTAGTAAAATTTTTCAGAGGCTTCTTATTCTCTTCTGAAAGGGGAATGCTCTGCATGCACATACAACGCAAAACATCTGGCATTACCCATTAGTGCAGTGCACTGAAATCTCAGCACGCAAAGGACAACTAAGTAATATCTGTTCTGGTTCCAGAGCTCTGAAAAGAACTCAGGAGTCATCAAGATGAGATCACTAAGATAGCACTTCCAGCAATCTAGCTGTTTGATGTAACCTGAGTAGTCTCTGCTCCAATTAGGTAGAAATATAACATCTGAGAGTGGCATAGAAAATCATTTGACTTTTTTCTTTTACATAAATTTAATATATTTTTATGTAACTGTTGTTGTGACAGTAACCACACATTACATCTATTTTGTACATACCATACATTCAAGGTATAAAGATACTAATGAAAATGCAATTGCATCATGTATGTGTTTATGGGCAAACATTGTACAAACATGTTGTAATATTAAGCAATCGTGTATGTTCTTGGTATTTAAAATTAAATGTCTACTGACTCTTAATTTCTTTATACCAATATAGCAATACATATAACAATACTTAATAAATGATTAAAATACTACTCTTCTCTACAAGTGAATGGTCAAGAAATCCATACTTTCTTAAAGAATAATTATATCTTTTCCCTTAAAAAGACTGATTGAGCATTATAGATAATATGGCCAGAATCTTATTGGTTATTCCCAATAACAGCAGCCCCCCTTCATCAGTTTTTGAATGGAGAGTCAACATGTAGTTGAATCCAGTTATTTCAATGGGTCTACTTCAATCAGGACTACCAACAGGATTCAAGCCATTAAAACTTACATGTGTAGACTACAGTTAGAAACATTATGAATAAGCAGAACAAGGACTATTTTAACTTCTCCAGTCAATTTAGTCTAAACTCTCCTTCTGAAATACTTAGCTAATTCTTTTCACACAAAGTAGCAATCACACACACACAAAAATTATGCAACAAATGCCAATAATCTGAAAATGAAATATTCCTGAAATAAGTCTAAAGCATACTTGTTTAAACGGGGGGAGGGGGGGAATGCCTTCGCTGTTTTCCAGCATCCAAGGTAACTGCTTAAGCATCACATCAGATAACATTTTGTAACACTGCCTGAGTAGAAGCTGTCTTCTGTTTTTACCAGTTGGAAAGACTTAGAGGTGCCATAGCCTGTAAAATGAAACCAAAGCATGGCATGAACAGAACCTAAAATTTAAGGTGGAACTTCAGCAAGGCACCTAATGTGGTTATAGTCATACATGATAGGTTATTTCTTTGAAGCCTATTTATTTTTCTGTGTTTCGGGTAGGGAACAAATCTATCCAACTGAGAGTATGGTGCATCTAGCACTAGTCACAGTGACAAAATAGTGTGTACACCACAACACTGGCAGGGACTCTCTATCATCAATGCATCAAGATTCCCCAAAAAGACAGAACACCACATCTCTAAGGTTTCTAAATATCCACACTTGCATAACTGAACTAGCCACATTCTAATGGCTGCTAGATGAAGACTTCTGGCACATCTTCTTCTGCAGGAATGAGCCTTCTTGTAGGGATTACATTTTCCATTTCCCTGTTGCCACAGGATCAAGCCAGACATACATCAGGGTTCGAGAGCAGTGGGCAATGAAGCACTTGAATCTTTGTTAACTCACTGTCAGACAAAAGGACTTCTCTTTCCTGGAGCCACTTGTTTAACACACTGTACATAAAAATTAAGCCACCTTGGGTCCCATACCAGGAGAAAGGCAGAAAATAAATTTAATAAATAAATGAATACAGATAAGTCTGTTAGTTTTTATAAATTCCATTCTGTGCACTAGAAATTGTTTGGATAACTACACAGTAGAAGTACAAGGGCTCTTGTATTGCCAGTTATCATCTTTTACATATGTGTGTGCATTGTTGTGTACCTTCAAGTTGTTTCCGACTTATGACAACCCTAAAGCGAACCTATCACAGGGTTTTATGGGGCTTTGTGTGTACTTGGAAGATGGGATATTTCTTTCTCTAACCCATTGGTTCCCAAACTTTGCTCCTTCAGCTGTTTTGGAATTCAACTCCCAGAACTCTTAACTGTCAACCAAGCTAGCTGGAGCTTCTAGAAGCTGAGGTCCAAAACAACCAAAGTTTGGGAACCACTGCTAACCTCTGGTGCTTTTTTTATCAATATTAAAGAATCCAGAGAAAATAAGAGCTTGCAGTTAAATGGCATTTGGTTCCTTGGGTCTCTTATTCCAAATAACTGCTGTTTTGTACAAAGGCAGGCAACTCTGATGGGTTGGGAGACAGTTTCGGTCCCTGGAAACCTCCACAGGATGAACAGGCTATCAAAAAAGTTTAAAATAAATTACAAAAAGCTTCTACAAGTTCACTGTTGGTGGACAGTCATGTGGGCTTCCCTGCAAGCATTTAAAAACATGAATTGCCTCTTTTGGATGTATCCAGGAGAGATAATTCACCCTTTCTGCCATTTAAAAAAAAAAAAAAGGAGGGGTCCAGGCAAGTCTGGCAACAGTAAGGGTGGCAAAAATTGACTTGAACACTCCATGTGACCCCATGGCCACACTTTTCTTATCCCTACTCGAATAGAGTACACTATGGGCACAGTCTAATGTAACTTTTATTTCTCTTCTTTATTCACAAGAACCCATGAAAGAAGGATTCTGTAATGCCACATGGATTTTTTTTTAAAAGAAATTGATTAAAATAAACAAGAAACACTAAGAATGCATGATCTAACTATGGGTCTTTTAGACAGAATCAACATGAGTTCCCCCCATCGTAACTCATTTATCTGCCCCTCAGAAAAAACTTGAACAATGTCAATTGTGTAAAAATGCACAAAGAAGCCCAAACGTGGGTGAACACAAAGCATAGAAACCGTCAAATGCACTAGGTTGGCACAGAAAAAAAGGTAAGTCAGGTGCCAATATTTTTTAGGAGGGACTGTACAGTTTAGATCCCGTTGCAACATTTCTAGTTTGTGTCATTCTCTGAAATATACCACAAGAATCTGCTGGCTACAAGGCAGGGAGAGAAAAATTCCTTAGAAGCGACATTCTAGTCAAGAACCTCCCTGTGGGAACTCCGGCTTTTCTGCTTGGCACCTGCCCAGTTAATAAAAGTCCTGACAAGGAGGAGGAAATAGTGCCACCAAACAATCCTTGAACTTTCAATCTGCCTTGCCCTGAATGTGGCTGACCACGTTTAAACAATCTCCACCCTGTCTTTACCATTTCAAACTGATTTGCCAACAGGCTGCAAAACAGTTAAAGAGTCCTGCTGAAAAACAGAGTTTTTGCAAAGAATGAGGCAGAAAGGCACAAAAGGATCCAACGTCAGAGCCAGGATCCCCCAAAATTCAGGTCTGCACCTCCTAAATATGCGGAAGCTGTCTGCCCATTTCCGCACTAGACTGTTATAGCGCTTCAAACACCCTATGGAATCCTGGGCCATTTCCGCACTAGCCTGTTATAGCGCGATGGTTCCACTTTCAACATCGTCTGGAATCCTGGGGTTTGCAGTTTCGGGAGAGGCCGGCTGCAAACTGCAAACCCCAGGATTCCAGAGGAGGTTGAAAGTGGAATCATCGCGCTATAACAGGCTAGTGCGGAAATGGCCCTGGGGTTTGCAGGCCCCTCCCGAAACTGCAAACCCCAGGATTCCAGAGGATGTTGACCGTGGAATAAAAGCGCTATAACGCTCCGGTGCGGAAATGGCCTCAGGTCGTTGACTGAGGCCCTTTCCGCACTAGCCTGTTATATGGCCCCTCCCGGAACTGCAAACCCCAGGATTCCAGAGGATGTTGAAAGTGGAATCATCGTGCTATAACAGGCTAGTGCGGAAATGGCCTGAGGATCCTTTATAAACGGGAGCGGGGGAGAGAAGGGGCGCAAACCAGCTCTCGGATGAGGCTGGCTTTCTGCTCCTTCTAAGGCCGCTTCGCCTTTTACGAGAAAGGGAAGTCAAGCGGGTGTAAAAATCAGAGGAGAACTTAATTCACAACCTCCCTGGAAGGAGGGCGAACCCAGAGCGCAAAAAAGGAAAAGGGGCGCTGCGGCGACGGCCGCCTCGGGGCTCTCTCTCCCCTCCCCTCCCCAGACTCAGCCGGACGCGCCAAGCCCCTTCACGGCACGCTCCGAGGGCACATTTCCTCCACCTGTAGACCGAAGGCAACCCCGGCGCCGCCGAAAGCGCCTCTTCTCTGAGGGACCTTCCAGAACCGTCCCGCCTTTCGGCGCGCGAAGGGGGCGCCGCCGCCGACGCCGCCCTCGCGCGGCCGGGCTCCCCTTCCTTCGCGCGTCGCCGGTGCCAGGGAGCGCCTCGCGACTTCCCCCGGCGACCCCCGGCAAAGCCCTCTTCTCTCTCCCCCCCAACCCCCTCCCCTGACGCTTTCCCGCCTCCTTCCCCTCACCTCACTTCAGGGGCAGCGACGCCGGCGGCTCCCACACAGCTGCCGAGGGCGAGAGGCGCCGAGGACCCGCGGCCGCTCCTGCCACCTCGCGCGCGCAGGAGCGAGAGCGGACTCCGCGGCCCCAGCCCGGCCGCTTTGGGCTCTTGTTCGCACTTCCGCCCCCTTCGCTTGGCCCCGCCCCTGTCCGGCTCGAAGGGGCCGGGGAAGTTCTCTCCGCCGAGGGAGAGAGAGGCGGGCGGGAGGGGGAGGAGAGCTGCCGGGGCAACCGAGCGGAGAGGCGCGCGGGGTCGCCAGGGCTCCGCACGAGCGGCTCTTCAGCCCGGCCTTTGGGACGGGGGCGCGCGGGACGTTGACGCCCCGACTCGGATTTGCCCCCTGCTAAATATACGTGGGATGACGCGCTTCAAAACAACAACCAAAGACCATTTCCGCACTAGCCTGTTATAGCGCTACCGATTCCACTTTCAACCTCCTCTGGAATCCTGGGGTTTGCAGTTTCGGGAGGGGCCGGCCGGCCCCTCCCGAAACTGCAAACCCCAGGATTCCAGAGGAGGTTGAAAGTGGAATCGTAGCGCTATAACAGGCTAGTGCGGAAATGGCCAAAGTGGAGGCATTCGCTGAAGCGAAGCGCATCCAGCGCCTTCTCTAAACCAGAGCATCAAACACTTGCTTCAGGCTGCCGCCTATCTCCTGAGTAATTCAGTGGACACCAGGCTCATTCCTGAGCAAATAATAAAAAATAAATAAATTTAAACATTAGGCTGTAGCTTTGGTTGCAGTCTGAGGCCATTTCCGCACTACGCTGTTCTGGCGCGATTATTCCACTTTCAACATCCTGTGGAGTTCTGGGGTTTGTCGTTGACTGAGGCCAAAGAGCTCTCTGGCTGAGAATTCTACATGGCCTTCCCTAAACTCAAACCTCAGGATGCCATAGGACAGAGCTCTCCAAACTGTGTGTTGTGAGACGTTAGTGTGTTGCCTGCCATGTGTAGGTGTGTCGTGTGAACGTAACCGGTGGAGGGGCTTCCTCTCCTGCCGCGCTGTGGGTCAGGCCCAGGCGAAGGGGCTGCCTCGGCTGCCGTCACCTTCCCCAGGCTGAGGAAGACCCCGGCAAGGGCAGCCATGGCGGCAGTGGGCCAGGTCCGGACAGAGGAGCTACCTCTGCTGCCGCCCCAGGGCCGAGGAAGACCCCAGCGAGGGTAGTGGAGGGCCAAAGCTTGGAGGGGCTGTCTCTCCTGCCACCGCCGCAGCTGCCCTGGGCCGAGGAAGACCCCCATGAGGGTGGTGGTGGCAGTGGGCCGGACTCTAGTGGAGGGGCTGCCTCCCCTTATTGAGTTACTTTCTGAATTACTGTGTCGCAAAATGATGCATGTCTGAAAAGTATGTCACCAACATGAAAAGTTTGGAAAGCTCTGCCATAGGATGTTGAAAGTTGAATAATAACACTATAACAGTCTAGTGCGGAAAGGCCCTTAGACCTACCTAATTATTTGGAAAGTACTCTCCTTACACCTAATGTGGTTTAATTGTAAGGAAACGGTTTTTTTAAAAAAAAATTTATTGCTGTTGTTAACTGCCCAATAATTGACTTTGACTTATGGTAACCCTATAAATGAGTAGACCTCCAGGTCACCGTGTCATCAACAGCTCTGCTTAGGTCTTGCATATGCAAGGTCTTCCTTGATCAAGTCTTTCCATCCGAGGCCATTTCTACACTAGACTGTTATAGTGCTATCATTCCACTTTCAACATCCTATGGAATCCTGGGGTTTGCAGTTTAGGGACAGGCCGGCCTCCCAAGATTCCATAGAATGTTGAAAGTGGAATAATGGCACTATAACACTCTAGTGCAGAAATGGCCTGTAATGTAGTCCTCTTCCTGCTGCCTTCTACCGTACCAAGTATTATTGTCTTTTCTAAAGAATCTCGTCTTCTCATAATATGTCCAAAGTATGACATTCCATTTCTCTATATTCTGTCCTAACGGCAGTCTCTTGTCCTGAGTACAGGTTACGCATCGGGACAATCAAATATGGCACACCTATTCCTTTAAGAGTGGTCCATATTTTTTCGTGATCTATACAACCAAGACTTTGCACAAGCTGATTTTCTTTAGAAATTCTTGGGTGCACACTATTAGTCAACATATGTTTGTAATGTGATCCCTAATGCCTCTTCTTGTCTTGAACCCAGCTTGGACAGCTGGCATTTCTCACTCCATATATGGTAAATGTCTTTGTTTAAGAATTTTGAGCATGACCTTGCTTGCATGGGAAACATCTGGTCACTGCAATCTCTGGTGCCCCCTTTCTAGGGGAATGGAATATATATTGAGTGTTTCCAGCCTGTGGGCCATTCTTTTGTTTGCATATTTGTGGACAGATTTTAGTTAGAACTAGAATACTTATATCCTGCCCTATAGCCAAGGATTTCAGAGAAGTGTATGATAGAAACAGTTTAGGGCAATAAATAGTTCCAGGAGAGAGGTAGGATAAAATACCAGAGAGAAGTGGGATAAAAATTAAATAAATAATAAAATAACAAGAAGTAGTATTTTGATATTGGCCATCAGGTGATGACCATGTATACAGTCACCTCTTTGGTTGCTTGAAGAATGTGTTCGGAATAAACAAACTGCTGGCCTTGCAAAATTCAATCGGTTGCTCTTCATTTCTTGATCCAAAGACAAATTTTCCTACAGTTTTTGATTCCACTCTGTTTCCTGCTTTTACATTCCAGCTGCCTATGATTAACAAGAAGTTATGTTTAGACTCCAGCAAAGAGTCTTTCATTTTTCTTCTTCTTCTGCCTCTGTAGCTGGAATATTAACTTGTATTATGATGAGGTTTTGATGGCTTTTCCCTGAAGTCTTATTGATATTATTTGATCAGATTTTGCACTACATCCTTTGACTGCTTGTGATATATCTCTTCTCACTAGTAATGCCACCCTGTTTCTTCATAGATTTTAATTTCTTGAGTAAAACACTGTAATTATCTGACTCAAAATATCCCGTTGCTGTCCACTTAAGCTCTCTCACCCAAAGTATTTCAGTGTTAATGTGTTCCATTTCTTGCTTTACTATGTCTAGCTTCCCCTGATTCATGCTTCTCATATTCCATGTTCCTGTAATATACATTGTGTAGCTTCACACTTTCCTTTCACTCTTTGAACATGTCAATAGTTGAATGTCCTTTTGGCTTGAGTCCAGTTGTGTCATTAGCCACAGTGCTACTTATAGTTGGCCTCTGCTGTACCTGGTATCTTGTTGAATGCCTTTTCAGCTGGGAGTGTCATCTTCTTGCACTATCTCTTGTTTCATTTTGGATTGTTTCATCATAGAGTTTTCATGGTAAAAGACATTTGGAAGTGGTTTACCAGTGCCTTCTTCTACACAGTACTAACAAGTGTTAGCTATGGTGCCACTGCTGTTTTCTCTGGGAGACCCTCCGCCAGGGTTGCTCCCCACTACTTCTGCTGCCCAGTAGCTGTTTGGCATATTAACTCTGGCTCCTCAGTAAAGCTTGTCTGACATAGGAGACCCAACCAGCAGCATTGCTGCCATCAGCACAGCTTCTTTCCTCACAGGAGCACATAATTCCATCACCAGGGAAAGCTTGTGCACTCATGGGAATAAAATAATACAATAAAAATAATATGAACAGCAAATAATATAAACAAATATATTACATCATTTATCATTTAAAACCAGATAATTTAAAACCAGTTAAAACAAATGATGGCAAACATAAAAAGCCATAAACTGGATAAGACTAATTAGGTCCCCAAGACTGTAATAAAAAGCCTTGGTTTGACTTGCCATTAGAAAGACACCAATATTGGTGTTAATCAGGCCTCCAAAGGGAGGATATTCCACAACAGAGGTGCTGCAGTTAGGAAGGCCTTCTTCCATGTCCTGCCACAATAATATCCACACCAGTGTGACAGAGAGAAGGACCTTTCCAACAGACCTCAGTGTTGGGGGCAGGCATGTACAGAAGGAGGTGCTCCCTGAAATGTCAAGGTCCCAAGTCATTTAGAGCTTAGTATGGGAATTCAAGAGGGCCAGTATAGTGTCATAGTTTGAGTGCTGGGCTATCACTCTGGAAACCAGGAATCCCTGCTCAGCCATGGAAACTGTGTGATCTTGGGCAAGTCACAGTCTCTCAGCCTCAAAAAAAACCAAAAGCAAATCCCCTCTGAACAAATCTTGCCAAGAACCCCTGTGATAGCTTCACCTTAGGGTCACCATAAGTAGTTGGAAATGAGTTGAAGGCACACAACAACAACAACAACAACAACAACAACAACAATGAAAATGCATCTTTTCCCCCACTAAGTCAACATTTATCATTTATTACATTTATATTCCAATTTTCCACCAAAGAATTGAAGCAGTAGAAGTCCTAACTTGGTGAAATATCTATGGCTTGGGGAAGAAACAGCAGGCAAATCTAGTGAAAACTAGAAGAGATACATGAGAGACACCTGAGTCAGTTTTTCCTTGTGTCCTGGTTGTTTCTTCATTTACTTAACTTCGGGAAAAGAGATTTCATCTAAACATTAGCAAGGACTTCCTGACAGTAAGAGCAGTTCAACACTGGAATGAACTGCCTCCGACTGTGGTAGAGTCTCCTTTCTTTGGAAGTTTTTAAACACAGGCTGGATGGCCATCTGTCAGGAAAGCACTGATGGTGTATTGCTGTATGGCAGGGGATTGGACTCAATGGCCCTTGTGGATTCTTCCAACTCTATGATTTTATGATTCCACCTTGTGATTCTGGGTACTACTAGTTGTTTGAATGGTGCTCCAGTTCTTGCAAGGTGTTTGTGTCTTGAATCTTAACTGAATTGTCATAGAAGAGAAATATTACCAATGTACTTGAATTATCTTACTAGTTCTGAAGACAGGCTGTTTGCTTCTTTTCATAAACTTGATCCTTGTGAACATAACCTAAAGTCAGGTAAGTATAGCCTCATCCTGTCACAAGTATGAGGTTTATATACCGGTGACTGTGGCCCTTTCTGCACCTTACCTTCTTCCGGCGCTGGGGTGCGGGGATCATGTGAGCAGCGTCCGGCAAGAAGCTCTCGTGTCCAGGATCCTTTGGCTTCGCACAAGCTGCCTGCTCATGTGAGAGCCCGTCCTTTTCCTTCCCAGTTTCCCAGGCTGCACTGGGTCAGGATGCACGACCGGCGTGGCTCCAGAGGCTCCGCATGCCAGGTAAGTGCGCGCAGGACCTGGGAGCAATGCGTGATTGCACACCATTTTCGACTTCTAGCCAAAAATGAAAAGGTGCGCGATCAGCGCCTGCCAGCCCCTGGAGCACCACGTGATTGTGAGTGCATTGTGCAGATCACTCCTCACAATTGTGCAACACTCTAGGCCCTCTTTCACATGGAAAATGCCATGCAAAAAGAGCCCGAGAGTTTTGGTTTGGTTCTGATTTACCATATCCTGTACTCTTTTGTGGTAATGTGTGAGCAGACCGGTTGTCATTTGGGCAATGGTTAAGGCAACACTTCTGCAAATTCCATTGATTCAGTGAGATGGAGTTCCCAACTGTATTTGATAATAGCAATTGGATTTAGCCCATAATTTCAGTGGCCTAATATAGAAAAGAAAAATAATTTTGTTGTTTCTGTTGTTAAACGATTAAGAACTACAAATCCTTGCCAATCTATGTGTAGGGATTTGCCATTCTAACTTACCTTTTGTCCCAGCAGGCATCATTATAGAGGTCACCCTCCTTTGGTTGTAGGAATGAACGGCTCATAGAACTGCCTGACTTTTTTTCCCTAATAGTGGCCTTAGAGTTTTTTTTTTCCTTTTTGGAAAAAAATGCCTTGCTCAGTTAATAGGAATATATTATTCACTGTTTAAAAAAAATGAACTGTAACTTATTAAAATTAAATTGTCCTAAGATAAGACTGCAATATCCTGGTACAGTATTTCTGGATTACAGTACCTGGTTGCATATTATGTGGAATAGAGCCAGTGTGCTATAATGGTTAACATTTTGAACTGGGGCTGGTGAGACCCAGGTTTAAATCCCTGCTTGGCTGTAGTGTTCAGAGTGACCTTGTGCCAACAAGACTAACATTCTTCCTAGGGTGATTGCTAAATTAAAGCATGTATACTGTCTTCAGCTTGTTGGATGAAAGATAGGTTTAAAAGAAAGAAAGAAGGAAAGAAAGAAAGAGGAGAAATAAACATGAAGGACATGTTTTCTGAATCACCAGGTGTGTTTCTCAAGATAAGCACAGCGGTTCCTTTTTGTCTGTTACTATGCTATACAGGCCTGGTCCTGAATGTGCTGACTGTTAACTTTGTACCAGTCTAATTTGCCAGCTTTGGAAAAAGAAGTTCTGTTACCAACATGCTAGGTCATGTCAGCCTTTCTTTACTACCTACAGTGACGTGTGTATTCATCACCTCCTGGGTGCATGAAAGGAATTCACTGATGTACATAAAACTGTTTTCTGCCTCAGAGGACAGTTGTACCCTGCAGAGTGGCTATTTACATATCACCGAAAAAGGAGAGAGAAAATGCACCGTTAAAAAAACAAGGACGAAAGAGAGTGCAGATGTGTACCAAATATGGACATACTAATTTGGAATGTGAATTATTATTATTAAAAAAGTAAAGGGAAATGTAATCCATTTCATCACAAGGTGAAGAGACTGTGACTTGATGACTGTGTGTGTTCATCCTGATATCCAGGTGGTACTTGTTGATGGGCAACTTGAAGACCCTTTTCTTTATCTTCATATGGCTCTGGCCAAATTCCTATTTGTGGGATTGGGACTGACTCTCTTGCACAAGCACTCAGAAGGTGAAACTGCTAGTATAATGGTTTGTTACAATAATGCAGTCCTGCTAGGAGAGCCCAGTCTCAGTCTTTAATCTGGATGTAGGCTAAACATGCTTCAGCTTCAAATAGGGGACTGTACTCTATAAAGAACACACAGTTATCGTCCCATGTCCATCTCACTGGTTGAGGCATATCAACATAGCTCCAAGGCAGATTTGACAGCCCAGTGGTTTTCAGTCTCTGGCCCTTTAGGTGTTTTCTAGGATGTCATCTCCTAGAATTCCCTAGGGATTAAGCATTAACTCTGGATACAAAGAGTGTGCCATTCAAATGAAATATACCAAGTATAACAAATACAGAAGAGAGAAAGAGAGAGACAGAGATACTTTTCATGGCACTTCTCTCCCCTGAGATTCTTTCCCCTCACTCGTCCTTAGAACTGAAGAAGAGCATCCAGGCCTTGAGATCTGAAAACTTGAAAGATAATTTTCAAGCTAATTTTCAAAAACCAAGAGGTTCTTCACTTTAACCTGAGGAATAGGTATTTTGCATATGTTGATGGTTTTCTGGTAAAAACAGCTGAAAAACATGCTGATGTTTTTTAAATGGGGAGTTTGGCAGCTTTGGAATATGAAGGGCTCCAGAGGATGCAAAATTAGGGCTGAGGAACCACATCTGGCTAACTTTGCCCTCCTCCTGCTTTCCATATTTGCCTAAGAAAAGGTGGAGCGTCTTTCTGACTGAGTGCCTTGGACAGCACTGTAATTTACACTGATTTCAAGTGGAAAATGAAATCTATTTTCTTTCTGGCCTAAAGTTGCTGATATTTGTCTGAAATCTGGCTGCTCAAATTTACAAGATTTTATATGAAAAGCAGAATTGGAAGGAAGGAAGAATATGAATGGAAGGAAAAATATAAAATCCACCACTTCTTTGTGAGTATCAAACATTCAAAATCTGGGCAGGACGTTTGTGTGTGTATAGTGTTGCAATTCTCCAAAGGGCCTAATAGGCAATAAGAGTGCATGAATCAGCCATTCTCTTCTTCAGACTAAAGCCAAGCAACTTGTTTAATTCTATTGCCTTGACAACAGGGAGTGGATGTACTCAGAGTACTGTTCTGTTTTTAAAGGGCAGGTACTAGTTATCCCAGTTGAGGAATGGTTTGGTACAACAAGTTCCTGATTGCTCTGCACAACCACATATACTATGGGTATGCAAATCAGTACTGAAATCTCCTGCTGGATCCTTCAGTTCCTCAGCCTGTCTGATCAATTGATTGACTGAATGATTGACTCATTGATCTATCCATCCCTCTGAGAAGCCTGCAAAGAGAACATTGGGGCAATTGTCTTCTTTTCCTGGTGTCCTCCAGAAACAAGTGACACAGAGACATGCAAACACTGAGCCTGGAGACAGAATATTGCCATCATGTCCAGGAGCCAGTGATAGACTCACAGTGCCATTCATTAAAAATATCTTTTTAAAGCCACCAAAGCTAGTGGCTGCCCCCACATTTCACCATGCAATCAAAGTGAATATGCTGGTTTAATAGCCTGAAAAACCAGTGTGTACAAGTATTCAGAGTACAGTCGGCCCTCCACATTTGCTAGGTTAGAGGTGCAGGAACCCCACAAGAATGGAAAAATCACAAATATCAAAATCTCTCTGTGTGTCCGTGGGAAGGGGGCTGAGGCATGGTGGGGAGAGCAGACACCCTGGGTCCAAACCAGGTCAGAGAAAAGAGAGTGAAAGAATGTGAGTTGACACTGGGGCCCTGGACCTATACTTCTCTCTTTTGCCCATCTCCTTCCCTGTGTGTGTGTGTGTGGGGGGGCATCAGGAAAGGGTTTGTGGTGCTGAGAAATCAGGCTGTGAGCCATCCTTATCTGGTCAGGCAGTGGCTGCTGGAGGAGTAGGAAGAGAAGGGAAAGGACTAGAGATGAGTTTTTAAAGGGCTATGTGACCTGATCACTGAGAAAGAAGGTTCCTCTGGGAAACAAGTGCTGGAGGTGGAGGGAGAGGGGTTGGAGAAACTTGCAAAGAAATCCCTGAAAGTGAAACCTGAAAATGTAGAGGGATACCCTCTTAGAATACACATCCTCTGGAATGGAGGGAGGGAGTGATCAAGCCCCACTGAGACTAGACTAGAGGGGGTGAGTCCCTCCATGAGACCTTCAAGACTCTTTCATAGTTGAGCCTTCTCAGAAGTTATCTCACAAGGTGACCTTGGGCAAGTCACTCTCTCCACCCCAGAGGAAGGTTCATAACCTCCAACATTTCACAGATGAAAAACTGGACTTGTGTGACCAAGTAACACTAGAGTACCATCAAAATGGTAGAAATTGTTAATGAAGCAGAACACACAAGCTAGGAGAAGCTGCAGCAGCTTGCTTGTAGAATCATAGAATCATAGAAATGTAGAGTTGGAAGAGACCCCAGGGGCCATCCAGTCCAACCCCCTGCCATGCAGGAACACCCTCAAAGCACTCCCAACAGATGGCCATCAAGTCACTGCTTAAAAACCTCTAAGGAAGGAGACTCCACTACACTCCGAGGCAGCAGATTCCACTGCTGGACAACCCTGACCGTCAGGAAGTTCTTCCTGAGGTTCAGGTGGAATCTCCTTTCCTGCAACTTGAATCCATTGCTCCTTGTCCTGGTCTCTGGAGCAGCAGAAAACAAGCCCTCTCCTTCCTCCATATGGCATCCCTTCAAGTATTTAAACATGGCTATCATGTCCCCTCTTAACCTTCTCTTCTGCAGACTAAACATACCCAGCTTTCTAAGTCTATCCTCATAGGGCATTGTTTCCAGGCCTCTCACCATTTTGGTCGCCTTCCTCTGGACTTGCTCCAGCTTGACCATGTCCTTCTTGAATTGGGGTGCCCAGAACTGGACACAGTATTCAAGATGAGGTCTAACCAAAGCAGAGTAGAGTGGTACCAGTACCTCCCTCAATCTAGGCACCATACTCCTATTGATGCAGCCGAGAATTGCATTGGCTTTCTTGGCTGCCTCATCACACTGCTGACTCATGTTCATCTTGTGATCTATTAAGACTCCCAGATCCCTTTCACACGTACTGCTATCCAGCCATGTGTCCCCTATCCTATATTTCTGTATTCCATTTTTTTCTACCTAAGGGTAGGACCTTACACTTCTCTCTGTTGAATTTCATTTTGTTCACCTTGGCCCAGCTCTCCAATCTATCCAGGTCATTTTGAATTTTGATTCTGTCCTCTGGCGTATTAGCAACCCCTCCCAATTTGGTGTCATCTGCAAATTTGATGAGCATGCCCTCTATTCCTTCATCCAAGTCGTTGATAAAAATATTGAACAGCACTGGGCCCAGGACAGAACCCTGTGGCACCCCGCTTTTGCCTGAGCCTACTGGGAAGTGCAAGATTCAGGTCCCTCCTCTCCTTTTTCTCCTGTGAAGTTAGTTTAATAGAGGCTACTTGTGCATGTTGAACTCAATTTGAGAGTGGGAGTAGGAGAGAGAAACTGAGGCATTATTAAAATCACCTGGAAAAGTAGGACAACAGAGGACTAACTGGAACTGTCCCTGACAAACTGGAACATTTGAGAGTATGAAACAGGGAAAGTACAAAAGCAGTTTTGTATCCTGTCTGGTGCCACTGTGTAAGCTTTCTTGAAATTTAAGAGAAAATAGTTTTACCATTGACCCAGATAGGAAAACAGTGCAATACAATCAATTTTCACTAGCACAGAATATGTATATGAATTGAGCAAATAGCCTTTTCAATGGCAGTTGCGCCAAAATAGAGGCCAAACCCTAGACAGCCACTGCATAGAACAGAAAGTGTGGGAGAAAATAAAATCCCTACAAACTTGCTATCACTAGAATTCATAGCAAACTGAGTGAAAAGTCCAGACAAGAGATCTGTGTATTCTGGAGCAAAGCTAAAGGAAACATCTGAGCAGAGTGAGCCGTGTTTGCTTTCCTCCTGAGATCAGCTTTGATGATGGCTAGGTTGTAAAGCTTTTATGAACAACTGGACTTGCATAGGCAAGAAGTCACACAATAATATTTGAGTTCAGGCAGAATCTGGCCTTGGAATTAAAAGTTCTCTCATTTCCAACAGTTAACAATAATTGTGGTTTTTGAATTCACTGGCATGTGAGAGGTGAGAACGGCCAAAATTGATATTCCCACAGTAAATAAATGTCCAGAGTACAGAAGGAGCTGGAAAGAGAAATGGTGTACATTTATGTGTGAAATGCTTAACATTGTTAGGTTGTTCCAACACCCCAGTCTTGAGGGGGGGGACTCCTAGACTAGATCACTTTCTCCAGTTAGAGTATTCATCAAAGCACAAATTGTTCTTATCACTGAATACTATATTTACAGTCAAATAGATCTATAGGTCATCATCAGGAACGAAACTTGCATTGCACTATATTCTAGCTCAAAAACAGTGTGTGGACTTAATGAATAACGGCTGAGATTGAAACAGAGATTAAGAACATCCAAGTGTTCTCTAAAAGAAGTGGGGAATATATCCAGGTGAGTTCTCCTGCTAATGCCAGGAAGAAAAAAAGACTGTTTTCTTGGGCAACTCAAAAGTGATGACAAAAGTTATGCAACTGAGTGATTTATTATCCCTTTAGAGTGGTCAAAATGGCTTGCAAGCCCAGAGCCTTGTGGAGTTTTGCTTACGTCAGACGGTGTCAGATGCCGCAGAGAGATCCAAGTAAAATGAGAATTGACAGCAATTTGGATTAGCATTTTGAGGACGAGGTAATTTGAAGGCTTTGACCAGTACAGTATGCAAAGAATGCTTTTCCCCCTTGTTGGGGAGATTATTCTCCTACTCCAATTATTTATTTTCAGTTTGGAACTCAGCCTATTCTATTCAAACATTAAACATTTGGTGTCCCAGTGTTGCACCAATGAAACAAGATATTCAGAATGTTGCTTTAGTGCAACCACTTGCTGGTAATTCAGCCTTTTCCCTTCCTAAATACCCTGAAGGCACCAGGTCCTGCCTGATCTTGGAAGCTAAGTAGGATCAGCTCTGGTTAGTAGTTAGATGGGAGACCAACATCGAATGTCAGGTATTGCAGGTTATATCTCAGTGGAAGAAACTGGAAAAACCACATCTAAGTATTCCTCGCCTATGAAAACCCTATGGAATTTTGGGGGTCACCATACATTGACAGGCTACTTGAAGGCACATAAACACACAAATGGTTAAGGCAGGGTCACAGAGGAGTTTGGTAGAGGCAAGACAATAACCTTAATCATAAGTGGGGAAACTGTGGTCCACATGCAGCCTCTGCACCCCACTTTTGCAGCCCCTGAAGCCCCCCACCAGTTCCTGAAAGCCTTCCTTTGTTTTGTATTTAAATCACCCTAAAAGTGCACCCAAAGCCAAATGCATGTAAACATGCAAACCCCTCCCCTCAGAAGCCCCACCTCCTCAGAAATACCTTCTTTCCCCTCTATGTCCCCTTCAAAATAGTGAGGGGAGGGACTCAGTGTTAAGAACGTTAATACTGAAAGCTGCTGGGATTCTGTCCTTGCAACAGCATGGTGGCTGCAATCAGAAACATGAAATGTCAACAACATGACCTAAGCAGCACATGCCCAAGTCCAAACAATGTTTTCTTGCACATCAGCAATACCTTCGGTTAGCTTAAATGATTATTCACTAACATAGATCTCACTCAGATACCAGTGGCGTATCTAGCATAAACAGTGCCGAGGGCAAATGTGGAAGTTGCACCCTTATCTTCTTACCCCTATCCCCACCCCTACTTTCATGGGGTTTTTGCACCTCCTGGCATTGGCGTCCGGAGCACATACCCTAGTTGCCCCACCCTAGATATGCCTCTGTCAGGTATACATCACTGTTGTGCAAGTTGTATACGTATAGATCATGGATGAAGGAAGGAAAGCAATGTGTCTTCTTTCAGATAAGTTAGCCTGCTTTTTGAAAGACTGTCTAGTACAAAGTGAGGCCCAACATGGAATAGCGATTTGTAGTGACTTTGACCCCAGAGACCAGGGTTTGATTCCCTGCTCAGCCACGGAAACCCACTGAGTGACCTTTGATGCTTCACACACTCAGCCCCCCACCCAAAACCCATGATAGGTTCACCTTAGGGTCACCAGAAATCAGAAATGACTTGAAGGCAGACAACAACAACACCAGTACAAACTTGATTTAAAGATAAAGAAGCATAGAGAAGGACATCAGAAGTCTTGAAGCTGTCTATGCATAGTGAGTACCTGAGCAGCAGATTCTCCAGGCATAGTGGTCACCTCCTTCTTATATTCTTCCCCACTCAAATGAGGTTCATTGTACTTCTGCTTAAGACTACTTAACTAATTGCTGGTAGATGAAAGCCAGCATCAATGAAACAGATAGACCAGTAGTTGCTGGCTCTCATCTAGCAGGGAGTAGTTAAGTCTGAATCTAGAAGTGTGGGCTATCCCTGACCAGAATGCCTCCCCACAACAAATAAAAGACTTTTTAAAAACAAGACCATTTTCATTTATATTTCAGAGGGAATCTGCGTGTCTGTGTGCATTCATGCATGTGTGCCAAGCTAGGACAAGGAGCAGGAATGTCGTGGAGGAGGCAGTGGTGAGCAGTCTCAAATGCTGTGTCTGATGAGCTTTTACCACAAATGAATTCTGTAATCCTCAAATGGTTCTGAAGGAGCAATACCAAAGGAGCAATCCCAATCCCAATCCCGATTCCATAGTGTTTTTGTAACAATGCTATTTTAACAGGAGAAGAGCCTGGTATGATAAAGCCCTAGATCATTACCTCCCTTTCCTTTCTTCTCCTCTCCTCTCCTTTCCTCTCCTCTCCTCTCCTCTTGTTACCCTGAAAATTTGGGGGTCCCGTGACAGGCACCCGGCTTTGCCAATTAAAATACCGAAGATGGGGAAATTAAACTCGGAGCACTGGTTTTGCTATCGAGAGGCAGGGTAACGTTGCGGGATCTTTAACCCTATGTATACAGCGGTGGGTCAGAGAGAGCTAGACAAGGTTTTACAAATGAAAAACAATTCTTTATTGAGAACAAAACACAGAAGACAAACATAAGCTAACTAACTGGAAAGAAAAAGAGTTGCAAGGGAAGGCAATATGACCTGTTCTGTAGTCCTGGGGAGAAGTTGGAAATTCGGAGAAGAAAGCTCAGCGTGGGGCGCTGAGGGGAGTCCTTTAAACACACCAGCGGCAGGGCAGGATGGCAGTCAAAGGTGATCCGGGGATCGGTTAAAAGTGAGGGGTTTTTATAGGGAAGATTGTGCCTTTCGGCTATGGCAATCCCAAAGAGAACAAAAGAGGTTTCGGTGCTGGACAAGGGATCTGGTGAGGTCATCGTTAACATGATGGAATTTGCATGTAAAGACAATACCTTTGGCCGAAACGTTGATGGCCCAACATAAAAGAGTAACTTGACTGAAAGCTGTGTGGCTATTGGGGAGTTTGTGGCGGGAAGTTCCCTAAAGCTTCGGGCGAAGTTTGAGTTGCTGACTTCAATGGAGAATGGAATGCAAACCATTAACGGCCGCACTCCGTCCGTGCTTGTCCGGAGAACTTGCAGACACGTGAGATGAGGTCACTGCGAGCCAGTCCAGCTAAGGCCAAATTAAATGATATCAAAAAGTGATATCTGGGGGTCCTCACTAAGAGTGCCATAGAGGAAGTAACCCTCTCCTCTCCTCTCCTCTCCTCTCCTCTCCTCTCCTCTCCTCTCCTCTCCTCTCCTCTCCTCCCCCCCGTTCCTTTCCAAGACCTCTGAATTTTCCATGTCTGATGTTTTTTGGGCCTTAGGTTTATCTTTGAGTAAGTCATGCCTATTCTTGCCTAGGTCCTTCTTTCCATTTTCCCATCTTACTTCTCTGTCACACTGAAGTTAATCATCTAATCATCTAATCAGACAATATTCACACATACACACACAGAAATAGAAATAATAGAAATAATCACTAGTGACTGCTATATACTTAGACTTCTTGAGCAGAGAAAAGGACACAGCCCAAAATGGAAGGACCTGACAGAGATGGCTTTTGCAGGCCGAAGCCTTCTCTGTGCTGTGGGAAAGTCAGGAGACAGCTAAAGTCTTTGGATGCTGCTTCTTCCAAGCACTCCAGGTGCCTTGAAGTGACAGTGTCTGATGAGTCAACTTCTGCCAGCCTGGGCCTTCACTAGGCTGCAGAAAATGCCCATGCCAACAGAAGCCTTCACTTGTTGGCACACTGGATATCTCCACACTGTTGCCCTCCTTTATGCAAGCATTCCATGGACAGCAAGATCAAATAAAGAAAGATCCAATTAGCTCCAGGGTACCAAAAGCTTATTGCCCTCACATCCCACAGTAAGGGCCCAGTGGGTAGGAGTGGAGTAACTTTTAGTACTCTTCCTGCTGCATAAATTTGTCAAATTTCTGAGCATTGGGGTCCAGGATGAATGCTCAGACACTCTCAGGAAGCCAGAAGTATCCTGGAGATGTTCTGAAGCTTTTCTTCCTGGAAATAGTTCTAAATATGGTGTGCAGCAGAGTGACTCAGTGAAACATACACAGACATACTGATCCTAGATATTCCATTATACAGGAATTAGGGAAGTGGTATCTGTTTCCTGAGCATGTTACAGGATGAAGCCCCACCAGGACCACAAGACAGTCTACCCATGGAAATAACAAGATGAGCCTACTTGATAGGGCTTCATTGGTTGGAAAGCAGAGTACAAAACAATGCAAATTGACTGTCCAGAGAATGCTTCTTCAAGTGGTGCCATTACAAGATATTGAGCACTGTGTCATGTCTCAGAAACAGAGTATGTGCTATCATCAGCTCGTCAGAGTAACTGAACTTTTGTCAGCAACACTCACCACCTTGTATGCAGATGTGCTATTCTCTGTCCAGTAGCACACACAAGAGAAACCAGTTCATCCAGTTTACAGAAGAAGCTAGTTATGTGCAACGCTGAGTGGCTGAAACATGGGAATTGACCTACCTGCTTCCTCAATGACCTTAGAATAGCTTTTAACAATTTATTTTTCTCTTTTTAAAGAAGTGATGTAGCCA
This sequence comes from Ctenosaura bakeri, assembly GCA_948474755.1. Taxonomy (NCBI): domain Eukaryota; kingdom Metazoa; phylum Chordata; class Lepidosauria; order Squamata; family Iguanidae; genus Ctenosaura; species Ctenosaura bakeri. The sequence goes on from CAOLHI010000397.1 coordinate 68,764, forward strand.
GGTAGTGTTGTGAGTGGTAGAAAAACAGGAGAGGCTCTCACATCTGGAGCAGCCTGGAGTTTGGCTTGGCTGGAGGTAGGACTTTCCTCCTTTGTTGCTCCAGTTAGGCTGCTTTGCCTGGCAGCTGCAGGGACAACTCCTGAGGAGTCCAGCTTCCTCTTCTGGCTACCTGGTAGCAGTTTTGGACCCAAGGTTTGAAAGATTGTATGTCATTATTATTTTCTTTGAAATTCACCAATTTTACTATGGAAATCAAAAACTTTAAATGAGCAGTGATGTAGACTCGAAGTGATTGACTCAGACTCAAGTCAGACTCAAGTCAGACTTAAGTCACTTCAATGACTTGACATGGACTTGACATGGTAACAAGTGGCACACTGACTCAGCTTGTACCTTGTATATTTTTAGTGACTGACTTGCTGCCCTTGGTTCAATAACGTGCCACATTCATCCAGAAACTTTATGACTTTGAACAATGCTTCTACCTCTTTTTGTCTGTTGGTCACATGATGATCTGTCTCAAGCCCTAAGTGTGGGCACATTTCTCAGAGGGGAACAGCAAATGGGTTAGGCAACAGGCTTGAGGTAGAGTTGAGGTCTGCTTAGCAGCCTGTTCCTGCTTTATATTGGAGGAGCCTTCTAAAACTTTTCCTAAGGGGAGAAGACAAGACTCAGCCCCAGAGCTCAGGGCATATTTCTCAGAGGGGAATGGCAAATGTGTTAGCAACAGGCTTGAAGAAGAAGGATCCTTCCTTCTACAGCTTTTGAAGCTTCAGTGATGGGGAGTAAGAAGGATCCCATTCCTTACTTCTAAAAAACCCTCCAGCTTAGGAAATGGGAAGTAAGAAGGATCCTATTCTCCACTTCCAAAGCTGCAGATGGCAAACTTGCATATGGGGAGGGTTGACTCTAAATTGTTAAAACTGACTTTATTCAACTGTCCAGTAATTCTGGAATATAGGTTGGGGTATAATGTTGGACCCCAGAGTTGAGACTTGAAAGTATCATGTGAGGACTTGAGATTTGACTTGAGACTTGGAGTAAAAGACTTAAATACATCACTGTAAATGAATAACAATATAAATGCGAAAGATAAAAACACACTCAATGTAGTTGGGTCCCAGGCCCCTATCTGGACTGCTTGGCCCAAACAATTTGCACTGGCTTCCCCCGTTGTAATCCTTGGTGAGAAGCACAGTAGTAAAATCAAGAGTGGATTTGCCATCCACATAATGGAAAATCCGTTGCCCACACTTGGGTTGCAGAGTCTGCACTGTTTATCATCCAAAGATACCCATATTTCAAAACCAGAAATGGACTCTTGCTACTCCTTGTTTTATGAGGGAGCATTTGTGGGAGTCCAGCTAGCTTCAGGAGGGTCTCCAGAACTCTTGCAGTTTCCCACTGAGCTTTAAAGAACAAGAAAGACCAGCAACCAATGGATATTGGAAATGAAGGAGAGATAATGCAATTAGCATTAACATTGCTGATGAATGCACTTGTAAAGAAATAAAGAATGGCGTCAGGTTTTCTTCCTGGGCTCACTCCACAGCAAATCCTGAATGTTACCTCACTATTTTCTTTCTATATGTAAAATGCTCCCCTTCTTTGGCCCCAACGCATCCTCAACATGACCCCTTAGCATTAAAAGAAGATACTGTACTGCCAAAGGATGGCATTACACATCTGATTATGTCTCTGTGTGTGGCTTTTGGCACCACTATCTAGGTCATATAATTATCTCAGATTGCAGGGCAGCCTTAAAACGACCAGTGTTGGTACACCATAATGATTATTAATGCATCAAAAGACTGGTAAATATTCAGTTGTGTTTGCGGTGTGTGTGTGCTGCGCCTGGGTGAATGCAATTGGTACTCCATTCACTTTCTAAAATTTCCTCAGCTGCCACACAGAAGTATTAGCAAGGAATGAAAAAAACACATTTTTAATTTAATCAAAAATAAGCAAAACAGTGTATATCATATTCAGATATGATATACAGAAAACAGTGCACAGGGACAGGGAATTTTTCCTTGAAATATTACTTGTTGGTTTGTTTTTTACCATGAATTTTTTTTTTTAAAAAAATGGCATCCATATAGGACTGTCTCCCAGTTTAGATATATTTCTCAGAAACAAGTGTAGATGCAATGGTGAGTTAAAAATGTGCAGAATATTAGTATTTGAATATGGTTAACCTTTGATTCTGTGCTGACATTTGCCTTAGCTATGGAATCTGCAAATAAAAGTGCAGAGGGATTTACAAGCACCTTTCCTGGGAGGAAGAGAGAAGGATAATGCCCAGATGACACCAACAAATGTTTTACACTTAGAAAACCACCTGGTAAAGGAAATTAAAAGCATGGGAGGGAGGAATCTGAAATTGTGTTTACCTACCTCTACAATCAATATGACATCCTACTTTTTTCTCACAATGCATGTTAATTAGTTCATTTATGGAATTTATGGTCACAAGATGTGGTGACAGTCAGTAATTCAGATGGTTTCCAAATGTGTCAAATTCATGGAAAATTGAACTCCAATAGTTTTGAAGGCTATTTGCTATCCCACATTCAGAGGCAATATGCTTTTGAACAGCAAGAACAACAGCAGGGCAGGAATAGACAGAGCTGGGGAAAGTTACATTTTTGGATTCTATCTCCAAGGAACATCAACCAAGTATGACCACACTGGATTGTGGAATTCTGGAAACTGTAGTCCAAAAAAGAGATTCTTTCTTGTAAGGTTTAAGAAAATAGCTATAGCTTAGGCAGGTCTGTGACAGATGTATGCACCAAAGATTTCAAAAATTAAAAGTGTTGTAATTGTGGCTTGACTGGTCACATTGGAGGAACCTGTACTGCTAAAGATGTGCAAATCTATGTAAACTCATAATTTAACACTTGATAATTTAATAAGTTTGCCTCTTACTATGTATAGGAGAAGGTACATGAAGGAGAAAGTAGTCTACACCATCTATGATAGAGATAAGCAAACTGCAACCATCTAGAAATTGTTAGACTTTGGCCATTTCCACACTACACTGTTATAGTGCTATTATTCCACTTTCAACATCCTATGGAATCATGGGGTTTGCAGTTTAGGGAAGGGCATTTATTATTCTCAGCCAGATAGCTCTTTGGCCTCAGTAAACTACAAACCCCAGAATTCCAAAGGATGTTGAAAGTGGAATAATAGCACTATAACAGTGTAGTGTGGAAATGGCCTTCATCTCTCAACATTCTTCACCATGGGGTGTGCTGTCAAGAACTAATGTGAGCTAAAGTTCAACATCATCTGGCAGGCTGCACTTTGTTGACCCTTGATCTCCACCATAAATGAAACAAAAATGTGTAAGATGGTTCCTATTAATATATTGCTGCTTCTAAGCATAAATAAGACAATCTTTGAATGAGACACAGAATGCAGTGTGACCGTTCTACATCAAATTGTATATGATGTCAAATGGAAGACCAAGGAGACACCCTTGCTTCAAGAATAGAATGGAACTGGAGAAGTTCTTAAGCTACTAGATATCCACTGGTGGCTTCTGGCTTCCATATCAGCGAGGTGGTAAATCTGATCTATGTTTCACTTTGAACCTTAAAGGTGATAAACTAATTTGGTAAAATCCAGCACCTTAGATAGCTCCTTTAAATTCAGAGTAAAATACGAAGCAGATTTTCTCCCTACCAGCTTATGGTGACAGTCCCATTTAAGAGCAAAGTGAAAATGTCCATTGTTACGATTTCACATTGTGGCCCTACATTCATATTAGAGAACATATGAAAGGGTCAAATCAAATGTCTTATATAGGGGCAGCATTCAATCCTGTGGTAGCCCTAGAAGGGATTCTAGATCCACAGAAGGATAATACAGATATTATTATTTAAATTCCCAGAAGTTTCTTTGTTGGCTTTCCTGAAAAAGACCAACATGGCTATCCTCTTAGAAGTTAAGATGAGTGGGGGCATGTTTGACATAGCCAACATCTGTCAGGACCAGAAAATGCAATGATGAATGCCTTTAGTGGCAGGATTTTGGACAGAACTGATCCCCAACAATCTGTTTTCATCTACTTATCATCTATTTTCATCTGCTTATTTATTCTGGATTATTTCCTATGAGGCTGTCCTGAAACTGTCAGGAAAAAAATTGCAATACATTTGGGGAAGGGATGGGAAGGAACTCATTAATCTTTCCTGAAGTTTTTATAAACATTATATTTAAAAACTGGCACACTTAAAAACACTGTCACCCCCAGCGGTGTTTATTTATGTGCATCTGTCTAAAGAACATTTGTCATTCTTCACTATTTTAGTAGATGCTAGTACAGAAACAATCTTGGGCTCAACCAGATTGAACCCAGTTCAGGTTTCTTCAGGACTTAGTTTAAGTCCTGCTTGCTATTCCCTCTGAAACAAGGTAGCTAACTCAAGGAGAATGGGAATCATGCCATTACCTATTTTCAACATGAAATCAGCCAACCTGATAGCAGGAGTGATGTCAGTCTTTCTGGTTCGATAAAAGAGTAGCCAACGATCTCTGGAATGAGAAGCATTCTGACTGACTCCTATGGAGAAGGACTCTGTGTTCTATTAATACATACACTACTTGGGTTCCATGGAACATACTAGCTCTTCTGCCGGGGTTTTATTTTCTCTGTTCATGACACAGAAAAGAAACAGGATCATCTTTAGACACCCAGAAAGGCAAAGAAAACCAGGTTCCCTTGAAAGGTAATATGAAGTTTTCAGGTTTGTCCAGCAGTGTGCCTATATCTTCTCGAATTACAGTTTCATCAGAAATTTGTAAAACACAAAATAGAAACTATTTACCTTAATGCTTCAAGATTTTTTTAAAGAGCTCTTGGCTGTCTTGACAGAGTCCAAATCAGTTTCATTTGCAAACTATCTTGTATTTGGATTACTGGCTCTCACTTTTGATTTGGTGCAACTGCTGCTATCAGTTTGACAAAGCAGGACAAAGAACTATTTCTGACTATTTATGTCAGTTGAGTTCTAAGTGCAAAGAGAATAAGCCCGTTACAATCTCCTCCATGTGATAGTCAGTTGCTGCTAGGCCTGAAAATGCTTTGGACAATTGCTGAGCAGCTACCAACTGTATCCAACCCGTTGCCTGCTTTCTCAAAATTCAGAAATTTTTAATTAAGTGATGAAAATCTGATCGTGCTTGGGACATGTGATTATCATGTTTGTTGTTGTTGTTGTTCCTGCCTTTTCCCCAGTACTGGCACTTAAAGTGGATTATAAACTATTAAAACATTCATATTAAAAAAACATTCATATTAAAAACATAGAAATTAAAAACAGATTAAAAATATCTCTCTCATTTTTTAAAAAAAAATCAGTTCAATAATCTATAGTATTAAATAGTTTTAATAGTCATTAAAAGACAGATTTTAAAAAAATCAACAAAGTTACACAGCATTAAAAGCCCACTGCAATCAAACCTAGAAGAACAGGAAAGTTTTCACTTGCCATGGAAGGAGGCACCCATCCTAGCTTCCCCAGGGAAGTAATTACAAAGTCTGCAGCCAAGAAGGTCTTCTTTCTTCTTCTTACCTTGGGAAGGTAGAGGGACAGAGGCAAGGGAAATTCCCAAAGATCTTAGAGCTTTAACAGGCACATATAGTGTTTTATAGGTCATGACCAGCACTTTGAATTGTTCCTGAAAATGGATCTGCAGGCAATGGAGTTGTTGCAACAAGAGAATTATTCGCTCCCTATTGCCAACCCCAGTTAACAATCTGCATCCAGCTCTTTGGGCCCATTGATGTTTCAGAGCACTTTTCAAAGGCAGCCCCACATAGAGCATATTGCAGTTATCCAAAAAGGATGTAACCAAGGCATGTGTCACTGCAGCCAGATCAAACATCTCTGGGAATGGGTGTAGCTGGTGCACTAGCTTTAACTGTGCAACTGCATTCCTGGTCACTGCCAAAAGCTGGGCCTGCAGGCTCACACCTTGGATTAGTAATATAACCAAGCTGCAAATGGGTGTCTTCAGGGGAAGTGTAACTCCATTTGGCACAGGCTGAATCCCTTTTCACAGATCTGCCTTTTGACTGAGCAGGATCACCTCCATCTTCTCTGGATTCAGCCTCAGTTTGCCACCTCATCTAGTCCATTACAGATGCCAAGTATCAGTTTAGTGGTGGAAAGTGCTCCATTAAAATTAGGCGGAAAGGAATAATAGAACTGGGTGTCATCAGCATCTTGGTGACAGCTGACCCCAAAATTTGAGACAATTTCTCCTAGAGGTGTCATGTATATGTTAACTAGCATAGGGATGAAACGGAACCTTGAGAGATTCCACAGACCAATGGCCACACTGAGTTGAACAGGGACCCCCCCCATGCTCTGAGAATGCCCCTCTGGGAAAGAATAGACTGTATCTCCAAGTCACATCTCAGTGAGCTGTTTCAGAAGGATATCATGACTGATGGTACTGAAAGTTGCCAAGAAGTCCAGCAGAACCAACAGAAACATGGTCCTGTCCAGTTTTCAGCATGGCATCCACCAAGGCAAGCAAAGCCATCTTTCCCATAACCAGACCTGAAATGGAGCTAGATAAATCATCTCATCCAGGAACCCTTGGAGCTGCTACACATTTTCGTACCATGCTCACAAGTGAAATACTGGAAACTTGTTGATAGTTATGTAATACAGTCAGATACGGGGAATGGTTTTTCACTAGAGATCTCACAACAACCTCTTCCAGGAATCTTAGGAGACTGCCTTGGTGTAAAGAGACATTAATCACTCCCATTAGCCCCTCAGCATGTCCCCCTCTAACCTGTTTAATAAACAATGAGAGGCAAGGGTCTAGAGTTCAGCAGAAGTCAACAGTATGTGCTTTCTCTACTGACAGAAGGAAAGAAGTAGGGGAAAAGGTATGTCTCAACCAGGCTCATGGCTAGTAGAACAAAGAACGTTGCAATTGACATGAACCTGCTCAAGTTTAGGAGGGACTGGGTTGATCAGAGGTTGAAAATCCGACTTTTTTTTTTTTTTGGGCTGCATCTCACAGAATCCTTCAACCAGCATACTGTGATGTCTGAGGAATTTAGCAGGGGCTTTAATTCCCAAAAGTAGTATTTCTAAGCAGAGTTGTATCACAGTAAACTAAGTACATTTCTTTACTTCCTATGTTAAAAGTAGTATAGAAAGCTGTTGTGTTATTGAGAGAAGAATTTTTGAAGACAAGTGCCCAACTGTATTTTTCCTATCTGTTCATATTTATTACTTGCAGAAGATTAGTAGAATTGAGCTTCAGTAATTTTCCATAAGAAAGAAGTTCTTCCTCTTCATGAATGCAATTATATTTACTGTCACTCCTGGCCTAATATCATATTTGCATCTTGCTGTTCAGGATTTCAGAAGGCTCTGCTGTCAGCAGTACCTTGACTAACATCCCCTTAGGGAAGCAAAAGGTTATGAAAACTCTGATCTCTAGATAACAGATATTAATGTGCACAGAAGCAACAAAGAGAAACATTTTTATTACTCCCCAGCCAGTGGGTCTCTTCCAGAGGCAGAACTACAAAAGAGTACTAGGTATGCATTTTGGTAATACTGAGGACACAGTGTATCTTGATTTCAGCAGAGCATTTGACAATGTTTCCCATGATATCCTTGTTGACAGGATGGAAAAAGTGTGGGTTGGGACACTCCTACTGTCAGGTGGATTCATTGCTGGTTGAGCATCCATAACAACAAGTACTAATTAGCAGCTTGGCATTCTCTTAAAGGGAGATCTTATCTTTTATATATTCTCTGGATGATAGTATCAGAAGTTGATTATCAGATTTGTGGATGACACCACCTAGTTAGTGGGTGACCAACACCACAGAAGAAGGAGGTATCAAAAAAGTTCAGGAGCAAACTGAAACTATTAAGTTCAACAAGAATAAATAAATACAAGTTCAAACTGCAGAATGGAGACTTGGCTTGGCAGCAGTATACATGAAAAGGGACTTGACCTCTTAGTTGATCACAAATCAAATATAAGCCAGCACTGCAATGTAAGAGCTAGAAAAGTGAATGTAATCTTGGTCTGCATTAACATAAGCATTATACATTCATTCTTTCTTCTTTTTCTTGTGCTACCTCTTTGAAATTTCATTGATTCATGTCAATTTACAGCACATGCAACATCTCTTTTCTACCTTTAATACTTTTTAAAACCCACCCCTCTACCGCTTCCTCCATCATTCTCTACTGATGATTTTGCAACTTTCTTTAATGCTAAAATTGAAAATATCTATTCTGATCTTGCTGCTCCTGAACCTTCTTCACCACCAACATACCAAATTTCTATTTCTTTTGTGTCTCCTACTGCCCCCCACCGCAGTCTTGTTAGATGAACTATCCAAAATGTTGATGTCTGAATCATTTTTCCTGTGCTCTTGATCCTGTTCTTTCTTGCTTCATGATTACTGTTGCCCCTGCCATTCTTCCTTGTCTTCTCCATATTATTTATCTGTCCTGGTCTACTGGCTCATTTCCTTCTGAGTTTAAACATGCTACTGTTACTCCAGTTCTTAAGAAGTTTTCCCTTGATCCATCTTTTTTCCTACTTATCATCCTGTTTCACTATTGTCTTTCCTCTTGAAAGTTTTGGAACATGCTGTTTACATATGTTGCCTTGACTTTCTTTTTCATTCTGCTGTAATGGATCCTTTTCAATTTGGATTTCACCCTTAGCACTCTATGGAGACAACTCTTATGGCAACCATGGATTGGCTCATTTAGGCCAAATTAGAAGGTTTGTATTCAGTCCTTATTTCTCTTCATCTCTCTGCAGCATTTGATCATGCCCTTTTGTTGGATTCACTTCATTTACTGATTTATTGATTCAGTTCTCAGCTAGTTCACATCTTATCCCTCAGGCCAATCATTTAATGGTAGCTGAAGGTTGTGTATCTTCTTTCCCCCCTTTTGTTTGGGGTTCCACAGGATTCTGTTTTGGGCCCTTTGTTGTTTTCTTTTTATACACTGTCTTTGAGTAATCTTTACAGATCATATGATTTTCAATATCATCTTTATGAGGATGATCATTGACTCACGTTCAGCTTGTGGTCTACTAAGACTCCTAGATCCCTTTCATATGTACTGTGGTTGATCCAGGTGTCACAAGGAAATCATGACAGCAGGGTTATTGAAATACCTTCCCCAAATGAGATCATTCTCAATCTACCCAACAGAAAAAAAAATCCAGGGTGTGTCTTATCTCATGGACCAGGAATACATTGAGATAGCTCCATGGTCATCATAGTAGCCATGACGTCCTGAACAAGCCTCATCAGGACAGACAAGGCATGGATGTTGATGTCCCCCAAAATAATAGTTTTGGGATTCACCAAAATCTTTTCTGAGACCACTATGGTCAACTGAGGCAGGGAGACCTCCAGGAAGCAGGGTGGGCAGTATACTGACAGCATCCCTATTGTGTCTCTTTGGTCCAATACAATATACAAACCCTCAAGACTGGTGCCAGGGCGAGTGAGGGAGATGGAATCTTTATGGCAACTCTTTCCCCTCCCCTGGTACTCCAATCTTGCTGCGTGGAGAAAGCAGGGAGAGGTTTACTGCACCAAGCTCATCCATCCAGGTTTCTGTAATACACATCAGATATGCTCTTTTGTCCACAGCAAGTCATGTGTGCTTTATTACAGACTAACCTGAAATTCAGAACCAGCACCAACAGATGAGGATAAGCTGTCTTGGCAACCTGAATCTTGAGGAATGAGTGAAGAATAGAAACACAGGCAATCACACAAATTATTCCACTTTACCCTTATGTGGCATGTTTGAACCCCACTATCATGCCTTCTCTGCCTGAGGTCATATCGAAAAGTGGACCCCGTTCTTCCTTTCTCCCCTTGGGTTCTCCCAAACTTATGTACAATATTTAACAAGCATAAATAGTAAGGAAAAAACATTGTTAAGATACTAATGCAATAGGTCAAAGTGACTGTGCTAAGCTGCATTCCAGTAATCGGGCCTTCTGATATTTCTCAGAAACCAGCAGTAAAAGTTAAGTGTTTTGGACAAAAAGGGATTGAAGGTATCATCCAGCAGAATGTTTCCAATCCCAGCAGCCTTCCACCACATTTGCATTGGTGCAAACCAAAACTAGTCTGAAAGTATCAGTCAGCAGAGTGTTTCCTATCCCAGATAGATTTGCCACATCTGCCTTGGTATATGCCTCTCTAACTACTTCAGAGAGTTTATGTCCTCTGGTTATTATAAATGGTTGCTGTCTGCTCATTTTAAACACATTATTGTCCTGAAACCAGAGCAGGGAGCTATTTCCTCCTTGTCAGCAAGTGAACATTTGCATTGTGTCTTGTACTCCCAGGGCTAAGTGCTACAAATGTTAGGTTTATGCTGAAGTTTAAAAATGCATTTTTAAATATAAAAAATCTAGGTCCATTATCATAATTGTGCGAAATAATTACTTTGGCCTAAACCTCATTGAAATGATGGAATTTATATAAATGTTGACTTTCCAAGTTCCTATTGATTAAATGTGTCTTTTCTAGTTGGGATTGGTTTTAAGGCAGGAGTGGGCAAACACTCCATATGTTGTTGGACAACAATTCCCATCAGCCCTAGACAGTACAGACAATGGTATAGAATGCTAGGAATTAAAGTTCATTAACCTGTGGAAGGCAGCACTGTACCCATCTCTGCATTAAATTCTTCATTCTGAAGTAAATAATGACTGGTGGGAAATGTTTCCTGTTCAAATCCACCATTCAAAAATTAGATTATAATTTTATACGTTACATAGTCTTGTAGTGAGACACAGTGTAGTATAGTGGTTTGAGCACTGAACTATGACTCTAGGGGTTTGAATATCCCCTCAGTCATGGAAACCCACTGGGTGACCTTGTGTGAGCCACAAATCTCTCAGCCTGAACTCCCCCTGAACAAATTCTGCTAAGAAAACTCCATGATAGGTTCACTTTACAATTGCTATAACTTGGAAAGGACTTGAAGGCACACAACAACAACAACAACAAAGTCTTGTAACAGCTTAAGACTATTATGACATAAACTTTCAAAGGGTATAACTGACTTCAGTGTTATCAAAGATCCCTGGTATATATACAATACATATGGTTGGAGAAGGGAATGGAACTACTTACAACCCCTTTATACAATGGTAACCTAGGTGTAATCTCCCTTTCTCCTTCCCTTCTCCACCTCCATTCTCTCTCATATGGAGTGTGGGGCAGAGATGTGGTGGTGCAATGCACTCTTCTAATAATTTACTGTTTTACTGACAGGCACAGAAGAGCCTGTCAGCTTGAAGGTGTACTAAAATACCAGCCAAAATCATAGAGGGACTTCATACCAAACACTGATCCAAAGCATCACAGAGATGCCTGGAAAATAAAAGCAAGATGAGCCTTGTTGGATCAAACTACAAGTTTATCTAGTCAGCCATCCAGCATCCCACAATGGCCAATATTTCTAGTGATATGAGAAGGGAACTGGGTGGGGAAGACAGTGGTACAGAGAGAGATAGAGGAAGGAAAGAGGGGGAAACTCCATTTTCTCTATGTATGTCATGCATAATTTTCTACACCTGTCATGCCTTCCTATCATCTTTAGATATTTCTTACCAGAAAAAAAAACAAATGCATCCCAGATCTGTCCTTATAAGGAAGATTTATTGACCTACCAAAAATCCACCATCACAAAACTTCTCAGGCTATTCAGCATTTCTTTAGGGGAATCATATTTATCGAAGGATAAATGAAGCCAGTGTTAGCTGTTTTTCATTTAAGGCAGAGGTGCCGGGTTGAATAATTGCCTCGTAGCTACGTACCTTTGTAGCTACATAGTGAATGAGTGAGTGTGTAGCCTGGAAATGTTTTGGGATTGTGGCTGTTTTTGTGATTCAATACATCTTGTGAAATCAAGGATGTCCCATTATATTTTGCTGAATGGGATGAAGAACCAGATGATACTCCCTCCAAATGGCAGTCAAATCTTCAACACTATTGATCAGTCTTCATTCTAATGTGTCGCTGGATATATTTTGTGCAGTAGGAAAATAAAATGTGTAGTAGGAAATAGGGTTTTTGTGCAGTTGGTTAATCAGGAACAAGGTGAGTTTTCTTTTGAGAAAAATAAAAATAAATAGCAAAACACCTTTCAGTCTTTTAATCTTTTAATAAGGGTATGTTATTGGGATCAACTGTCTCACTGATCCACCAGGGGCCAAGAAGAATATGAGCATGAAGATTTGTCTAGCAATTTTGGATGCAACTGTGGTGCTGCAGAGAATAAAGTTGTCAACTGCAACCAGTACTCTGTTTACACCATGGCATCTAGAAAGTATTGCTTTTTATTACCAGATGTTGTAATAACTTTTTCTATTATGTAAATTGTGAAAAATTTGGTTTAGTCCACAGTGTCATCATACCTTGGGGACAGGGAAAATGGATTTTTACTCAAAATCTCAGTGAGCCTGCCTTGATCTCTTTCTGTGATGCACTGCATGGACATCAAAAATAATATGTGTGCATCAAGCCACCTCAGAGAGTATAGAGCAGCCTGTCTGGAATTCATAGCTTTGTTCTCCAACAACTTGTACACCCTCACAGCGTCTGCCACCTGGGACAGCCACCTTCTTAATGGTAGGTCTGGGTCTTTCTGTACATAATAATTTTTGCAATCAAAATACCATTCACTTAAGATGGTCTACAAAGGAGTCTCAAGATGCCTCACATCCCCATGCACAGTATAATATCTGGTCCCTTGGAATAAAGTTGTAAAGGTTCTAGTATTCCAAAGGCTCAGGTGTGCTCTAGAGGCTAGAATATAATGTAGGTCTAAACTATATTACATGCAATCTTGTTCATATTGAAGGTATTACAGAACGCTTCATTGTTTGGGTGAATAATAACAGCCATCTCCAATCTCATGTCAGTAAGATGAAGGCCTGGTTCAATCTACTTGCCCAAGAGAATAGAAGGCTTAAAAACTAATACCAGCTGAAAACCAAAAGGTAGCAAATATTTCCTGTCCTCTCCTAGTGATCTAAGGATGTAGCTACCTGGAAGAGGGAGGCAAAATGAGGGTATTCCCCACCAATAAGAACTCTGCTCCCCAAGACATTTTCCTCCAGTCCCCAAATTTATAACACTGATAGTTGAGAAACAATGCTAAAAAATATCAGTTTCAAATATCATCTCTCATTTATGGGGGTTATTATATCTAAACATTTGGAAGTTATTAAAAGATTGTGTCCACTCACAGTTATTAATCAACCACACCAAAGTTAATTATAATTTTATTTTCCCATTATGTCGGTTACTCTAAATGCCTTTTAGCTGCTAAGATCATCTATACTTGGTGCAAAAAAATCTATAATATTGTCTACAGTAAGTACAAGTTTAGTAAAAGCAGGAAAGTTGCAAAAAGGGTGGGGTGTGGACAAGGCTTTTACAAGTCACCATAACAGTAGATTGTAAATATTAATATATTCCTATTAAAATATGATTAGGAAATAAATTCTAATTGAATAATGAATATATTTCTTTTGCTCACATATATGCATGTGCAAACCTTTGATACAAATTTATGTTGTTAACTGATTCACTTGATGCTTCCTCCTTCATTGCTTTCATTGATCTTGTGAAGGCACAGCTTCATTCAGACATGTACATGAGAAACTTATATTCAAAATGATTTATCTTCCTCTGTCTCTACATTTGGAACATTTGGATAAGATAAATTTTCCCAATACTTAACAGGAAATCATGCTGCATTCCTAGACACACTTTTCTGGGAGTAAATCCCAGTGAATGCAGTGGAACTTACCACTATTTGAGGAGTGGACAATATGGTTAGATATAGATACTGACAGTTGCCTTAAATTGTACTAGTGAGGAAATGGAAAGAATGACTTAAATGAAGTCTTTGCGTTTATCCCTGACAAAGTTCACCCAAGGTCAGCCAGAGTCTTGGAATACTTGGGAATGCAATGCAAACTTTCATCGTCTGCACCTCTACATTAGTAGTAGTGCATTTTAATTAATGTACATCAATTCTCATCTAAAAGAAAATAAATACATCCAGACCTTTATTAAGTTCTAACATATTATCTGTTAAGGATACCAGGGAGCTTTTAAAAAGAATGTGTTAGCAATCTGTTTTTACAACCAGAATAATCAGTTACCTGTATGGTCCAACAAGCAAAATCTGCAGATGGTAGTTATTTCCAGCCAGAAAGCTAGAGGAGTAAAAATAAATCACTCACCAAGATGTGAAGAACTCCAGATGACTTTCTGTCCCTATCCTGATCCTTCATTGTACCTGGGATCAAACAAAGTTAACATGGTTTATGTAACCTCATATGCGTGCGCATGCATGCATATCTTTAAGAAAGGGAGCCTCTTTTGGAATCAGACGCAGAGAAAGACTGGAATTCTCTTGGTCACTTGCACCAGTGTAACAGTCTTTTATACTAACATAAAGCACTTTCTGAAGCAGTCTTTCTGTTGCTAAAGAAAGCTACCCTGTTGTATGCTGAGCAAGTTGCAACATGACAGGGTAGCTCTTTGTCTTAACATAGACAGATTTTGTTTCTGTCTTCTCCATTACTGTTCCTCCCCGCAGGTCATTTTACCCCTTTCTCCATGCTACCACAATCACTTCCATGCGCATAGTTGCTCTGACCAATGGCATTGATTATGGTTGAAGTTAGTAGTACGGATAGCTTTAATATAAGTTCACAGACAAATAGGTAGCATCGAATCATATCTTTGAAGCAGCCTGATCTAGTAGTCTTAACCTGTTTTCCAATATGGGTCTTAATATGGACATGCAAAATGGAATCTGCTATGTCTTGTTTGATGGTTGATATCTCTATTCAGGCTCCAAATGAGGTATTGTTATGTGCTTTCAAGTCTTTTTTGACTTATGACAACCCTAAGGCAAACCTTTCATAGGATTTTCTTGGCAAGATTTGTTCAGAGAGAGTTTTATAGTGCCTTCCTCTGAGGCTGAGAGTGTGACTGGTCCAAGATCACCTAATGAGTTTCCATGCCTGAGTGGGCATTTGAACCGTAGTCTCTCAGAGTTTTAGTCCAGAACTCAAAATGCTACACCATGCTGGCTTTTCCACCTGGGTACCTGGTACTAAAATGGTTTCTTAAAAGTTACATAGTCTTCCCCTCTTAGGGCTCGTAATGGAAGACTGCATTTCCTAGTCCAAAAGCAGAGTTGAATCTCGAAAGAAGACTATTTTTGTGGGGCCAGGTCTGCCACAATGCAGTGTGATACTAACAGCAGCAGATTCAAGATGGCAGCCAGCATGAAGCTGATGAAGAAATTTGAAGAAATCCACAAAAATGGAATGAAAACATGTCATACCCAAATTGATAAAATTATCCTAATGATTTCGCAAGGGTTTTATTGTTCCTGACAATTCCTGTATGAAAATGGTACATTCAGAATCACAGGTCATTTTCACACTATACTGTAATAGTGCTATTCTTCCACTTTCAACATCCTGTGGAATTCTGGGGTTTGTAGTTTAGTGAGGCTAAAGAGCTCTCTGGCTGAGAATTCCAAATGCCCCTCCCTAAACTGCAATTCCCAGGATTCCATAGGATGTTGAAAGTGGAATAATAGCAGTATTACAATGTAGTGTGGAAAGGCCACAATCAGCTTTCCTGAAAAGTACTTTTTCAAAACTCTCAAGGTAATATGTAAAACAAGGATCCACCCCCTCCCACCAGTGAAAAGGGGTAGCCTTGTCTATCAGTAATTACTGAGAAAAACTAGAAGTCATCCACAAAAACTTAGGGAGTAATCCTATCCCACACAATGGTAGTGAACTAATCCCAGCCTGAGCACCTTTTTGGACCAACTGAACAAAAGAACAATAAAGGGCCTATAAAAGAAAGAAAGAAAAAGGATCCATAATAATGCTGAAAGGTTTGCAGACAAAAATGGTGAAAACATTGTACGGCTAATGCATTTTCTCTGAATACAACAAATACTTTCTCATTTTTAAAAATTTTTACATGTCTGTCCCTCCCCTTTCTTATTCTTAAATAAAAAGAAGGAAACTAAACTACTGCTTGTGATACAACACAACTTTGGCCAATTGTTTATGGTATCTCAGCTTTTTGCAAATTGGGACCCGTCAGATGTGTTGCACTACAACATCATGTTCTTCACCCAGCATGGCCAATTGCAATCTAATACATCTTGTGGGCATAGGTCATGGAAGACTGTACCATTTATACCACATTTCTTTCCTCAGTTGCATGTTTTCCCTTAGAAATCTTTCACTAGTTTTCGTTCTGTGGCAACTGCACAGATGATGGGATTCAAGAGGTTCACCAGCAGAAAGGAATCCAAGGTTCTGTTAGCTCATACCATTGGTCCATCTAGTCCATTGACTGACAGTGGCTCTAAAGGGTTCCAGTAAGTGATCTTTCCCAACCCTTTCTGGAGAAACAATAGACTACTTATTCAATTAATTAACTTGGGCTCCACCTTTCTACCAGTATGAGATCCAAGATGACTCACAACAAAGCACATGCTAGAC
Organism: Ctenosaura bakeri; assembly: GCA_948474755.1. Lineage (NCBI taxonomy): Eukaryota > Metazoa > Chordata > Lepidosauria > Squamata > Iguanidae > Ctenosaura > Ctenosaura bakeri. The sequence goes on from CAOLHI010000397.1 coordinate 85,369, forward strand.
CTTGTATTTAGGGGTGGGGGGTGTATAATACACACACACAGGTCTAACACACAGGTACAGCCAGTTCACAACAAGGAAATGTGTGAGCACCTTCCATTGTGCTGTAATACTTTAAATCAGGAGAGCAGCTCCTAAATGAAAATATTATGAATCCATTTGTTGAATGTTGCTTTCTGCACCTTATTTTCTTTAGTATTCAGAGACATTCAGGGGCATATTATATGGACGGCTTTAAAAATATCTTGTTCTGCACTGATATAATGTCTTTTTACGTGCCTATTATGCTGTCCTGGTCCATATGCTCAGTCAGAGAATCACCAAACTTGCTGTCTTGGTGATTTGGACCAGAATGAAGTAAGGTTAGGACTGTAATCCATCAACTTTTTTTGATACCTTACATATACGAATTTAATATTTATCTATTTTTTTAAATCTAGAATTCACATTTATGAACTAATTGACTAAATTAGATATTTAGATTCCTGGTGAAGTACTGAACAATTTTGTACTGCTGCATAAGTGGTAAGCAAACATTGGCTTTTAGGGAAACATCACTGGCTTTGGTCTGTTTTGCAAGGAACTTTGTCTGAAATAAGTTTGACATATGAGTCATACGTTTGTTTTGTTCCAATCATAAGTAAAATTGTCAACATGAAGCAGCAATATAGCTAAACTGTCTAGCAGAGAAGTGGACAGTAATGAGGAAAGGATTACAGGCCATTTCCCCCATTTAGGACTTTGGAAAGAGTCAACGTACTATAAGCCAGCTATAAACACAACAGAAGCTGTGCCCTTCACAGCTGACCTTTCCCCACATGAAACTTATTCACAACAACTGGAACAGTAGCTCATCCCTACTAACACAAAAGGAGTCCTTGAAACCATGAAAGGTAAAAAGAGTAACACTGCACCTGGATTACAAACTTTTTTTAGTGGAGGGGGGAACTGTACAGATGATTGACAGAGCTCCTGTTTGGAAAGAGGGAGGTCACCACATAAATAAATGAACCATGACGGTATTATTTATCTTATAATTTTATGGTGGCTTTGTTAACTTGGAAAGAATTTTTAGAATGATTGGCATAGTGCAGCTAGTCTCTTAAATCTTTGGATCCTTCTCTTGTTTCCATCTGACTCATAATTAACTTTTTGTTTATTACTTGTTTCATCCATAGGCTCGTCTCATAGAACTGATGCCACAGAGGCAAAAGTGTCCACAATGCACCACCCCATTCTGTTTGGTACGTTTAAGCAACAAAAGAGCCTTGCTGGATCAAACCAAAAGCCTCTCTGGCCCAACAGCCTGGTCTACACTAAGGTTCCCAGATCTCAGGGCTTGGCCCTTCTTCTCCAGTTCTCAGATCTAGAGGGAAGAATCGCAGGGTAAGATTGCTACTTTGAACAGTGTGTGTGTGTGTGTGTGTGTGTGTGTGTGTGTGTGTGCATGTTCCTCATTTGTTAGAGTTGGTATATTCTGTGTAACCATATTTGATTATTAATATATCATGATTAATGACACGACCACAGGCTGCTGGGATCCCATGACATCATAAGGAGCAATCTCTAGGTCTCAGAGTTGTCCAGAACAAGGCCTGGTATAGGGTCGGAAGTTCATTATCATCTCAAATCTTGAGGTTTCCAGCCAAAACCTAAGAATTGGGCACGACTGCTGGTGATGTCATTAAGTGTTGTGTTTTAAGTAAGAAACATGGTTGTTCACTACTTGTAGTTTAGAACACACATAGAAAAATAATATATTTTCCAGTTTGGAAAAAAAGAAAAAAAAAAGATGTTCCCAGATCAAGATGAATTTTGTGGGTTAGTCCTTCTCTCCTACTTAGAGAGATAGGACGAAGAAGGCTTAATCTGACCCAGTGGTTCTTAACTTGGGATCTGCAGACTCTTGGGTGTCCACAGCATGCTGAAGCCCTGCTGCTGGGCACCAACAATCGCAGCAGTAACAGGGACACAGCAGTGGGGTGTGTGCAGGTGCCAGAACTGCTCTCTCATTTGCAAATTAGGGACACAGTTTGGGCACACATGCACATACCTGCTGCTGTGTATCCTTGCTGCCGTGTCCGTGGTAAAAGACATGCAGTGGAAGGCATGTGTGCATGCCCAAAGAGACCAGGGTTTCAATCCCTGCTCAGTCACTAAAACTCATTGAGTGACCTCAGGCAAGCCACATTCTCTCAGCCTCAGGGAAAGGCAAAGGCAACAAATCCTGCCAAGAAACCTCCCATGATAGGTTCACCTTAGGGTCACTATAAATCAGTTTTCAAAGGGGAGAGATATGATGGCTAAAAGAACCTCCACTTGTCAGTGGCATCTTGTTGTTGTGTGCCTTCAAGTCACTTCTGACTTATGGTAACCCTAAAGTGAGCCTATCGTGGGGACTGGTGGTTGGATTTAAGGCGGTTTGCCTTTGCCTTCCCCTGAGGCTGAGAGAGTATGACTTGAACCAAGTGGGTATTTGAATCCTAATCTCCAGAAGCCTTTAATAAATGAATAAATATTTGAATATTTAAATCTTGAGTTAGGTCTTGGGGTTCCCCAGCAACATATTTACGGGGGGCCCTAGTAACGAAAAGCTTAAAAAAGTAGATGAAGAGCAGCATGTGAGCCTGTGCACCACTATGTCTTAGCGAGAAGGAGGAAGCTAACTAAATACCTAGACTCACAGAGAGTCCTTGCACGTTTTAGCAACAAACCAATTCATCTTTCCACATTGTAGCAAGTTGCGGCTTTAATAAGTGACCTGGAGATTGTCACAGAGATCATTCATCTTTCCTGGAGCTGAGCCCCAAAACTGGAGCATTTGCACTCTCATCTCCTGCCTGGAGAAGACCCGTGAAAACTAGAGACTCAGACCCAAACCCTGAGATCTGGCAACTTTCAGGCCAGCGATAGTCCCACCCTGGCAATTCTAATTGCCAACCAAATCCCTTTCAGAATATACGACAGGACAGGAGGATGAAAGTTATCTCTTTCAGTATGCTTCCCACCAACTCATATGCTTAAACTTTGTAATGTTCTAATCCTCCATGAATATTATCTACAAAGCAGACAATTTGTAGTGGTAGAACCACTACCAGCCAAGAGAGGGCAAATCCATTCTAGATTTTTATCACCACTCCTCCAAAAGCTGCTCTGAGTTAAAAAGAAGCTGCCAACGCTGGATCCTGCAGGAGGTATGGCAATAAAATCCAAATCAGGTTCTTCACCCCTGCAGCTGCAGATCCATGGACTACCCTGACTACAAAAAGTTAATTGGATGGAACATTGTATACTCAGTATGGCCAAAAGGCCCTTTTACATTGCACACTGATTCCATCTTTTTCTATGCTGTGGAATCCTGGTATTTGCAGTTTAGAGGGTAGGGATATTTAAAATTCTCAGCTGGAGAGTTCTGATGCCTCTGATGTCTCACCAAACCACAAACTCCAGGATCCCATGGGATGTTGCCACGCCAGTGGAGTCATACTGCCAATAATTGTCTAGTGCAAAAGGTCTCAAAATGGCAGTTACTTATTGTGGCAGTAGTCTTCTTGAGCAAAACAACCCGAAGAAGTGTGGGAGAAGACATGTGACAATATCAGCTTAATTCATTCTTGTATCATATGCTGATTTATAAGAGCACAGTTGCATAACCATCTGTATCCAGTAGAGAGCTGTTGTTATGTTACTGCATATTAGAGTTGGTAATGTGACCAATGTGTTTTGGTGTGCATCAATGTATGATGTGCATTGGTGCACTTTGGACACTCGTGCACAATGCACATAGGTACAAGAACCACATTGGATGCTCTTGCCAGTGTCCCGTTACACAACTTTGCAATTCAGTAAAAGGGCTTTCTTAGCGCCTCAGCTCCATAGCTAGGTATACATAAACTTACATAATATAACAGATCATATAGGATTCTGCAATTCATCTGGGAAGCGTTGGAGGGTATGAGCATACTTATATAGGCATTGCTCCTTCACTTGCGAGTAAGCCCACCAAACACAGTGGGAGATACTTCAGAGTAAATATCTACCAGATTCTTGGCTATATTGTGTTGTTTACTGGGAGGTTATTTAGTCTTGTTAAGAATCTGTGCATGTTGCCTAGATGAAATCTGCCCTCTCTTAAGCTATGCCCAGCTTTGCCACCTGAAATAATCCCGCCTCATGACTGATCTGGCCTCAGGCCTGTGGAATCACTGAGAACAGTTGGTTTTTATTCTACTGATGGCACCATTCAAGGCACGTCCTTTATGCACACATGGCCTGACACTCTGCCACTCCCAGGCTTCCTAGTTCATAAGGAACCCGAGACTGTCAAATCCCAATGCTTTATAAAGGTTTGAAATGATGAGTGCCAAGATAAGGAAGCTCTGGTGCCTCCATTGCTTGTGCCCACACCCAGAATTTTAATTCAGGGTGAAAAGAGTCCTTAGTGATTTGGTCCCACAACATAAACAAACAGAGAAGACACTCCCATGGTTAACATTTCAAATATAGAAATCATCGTTCTTGTCTTGCCAGAGAGTAATCTAAGTGAACCAAAGTTATTACTCCTGGAGGTCAAGTACAGTGGAGATAGCAGACTGGAGACAGAAAAGCAATTGAGGGGCTCACCATGTGACTATCAATATGCTTCAGATCTTTGACAACTTATGGGACTCCTGCAGACCTGATTATAAGCATATTTACTTGGTCCTAATGACATGTGACTATTCTTCATAAAAACCAATTGCAGGACAGCAAAGGTTTAAGTGGAGGACTAAGGAAGATTATCTCCTCCCCCACCCCCCAGTGATAGGTAAAATAAGGATGGGGGAACTCCTACACTGAGGGAACATTTTGAGACGACAAACCTTTTAATTGTTGTGATTTGGCAGGGAGGGTCCCTGTTAATATTCTGCTGTCACACTTTTTCAATTTACTTTTAAAATGCTCCAGTTTCTTTCTCCTCTTCCCACTTCTCCCTTTGTTCTGGCTTAGTCCAGTTGCTGCAGATTGAGGACATCTCCACACTATTCCATAGCACTATAGTGCTATTATTCCTCTTTCAACATCCTGTGGAATTCTAGGGTTTGAAGTTTACTGAGGCCAAAGAGCTCTCTGGCTGAGACTTCTCAATGCCCCTCACTAAACTGCAAACCCCAGGACTCCATAGGATGTTGAACGTGGAATAATAGCACTATAACAGTGTAGCAAGGAAATGGCCTGAGTTCAAAATGCAAAAGTAGTTTCCACTCAGTTAACTCAGCAGGAAGGAGAGGAATGGAGTAGGTGAAATCTTGCCATTCCCAGTGGCCTTTGACAAAAGCAAACTGCTGCAGCCTCTCCTAGCCTGTGTTTTCTTCTGCATTAACTTTTGTCATCCTGACCATACTGTGATGTTGCTTGGCACACATGCTCTGGTCTTCATCTGTGAAATGCTTTTGGGTATGAGAAGACAAGATGAGAAAGGATTCTCTTATATCTCTATCCTCCTGTCGTACATTCTCAGGCCTCTGGTCCTTAATTCATCAGACCACGTATGCTTTCCATTTTCCAGCCACCACCACAGCAACAACAAAACCAATGGAAGAAGAACTGCCATGTGGTCTTTGTGGGAGAATAACATAAAGGGCATAAAACATCTTGCAAAAATACATGTCAGCCTCAAGTTAAAGTAAATCCATATAAATACACACAACACACACACACACACACACATATACCCAACAATTAATTGGTTGTCAAAATAAGAATGGCAGTAACATGGTAGTTGGTCTTCTTATGGCACATTTCCCAAAGTGTTTCACAGCTATTGACACAGTAATCCTAACCACCATCCTGTAAAAGAAAAAAAAAAGGCCTGTGCACTTAAGATACATTCTAAAAATAGTGGTCTATTCCCTATCGTAAGTTCAAGTAGTACAGTCAGTTCAGTGTACTACCTCAGGATTTTGTTACCTCATTATGTTGCATTTGTAGACCAGGGTTAAGCATTGGGCTATATTTTACACTAATCAAATTGGAAGCAAAGAAATATGCACCCACACTTGTGCAGGTAACAATGTGGCTGTGGATGCAAAAAAGGCAGAGGCTGCAAGTTAGAATTCCTTTATGGATTTCCACTTTCTCTTCTCTGCTGTTTTTCTTCACCACCTAAGGATCACTATTCATAAGCTTAATTTCAGTACCTTCCAAGCACTGCTTGTCATTCCTCAATCAAGTAGACCAAGGTAGCAAACTTCAACGTCTCCTTCTCTCTGTGACCTGTTGTTCACTTTAACAGAACTTTCTTCTCACATTCATTGGTTGATACTTGCAGACATGAGTTTCTGTGTTAGCTTAATACCATTAGGCTTTATCTGTTGAAATGGTAGGAAAGGAAATAGAAGCAAGAGGCAGCAAAACTACTAAGAAACAAAATCACTTCAAGTTCTCCATGTTATCTCTGCTATTGATAGAAGAAGTCCATCCATATATTGCTCGCTCTGCTATCAGGCAATCTCCCTTCCTGAACTGATATGCTAGCATTCCCTTGTCAGGAGCTCAGGAGTTCATGGCTCCCATAGTCCTGTCTCAAACTATATCAAGGATGAAGCACTCTTGTGGTTGTAGAGGGCATTTCTACATGTTTGGGACCCCTCTTGGACCTACGAGGCATCAACATGTTTTGTTTTTTTCAAAGAAAGGTTTTGCCTCAAAATGTCCCTAAATGCCCTGTAGGGGCCCAGGAAGGCTCCAAAATGTGCCCCCCTGTCTCCTAGAAGGTATTTGGAGGCACCATTTTTGGGGGGCAAAGGAGCAGGTGTGGCCCTCTCAGTTCTCATAGAGGGGTAATGTAGCCCCTTAATCTTCCACAGTCGCTCACTTCTGGCAGTAAGAGCTATAAGTTAGGATATACCAGCATTTTTGGTCCTATTCTTTCGTTTTCCTGTGTCTCCTATTGAAATACAGTTCCTGAAAACTTCTCTGAAATGTATATTTGTCCCTTTGGGCGAAAGAGGTTCGCAACTGTTGTGCTATGCGATTCCAAGGCTGGAGCCCTCCCCTTAAAGTAGAGGTGGGGGTCCTGAAGCCCTTCCAGTGTTGTTGAACTGGAACTCTCAGCATTCCTCACCATTAGCCATACTTGGCAACAATTGCTAGACGCGGCAGTTCAACCCTATCTGGAGGTATGCTCAATTCCCACCCCTGCATTATAGCAATAGCTCATTTTAACAATTGGACATCTGTAGAGGGCTGTGTCTTCTAGGCTAAGCTCTGGAATATATATTAAAATGCTTGGAACCTAACTCTTTGATTAACTCCTGCCAGACGTTTACATAGGTATTCTTAGGAGATTCGGCCTGGAAGAGCAAATGTAGACTTGCATGTGTTTATGGGTGGATACACCCCATGACAGAGCGGTTTGCATCATCCCAAATGCAATATTGTTCAGTAAAATGCATTTTGACCATTCAACAATCAGTTCTCAAGTATATAATAAGAATGTTTGGAGAAATAAAGTGTAACGTGTGTGTGTGTGTGCATGTTAAACTTTGCTTTGCTGTGCTCAAGAGAGGTCAAGTATCCATCTTCTGAACTACCCCTTCACCCAAATGCTCCAAATGCAAGTAGTTCATTGTTAATGGAAACACTTTCATCCAATATTTGTGTTTGGTTTTACCTGTGTGAGATTGTCACCCTAGGCTAGATGAAAGTCTCTTTCAGTGATCTCTTATGTGTTCTGTTTACTTATTTTTTGAAACTGTCAGTGCTTCCAGAGAGAGCTTATACTGTTGTTCTTGTTGTGTGCCTTCAAGTCTTTTCCGACTTAAGGTGACCTTATCATGGGGTTTTTGGAGAGTGTATGATGCCCCCAAGGTAACCCATTGGGTTTCCATGGCCCAGTGGGGAATTGAAGCCTGGTCTCCATAGTTGCAGTCAAGCACTCAAACCACGACATCATGCTAGCTCTGACAGCTTATATCAGCCTAGCTCATTTATGGAATTTTATGTACGTTCCAGATATTGTTGTATTTCACTTGTAACCTTCCTAAATTTTCTCTCTACTCCTTCAGACTACAAAAATATAGGATGTTGAAAGTGGAATAATAGCACTATAACAGTCTAGTGTAGAAATGGCCCTAGTTGCCTTGTTTGCTCATGGTTTACCTTAGGGTGGTGATAACATAGCAGGTGGGTCATCCCCGCATATAATTGTTCAAGCAAGCAGATAACTACAAAAACATCTCTCGGGGCTGGTCCTAACTGTTCTCATATGAGATCGAAGGCAGCATTGCGTGTTAACATACATACAGCTGAAGATTTTGGTCAGCTGTCTGAGAAAAATGTTTCAATTTTCTCTACAGTAGATGTTTTTAGAGAATGAGAGAGATAAGCAACTGACTGGCAAGACTGGTTCTATCGACTCTGAACAGAGTAAAAACAACCTCACCGGTGACATCTAGTGGCTAAGTTATTCCAAGTGTTATTATACTTCACTCACTGGAAAAGATGGTAATGCTCTATATAGTGGCAGGCAGTTGGAAATATGGAAGATGCATATGACAGATGGGGTGATAAAAAAAAATCAAGGTCCTGACTTTGTAAGACCTGAGCAGGGCTTTGGATGACATGAGCTGATAGAGCTCTGTTGTTCATGGGGCTGCCATAAGCTGAAGCTGATGACTGAGAGATGGCACACTAACTATTTTTAAATATCTGAAATGTGTCATGTAGGAGATGGAGGAAATTTGTTTTTGCTGCTCCAGAAACTGAAACATGAACCAGTAGATTCAAACCACAAGAAGAAATTCCACCTAAATTTTAGGAAGAACTTTTATACGGTACGAACTGCTTGACAGTGGAATTGGATGCCTCAGAGTGAGGTGGACCCTCTTACTTTGGAGTTCTTTAGACAGAGGTTAGATGGGAATTAAGGTTTTAGACAGAGGTTGGATGGATTGGATTACAGAATTAAATTCTATAAGTGATTTAATTGTGTATTTGGGGGTTGGCAGAATGGAGCCTGTGGTCCCTTCCAGCTCTTAAGATTCTACAATTCTATGGACATAGAAGAATAAAGGTGATCCAAAGTTTTCTTTTAGACATGTTTAGACACCAGCCATTCTCAGACAAAACATTACTGAACTATCTGAAAAGAGTGAAAACTGTGTAGGTAAAGGTGCCTTGTTTGCAACATTATATTTTCATATTATAGTTTAAAGTATACTATATACCTTTGGTTATGAAGCTCTCCTGCTGGAAACCAACAGCAGTGGCAGCAACAGGGACACAACAGTGTGTGTGAGTGCGTGTGTGTGTGTAGATATTGAGGGAGCAGTTTCAACAAGAGAGACCCCTGCTATGCATTCCTGACAAAAGTCCAAACTATGGCTCTGGAGACCAGGCTTTGAATCCCCACTTGGCCATGGAAACTCACTGGAAGACCTCGGGCAAGTTACGTTCTCTCCGTCTCAGAGAGAGACAAAGGGAACAAATTTTACCAAGAAAACTCTCACAATAGGCTTGCCTTAGAGACTCCATAAATCAGTTTTCAAAGGGAAGAGACACGGTGTCAAGAAAAAACCTCCCCTTGTCAGTGGCACTTTGTTATTGTGTGTCTTCAACTTACTTCTGACTTATGGCAATCCTAAAGTAAACTTATCACAGGTTTCTTTTCTTTTCTTTTCTTTTCTGGCAAGATTTGTTCATAGAGGGTTTGCCTTTGCCTTCCTCTGAGGCTGAAAGAAGGTGACTTGCCCAAGGTCGCTCAGTGCCTAAGCAGGGATTTGAATCCTAGTTTCCAGAAGACTTTAATAAATAAATAAATATTTAAATGTTTAAATAAATATTTGAATATTTAAATCTAAATTTAAATACTTAAATCTTGAGTTAAGTCTTGGGGGTCCCCAGAAAAAAAAAAATTAGAGGTGGTCCCAGGTAAAGAAATGGTTAAGAACCACTACTATATACTATAGTATACAGTATGAAGTAAATAGTATAGTATATTAAATCTCAAGAGTGTTAAGAGGAGGTTTCCTTCTATTCTGAAGCCTATACAAATTTCACGACAGATTGTTATAGGTTCCTAGTACATTCCCTGAAAGTGCACTGTTTGGGCCCAACTACATACAATTAATAGCAGGACGAAACATTTAAACATGTACAGCAGGAATTGCTAGGGCGGAGATATCTGACTTTCATGGCATAGGGAATGGCAGATGGGAGTACTTTACTCACTCCTCTTATGGCTTACCTCCAATTATCTAACTCCTTCATGCTCCTCACAAGCTGGTCTTTGACAGCAGATGTGAATTGGATGGCAAAAGAAAAAAAAAAGCGGTGTGATGCTTTCAGACAAGAGTGATGGCTATAGGCAGGGGAATAATGTGAGGAAGGAGAATTCAGACTGCAACTGTGTGATTGGCTATACCATTTTGGTTTTTACACATTGCATATCAGAATACTTACTAACTTATGCAAAGATGGCGAATGTGTAGCAATCCAGATGTTGCTGAATTAACTTCCATCATCCCTATCCCTTGGCTATACTAGTTGAGCTATTAGGAGCTACAACCCAACATCTGGAAAGCAAATTGTTCCCCTGAACTGATGGATAGCAGTGCTATGCAGACCATCTTAGTGTAGGCTAGTTAAATCTCTGGTCTCTTTTTGTATGAATGGATTCTTGCAATATACTGTGTCAGCAAATATGACCAACGTAGTAGCTTCTTGTTTATCAAAATATTTGCCACGGTAGATTCCACAGCCTTGAAGATGACACAGGGCAGAGTATTATTATTTTTCTATTTCAGGATATTATCTGTTAAAAAGAATAAGGATAGGTATATTTCTCAAATTTCATGCAAAGCATGGAAGTGCAACCAACAGCGAAGCTCTTTGCATTGGAGGCACACTATTCCAAGGGTATGCAGACTTGCAAGGTTGCACAGAAAGCTATACGTTGCCCCAACACAGCGAGTGTGGCAAACGGGAAGGTTCTTACAACTACAAAACACGCTGAAGTTGATATACATGACCCAAATGATAATAAAGTGAATAGATCTGGGTTTGATGGGAGACTTTGTAACATTTGACAACACTGAACCCATCATCAATAAATTTGCATTGAGATCAGAAATCTGAGTTAGCTGGTTTGTCAGTGAAAAGTTGGAACAGTTCCTTGGAGTAGAATCTTCCCTCATTGCAGTTATACTGTTTGCCAGGGAATTTTTTCCAGACTCCTGCTTCAGGGAGACCTGTATATTTGCAAATAAAATGCAAGTCTCACTGCAAATATTATTTGCAAATATGGATTACTGAGCTAACTGGAACAAAGAGACACCCAGCTATGCTGTATTGGAAATGTGGGTGATAGAGAGTTCAAACTTGGTCACGGAATCCCACTGGGTAACTTCAAGCAAGTTCCACTCACTCAGAACAGAGGAAGGCAGTAGCAAACCTGCAGATAGGTTTCTCTTGGGGTTGCCAGAAGTCAATTATGACTTGAAGGCACTCAACAACAAAGAGAATGGACTTTTTGGACATCCAGTTGATAGCATCTAAAAATTCTGATTCTCAATGGGGCATGTTCCAATAGGAAAGACTGTACCATGTCTGCCTACACATTGACCAGTAGAAGAAGTATCCATAATTGTGTCACACTGACATGCATTGGTGCCTTGATAACTGTATACATGTGGTGTTGGAGTCAATGTGTGTGCAAGAGTTTAAAATAAGCCATGGAATTATTTTGGTTCAGTGGAACGTAAAAAAAAATAAATCCAGATCAGCAGTCTAAGCTTATCCATGATCAATTTCTCTTTAATTAATCTCCCTCTGTCTCATCCTTACTTACAAGGGATGATGAAATCAGTTTCAACCTCCAGGGCACTCGTTGGGAAAGATTTCCTCATCAGCATTTAAAAAAGGAAATTAAATGAGGTTTTATAGTTGGCTTGTACCACTAACAGCAGGATAAATGGAGGACAAAGTCATAGTCAAAACAGCACCAGCCAGAAACAAAAGGCTGGGGTAATTTTTTTTTATCATTTAAAGCTGAATGTATCACAGACAATAAATGTTATCAGGAACATCCCTGAAGGTTTGCCAAAGCAGAATACCTTAAATAACCATACCGTCCATGTGCAGCTGGTTTATGACTGATGAACAGGTATTGCTGCTCAGCATGTTTGTGTCAGCATTTAGTCCAAGAGCCTCTTAAGGTGCATTCCTATAAAGTCAGCCTTCCACATCTGCAGATTTCATATCCATTGATTCAATCAACCATGGCTAGAAAATATTTCCCCCTCCAATACTAAAGAATCCCAAAAGCAAACTTAGATTTTGCCAGTTTATATAAAGGATGCCATTTTACTACACCACTGTACATAATGAGACTTGAGCATCCACAAATGTTGGTATCCATGGAGGGTCCTGGAACCAGATCCTAGTGGATATCGAGGGTTCACTGTACACACTTACCTCAGTTTCCCATTCAATTCAGTAGAACTTACATCTGTGGAGACATGTACCAGAGAGCAACTATCGGTCAAACAAAATGATAAGAGAGGAACAGATGACTTCAACCACTGTTCAGTCCCAGAGGGATAGATCTCCAGCAATGATACTATGTTTCTTCACTCATGAGGGGCTGGGATCTTCCATATAGCTTCTTTTTCCCTTTTCCTGAATTTTAACATGAATTTTTTTTTAAAGAATGTATCTGTTGACTGTATACATTCTCCTTGTTCCACACGATGCAACACCACTATGGTTGCATTTCAACCAATGCAGCTGAATAACTGGTGCATATCAATCCAAATTAGGATAAGGAAGGAGATGTAACTCATCTCAGATATTGAAGATTGTCATTTTCCCTTTGATGGAAGAATCAGGGCCAGAGGAAAATGCAAGTGACAGCTGTGCACTCTTTGCAAGATTTTTCTCAAATATATGTTGGCGAGGTCAACAGTATTTCTGTGAATACTTGTCCAGGGATGTAGCGGGGGGCAGGCAAGTAAGCACATCATGCCCCATAAGAATTAAGTGCTTCCAAATGAAATTTCCTCCAGTCTCCAAATTTCTAGAACTTCAGAGTGAGACACTGAAAATCATTCACAACTAGATTTTTTGCTGTGTTTGCATTCCCCTGGCCACTTTGCCTGGCACTTTTCTTTGGATACCCAACCTGTTTTTCTAAATGTTCAACTGATGCTTTACATTACTGAAATGTTAGAACTTTGGAGACTGAAAGGTTTTAATCAGGAGTAGCAGAATTCTTATTGGGGGGCAATCTTCTCACCCCTGCCCCTCTACCCTTAGCTGACACCACAGTTTGGGCACTTCTGGCCCAAGCCAATACCATTTCTCAATCAGAGGGAGTCATTCTAAATCATGTCATGGTCAATCCTTTCCTACTTCCAATTTTTAAAGTTTTAGAATTGCAACTAATTGCAGGTCAGCAGTATTTTGATGCATCTTCTTCTAGCAGCTTCTAAGAAATATATATACTGTTGTCACAGCTTCGTCCCTTACAACAGTACATGCACACATTTTTAAACTTCCCAAGGGGAACAGGAAAAGCTTGCAACCAACCCCAAAGAGACAACTCTGTTACAACAGTTGAGTGTTTTTATTGTCATTAGTGAATAAAGCCTAATGTGAGAATCCAACAGTGAGTTCATTACTATTGTCACATACTGTTAACCACAATCTAAATTTTTCCCCCTGCTACTGTTTAGCATTCTATTGGGAAAACAAGGGGTGGGGGGACTCCATTAGTTTTGCTCAGTGGTCTTACTTTTCCTTATCTCTTTATTCAGCTTCTGCCATAGAAAAAGAAGTGTTTAAAGACCAGTGATGTTCACATGTGGACTTGTTTTGTCTGTATATAGTTTTGCCTATTCTTTACTGTTGGCAATTTTATCAGACTAGGCTTATTATCCTATGAAGAACTATGCCCTTTGTCTTAAACAGGTCACTTCCAGTGACCACCTGTGGTTTACCTATACTCTTGCTATTGCCATTCCTCCATCTTCTAGTCACAGCCTCAGAATAGATGAGAAACAGCCCATTTTCCTAAGTGGATAGGTTTCTGGTTACCAGGAAATGGCACTATGTGTTCTTCAACCGTATCTACTTGGATCCACCATCTTTTAGCTGGGGGATGAAATGGGGATGGGTCAAGTACCGGAGATGGTATATTAAGAGATGCAGAGCTGGGTACACTTCTAGACTTCTTTCATGAACTAATCCTAGCATTTGTAGATATGACAGGGCATATGCTTGCTCAACATTCCAGAAATGGCAGTGCTCATGAAGGTAATAAAGACTGACAGATCTATTCCAGATACATATGCTATGAAATGCTAGGTGGTCTGAGCAGAAAACATTTGTTCCTTAAGCTATATATACTTTGGGCCTTTAGCATCTATCACTGTAATTTACTTTCCCAAAGTGCATAAAATTCAGGGATGCCCTAAAGACTGCATTTAAAAAAAATATATAAAATTTTCTCCATTTAATCTACAAGGCTCTTTCAGTTTGTTTTTGGTATATTAATGCAAAGAAGCAGCCAACAGGTTAGATAGGTGCGGTCTTCTGTATTTATGACAGAAGTTTCTCAATTGCTTCAAGGAGTTCCGTAGAAGAACTAAGCCTTCCTATGTTCAACAGGTGATTCTTCCCTTGAGAAAAAAATAAATCTCTATTTTCCTCTTGTGAATTTTCTGGTTCCACTTGCACCTCAGAGACTGTGGTAGGAATTACAACAATTTGTGGAAGGGTAGGGCTTGTCAAGGAGTCCAGGCTTCCATTTATTTGGTTTTCTTGGGCTTCCACTTGAGAAGTATCTGTGCTCTCCCCTGTGCTGCAACTGTTCAAGCCAAGTGGAAGAGAAGATGTTTTCAAAGAACTGCTTAAGAACAGTGATTCTGAGGCACTTCCTCCAAAGGATTGTACATGTGGTTCTTGTAGACTGATGGAGGATAGAGCAATCTACAGGGAAAGGCAGAAGGGGAAAATTAACATTCCGTAAACTTCTTCAACAAGAATCACACATTCTTTCTGAGCTGCCACATCTTACCTATCAACTACTTCCAGGCCCTGAAGGCAGCTCCTGAGTTACAAGCTTTGGGAGTTTATAGAGTCATCAGTGCTTTTGCTACTGGCTAGGATTAGGCACCATTCACTGAAGCACTATCTAGACTGGATTTATAGAGTGTGTGTGCATTAATGCCATTGCCTGAAGCTTCCAGATTGGGGAAAGGAAGCCTTCTGGTAATGACACTGAACTGTGGCTAGGTGGCCACCAGTCCTCTTGTGCATCAGCAAAGGATGCATTCAGTACTCACCATCTTAAGTTTCATGTTGGTGACAGCTGCCAAGAGTCTCCCACTGTCAGTGAGAAATGGGGATTTCTTTCTCATCTTCCTCCTCAAAGACAAGATTTTTTTTTTAAAAAAAAAAAGTGGGTCCCACCATTTTCTATCAGTCTTTGAAGTGGGAATGAAGCAGATGGAAGTAACTACTGTGATGGGAAGAGGAAAATGTGGGGAGAAAATGGCTCACTGTTGCAGCCTGAGTTGTACTGAGCAGGATCCAATCTGCCTTTCAGATGAGATATTTGTCTTGTTCTTCTGGCCAGAACAAGGCAAAAACCAGGTTCAAATAGGTTAGTGTAAACTCATTTCAACATAACACATACAGATTTATAATGGGGAAGACAAGGGTGATCATACAGACATACATCAAGGAGGATTTGCCACTTCATTATAAGGAGTATTAGAAAGTGATGCTTCTTTTAACCTTTTCTTCTGTTGGTACATTGCAGCTACGGGTCTTAAGGAGCAATCCACTTTCTTCTCTTACTTCTGCTGCTACTTTTGCTGAGAAAGAATTACTTCGGTAGGCTTGCAGCTTCTTGTGGCCTGAGTCCACAGGGTCAAGTTCTACGTCACCCCAAGTCTAATAAATAAATAAAAATAAAAATATAATGAAATGGATCTATTTGTTAAAGTAGGCAATCAAGATTGAGTAACATTTGTATAAAAAGTGCTTTTCTACTGAGACTGGGAAGGCTTTTATAGTCCAACACCCTGCCAGCAGCCTAGACAATCACCTTTAAGAAAAAGAATATAATGGCCCACTGAAGCAATCTGCAACTAAGTAGTGGTATGATAACACTTGGACCCCAGGGAATCATTTTCCCACAGAAGTTATGGATGGCTTCAGTATGTCATTACATTAAGTCTTTTTAAGAATAACTTTGCAAGCTGTGCTCCTCACTTGATGCAGGGAATTCAGAAGTACAGCTTCCACAACAGATGTCCATCTAGCCTTTAACTGCAGACTTGCTACAATCTTGTAGCACCTTCAAGACTGAGAGAAAGCAGTCTACAGCACAAGCTTCCACACAGTGGGTTTACTTCATCAGATGAAAGAAGACTCAGCCTACAAAAACTTGTATTACAAACTTCTTTCTTTCAGTCTCAAAGGTGCTACAAGATTCCTTTGCACACTGATACAGACTAACATGACTATTTTCTTGCATACTTCTTAACATACTAGCAACCACTGGGAACGCTGGTTTTTATCACACATGTTAATTGTTAGAAACAGAAGAAGCTGCCTTGTGTTGTGTTAGAGCATGGGTCCATTTAGCTCACTTTTGGCTACTGCAACAGCTGTTTAAGGTCCCAAAGTATCTACAATGAGCTACAATCCTTCTTTCAATAGCCAGAACATGGGATGCTTGACTCAAAAAACAGTGGCCTAGATCCAATTGCTAGTCCCATCTTGCATGAAACCACTAAATTAATTAGAGTATGTTAAGTCAACTCCTATGTAAATTCCACAGATTCAACAGAATGTACATAAATATTGACTTAATGGCTCTACTCTAGTTGGGATTAGCACCAATAAAAACAGAACAGAACAATTCTATGTATCTACTCAAAATCAAGTCCACATGGTTCAAAGCAGCTTACTTTCAAATATATGGAAATAAGATTTCAGACTCAATCTATTTATTGTTAGTCTAAAAGCAAGGATGAGAAAAGGCTAAAACCATTAAATATTATCCATTGTGTTGAAAGAGAGTATGTTGCAAAGGGATTAATGAAATGCCATTAAGAGTGCTGTACCACACCTTAAAACAAATCTGATATTTATTGATTTAAAAAAGGTTTTTGAGTGAAATAATAGAAAGACAGACAAAAAGCAGATATATTTGTTTCCCTTCTGGTTTTGTTCAAGCATCCCATGTGATGGTCAACATAAGTATGACTGACAAATGCTGTGGAAGCATAAAGTACTTAGCTATGCATCTCTCAGCAGTTCTCAAGATGAGATGAGTCATTGTAGACAAGTGCCCCAACTGACTATGTTTTACTGTCTGAGACAAAGGGTCTCCCATGCATTCTATCTAAAGAATCTGACCAGGCTGGTAACAGGAGAGACATGAAGGCAGCAGGATAGCTTAGACTGCAACAGCAGGGCAAATGATTGTGCTCTCCAACCCCTTACCACCACTTGTTATCATTCACATGGCTTTTGGTTGCTGCTTGCTCAAAAAAATACTGAAATGCAGCACCAGTACCAGTGCAGAGCAACAGATGGTCAGGTCAATGAAGGGATATGCATCATACCTTCTTCATTTAATCAGGAGCAGAAAACATGTAGTGCTTCAGATGTTGTTGGACTCCAAAGTTCTGGCAGCCCTAGCCAGCATAGCCAATGGTTTTATTCCAAAAAATTTCAACAGCTGCATGACACCCATCCTGACCTGTATGCGTACATGTGTTCCTGACCTAAAGGTGTGCCCATTTAGTTCAAACAGAAGGATTGGAGCTATGGATATAAAGGAATAAAATGCCAAGAGCATCCCACTCCATTAAAAGGAACAGGAAAGATACTTCTAGAGGGAGATTGCTCTGTGTGTTGGGAGAGCTACTATACCTAAAACAAGTGCTGGATTAGGGCAAAAATAACATGAAATGCTAATCTTACACAGGAAACAGTTTAGAACCCCATTTTCTGTGGCAAAGCAGAGTCCCATTTACAGTTGAGAAAAGAAAACCTAGTGCTCTTGGCAAGGAATTCAAATCCCTCTCTGTGTGACCATTCTCTTTTAAGTGGAAACAACTGTGATAATATGTCATTAAATACATGCACATTATATTAGCCTCTTTGAAACAGACAAATAAGCTCACGGTTTTATTTTAGATTCCTATTTGTTAAAGAAATTTTTGACTCAAACGACATAGTTAAATTCTAGGATTCAGAAGCCTTGATGGGATGCCACGTAGAAGAAGGAGGGGACTTGTTTTCTGCTGCTCCAGAGACCAGGACAAGGAGCAATGGATTCAAGCTGCAGGAAAGGAGATTCCACCTGAACCTCAGGAAGAATTTCCTGACAGTCAGGGCTGTCCGGCAGTGGAATCTGTTGCCTCGGAGTGTAGTGGAGTCTCCTTCCTTGGAGGTTTTTAAGCAGAGGCTTGATGGCCATCTGTCGGGATTGATTTGAGGGTGTTCCTGCATGGCAGGGGGTTGGACTGGATGGCCTGTGTGGTCTCTTCCAACTCTAGATTTCTATGATTCTATGATTATATGATTCTATGATTCTATGGCTACCACCTGCTTTATATTCTTCCACACAACCATGCATTGAGCTATTGAAACATCCTGGGGCAGAACTTCAGTTCTCAGTCACAGTACAGGAGAATTTAAAAACTCATTCGTTAGGTATGAACGAGCTATAAGTTTAACATTTTTTCAAAAGATTTTTTTTTTTACACAATTTTGCTTATGCATTTTCTTTCTTGTAACCTGTTCTCCTGTTTTTAAATCGACAGCTATTTTTACACACTGGCCTTTTTCCTTCCTGTGATATTTTACCAGTCACTGGGTAAAGGCCAGGCATCGTTTCCAGCAGAATCTAGTTGTGTGGAGGGGCTGAATGAATGGCTGTTCTGACAAGCATAAAGCCATCTTTCCCCCACAAAAATGAAACAATAACAGATTAGCTTTCAAAAGGACATGACAGGCAACTGAATGTTAAAGGGGAAGAAGGTAATGCTTACATAAAATATTAGGGTACAAATGTCCATATTTGTGTTTAATCAGCATTGGATTAAATGAGAAAAGTCATGTTGTTTCAGATCAAAGATCTACCAAACTCCAAATCCTGTTTCCACAGTGGCCAAGGAGATGCCCATGGAAAACCCGTAAGCAGGACACAAGCTCAACAGCATTCTCCCGCTGTTGTTCTCTAGCAAGTGGTATTCAGAAACATGAGGCATCTGATGTTGGAGGACACAGATAACCATTATGACACATAGCCATCTTTATCCATAGGCTCCATGAATTTGTCTAATTCCCTTTTAAAAGCCACCCAAGTTGGCAGCCATCCCTGCAACCTGTGGCAGTAAATGCCAAAATTAAACTTTTCAATATGTGAAGCAACTCCCTTTAGATTGTCATGAATCCTCCAACACTCAATCCAAAGGGAGCATCTCCCTGCCTAAGACTCAAGTATTGTAGAGAGCAAAAACTTTTTTCTAATTATTTTGCTATCCACCCATTCTTTTCACACTAAGCAAAATAACTCCATATATTTCTATTATGTCCTAAACAAGTTGCATGTCTGTCCGTTATTAGAAGAGTGATTACAGACAAACAGGGAACAAAATTAGTTTCACAGTAGAGAAATACATGTTGCATACCTTTGGCTATTTTTATGTGCCCTCTAGTTGATTCTGATGCATCGTGACCCTATCATACAGTTTTCTTGGCAAGATTTATTCTGAGGAGGTTTGCCACTGACTTCCCCTGAGGCTGAGAGAGTGTGACTTGCCCAGCATCACTGAACTCTCCAAGACTGAGTGGGGAGTCAAAGCTTGCTCTCCCAGAATCCTAGTTCAACACTCTAAAACACTATACTGTGCTTGCTGTCTCTGTACATCTGTACACACACTCAAATTTAAACAAGGCATAGACAGACACACACTACCTGCTAGACTGCTGTGCTAAAACCATTTGACTGCAGAAGAAAGCTAAAAGATAAAAGTCTAATTTGGGCCAACTCCAGCTTGTTACTGGGATTCATATTTGTGTTAAGGACAAAGCTGTAAGAAATGGCTATGTTTTATGAATTCAACATTGTGCTGAATACAGCAATTCTCTAAATATTTGTGCTACATTTTGAGTCACTTCTCTAAACTGTAGAGCAATATTTGGTTTAAATAAGGGCTGGGAATCTCTCCCCATTGGCCAGCAATGTCTTGAAGGTTGCATGATTCATACCCTGGTTTAAATAAATTTGGTTGCCAGTCCCAATAGATGGGGTAACTCAGTACTTCTGCAGCATAAGGACATAAGTACACTGAACAGTGGGGAAAACTAGCATTAGAACAGTCTTCATGGAGAGAATGGATGACAAGAATCCTGAAAAGAATCTCTGCTCTTAGGAAGAAAAAGGAGTACATACTGGAGGCATTTTATGGGAAATGATGTATATGAAGCAACCCCTCTAGAGCATGTGTAACCCTGCATGTTGTGTTGGACCGTAGCTCCCAGCATTCATCACTACTGCTATGCTGGCTCAGGATGATGGGAATTGCATTTCAAGAACATTTGATAGGTCACATGAGTCTGAAACTCCCACCTCTGTGGAAACCAAACTTACTGCTTCTGCAGCAGAAATGGAGGAAATGCAACTGTTCTTGTTCCTGGAAGTGAAAGAATGACGGCTGGACACAGAAGCCCGGAATGACGAATCATTTATAGAACTTGTTGAAAGATCACTTTTGGATATCCGTATAAGAAATCTCAGGCAAGGAACAGCACTTCGAATAGTTCTCCTGTAAAGCAGGAAAAATAATAAACAGTGACTCAAAAATATATAAAACAGTATAGTGGATAGAAAAATTAGAGAATGTATTTGAAGATATATATTTTACGCTCATATCTCATGCGAACCAGCCAGAGCTTGGAAAAGTTACTTTTCAGACTACAACTCCCTGAATCTTCCACCAATCATCCTTGCTGAGGGATTCTGGAATTTGTAATCCAAAAGTAAATTTTACAAGCCCTGGAATCAGCCATATGGTTCAGTGAGGCTTACCGCTTGGTTCTGGTGCCAAAAGCAAATTCAAAAATTGCAGTGGTGATATAGTTGTCACCACAAATACTTCCATGGTTGTGATTCTCTGATGAATGTGCACCAGTGGTATAACAGGGCCAGAGCTTTCAGGGTCAAATCCCTGTGACCTTTTGGTTAGCAAGGGCTATGACAGCATCTGCCACCTCCACCCAGACCCCACCATTTCCTCTGAGTTTAGTTGCAAACCCCACAGCTCCTGGACGGAAAATTAATTTTCTTAGCAACAACATATATGAACTAGGACTATATTTTGAGTTAGCTTGGCTATGAATGAGCAAAAACGTTTAGATTTTAACAATGCCTACTTGCAATGGATGAAAACTGCAGATTATTAAAATGTAGATCAACACAGCCACCTGCATTTTCAGATTCTCCTTGTGATAGTCATTTTGGACTATTATGACAAGGGCTTATACTTCCAGATTTATTACTGCAGCACCAATATGCACATGCCCACCTTGTTTGTTGTGTACATGTTCACCTTTTTCAGGAAGTGGGTGGCAGGTTTAATATTTGGAGCAACAGAAGCCGAAGGGGAAGAAAAACACCCGAACTTCCTCATGCTTTACCTCACATTGTCAGTTGAAGGAATTGAGAAGGAAAAAAGGGAAATACATGCTAAGCAGATGAAAAAGCTGCAACCTGTATCTATAACACAATGCTCAGTGTACTGCAAAATTATATTGCTTGCCAGGATCATTTTCCTGATAGGCCACACATGGTTAATTATCTATTTGCTGACAAAGCAAAAAAATCACACTGATAGTTTATGCTGCCACCTAGTGGCAAAGTCACATATGAATGATTTTTTTAAAAAAAGTATATAGCATTTCCTTTTTTTAAAATCAGTGATTTATGTTTCACCTGGAATCCACAACAAGAGTTATGTGTGCATTACATATAACATCACATTACATCAAGCACACCTCTGCTTGATGCAGTATATGAATAAAAATATTTTGTTTAGTGTGTGTACTTTCATTTGCACATTTATATATTCATATTTTAACATTTTATAAAGAAATAACATTGTTCAAAGTAGAACAGCTTTATTTAACCATTTAAAAATAAATTCAATATTTAACACAATCATTTGTTTAATATTTGCTGGAGTAACTTTTCTCAAGTAATGTTTATACTTAAGGCAATGGATATGCTTATGCCTAAGTTTCCCTCCCTTCTCCCACTCGCCCATCCCCATGCCCCCCACCTGAATAAGTGAGCAAGAACCAACTGTAATAATCTAATGTCCAAAAAGTTTCTTGTGCCCCTCCTTGAGCAACTATTGTGCCTCCCTGGAGATCCCACCCTGCCGTTGGAAAACCACTGCTTTAGTTAAACTATTGTAGACATGGTGTGCTGCTTTGCTATTTATAAACAATAGTTTCTGAAAAACTTTGTTGAAAAATTAATCTCTTCTCTCTCTTACACAAATTTTGTCTACTAACACACTGCTATAAACACAGAAGTTATTCTTTCTACTAAAAACAGATGGCAAGAGGAAGTACAGTCATATTTTATTTTAAAAATTTAGATTCTAAAAGTAGTTACTTAACTTCTATTTTACCTATTGAATCTAGATTATAAAAACCTTCAAATTATAAAAGCAATTTTATGAATAACCACTGAAAAGCCTTCTGCCTTTTCATTGCCTTAATAATAAGCACAAAAAAATAAAAAATAAAAGGAAGAGATGAAAAGAAATGAAAAGTGAATTGAACAATCTGTTATTTGTCACAGCATTCTGGCCTGATGGGAAATACATTCTTTTCCACACCATGTTACGCTTTCATGCTTGTTTTCATCTTAGCCTTGGAGATAAATCATGATGTAAATAGGAAGCGAATGTGCTCGACACTTCTCTGAGAGTAATAGATCTGAGACTCAAGAGAATCAATGATGGCATGTATAATAGAAAAACTGGCATTATCAAGCTCAGTAAGGCCTTTGTCAAAGCTATAGGGAATTGTTAAAAATAAATATGATTAATGTAAGAACATGCATATAAACAATATATCTTCCTTTCAACTATAATGTGCTGCAGTGCTTTTGTAATATTCATGCATAACTGGCACTTAGCAGTGATCTTGGGACTCAGACTTGTCAGTCATTATTAGTGAATATTTGTGATCTGTCAATACAATTTAGTATCATATGTTCAGATGTTCGCAATTTCAAGGACACCTATGCAAGTATGCCCAGCTAAAAGGCTATGAAAAGCTAAACACATATTATCTATTGTAGGGTACTGGTGGAAGGCACGACAAGGGCGAGAAGACTGTGAACTTTTTTTAGCTGTAGTAAGGTTAAAATTTGACCTGGTTAGTTAGGCATTATTGATTATTGCATAGTTAGGCATTACAGATTATTGCATAGATTAAGGGAAAAAATTAAAAAAGATATTGGCAAGATTCTATAGCACCTACTTAACTACTAACTAACCCTAGCTACATGACTAAGTACTATTTCCCAGCCCATTCCTTCCAGTCCCTATTTACTGGCAAGTAACCACTGCAAACAACAGGTGTCTGTTCTCCTGCTGATCAAAAAGCAGTTGACTGATGTTCCCACCCACAACCTGTGAGGAATCTTCAGTGCAATAGAGAAAAGCAGTATCCCTTTGTACCAGAGATTGCTGGTGGGAAGGGTGTGGGAATGTCAGCCAGCTCTGTAGAGAATAGACCCTTTTTGCTCACAGGACTGCTGTCCAATAGAGTAGAGTTTGGGGGAGTTTTAGTTAAGGGAATACACATGAATTGTGAATATGAAGCAACCATGACTACACAAATCTCTAAGTTATGCATTCATAACTGTGATAGTGAATTCCAGCCAATGTTCCCAGGTAAACCATTTCTACCTTAAATATAAATTACTCAGTATAAGCAAATATGGGTCCATTTACATGTTCTGTATAAATAATGTCCCTTCTGACAGTGAGGGCAAAGAGTAAAGAGATATGTAGGATTTTGGAGCATTATGTATTGTTCTTTGCTCAGTGTCTTCCTCTTTCACCTACTCAGGAAGGGAGAGGCTCTTGAAAAATGCCTCACAGCGTCCCTCCTATCATGCTGGTAAGTAGCTGGTATTTAAATTTTCTTCAACTAGTGAAATAGCCACTTCACCTCCATTTAAATCCAAAGAAGAGGGATATCTTGCCCTAAACTAGTGGTTTCCTAACTTGAGTTTTCCAAATGTCATTGGACTTCAACACCTAGAAGCCCCATCCAGCATGACCAATGGCCAAGGACTCTGGGAATTGTCGTCCAACAACATCTGGTGAACCAGGATTGGGAATCTCTGTTATAAACTTTAAAGGATTTTAACAGCATCAACCCTCAACTTCTAAATAAGGAAAGAGAGCACCCCCTATTGTACAAATGTATTCTTGTGGGCTGAACCAGGTACGCCTACTGAACTGAAGGAGGAAAGCAATCAAACAGAAGCAAAAAGCTTTACATTTAAGCTTGCACATATGCAAAGACAACCTCCTGGTCAACCTCAACAAAAAATTTTCACACTCTAGAACTTTTTTTGAGAAAAATTTGCACAAACAAACAAACAAAACAAAAACAAACCACCCTCATCTTTTGGTACAAAACCAGCATTTTGTGCACAAAGTAAACTTGTTTTCTGATGCTCCAGAGATGAGAACACAAACCAATTGATTCAAATTATAAGAAATAAGACTCCACTTAAACACTGGGAAGAACATCTTGACTGCAAGAGTTATTTGACAGCAGAATAGGTTGCCTCAAGATAGTAGTGGACTCTCCTTCTTTTGAAGCTCTATAAACAGAGCTTGGATTGCACTCTTTCAGGAATTCTCTAGTAGTGTATTCTCATGTGGCAATGGGTTGCAGAAGATGATTTTTTTTTACTCCTTTCAACTCTATGATTCTAAGCAATAGATTTTGCACAAATGAGTTTTTTCACAAAAAAATCTAGATGTTTGAAAAATCATCCAAATGGGCAAAACTTCCCACAACCTCACCCCTGAAATCTTCCATTCTTGCATTCAAGAACAAGATAAATGGAGATTTACATTCTATCATTGATGATATATCATTGTTGTACCATAGCTCAATGTTGGGGAAAAGATTCCTCGTCCTCCCTTAATCCCAGTGAAATATCTTTGTTTAGAAATCTGCAGGTCCTCTAAATGCCATGACAATTTCACCAACATTAGTCTGCAGAAGGAATTTGCCCATCTCTGTCGATCGATTCAGTTGATAAGAACACATGACCCTAATGGAAGATTCAACATGAAGTAACTGAAGTGAAGATGTTTTTGATAGTGAATTTCCTTTAAAGCATATACATCTCATAAAATCACTGCTATAGGGATGTATTCACTGTACCTGTATCTTGGGTGAATGATTGCATAGATTATGGGATTGTAGATTGCTGAAGCTTTGGCAATAACAGCAGGCACAGATTTAGAATATGGAGTTAAGATCCTGGCATAACTGGAAATAAGAACCAGAGAATTATTTTTATGAAACTTTCATTTGGTAAGCATGGAATTATTTGGATGTGAAGTTGCGATAAACATATTGAGGTGGAACAGAGAAAATCAGATTTCATATTTTTCTGAGGTCAAACAACAGGATTTCTAAGGAAGCATCAGTTCCTTCAGAAATGGGAAAATAGATCCAGCATCAAGGGCCAGATTGGAGAATTCTCATTAAATGTTTCATATCTAATTTGGCTATTTTAGGTGCCTTTAAGTATTCTGAACAACATATTACATGTTACGGACATGTTAGAAGAAGAGCTACTGGACATTTCATAATTTTTCACAATATGGTCCTTTTGACTCCCAAGGTAGCAGCTATGGAGATGTGATTAATCACAAATGCAAATAAGTACTTCCAGTCCAGATCTTGGAAAAGCTATTCTTTTAGATTATAATATTCAGCAACCCACAGAAAACATGCCTATGCTGCCTGAGGAAGTCTGGACATTGTAGTAACTTTTCCACATTAATTTCCAAACCAGGTTTTGGCCATGCATTTTTCCTGCCTCCTGCAGGAATTCTACAGGGAGTCCAGACAATGCTGTCTTCAACCTTTAACCCTCCTGTGTTTTTCCACCTCTTTTTCTTTGCATGACTGATTTTCTTCCACCTCTTCTTTATCTACTTTTCACTGAGATGATCTCATTGGTGGCTCACCACTTACCCTGCCCATGCAATCAGAGTAACACAAGCGTATGGAGACCAAGACAGGACAAACACCACAATGGCCACAAAGGCAATTTTTGCCAACTTCCATTCACTCTTTATGGATTGTGAGACAGATGATTTCCGGTTATAGGTTGATCCTAATTTCTGAACATTCCTGTTATAGAGAGAGAGAGAGAGAAAAAAAAGAGATATAGCTAGATATTTGTGTTGGGGGGTGCAGAGATGGGGAGGGGGAGAGAGACAGAGTAGGGAAGGGAGGAAGCATTTCATAGAGTAAGAATTTCTTCAGACAACCCTGATGTCTGCATCTCACTTGGCAAGACAAGTGCTGGAACCAATGAACTGTGGAATGCTCACTGCAGCCAATGCCAGCCTCTTATCTCCTTTCCATGTTTATAGCACAGTGTTGGAAGATTGGTTTGGGGCCAGGTGGTTGCAGTCACTGTTGATATCCTTTGGCTCAATTTCTCCAGTCCCTGCAATGGGGCGACAGAACTGATAGCAAGCAGCTTCTTTCTACAACACTGGGCTAGAGGATTAATAGGCATTTGGATCTGTCCTGTTTTTCACCCCATTCCTTCTGTGGCCCACTGAACAGTGGAGGCTGGTGTCTCCAATGTTAGTGTGGTGGTGAACTTGGTACAAGTTTTAATCCTGACTTTAAGTAAGCTTCCCAAGGCACTGTACACTATCCTGAAAATAAGTCCAGCACCCTGGATAGCTCCCCACTGCCATCAAAGACAACAGACTACTGCTGCTCCTCATCTGCTATCTTGTAAGCTTTGGAGGGGCCCACCAAAGGGCACAGATCCTAGCAAACCTGGTTATGGCCCTGCATTTGGTATGGGACTATCATTACTAGTAATAAATAAAATGGGAAAGAGGATAACAGTTTAGAAAAAGAGAAAATGAGCATCTGCATGTATATTCTTTGATTTGTTAAAGATATCTTGCTCTATGACAGAAATTTATACTGATAGTAGCTTTCAGTGTGCGTGTGTGTGAGTGAGAGAGAGAGAGAGAGAGAGAGAGAGAGAGAGAGAGAAAGGGTGGCTAGTCCCTCCCTCCCCTTGCATTTATAATATACTAGCATATATACCCAGGGATTTTATTTTCTCTTAGGTAATACTTGTTAGAAAGATTTGAGATCCTGTGTCTCTAATTCCCCAAACTGTCTTATCCAGTACCTGTTACTTTTCCCCATACTTCCCAATCCAATCTGTATTCAGAGTTATTAACATACAGAGGTTGGGTTCCTGAGGGAATACACTGCCCTCTGCCTCCTTGTTGCTAAGCCTCATCTCCATAGCATCCAGCCAGGCCCAAGAGCTCTCTGGCTGAGAATTCTAAAGGCCTCTCACTAAACTGCAAATCCCAGGATTCCACAGAATCTTCTCAGGCAGCCAATCACATGAGGTCTTCACCTGACACAGCCAATCAAATGAGAGCTTCACCTGACACACACAAACAGACAAATTTTGACTTTTATATATTAGGTTTGTAATTCTGAAGTTCAAAGTTTTGCATCCCCTCCCAGTGTGAATGTACCTCACCATGTGGTCAGAGGCTGCAAAGTTCTACTTTGGACATTTACAAAAGGAACACATTATCTTCCGTTCTCCAACTTAGTTCTGATATGATGTTTGAAGAAGATGAGGCAGGAATATCTCCACCATGCCTAGGCCCAGAAGCAGATGAAAGGCTGTTCCTCCATCCCAACTGTCACTGCCCTGGTCTCGGAGGCAGAGAAAAACTGGCAGTATCTGCTGGACTTAATCCCTTCCTCAGTTACCATTCCATTTTCCTTGTGTATCGAGTCTTATTTAGATTGTAAGCCTGAGGGCAAGGAACTGTCAAATTTACAATGTGCAAGCTGCTCTGAGAGCCTTTGTGGCTGAAGAGAGGGGTATAAATACTCAAAATAAATAAATGAATACATTTATCAAGGTTGAATTCTTCCACGTCATACCTCTAGGAAATGTTCCAGTGGTGAAAATCATCTAATTTACCTTGTATTGTTTGCTTTTAAACCACTGCAATAATTATTATCTAACCAACTTGTTTTTAAAAAGTTACAAAGATGAGAACAAAGTATTCTAATGAGAAAAGAGAAAGAAAGGGAAAGCCCACAAAAATGGCATTCTTTCTATCAGCTATCTCATCTAATTAAGATCAAATGACAAAATCTAAAAAAGAAACACAAACAGAAACACCATCTTGGAGAATATACTGTTTTCAGTGCTTTGCTTACCTGCCAGTAGTTCTTATGGCCAGGAACATGAATATATAGCAGTGGAAGATGATGATGAGAGGGATAAAGAACACACAACAACACAGCATCATGGTATAACTTCTGTTTGCTGGAGAATAGGTCACATAGTCCCAAGTACAGGATATCATCAAACCCTCTGGTATATAGGAACCTAAGAACAACAAACATCCTTATCACAGGATACATAAATATGAATGGATGTCAAAACTTGCCAGTTCAGAAGGAAATAGCAACACTACTCCAAGCAGTCTTGTGATACCTTAACAAAATAATTTATTGCAGCATAAACTTCTGTGGATCAGAGCCCACTTTGTTAGATATAATTGTGCACATAACTATTTCATACAAATACTGTGACTTGACCTTATGCTTGCTCCCTCAGAAGGAAAGTTAAATAGAAATTGCTCCCAAAGTAGTGTGTCCAAAATTGGATTTCTTCCAGATCTGCCCCTTGGAAAAAAAAAGAAAGTCCCCTGCACTTAGACAACTACACATCAGAGGGGACCAGGTTAAAAGAACGATTTCCCAGTATTTAGCTTATCTAGTAGCAAGTGTCTAATCTCAGGTAACCTAACCTAAGGAACCTTTTAGTACTGGCCTCCGTAATTATGCATTTCCCTTCCCAGTGAGATTTTCCTCTTCCAATTCCCCATTACATCATCCTTGAGACTTGGTTTGAAAATATTTGGGGCTGATTTTAAATTCAGTTTGATTTTTCTAATTAATAAAGATGTGTCTTATCATAATGCTACTGTTGTTTTATTCATTCATTTGTGAGCAGCTTGGGAGAACCTGCTCTTAATGGCAAGATATAAATAATCTAAGGGTGCCATCTATGATCCCTGTGAGAATTTCTTGGGACTCCAAACTCCATGAGTGAACAGGAAAGTCTTTCCCTGGAGATCCTCCCCTTGACTTATCATATTTAATCTGTTCATATCCTATCTTTGTCCCAATTCTGGGACACGAGGCAGCTTGCAACATGATTAAAAAGTAAACACAACTAAAAACAAAGTTATAAATTTAAAATACAATTAAACTCATTAAAAAACAAAACAAAAAATAAATTAAAACCAAGTTGAAGCAATTTAAAAAACCACTGAGGTGGAGAAGATACAGCATACAGATTAAAAACCTCTTCATCAGCAGCCATTAAGTGGTTAAAAGCCCAACTGAATAAGAAGTCTCTGCCCAACATAAGAAAGGCAATGGGGAGGGCCATCCTAGACTCTCTTGGAAGGGAATTCCACAACCTATGAGCAGCCACCAAGAAGGTATTCTTGTATGCTTCACCAAATGTGCCTGGAAAGGATGGTGGGACTGAGAGATGGCCCTTTAGCTATGGTTTCAGAACCAGGGTATGTTAACATGGAGAAATGCAATCCTTCAGGCATCCCGTATCCAAATCTTTGATGCCAATCCCCACTGGCTTTATAGGTCATAATAGCACTTGGAATTTTGCCTGAACCTAGAACAACAGTTCCACTGCTGGGGTATATCATGTTCTTAGTTGCATTCCTAGAACAGGAGAAACTACTCCACTCCTCCTGACATTGCTATAACTGTTGGTCTAAATCCAATTCCTCATCCCAACTGGAGTAGACCCATTGTATCAATTGTTGAATGGATATATAAGGATATGAGTGCTGGACAGTGAAAAAAGCTGACAGGAAAAAGTCAACTCGTTTGAAATGAGGTGCTGAAGGAGAATTCTACAAATATCCTGGACTGTTAAAAAAAAAAAAGACAAAAAGCCATAGTCCAAGATCAAATCAAGCCTAAACTCTCACCAAAACTAAACTATAGGTATTGCACTTTGGACATACTATGGGACAACATGATCCATTGGACAAGACTGTGGCAATGCAGAAGGCAGTATTAAAAGAGCAATGCCACAATGCAGGCTGATTGGCTTAATCAAAGAAACCACAGGTCTGAATAGGCAAGATCTCAACAGAGTTATTAATAAACCGGCTCTCTCAGAGGTCACTCATTTATAGGATCACACTGTAAGACAAGATTTACTTGACAACACAGTAGTGATAAAGCATCCACTGATTCAATGGCTCTGCCCTAGCTAGAACTAGCAACTGGAGCAAAGCCACTTTTTTCCTTCTACTTTAAGAAAGAAAAGGATAAAATTGAGGTAGGAGGACAAAAAGATGAGTGATTTACCCCAACTTCTGTTTTGCCTGGAACTTCTTCTTTCTAAGTTGCCATAGGATTGCTCTTCTTATAAATGATACAAGAAACCCCACAGAGCTCAAAACACTTACTCTTAGCTGTAGGATTAACATTAGCCCAGCAAGATCTTCCCATCCCACAGAGAGGTTTACTCCCTCAGTCCACAGCATGAAGTAGGCCATGGTATTCAAAGTCCAAACAGTTGTGCAGTTCAAGTCTATCCCAGAACACAATTAATTCTATTGTTTAAAGCTGACGCCCTTTCACGCTACATAGTTATAGCACTATAATTTAACTTCCATGGTTCTAACCTATGGAATCCTGGGATCTGGAGTGTAGGGAGGGTATCCAAAATTCTAGGGAGCCAGTATAGTGGTTTGAATATTGGACTATGGACCCTAGAGACTAGGGTTTGATTCCCCACTCAGCAATGAAATCCCACTGGGTGACCTTGGATGTGCCATACACTCTAAGCCCCACGAAGGCCTTGTGATATGTTTGCCTTAAGGTCACCATAAACCAGAAATTACTTGAAGGCACACAACAACAAAAACAT
Organism: Ctenosaura bakeri; assembly: GCA_948474755.1. Lineage (NCBI taxonomy): Eukaryota > Metazoa > Chordata > Lepidosauria > Squamata > Iguanidae > Ctenosaura > Ctenosaura bakeri. Next base: position 116,699 of record CAOLHI010000397.1, read on the forward strand.
TAAGAATTCTCACCCAGAGAATTCTAGTGCCTCAACAAACTATCAACCTTGCCATGGCAGGTAAGTGCTATAATTATGTAGTGCTATGATTATGTAGTCTGAAAGGTCCCTGGCATGAATCCTGTCACTTAGATGGGCTTAATTTACAAAGAATAAATGTATTATGCACAAGTAATCAGGAAACTGTCAGTCTTCTGGAGGCAATCTTTTTAGTTTTTCAGTGTTCCCACTGAATTCTTCCTGGGATGCAAGACGTCCTACAGAAATTATGCTGGCAAGGGACAGGGATATAGTTAAATTCTCCACAGACAAATCAAGTAACCTTTATTAACTCAAGTGCCTATTGCAGGAAATAATGCCATTTTCATTAAGGTTCTTTAGAGAGCTCTCTAGCAGAGGAATTTCTTTTAAATGGAATTATAAATCAATGGTTCAGTTTTTGTACCAACACTGAACTTTGAGGCAATTACTCTGTTGAAGAAAGTTTAAATATCCAATTAATTTTTTAAGCCAAAAAAAAAAAAAAATTATAAAGCTGACATATTCCAAAAATCCACATACATTTAGTTCAGAGGACATTGATCTAAGAGAGTTTGTTTCAAATCTTTTTTTGTTTATGTAAATGGGACAGTTGATAACAGGGTTCACCTATAGATGTTGGCGAACTCCTACTACCATCATGCTTCACCATTGGCCAGGCTGGCTAGAGCTAATGATACACCAGCTGATGGAGAGCCACATCTTTCCCTGCTCTGCATTATACAAATTTGTATCACAAGAGGAAAAGAAAAATGAAGATTGTGAAGAATACTAAGAAGCCCTGTGGGGCAACTTTTCCTCATGCAATGGAGCCAATTCCTCTGGTTTGCATGTACCGCCAAGTCATCTGTTGACTTAAGGCAATCCCATTAATTTCACAGACTTTTAAAAAGGCAACAAATAGCCAGAGGTGATATCTGTCTATTTATCCAACAGATAAATTAGGAATAATGTCAATCAGAAGCAAGACTTTCTGCCAGAGGTGTAGCTGGGGGGGGGGCGCAGAATGAGGCCACTGCCCCTCCAAATAAGAATTCTGCCCCCTAACCATTTTTTTTCTTTAAATTTTTAGCATTGCAGTGAGTGAAACAGTGAAAATTGTTCATACCCAGACCTCTTATATTTGCTGTGTTTGCATTCCTTTGATAACATTGCCTGCCCCTTCTCTTTGGATGTCTAAACTGTATGTCTAAAATGGAAGTTTTAAGTTACTGCAATGCTATAATTTTGGTCATTGAAGGAAAATTTCATTTGGAGGGACAGAATTCTTTATTTGGAGCACAATGCCCTCATTTCTCCCCCTCCCCATAGCTGCATCCTTGCTTGGTCTGGTTATCTCTACAAAAATGTAAGCCAGGCTTTCTCCCTTTGCTTAAAGACATTTGTAACTAATTTGACAAATATACTAGTCAGCTAAGAGGCCTGCCTTTGGAAACTGTTCAGAAAATTCAGTGGTCCAAAATGTCATGGACATGCTGGTGACCAGGGCTGGGTACATAGGTTATGTTACTCCCCTGTTAAAACGACTCCACTGGCTTGCAGTCTATTTCCAAGCAGAATTCAAAGTGCTGGTTTTGACCTTTAAAGCCCTACATGGCATCAGTCCAGACTGTCTGAAAGGCTGTATCTCCTTATATAAGCCAGTCTGAGCTTTAAGATCTGCAAGGGAGGAATTTCTCTCAGTTTCACCATCTTTGCAGGCACAGTTGGTGAGGACTTGGGAAAGAACCTTCTCCATGGCTGCTCGTCGCTGTGGAACTGCCTTCCATGGGAGGTCTGACTGGCCCCCTCCCTACTTTGTTTCTGCTTGCAAGTGAAGACATTTTTATGCAGATATACTTTTGAATTTAATTATGGAGCAGTAGTGTCTGTGTGTATAAAGTGGCGCGCTGTATTTTTAAAAATCTCTTATTGAAACCATGATTTAAATGTTTTAAATATTTTAAAACTCTTTTTAATCATTTTTATAATAATATTATTATTTAATAGTTTTTAACTTTTGTAAATTAATATTTTTAGCTGGATCCATTTAAAATTATTGGAAGCCACCTTGAATCCTATTTTGGGAGAAAAGCAGAATATAAATTGAATTAATAAATAAGCAATTGCTCAGATTCTGTAGCTTGTCATACTGCATGGTTCAGGTGAGCTGATCCATTTTTGAATTTTTAAAAGTGATTTGTGTATGTTTACTAAGTTTAGACAGTAAGAGGGAAATGATTATCAAAGCAAAATGCCCTGTCATAGGTATGACAATCACGTAGCCCCCCTAAGGACTTTTGTGTGCCCACAGAGTCCATCAGGGCCCATCATTATCTCAAAAATTCCACCTCAAACGAAAAAGCTTTGCTTCCCATTGGTTCTCCTAAGACTGAAATTCTCTGTTTCACTCAGGATTGGGCAAAATACAGCCCTAGGGTTGTGTGTGACCTCCCATCTCCCCAAGGCTGTTTGTGCAGCTCTCAACTCTGCCAACTGATGTTTTCCTAGATAAAAGAAATAATAACATTTAAAATAACTATATTAAAAAAAAAGACAGAGAGAAAAGGCTGAACCTCCAAGAGAAGCCTGGAAGAGAAGCCAAAAGAAGCCTGGAAGCATCCTTCAACCTTTAAATAGGTTGCATGGCCCCCTGGACTATAAAGATTAAAAAAAAAAAAAGTAAACTTCTATTTCAAAACCAGAAGTGCACTTCTGTGGCATTTTAGATAGCTCTTATCTGGCAGTTTCAAAGATTATTTGGCTTCCTTCAATTTCCTTCAATGGGACTGAAAATTGCTCCCACAGTCACTGCAATTCCGCATTCCTTATTTAAATGCTATTCCCCCCAATCTGCCGCCTTCCCCACAGCATTTTTTAAAAAACCTGTAAGTGATTTTATGGACACTTTTGGTTTCATCAAAATGGACAAGGGGATCCAGGATGGTACAGTAAACAGGAGGATATAAGCCTGCAATACTTCCACGGATGGCAAATTGTGGTCAAGAGCCAGCCTTACTCACAGTGGCTTCTGATACAGGGCCCTTTCACACAACACAGGCCATTTCCGCACTACACTCTTATAGCGCGATTATTCCACTTTCAACATCCTATGGAATCCTGGGGTCTGCAGTTCCGGGAGGGGCCAGCTGGAACTATATTCCACTTGAATTGCCATGACAACATCCTAGAATTTGTACTTTAGGGAACAATGTTCAGAATTTGAAGATAGAGAGCTCTACTGTTTCACCAAATTACAATTCCGCAAGATGCAGCCATGGCTGTTAAAGTGAAATCATAACACTATAATTGTGCAGTGTGAAAGCACCAGTAGGAAAAGGTATTTCCCCTTAGCTCCATTGGGAGCATGGAAAGAATATAATACATTTCATCAAAAAGCAGTGAGAATATCCACATTGCTAAAATGATATATGCCAGATGGTCCTTCTATTCCTTAAGGGAGTTACACCATGACCTTAAATAGAGCTGTAAAGCTCATTGGCAGATTTGGTGACACAGACTTTGTACGCTCCCATACCACATTTCATGCTTTTCCAGTGTCTTGGAGCATATCGGAAAGAGAAGAGTGAATCCCCCTAAGCTGCTGCTTACAAAAAGTAGAAACACTGGAGAAAATCCCTTCATTCAACCCAGCACCAGATGTTTTCATACTGAAAGGGGCAGAATTAATGAGGCTCCCTGTAAACCTAGCCGCCTGCTGCTGGAAGCCAGCATCCAAAACTGGGCCTTAAATCATTAAAATCCTTGCAGGAGATACCTAATAATATTTCTTAACTTGCCAATTGTTAGTATTATTATTAGACCCCCATGCTTGGTCTGTAGATATACTAAAAGCTGAGCAGTAGCAAATGACTTCAGCATAAATGTGGGGATGAGAGCAGAAGAGGATGAAGAACAGTATTATGTAAGACAAGACAAAATGTGTCATTCTACTTAACGTTATCATTTTTACTAATAAAAAGTGGCATACCTGCATCCTTCAGAGTACATTCCTATACATGTTTATTATGACATAAGCCCCACTGAGCTCAATGGGAGTTAACTCCAAATAAATCTATAAAGGATTGTAGCCTCAGTTTCATAAAATCCTCTTTGCTTGATGAAATCAATTAAATTAATGTGCATATAGATTGTAATAGGTAGGTCTGTTTTTTTAAAGATAAGGCATGGAAGGATTTAAAATAGCAATAGCAATAGCATTTATTTCTATACCGCTTATCAACTGTTATCTAAGCAGTTTACAATGTGTTTTAGCTAACTGCCCCCAACAAGCTGGGTACTCATTTTACCAACCTGCGGAAGGATGGAAGGCTGAGTCAACCTTGGAGCCCGGCAGGATCGAACTCACAACCTTGTGGTTGCAGTATTAGCATTTAACCACTGCGCCACCAACCTTAACAAAATCTTTTTTTGTTTTGTTTTGTTCATATTTGTGTGGCCTAATTTCATTCTAGTCAAAAAAACCCACCAACCCTAAACCAACCAACCAAAAATCCTCACAAATTATCCTACTCTCTCTTACTGCATTTTAAAAAAATAGAACAACAACAACAATGTGTAACTTCAGTTCTACTTATAGATTAAGCATCTCTTATCTGGAATTCTGAACTCTGAAATATTCCAAAACTGTCCACTTGGGTAGCTGAAATAGTGACACCTTTGCTTTCTGATGGTTCAATGTACACAAACTTTGTTTCATGCACAAAACAATTAAAATATTGTATAAAATTACCTTCATACTATGTGTATAAGGTGTATATGAGACATAAATTAATTTATTTAGACTTGGGTCCCATTCTCAAGATATTTCATTATGTATGTACATGCAAATACAGGTATTATAAAATCTGAAAAAAATACAAAATCCAAAGCACTTCTGCTTTCAAGCATTTTGGAAAAGGGATACTCAATCTGTACGTTATACAGAGAGAATGTTCTATAGCTTTTTGATAGAAAAATCATTTTAAAACAAATGTCATGTTTATGCTGCATTACCCTATCACGAAGTGGTGAATAAAAAATAAAAAATTTAAAAACAAATGTAACAATAGTACAAAACGGATTCTATAAAAGTAAGTAGCTGTTCTTAAGAGCAAAAATCCACAGCCACCATTTGTACTCTGTATTGGGATGGATATTATTTAAAAACAAATAGCTGTGGCTAAATGACAGCTGAGGGTTCACATGTGTAGTGGTGGACCATGTGTAGCAGCAATGGAAATGCACATGGTTGGAGCAGCACCAGAGATGGGAAAAATCTGCCAGCTCTGATTTTCTCAAATTTTAATTTATAAATCTCTCCCCATATGAGTCTAACAGAGTTCTAGGATCTTCAGAAGAAGCCCTTCTCTCTGGCCCACTAACTTTTCAGGATCATTCAGTCGGAACAAGAGATAAGGCATTCCTGGTGGCTGCTCCTATACTTTGGAACTCTCTCCTAGAGAGATCAGGATGGATCTGTCCTTGCTGTCTTTCTGTTGGCAGGTTTAATCATTCCTATGCCATCAGGTATTTGGAAACTGATCAGGATGGGCTTTCGGTGATGTGACAGTTTAAAACCACATGCATGTGCAGATTTGTGTAAAATCAATTGGGCTCCAACGGCTTTAGTAAAAAGCCATGTTTTTCTCTGGTGACAGAATGACCCCACAGTATATTGCTCTGCCTGATAATGGCCACAGAGGAGGGTCCCTTCAGCAGACCTCAGACTTTGGGCAGGGGTATACAGGCTGTGCAAAGAAACAGAATTACCTCTGACATTAATATGAGAAACTTAAATTGAGGATGCGTTTCCTACTGTCACTAGGTTATTCGACACCTATTGAACAAAGCAAAAACAATATGCACATTACAGCATTATATAGAAGATTAAAAGAAGGCAAGCAAGCAAGAATAAATAACATACTCCACCCAAAGAGTGGGCACACACTCCATGCCAGCGAGTAGAGCCAGACAAAGACAATGATAATGCACGTGCGCTTCTTTGACGTCCTTTTTATGGATTGGAGAGGCTTAGTAATCACACAGTAGCGGTCAACCGAAATAGCCAGTAGGGTCATCATTGAGGTTATTCCAAAGAGCGCCCCACAAAAAGCATACAAGTTACAACCTAAAGCAGATAAGGGAAACCATAAGATTTTTAGTTTTTAAATTAGGTGATGGAGAGTCAAATAGAAGAATCTATAAGTATCTTTTTGCAGCAGTCATGGTAAGGGGCTATTTAGTTATAGCAATGGGGAACAATGTATCTTCTGGCCTCATTTTTACATATTACTGTTCAATTTATAGTGGAATTCCTCCTGTATAAATGCTTAATCACTGTGGTAGTATTTGAACAATCCTATTATGTCAAGATTTGTAGTCCTTTGTCCGTGTGCATTGCCTCACTGCATGAGCTAGGAAGCTCTGATTAACTGTAATTTCCAATTACATCTAAACTGGAAACAAGTCAGGATATTAAACTATGGTTTGAAGTTGGTGGCTTGTTCTGAAGCAGGTGACCACAGTATCTCAGTGAATTTAACATATTACATACCAAGAGTAGGCAGTTGTGTTAGATCAACTATATTTTGTATTAGAACTCCAAGATCCACCAAGCAGATCTAGCTAGGAAAGAAACACACTTACAATTAAAGAGATAAACTTAGAACTTAAGGATGCCTTCAACCAGATGAGGGTTTGGTGATCTTGGGCACATTTGGTGACTTTCAGCCCCTAGAAAACCTGGTGACAGATTTGGCTTAGGGTTGCCATAAGTCAGAAATGACTTGAAGGCACACAACAACAACAACAAAAACCATTATGGAACTGAGCTTACAGTCTTTTACAGGTTAAGTCCACTGCTATTTATCTCAAGTTTCCAGTAGGCTAATTCAGGTTTTGCATTTACCTGTTCTTACACCCAGAAACCTTTACAACACATTGCAAATCACACAACCATCTCACATTAACCTACCTTTTGCTGATATAGGATTAAACATATATATATAAACATCAAAGTGTTACATATCCTACTATAGACTGTGGATGAGCATGCTCTGTTTATGGAAAAATGCCGCAAAGAAAATTCAATACAATTAAAGTTACATTTTTTTCCTGGAATGTTGCCTAGTATAATGACCTTAACTGTTTTAAAAACACGGATTTATTATTCTGAAGATGGAAAAATAATCCTAAACCCAAGCTTTGATGTGTCAAAAGTAATAATAATTAAAAAAAAACATTGAGACTGTTGCATCCCTTGACAATTTTAAAAATGGTGGTAAAAAGCAGCTTGCATTGCTAGCAATTTTATCTAAAACAAACTTCCTCTGATTGATGCCCTTTATAAGTACTGGGCAACAACTCTCACTATTCCCAACCAGCATAGCCAGGCTAGCCAGGAATGATGGAATTTATGATCTAACACATCTGGAGGAAGGGAAGACATCAGAAAACTTCAGAGGCTAATCTGCAATATATAATAGCCAGCAAATTATTTCTTCCCATCTATGCAATACCATATAAGTTAAAATGATACCATGTAGGAGAGGTAGCAAAGAACTGGAAAATATACTAAATGTGGCGTTGGTTCTAAAAAAGATGGACAAACGTCCATTATTTCAAAACAGGGATAGCACTACAGTAGCATATGGTAGTGTTTTGAAATCTCAACCAGACCTTGGAATGTTACTTTCTGAGCATAATTTATTTGTGGTACTTGTTACAAACCACATAAAAATAACTATCATTAACATTGTAATTTTAAAAAGAAACACTGCATCACTTCCTGTTACTTGTTGCTTTTTGGAAAGGAATACTGATACTTACCTTAACTATAGAAGTAGCCTGAATGGTGCTTTAATTTTTACTTCATAATGAGGGCCTTGTACAGCTCACAGCAGCACAGGCCCTGCCTTTTGCTTCCAAATCTAGGTACACTACGGAGACAACTTGATGCTCTTAAACTACTCCAAGGAATGTCTCCAGCTGCAAGCCACATCTCCTGGAATATCATCAGTGTGTTGCAATGTGAGTGGTGTGAGATCTTTGTTTTACAGTAAAAATTAGAGCACCTCAGCCAACTTGTCTAAATGGCTGAATTGTCACAACAACAACAACAACAACAACAACAACAACAACAACAATCACAACAACCCTGAGAGTAAATAGTAAAATGTTACATTTTTACCTACTTTGCCAGTTAACAATCTATTAAATATTTTTAATTGCAATTTATTTAACTAGAGTTTTGAAATGTTTTAATATTGTGACTAGTTTCATTCTATTTAAATGTTCACTTTTTGTGTGTTTTTAGCTGTATCACTCTTTTATACTGTTAGCCACACTGAGTCCCAATTCTGGGAGGAAGGCAGAATACAAATAATAAAAACAACAACAGCAACAACACAAAAGGGCAAGTGTTATCCCCTCGTTATCCCCTCTTTACCCCCAAAAGTAACTTGTTAAAGGTAAGGTTTTTACTTTTAAAGTATCACTTCCAAATCTGAACATGGGTCACTTCAGCCTTTGAGCCTAATTGGGATGTTTCTTTAACCTCCTTGCAGATTTTTTTTTTTTTTTGGTTTTGGACAGAATCCAGGTTCTGTGGAACTCTGTTTCTGGCTCAACAGTGATAGATTTAGCCAAATAATTTCTCTTTTGGGTTTCACACTATCTCCAGGTAAGATCCATTCCTGCCTGTTCCCAAAAATTCAGAGCTTAGGCAGTGGTTTGAGATGAACCAGGAACCAGCAGTTACCAGTGATGTAGACTCAAGTCAATTGACTTGGACTCAAGTCATTTCAGTGACTCGAATTAGACTTGACTTGGCAATAAATGACACACTGACTTGACTCAACTCGTGACTTATCTATTTTTAACGACTGACTTACTGCCCTTGATTCAGTAACATAACCCATTCATCCAGAAACTTTATGACTTTGAACAACGCTTCCATCTCTTTTTGCCTACTGGTTATGTGATGATCTCTCAAGCCTGAAGCATGGATGTATTTCTTGGAAGGGAACAGCAAATGTGTTAGGCAACAGGCTTGAGATTGGGTTGAGGTCTGCTCAGCAGCCTGTCCCCACTGCATATTAGAGGAGCCTTCTAAAGCTTTTCCTAATATTAGAAGGCAAATCTCACTCCTAGAGTGCAAGATGCATTTCTCAGAGGGGAACAGAAAATGTGTTAGGCAACAGGCTTGAGAAGGAAGGGTCCTTCCTACTAAAGTTTTTGAAGCTTCAGTAATGGGGAGTAAGCAGGATCCTATTCCACATTTCCGAAAAAGCCTCCAGCTTCGGACTTGGTGAGTATGAAGGATCCCATTCCTGACTTCAGAAGCTGCAGACTCTTTTATGCCCATTGACACAAAAGCCTCCAGCTTGAGGAATGGGGAATAAGATCGATCTCATTCCCCACTTCTGAAGCTGTAGACCCTTGTAAGCCCCTTGACCCCCCCCAATACACCCCACTATTACCTCTTTTTTTTCTGTTAAACTTGGTCCCTAACTTGAGACTTGACATAAGACTTGGAGTAAAAGACTTAAATACTTCACTGGTAGCTATACCGGCGAGGTTAAAGTCAAGGAATAAAAACAGAGGTCAGGGACTGGATAGCAATGCCTAAATCCAGCCGTTTGTTCCAATTAGAGAAGCGCCACTGAATCAATGGAACTTACGTAAGTATTGACTTAATAAATTCCAATTGATTCAGTGGATGTGTTCTAGCTGGGACTAACAGTTGGACCTGTCCCAAGTCAGTATCAAAAGCAAAGCCAGGAGCCAGGAAAGCTGGCCAGAACTCAGGGCCAAAGAACAGCCAAAGGATTAAAAACACACCACAGCTCAGAAGGATGAACTGTCTGGAGGACACATGTTAGCTTCCTTTAACATATCAAAATAATGAAAAGTGGATACATGTATCTCTCATGCATCCTCCTGACAATTAGCTCAAATATCAAAGGCAGAACTAGTTCTGAACTTAGCTTAGCAAAAGGAAAGCCTTCTACCCATCTCCCTTCATGGTAATTAGTCTTACTGAGTTAACTGTGTTGTTCTTGTTGTTGTTATGTACCTTCAAGTAATTTCTTACTTATGGTGACTCCAACATGGGGTTTTCTTGGCAAGATTTGTTCAGAGGGAGTTTGCCATTGCTCCACTATGAGCCTGAGAGGATGACTTGCCCAAAGTAACCCAATCAGTTTTTATGGTTGAGCATGGATTCAAATCTTGGTCTCCAGGATCTTGGTCTCCAGCATGTTGATCATAGCAGCTAATAGATTCCAACATACTTGTCATGCTACAAACAGATATTGTCATGTCTAAGACAAGTTTCATGCAATAGGGAAACTCAAATGCAAAACTGAATATCAGACAAAATACCTATGTCTCCAAGTACCCATTCCTTGTGCATGCTGTTGAGAAAACAGATTGGAGCCTGTGTTGCAGACATCAGGAAATCACTCACTGCTAAATTCATTATGAAATAGTTTGCTGGAGTCCTCAACCTCTTGTTGCTTAATGAGAGTCATCAGAAGGTTTAAGACAGGAAAATGAACAAGAGAGAGAGAGAGAGAAGTACTCAGTTAATTTCTCTTTTATTATAATTATACAGCTGAAGCTATATTTTTAGTATTCAACAGCCATTTACTAGAACTAAAGATATCCACAAACCTTTCAGAATAAAGGTTATACATAAAGTAATTAAGGGCCTGGTTTCTCCTTGTTTTACAAATGGCTCCAAGAAACTTTGGAATAATGAATATCAGAATTTTGTTCCCAGCTTTCAGTTTCCACTCTGCTGAAATATCATTTTTAATTTCTTCCTTTCTATGAACTATGCTCGGAACACAGAAGAAACTTCTCCAGGCAATTATATAGGAAACTTTGACCAGATATGTAGTATCTCTCAAGACATAAACAGCCAACAGGAATAAATCGATAAAGCTGTATAATTCCTTAATAAGATCAACCAAAAGGTTAAATTTTGGGATCTGCTTATGACAAGTGGATCTGATCAATTTTTATAGAGAAATGTTACTAAATAAATCCTTCTGCCTTTGTTTTAATACTTAAGTTTTATTCTCACTTCTAATGAAACCTACCAGTATATACCTGAAAATACAGATACCTATCTGGATCTGAGTTAATTATATATTAATTCATATATATATTGGATGTTATTCAGTGGAATGACTGAAGCAGAATATTCTATCACAATCACAGAAGCAAAATATGGGAACACTGATGCTACTTTGGTCAGGATCCAGTTTGGTACTTAAGCTGATAGAAAACACACCCTTTACATGTACTTTCAATATCTATTTCAGCTGGCTTTATGTGCTGCACAAGGTGTGGGAATGGAAGAAAACATCTCCATGTGGAGATGGTGGAGGAAAGAAAATCAGCTCTTCCTCATTCCTTCAGATGGGGATTTTTCTGTCAGTCTAAGAGTCTGATTGGAATCTGGCCATAAACTCTGTATCATACTCCTATTTTCAGTTTGAGGAGCATCATTTTGCACTGACCTCAACTTAAATAAATATGTGAATGAGAACAAATTCCTCAAGGAAGGATTACAACCAATCACATATGAACATATGCAGCTAAGTGTGTATGTGGGAAGGTTCATTTTCAGTTACACATACACAAACAGATACCATGCTTCCACCAAAAAAAAAAAAAAGGCAGTCCTCATTTTCAGTGAAAAGATGTCTACTCCAAAACCAAAGTTGAATGAGAATCACACCTTTGCCTGCTTACCTACATGTAACTTACAAAAAGACAGGAAAGAAAAGTCAAATGTGAAATATGTGTGTAAATTGTTATGTTGAACTTTCCATTACAAAAAATGCAAGAACTAAATATGTGCAACATTTTTTTGCTGCTAAAACAATTGAATAATTTCACATTAGTTTTCCTGTGAAGCTCTTCAAGGCCTCATTCATGAAACTTAATGGACAGAAGTATACTGTTTATAAGAAAATGATTTTTTTTAAAAAAGAAAACACTAACATTTGTCTCTCTGAAACTGTTTTTGCAGTCTGTGACCAAATCTATGCAAATCACTTTTCACTGCAGGATCAGAAAAATCTCCAGTGCCATTCTATATCTGTTCAGCACCACTGGGTTAACTTCATAGAAAGTAGTTTGAGTAAGTTCTAGGCCTGAGTTGTAGAGATGCTGGTATTATGTGCTATTCTCTGGTGTTTACATATCTTGGAGTGTATGTGGGCAAAGGTAAAATGGACTGAAGTTAAAGAAATAAGTACCAAACTACTTCTTTAGGTCACTGGGTTAAACCTATCCCTTATAGCATGACCAAAAGTCATTATTATCTGACTTATGTTTAGTGATCCATGTAGAATTACTCAGCAATTTCAGTTCACCTAGAACAGAAAACCACTGCTAGCATCGTGCACAGAAAGTTCACCAGGAGAGCAAGATACTGAACTCCTTTATGTCCAAAAAGCAGCATCTCTATAAACTGATTTAAAATAATAAGCTACAGCTTCTATTTCGGTTAATACTTGTTTTGATAATAAAATTCAACAACATCCCAAGCTCAAGTTTTCCTGTCCTCCATAGATCCTTTTTAAAAAATGGAAATGGATGACATATAGCAACTTTAGTCTCTAGGGATATTTTCACATCAGTCTGTCATGTTTTTAAAAGTTGTTTTTCTCATAGTTATCATAGAAAAGCATAGAAAAACAAGAACTACTCAAGGCTTAAAACTGTATTTGATGCTGTTATATAACACTATAAAAATATGTAAAAAGAAGCAATCTTTTATGTTAAGTGAAGAAATTCAGAAGAATTTCAGATGTGAATGGTTAGCTTTTCCTCACCAGCTGAAGAATCATATTTGCACAAGAGGCTGTAAATATCCTGACTTACATCTTGCATGAGTATACAGAGCTTTCTGTTTTAAAAATAAAAAATAAATCCTGTTCATAAGGTAACTGTGTTGTGCAAGTTTCCTTCTCTGACTATATCTTATTTATACAAGCGAATGGCATGCAGAAATGAATGTTTGCACTTAGTGGGCTAAACTGAACTTGTTAGACCCTTTTCGCATAGCATTTGCCATGCAAAAGGGCCCCAGAGCATCACGTGATTGTGAGGAGTGGTCCACACGATGCACTCGCAATTGCGTGATGCTCCAGGGGCCAGCAGGTGCCAATTGTACACTATTTCATTTTCAGCTTTGAACCAAAAACGGTGTGCGATCACGCATCACTTCAGGGGCCCGTGTGCATTTACCATGCATGCAGAGCTCCGGAGCTACGGCACTCGCACTTCCTGCCCCAGCGCAGCCTAGGAAAATCCCAGGGTGCTCTGCGGAAGGAAGAGGAGGGGCTCTCACGCTACCTGCTCACAAGAAGGCAGTGGCTGCAGAGCTGAAGCAATGGGCATGCGAGAGGTTATCGCAAGAGGCTGCTTGCACGATCTCCACACCCCAGCTCCGCAAACAGGTAACTGCGGAAAGGGCCTTAGTCTTGAGCACAGACCCACTGAAATTGAATTATGGTCATACTGGACACTAAGGGGAAGACATATCCCCCACTGCAATGGAATTTCCTTGGAGAACCTGCTTCAGCAATATGATTTGCAAATGAAGCATGTGCTTACTTTCATAACATCATAAGAGGTACACTAAATGTAAGATAGTGTGAGAGATGTTATGTGCTCTGACAACCAGACATCTGTCATCACCAGCAGAGCACTCCTACAAAAATGCAACAAATGTATTTTCTGGTTTACTCATATTCTACTCTAAATAGAACTAACTTTAGATTTACATCATTACAATAAGCAAATATAATGAAATGTAAACTCAAGACATTATAGAAGAGTTACACTGACATGAGGATTATTAACACATTTAGGAGAAAAACAAAATACAATCTGACTTTCTTCTAAATCAGTTATGCTTAGATCTGTCTACTGGAATTTAAATGACCATCTCCATGACCTGCAACTAAGGCCATTTCCTCATGGCATCACTCTCCTGCAGTGGGGACACATTGGCAGTGGTCTATGACTTGTGCTACCACAAGTCATTGCAGTCCTACTGCCAACGTGTCCCCACCTGTCACACTCATGGGATATACCATTAACCAAAAAAATCCATTAATGGCCCATGATCACATGATGTTCCAGTCACTGGTGGCCAAGCAGAAGGGAAGGAAGTGCAATCTATGTGCTTCCTTCCCCAGTGCAGGATGGGAAAGAGGCTGGTTGCACAGTGGAAAGAAGGAGCGTGTCACTCACACTGTCCTTTGCAGGCAGGCAGCCAGGTGTGGAGGGGAGCACTGAGGACACATTCCCATTCTAACATAGGAATGCCAATGGGAAAGGATGACGTGAAGAAATGGCCAAAGGGATTACTGCTAGAATTTCAATAAAATAGAATTCTGCTTTATGATTTGTAGGTAGTGCTGGCATTAAAAAAAAATAGGAGAGAGCTTCAAAAGTTTCTTTCTTAAATGATTTGTTTATATGGCTTTGCTGTAAGGAAAGTGGGCTACAGTTTCAGTTAGCAGCTGGTCCAAAAACGTTACAACTGCAGTGGCATAACACCCTTTGCCCTGCACTGTCTGCAATAATTTACTTCAGTAGGAAGAAGCAAAACCGAAATGTAAACATTCTGATTCTGCTTTGCTGTATTTATGTCTGGTTCTGATAAGAAAGTTCATGAGCAACAGAGGTCAAATATTCAGGAAGGGTTCCTCTATTCACTAATAGTGAGGACACATACAGCTGTAGGCTAGGTTAGGCTCCTCTTCTTTACAAGAAGAAAATTATTAAATGCAGGATGACTGTTTTGTAAAGGAACATACTCAGGTACATTGCCAAATGCTAGTCTTCTCATGGCTTTTAAAATTCAACCTGGCCTTTTAAGTTTCTGAGCTGTTGCCTCTAGATGTGAGGTAATGGGAGCCACAGGACAGAAGCAAAATCAACCTTTGGCTTCCAGCACTGCTAAATTTCCAACACATCCAGTCTACATACATATATATATATCTTGTTTGGGGTTTTTTTTTGTGATGAGTCTTCACATAGTGACTTTTAATATTTCCACAGCTGCAAATATCATTCAAAGCAATGCCATTAAGCTTTATTTTTTTATAAAAACAAATGTATCTTTTTTTAAAAAAAGGAGTAGTGGCTAAAATCAGGCCCAGCACAGCCCTTTAATAGAAAATAATAATTAAAAAAAGCAAGAATCTGCACAGCGCTATGAAACGACAACCCAGGCATCCATGTGTGGGTCAGACAAGATAAACACACATATGAAGTCAGGGCATTGTGTAGCATTCAACACCTCCCCAAAAAATCAGGCTGCTGAAACTTGTCAGCAAAATGCATAATCTATCTTCGGCACCAGTCACTTCAAAGCACATTTAAAGCAAGAGGGGGAAAAAAAACAGTTTAAGAAAGCAAATCTCTGAATTAAGTGATCTTTTTTCCTGATTCTCATCCAAGTTTGGTGGCAAGGGATGCAGCCCCTGCTGAATTCTCACTGAAGGTTGGACAAAACTGGCTACCATATCTCCTGAAGCTGCCTGCCCTTGCTGTAGGTGCTCCTTAAAATAACCCATCCTGAAACAATTCTGTGCTTGACAGTTCAATTCCAGCACTTAAAACTGGATGCAGAAAAATAGTGTTTCTATATTCAGAATGGCTAACCTCCAAAGGCATCCAGATGGCTACAGCCAGTAATACCTGAAACTTCTTCTCTTTTTTCAGAGGCAGTCCCATATACTGTTTAGCCTTGATGTATAAGCAGAGCATGCGAAATCAAAAAATAGCTTTGTCCAGATAGATGAACTAGCTTAATTTGGTAAAACATGCCTCTAATCACTAATGCCTCCTGGACTTCCACAGACAGTACAGAGATGAGGAGGACTCCAAAGGTGAGAACTTTGTCTTCGGGATGCAATGAAGCCCCATCAAAAAACAACAGCCAGCCTAAACTGTTTGACTTCTCAACTCATATGCCTCTATCTTTATCTGGACTAAATTTCAGCTTCTTTGCTCTTGCCCATCACAAAGCTGCCTCCAGGATTTTCAAAGCCTGCTAGAAGTAGCCGAAAGAAAATGAGAGACACAGCTGCATATCATCTGCATACTTATTTTAGCTAAGCCTCTGGATAATCTCTCTCAATAACTTGATGCAGATGATGAAAAAGAGGAGAGGCAAAACAGGCCAGAGGCATCCTAAAGACCAAATGTCATGCAGTATAGTAACCATCTCCTGAATCACTTTTTTGGCTCATCCCTCCAGAAAGGGGCCATCTTCACATTATGCCTTGATGAGTCCCATCCCAGCAAGATCGCTCAACAAGTTGTCATGGTCAGTGGTGTCACATAAGTTCAAAGTCATTTCTATCCCCTCCCTCTCCTATTCTGGATTTCCTAGCTGGTATTCCCTACTGCCTAGATTTTATATTTGCTCCTTGGACAACTCTCAACTCCTTATCTTGGTGATCACCAGCTTCGATTTTCTTCTGACAACCTGTTGTACTCAGAATACTTGATACAACTTCAGCTACTCGTGTTCCCTGTGGTACTTAGCTTGTCTTCTTCCCCACCCTGGTTTCAACTATATTTGTCTTAGCCTTGGGTATCCTATGAACTTGTTCACCACTTTACATGCTTTGTTTGAGCTTCAGCTCCTGTTCTTTGGCTGTCTGAGGGTCCGTGTTGGAATAAGAGGCACAAAACTCTTTTCCTACCTGCAACATTTATTTTGACAACATGAGATGAGACAACACAATAGTATTCATATTCAGTTAGGATATTGTCACACTGCTTCCCCATTACTTCAAACTCAGCAATCTTTCTACTGTATTGAAGAAAAGAGAAGCATAAAAACCCATGAAGAAAGAAATTTAGAGTGCTCTTGCCACATTCTTATCAGACATTGATCTCTTACAGGCAGATGGGAAATTACAACCAGGGTCACAAATGCCTGTGACAAAAAAAATAGCATAGCACAAACTTGGTTCAATGCACAGTTGAGATGTTGGTGAATTAAGTGCCTATATTGTCATAGCATGGCTCTAATCATGTGAACTATCTTGCCTATGCTACAGTCACCCTTGCCTGAGCTGCTTTATGTAAGGAAGATGACAAAGAGGAATGTGGATGGATGTTATGAACTCACATCCTCATTACAATTTGATAGGACTCCTATTTTCTGTCCATACTCATGATAAAAAAAGCATGAACTTGGTAGCATCCAATGGAAACTACAGAAGAAACTGGAGGCAAGTTTCAAGATATTCAAAAGATGATTGCTTTGTCAATATGAGGGGGTTTCTGCTAATAAAGCAACCAGATAATGAGCATTCTGGGACATGTCTCCAGTTTCTTCTTTGTGCTCATGTTCACATGACTCTTCCTAGTTTTCAAAGCCTCTTGCTGCTATGTGAACCATGTACTTGCTTTGTCACTGACAGTAACAGAGTAAAGGTGTCTGAGCAAGCCTTTTATGAATTAATCTTGACATATGATGTTGCTATGAAGCTGTTACAAAAGAGCGTAGATGCAGAGGTAAAGTCAGATATACATCCTCAGGAAATGGCTGTGAAACACACAATATTTGAAACCACATGCCCTGGAATGTAGAAAATGTACATTAAATCATTTCCACCATACAGTGCAAAGTTACAGACTAACACCATCTGCCTGAAGGCTCTGGACTACACCATCTTGGAAATCTTAAGAAAAAAAATGAATGTTTCTTTTCAACTGCCATTTTTATACTCTGTTGCTGTATTTCAAGAGGACACATGGTACAGCTACCTGCTAACTTGGTCACTGAATGGACAGAAGATCACCTAAGAATCTTCATGTACTCCATCTTGAAGTGCATGATGGAAAACAGACAGAATGTAGACAGATTAATGAGGCTGCCTCCCAGATACTAGCAGGTAAAGTAAACTTATGAAACTGGCTACAGATCAGACATCTTTGTTCCTGTCTTTCCCCTGCACTTTAGTTCCTAAAAAACAAGCATAATCTAGGCTATCATTCAGTCACAAATGCAAAGCTTTCTGCACTGTGTCATCAACTCAATTTTTCCCATGCTTTTAGAAACAAAATGAAACACTCGCAACATGCAAGCCTAGCATCATGCATTTAAGCCCACTCAGCTATGAAATGTTGTAAGCAGAATTTTTTAAAAAATGAATGTTTCTTTTCAACTGCCAATTTTATACCCTATAACAAGTTTACGCCCTATACCTTTATATTCTAACTCTTCCAGATTTTTTCTGGGAGAAAAGGAACTCCCATATTTTGAGATTCCAGAACGGAGTACAAAACATCCTTGATGCTATATTTAAGTGCAGAATAAGATCTTGCTGTCTTTCTGCATGAAACAAAGAGGGAATATCTGAATAGTCCACTGATTCTTTATCCCACTACTTTTTTAACAAGTATGAAAATGCTCTTTGCCCTTATCCCCAAACTTGGAAAAACATACCTGTAAAATGCATAAAGGACAAGAAGGTTTCCTGTAATTCCTATAGAGCCAATTACAAGAACGCAAGAACCTACGGTGTAAAGAACATGGTCAGGAACATCCACTTTTGTTCGGTGCTGAGGCCCCATACTCTGTATCTTGAAAAAAAGAAGGCAGAGAAAACAGTACATCACTATTATCAATATTGTTTCATTCAAAGACATTATTAAAGGAAATAAGTATCTATCAATATTTTTTTTTGCATTGTTTGAGTCAAACAAATATTTGTGTTTGTCAGTACCTTCAAGCTGCCTGTCAACATATGGCCACCCCATGAATTTCCTTAAGTTTGTTAGGAAAGGAATATTCAGAGTTGGTTTGCCATTGCCTTCCTCTGAACATAGCCTACAGAACCTGTATCCCTTGGGCTCAATGTCAAAGTACAAACCAGTCCTGACAATGCATGGCTTCCAAGATCAGACAGGACCTGGTGTCTTCCAGCCAGCCTTCCAAGCCAGCCCAAACAAAAGCAGGTAATATGTAGCACTCTTATTTTTAAAATGAAAAGAATAGAGGTGATGTTCTTGCAGAAATGGTGATATTGACTCAAATCAAGGTGTATTTGTATAACTGTACATCAAGAATCCCTTGGGATATACAATTAGATCTGGACCAAGCATTGGCACTTGTGCAGCCTTTTCTTTATTCCTCTCACTGTGTTAAGAAGATGTTGAGATTATCTGAAAATCAGTCTCCCTATCCAGGATATAAAACATGCAACATCCATATTAAGAGGAGAACTATGGATTCTCCTGGTATGGCCATTGCTTTCTATATGTGAAGAAGTATGCAACCTAGAGAACCATGACTTTTTGGACTAGAATGCCTCCTAACCAACAATGCAGACTGAAGAAAATCTAATAAGCCTGTTCAATGGTGAATAGGTCAGAAAGGAGATACAACGAAGTTGGCCTCTTTCCCAGGTACAAAAAGTTGCAATGCAATGTGCCCCACGTCTATTAAATGACTTTATTTATTTGTTATTTAAAACATCTGGATACGACATACAAGTTTCTGTTGAACTCATATGGGAAGAGTTCAGAAAGAAAACATTCAAGTGTTTAGAATAATGACATACTATTAGCTAGTAAACAGAGAATTAATAAAAATGTTGTGATACAATTGCATAAATTGTACACAAAAAGGATGAACCTTGAGCACCCAAAATTAATATCTGGGTACATAATTTTCTCATTTGTTTGGGTTTCTCTACACTATCTTTGAAGCAGGGAACTAACAAGCAGAATGTAGGGAAATTGCTTTCATGCTGGAAATCTTCTTCCTACTGAGAAGATGTACATCTTGTTAAAGGAAAATGCAACATTTCCTAACCCTATTGTGTATCTCACATACTGTAGTTCTCATGAAGTATCTACAAAATTCTAACGTTCATTAGCTAATACATCTATCAGTACTCCAAAATTTTTATTGTTTAAGAAAACTCTGAGATTATATAATTTAGTTTGTATATGATACAAAGAAAGAACAGTGGTACTTAACTTTTCATTTGTCCAGTGATCCCTTGCTCCAACTTACTGTCCCTGAGGAGCTCTATCTATTGCAGAGCTGGGGACAGGTGACCTGCTGTTCTAAATTTGCTATCCCTGAAATACCTGAAGCCCCCATTTCTTTAAAACATGTGATTTTTAAGCAATCTTCACTTGAAAACAGCAACAGAACAAGCCTTCCAAAATACCTCCATATACATATCTCATCACTTCTAGTCACCATTTTGGCTAAGAAGTATTTTTGCAGGTATGGCCACAGAGTGTTTATTTGAAAAGTATCCCCCCTCGCCATGTGCAGCTGCCCACTTTTGATTTAAAGGCATTCAAAAAGTCCCACTGTCATCATCCTGAACCTTTGGTCAGCTTCTGAAACTAAAAGTTAGGAGCCTAACTTGACATTGGCTGAGAGTTCTACAGTCAAGGTGCTATTACAGAAATCCCAATCATCCCAGTCTTGCAATTTGTTGGGAGATGCAGCAGGGCACCTGCTGAGGATCCAAATTTTGCAAAGGCTCATCAGAAAAGGGATGGTCTTTCAGATATCCTGGCCCCATAATTTTTAGGGCTTTGTAGGCCAAAATCCAGAATCTGAACTGAGCTAAGTTGAGCCTGGAAGCAAACTGGAAGCCAGTGAAGTCTTTGTAAGACAAGTATTATATGGTCTCTAAGATGCACATTTGACAAATATTGGGGTGACACTATTTGCACAAGTTGTAGCTTCTGAACACTTTTCAAAGGCAGTACATTACAGTAGTCTAATTCCCTTTATCTCGAAATGGAGATCTGTAACAAAATAGAATGATATGCCCAACTGATCGCAGTTTTGGCAAGATGAGTATTAGCACACATATCTAAAAAGGCATATTCTGGTATGCCTCACATATATGAGGGAACAGACAAACTTTTCCCAACAGCATCATCTCCTGACATGTTGATCTACAACATCAATCAGACCCAAAAACAATGGTTAATGACCAAAAATGGTGGGGCTTGGTAGTTAAAAATATCTGGAATACAAATTGGGAAAAGTTGATATAAACTGTTGATTGGCAAACCCCTATGCTTGTTTTATGATGGTTCACATGGCTACAATACTCAGCATGACAGTATTGTATGGTAGGTTTGTATGTTATTCAAAGGTCTTGGTGGAGAAGAAAACCACTCACACATACTCACACATACATGCACATACACAAATGATTTTACATAATTCTTCCTCCTATCAGCACTCAGAACACTGGACAGAGTTGAGAAAACCATATATTTCCTCTTCCTGAAGAAAACAGAGCTGGAAATTGAATAAAGGGGGGGGGCGGAGAGAAGCTAGTATGTGATGCAGAGATACTTAAAACATGTAATCAGTCCCTGAATTGCTGCCTTATGTCTCAAATGACTGCCTTAATGGATATCAGCTTTTGTGTCAGTGGATTGTTGCGTGACAGGAAGCTTTACATGCTCCAGTCTGTCAAAGAATGATTAAAAAGGAGGGATATTGTTTTGCTGACAGCTGTAACAATTGAAACCTTTAGAAGCAACAGCCACCCTCAAGCTTCAAGGCCACAAAATGAAAACTCATTGTATTCTGGTAATATAATGGGTACTGAATCTGAGGCCAGAATGCACCATGTTATCAGTTTCATGATTCTTTTTTTTTTTTTTTTAAGGAGCTCTCTTACCATGCAAAGCAGGTCAGGGACCAAGGGGCTTTGTACTGAGTAGAGGACTATTTGTTTATGAAGAAAAGCAGCAGCTGTGTATGCACCAAAAAAGGTCATAGCTTCAGGTTCTTTTCTTAAGAAGGTATCAAAAGCAGGTAGATTTTGAATGAAGAAATGGCTAAGAATGAAAGGGCTGACTAGTACTAAGTATCAATTCTGACCTTCTATTCCCATGTAAAAAATCATGGCAAAATTATGGCATTATGACTTCTGTTTTTTTTTCTTGTTTCTTTCAAAGTAATCCACAATCAAAGTAACATGTATTCTGAAAACAAAAAAGCTAAAAGAAGAAAAGAAATAAACTAAAACAAAAAAACAGTAAAGTAGAATACTGAACACTAACTAAAGTATTAAACACTAACTTAATGCAACACAAAAGGGTTCTGACACCTCCAAGACAAAGTGTAATGAAAGAAAAAAGGGAAAAATATTATTCTACCATTACCTATCCAGCGAAATAATCCTACTAGAATTACTAGTAACCATAGCAACTGATTATTGCATTGTTAAGTTTTCTTACTGCTCAAAAGCCCATAAACAGTTTCCAATATTGTAAAAATTCTTCCACTGGCTTATCCTTTAAAACCCACATTAGTTTGGCAACTTGGGAAACCTTAACAATGCATTGTTCCATCATCAGTGCATCAGTTCTTTTCAGGTTTGAGCAAACAACGTTCTTGCTGCTGTTATAATATATTGAAGAAGTAATATATTAGTAACATACTATCCAAGTCTTTATCGATAATACTCAGCAAAAACATTTCTGGTGACATTATGAAATCCACCTTTAAAACTTTTCAGATTAACATGTAAATCTTAGACCAAAAACTTTTTAACATATTACAAGGCCACCACCTATGTAAAAACAAGCCTTCCTTATCTAGACCTCCTCAACATTTATTTGAAACATTCCTGGACATTTTCAACAGCTTATTTGGGGTTAGATACCATTCATATTTTCTTTTAAATTACTACCAAAAAAAAAAAATCATTTTATTGCTTTAGATCACATTTCCCCCCATATACTCTCCTTTGAACACTGTGCCCAAAATTTTGGCCCCATCTTATCATATATGCTTTTACAGGTTCCTCTTTTGCCTCGAGTTTCAAAGGGCATTTGTATACCTTTTAAATTTTCTGGTCATCACCTTTATATAACTCCAAATAAAGCTCATTTTCTTCAACTTCTATGGTTAGATCTCTCTTACCTTAATTAAATCTATCCTTGAGTTCAATATAAGCAAACCAACTGAGATCTCTGTCTTCCTAAGAAGCATCTCACTTGATTTAAACTCCCAGCTATTGTTCAAAGTACAAAAGGTCATGATAAAACAATCATCTCTGAGTTTTAATCTGTTCTTTCCTGAAGAATGCATCCTGCAGTAAGTTGGCTAATATTATCTTAGGAAAAAGTTTCTGCTTGTATTTATACCAAACTGATAGAACAGCATTTCTATTACAATGATACTCAAATTCAGCATGTGCCTTAACTTCATACCAAAGCTGTCCATACCACTCAGATCCTAAATCACAACCTTGAAGTTCCATTGTCTTTCATCTCTAAGCAATATTCATTCCTCCAACCACACAAAACAACAGACCTTATAATACAATTTAATATTAGGAATTCCCAGACCACCCTTTCTTTAGCATCATAATCTGGGTTTCCTTGCCTGTCAGACAAATCTGGACATTTGTTTCTACCACTGTACAAAAAATGTTCCATTTCTTATGACAGGGGTCATTTGAAGTAGAGGAAAGGGCCTGGCAAAACATTTGTTTTTATTGCTGCAATTCTCCCCAGAAGGGATAAATCTAACTCTTTCCATTTTTCTAAGTCTTTTTTAATTTCTTTCCAGACTTTTTCATAATTGTTTCAAAACAACAGACTATTATTCTTTGCAATTGTAACTTCCAGAGATTAAATTCCTCTTTTTCCTCACTGTAAAGTTGAAAAGAGCAGTTAATTCATTTTCCTCTTCAAAAGTCATGCTTTTAGTCAACAATTTTGTTTTTCTCACAGTTCACTTTAAACCCAGAGTATGTCCCAAACACCTTAATTTTTATTCCAAAAGCACCTTCACTGAGTCCAATGGATTTTGTTTAATTATCACAAGATCATCCATATAAGCACTCAGCTTGTGGTCTGGTTTCTCTTCAGATCATATTTTCACCTTTTACTTCTATTTTTTCTAAGTGTAAGCAAAATTATGTGGTGTAAGCAAAATTATGTGGCTTGTGGCAACAGGTTCTTGCTTATACTGGCAAACAGAGTGACACTAACTTTACAGATAGAGCATTGCGGTTAGGGCAGAGCTGCAGAGTTATCTCTAGGAGTGCAATCCCCAGAACCCCCCATGAACTCTTTTTGGCTGAGATCTGGGTTTCACAGTCCCAAAATATCATTTTTTCCAAGCTCTGAGTTACAGTTAATAATTTACGCCAGATGTTAGCAGCCATCATGTACATGGTAATCTTTTTCACAGAAGAAAACACAGCAGCCTGATTCATGCAGTTCATTTACAGGAGTAGACTGATACTACAGCTAGGTCATTTGTCAGCATGCATGCATGCATGCAAAACTACACACCTAACCATCTGTCTGCCAGAATAGGCATATTGTAATGGTCTCCTGCATGTTTCACTCTTATTTGCATAAATCACTATGCACACACACACACAGTTCACAGTACTACATTCAGAAATATTAGCACAGATTTTCAAGAGAGCAAAAGACATAAACATGGAAGAAATATTGCTTTAAGCCTTTTTACTACAGTAAGTTTGAATACTAGAGTGAAGGAATAGTTGCTATAGCTTTGAGCTTTAATAATGTACATGTTTTACACAAGTATTAACCTACAGTAATACGTTTCAGTAGACAGCAGCTTTAGTGCAATGTTTTATAAAATGCAAGCAACATAAATCCAAATATTTTAACAGGTTAACAGAACTTTGTTTTACCTAGTCATTCTTTATCGAAGAAATGGGCCAGGGAAAACAGGCAAAACTGACTCAAAGCAATAAGGGTGCTGATCTTAAGCTACGCAAAAGATCAAAGCAGCAGCTGATATGATCTAAAAGTTTTGGATATGTAGTTACTTTTAGTATAGAACAGGTGATACTTTCAGAACAAGCGCATAGACTATAAAGTATTCACCTGTTTTTAATCCCTATGGATCCCTTCACTGGCTACCAGTTCAGACCAGGGCCCATTTCAAACTTTTGGTTCTGGTATTCAAGCCTTTGTATACTAACTTTCCTTGGTACCGTGCAGCTCAGCTTGTATGATATGTTCCATCCAGGAATTTCAGATCTACAGGTAAAGGAGTATTGACTGTTCCACCGACATGCACAGCATTATCAAAGTTGCAAGCCTTTCAGGATCTTGCTCCACATTTGTGGAATGGTCTTCCTTTGGACCTCACACTAGAGGACAATCTCACCCATTTTCATAAATGGTTGAAGACCTTCCTCTTTGATTCACCATATTGAGCCATTGAGTTGTATTTAAGGTGCTGAGATGGGTAGCAACTGGTGAGGTGTTGGGGATTTCATTCCATGTATTGTTGTGGTGTTATGTTTTATTGTCTTTGTCCCTGATTGTGTATGTTGATGTTTCGTCCTTTGGTGAAAAGAGTGTTATAAATAAACATCATAATCATTATTATTATTACTACTACTACTACTACTTCTTTATCATTATTAAGAATGAAATGCCTAAGTTGGATATAGTAGAGCATGGTTGCTCCAATGTATAAGGCAGTGAAAATGCTCTAGGTTTGACTTTGACCTTTAAAAGAGCTATCCAAAGTGCTGAACATTATCCTTTAAGGGTTTGGCACCTTGGTTTGCTCCCTGCAAAGGTCAAAGTAAGACCTGGCTAGATTCATTGCCTCACTGACATGGAAGCCAGTGAACAGTCCACTGAATAAATTCTTAGAACTAAAGGCACTACTATTGGTCTGTCTCTCTCTGTGTGCAACTGCCTTCAGTTTGGAAAAGTGAGACAAAAAAAAACCCCTTTGAATAAGTAAATTACTGAATTTCAATTCTTATTTGTAAAACAGGAATAATATAGGATCTAAGGATATACTGAGACTAAATCTGCACACTACTGTCTCTGTTTTTTGAAACAGGTAAAATGATATAACTGCTTGTAACAACCTACATCATTTAATGCTACATTTCAGCTTGGCAGTGCACAAAGAGAACAGCTCAATTTGAACACCCAGTGTTACCCAGCAGTAACCCCAGAAACTCTGGTATATTGACTCTCATCAATCAATATGTGAGTTTCTCCATGAATTCAGCTGTTTTGTATTTAATAGAACATGACAGCTATAAATGTGGTTTGCACCAAAGCATCTGAGTGCACAGCACTGATCAATACAAATAAAAAAAGGTACCTACTGATAAAGCTTGTAGCGGTGTTTTGCTGTTTGTTCAGTTCTTTCTGTTTCTTTCTCTCCACAATGGGACTTTATCACTTTGAAACTCTGGAAAGGACTACTCTCAAACAGCAGGTCTGCTTTAGCAAAAGGAGCAATTGGTGAACTTACCTTTTTTTTTTTTTTGCTCTTAAACATGCACTTTTGAGGAAACTTTTAAAAAATCCAGAAAAATGAGCTAAAAGCTTTAAGCAAACTCTCAGCCATAAATCTCAGTTATTTTGGGTTCTATTCAGCCTGGAACAAAATCCCTTTATCATTTTTGGGATTATGCAAAAGAACAGATAAGGGAATGAGGGGAAAGAACACTCCCCACCTTTTTGTTTTCTGAAATCATTCTGCTCCACACTATAAAATGCTAAAAGATACTTTGTTGCTAGGTAACAGGTGGAAACAAAGTATCACCATGTCATTTGAGGAGAGGACTTGGTTTAAAAAAAAATCTGATAGGACAGCAATTAAATATTTCCCCTAGCATACTGATAGGGATTCAAGCAGACTAATTGACATTTTCTTACTCCTGTCCCCCCCTCCACTGCTTTTCACCTCTTCTTTTTTGTCTTTCTTTTTCATATGACATTCTGCAAATCTTGGAAACCCACAAACCTGTGTGTGGATGTGTGTCCAAAATTCCAGATTGAGAGACCTCAGTCTAACACAGTGTAGTACTGGAAACAGAAAGGTGAAATTATATTTCCCTATTTTGTTCAGTATATTCTTGATATACAACACCAAACTCAATGTATAAACTGGATTAAGGTAACAGATCAATAGCAGTATTACATGTGATTAACAAGCCAGTCCTATGACCTCATCTTGAATACTGTGTCCAGTTCGGGGCACCTCAGTTCAAGAAGGACATGGTCAAGCTGGAGCAAGTCCAGAGGAGGGCGACCAAAATGGTGAAGGCTCTGGAAGCCATGCCCTATGAGGACAGACTTAGAGAGTTGGATATGTTTAGTCTGCAGAAGAGAAGGTTAAGAGGGGACATGATAGCCAGGTTTAAATATTTGAAGGGATGCCATGTAGAGGAAGGAGAAGGCTTATTTTCTGCTGCTCCAGAGACCAGGACAAGGAGCAATGGATTCAAGCTGCAGGAAAGGAGATTCCACCTGAACCTCAGGAAGAACTTCCTGACAGTCAGGGCTGTCTGGCAGTGGAATGTGCTGCCTCGTAGTGTAGTGGAGTCTCCTTCCTTGGAGGTTTTTAAGCAGAGGCTGGATGGCCATCTGTCGGGAGTGCTTTGAGGGTGTTCCTGCATGGCAGGGGGTTCGACTGGATGGCCCGTGTGGTCTCTTCCAACTCTACATTTCTATGATTCTATGTTCTAGTGCAGACTGAAATGCTCAAAACCCCTTCAAGGGAACAAATTAACATGCTCTTATTATGCCAGAGCTCATTTGTGAAGTCCAACCATGGCACTACAGTGTCAATGCACTGACACTTCCAGACTTATATGTGTGTGTGTGTGTATAGATATGTATATATACACATACAGCAGGAACAAGAACAGAAAGGACTCTGGCCAGTGGCAGTAGCCATGGTTCTGGAGTAGACTGTGGGTAAGTGAAACCATGGATACCAGTCACACAGTTATGAGGGACCTACTGTATGTATTTTCACCATTTTAAAGACTGCTTATATTTTCATTTATATATGTGTGTACTTTTGTGTTCCTGAATGCAAAAAGATTGCTCAAATGCTAGTGAAATTAAATGATACAAAAAATATTGGGTTGTATCTGAGGCCATTTCCACACAACCCTGTTATAGTGCTACTATTCCACTTTCAATGTCCTATGGAATCCTGGGGTTTGCAGTTTAGGGAGGGGCATTGAGAAGTCTCAGCCAGTGAGCTCTTTGGCCTCCATAAACTACAAACCCCAGAATTCCACAGGATGTTGAAAGTGGAATAACAGTGCTATAACAATGTAGTGCAGAAATGGCCTATGTTAGACTATAGCCTTAATGGTCTCTTAATCTCTGAACATACTATTTATATAAGCCATTAACATTTTTTCATTCTATGATGAAATTTAGAATTGTTTCCTCCTTTATTGTTCAATAATTTATTTCCTAATTCCTGTTGATCAGATCTTCCCAACATACTCTCCAAGAGAAGGTATGAATTCATGAATTTTTATTAAAGCAAACAGGAAGTATTTTGTAGTCAGCAAAATGAACTGCAGCTAATTGAAATCATTTATTCTCCATCTGTCTGTTCTTAAGACCACGGACCAGGTATATCTTGTTAATTAACAAAAAACAAACAAACAGAACATCCTGAAAATACACTAGTGCCAATTTAGCAAAGCTCATATACATGGCTTTCCCTATTAAAATTTAGAACACTGAAATCCAAGTTTCTGCAGATAAAAACTCGCGAAACATGCCATTTTTGAGAATTTCATTGAAGATATTGTTGCAACCAGGTAAATAGAATTGTGAAGTAAATTCCAGAAAGTTCAGAAAGTTTTAATTTTCTAGCAAGAAAGCTTGGCATGCTACACCTTATGTTGTAATCCAAGCAATTAGAGGTTATAGTTTATAAAGAAAGATTAGCAGCAATGTGGTCAAATGCAAGATCTCTTGAACCAATGCAGTACAACAAATGGTGGCACTGAACGAGAACAGCAGAACACCAAATTAAATAAATTCAGTCACGTTGATTGTGACTCCACCATATGCAGCCTTGTGAAACTCAGATGTAGGTCAAGAGCAGGCATGCAACAGGGGCTGGGCAGTGAAGCAACATGACCCCAATTCTTTCTCTGTCAACAGCTGGTGAAAGCTGAGTAAGCACTCTGTCTTGATTAGTCACAGCCAGCAGACAGAAGGGCAAATGAACCCTTGATGACTGGCTACAGCTAAACTCAGAGGAACAGAAAGTAGGAGGCCATACTGACCATAAGCCATAGCTCCAGGTTCAAAATGGAAATAATTTGCCAAGAAGTCTACCTACTAATAGCAGTTAGGCAGCAATGACAGGTGATCAATAGGTCAGTGGCAACTCCTCAGGTGACAGGAGACCTGCTCTCACAAGCTCCAGAACAATTCAGTCCTATACAGCAACCTAGATCTTGCTCCCCCGCCCTTCCTGAGTGAATAAACAACTACTGCTTTATTATTATTACTATAATTAATTATATTAATACCTTAACCTCCCTCACAGAAATTCAAGGTGGTTAACCCTGTAAAGAACACAAACTACAACTAGCTGAAATGAATTATAAATGTCTGCTTTAAAAAAAAAGGCAATACAAACAAGCAGCAGGATCTTTTATAGCGGATCACTCTGCAGTCTAATAATCTAGCACTTTTTAGGTAGCTTCTTGACATTTTTGGCAAGAAAAAAGGGTGAATAGGTGGTCTTCAGGAAGATACGGTTCTACTTGAAAAGCTTAAGCTGCCAACTCAGGCTATTTGTGCTGCTTATCTATATATGATAGGGAAGGCTCTGAAGCACAGGAATTCATTTGCATTGGATCAAAGACAAGGCCTTTAGTCTCAATGGAATCACACAAGGGTTCTGTGGATGCTATCTAGCCAACCTAGAGAAGTGAGATGAAGACTATAGTTTAGTGGTATAGCACATGCTTTGTATTAGGAAGCTGCCTGATTCAGTTCCAGACATCTCCAGGTACAGCCAGGGATCAGTCCCACCTGAAATGCTGGAATCTCCCTGACAGTCAGTGTAGACAATACTGAATGAGATAGGCCAATGATCTGATTTGTTTTAAGGCCACTTTCTCTGTAGTGTTCAACAGCTATTCCTGGTGCTTAGCTAAAACCTGCTTTCTCAGAATTTCTCTAGTCTAGCACAGTTGTTAGGAGCAACAGAAGTAGTTTGTTCAGCTCTTCAGATATATGGAGGTTGTTCAGCATTTCAGATATATGAAGGCAGCTATCATGCCTCTCCTTATTCTTCAACATTTTACCCCCTTTCCTACCCTTCCATGGCAGCAACAGGGTAATTAACAACTAAGATGTCAAAGTAACCCATTTTCTATATTGTCTATTACCTGAAGAGTGCACACAACAAAACTGTGGTGAGAGATCTCATACAACATTCAAACTAAGCCTGACTGTTGGGATGAGGACACATTACTAAAATGAGGAGTTATCATCTGGAATGGTGCTATTTGTAAACAGAAAGCAAAACATTCATGGCAAGAGGCCCACGCTTATGAAGCTTCCTTCCAAAAAAAGCATGGATTTACAAACTACACAACAAGATGGAAAATCCACTTCAGCCCTCAGCTTTTCCCATAATGCAATTACTACAGCAAGTGAATAAAAATAACTCTGTTTTCTAAACAGGAATGCTTAGAGCAGGGAAAGGAGGGATGAGTAAAGCCAAAATTTTGCATATTTATTACAAAAATGTGGAAGGGCACCAAATAAAGACCATTACATTTTTGTATGTGCTGGATAATCATAATCACAATTTTCTTCTCATCTTAATTTAGAACTTCTTGTTCCACCATTGCCTCGTACATGTAAGAAATTATAGATACAGGATTATATTGTTAGGAAAGTGTACATTTGTAACACTATGTATTTGAATAAATGAGCATGAAAGGACAGTCACACTTGGGCAAATTATGGGGAATGCAGGTCATGAGCTAGTTACAATTTTGTATTCCTTCTATTGCCACATTTACTCCAATTAGAAGAACTTTATTAGTGCTCCTCTTACTTTTCCTAGCAATGTTTGTGCAGCTATCATTAAGGTGCCTTTAGTAATAATTTCCACTTCTCAACTCATGCTTTGCTCCAGAGCCGTTACTACATAGCTTACTTTGTCTGTAGTACTATAGGTTCTACTTAGTTGATACAGCTGTGCTTCAAATTCACTGCACAATGCGGCTCTATTTTTAACCACTCACAGGTAGTGCAGTTTCTTTACACAGTTCTCTATAATGACTGCTTTGCATAAAAGGAATGGAAAACCATGCTGAAATATTCTGAAACAGAGGGAGATACTAGCAGAGGTAGCAAGAGTAGAAGAAATATGAGAAAGAATGGCCATCTCTGCACTAGACTGTTATAGTGCCATTATTGCACTTTCAACATCCTATGGAATCCTGGTCTCGTGCAGAAATGGCCAATGAAAAATAGTTCCCAAATGATGTATGAAGAAAATTTCTCCTCTGAAAAGGGATAAAAATAATGTCCTGGGAAACTCAGCGGCAACTGTGATTTTTTTATTCATCCCATTTAGTCCTTTTAAGTAGTGAAGACATAACTATCTTCATTATAGCTTCAGAATTTTAATGCCAGACTTCTTCAAGATCCTCAGCATAACATGACAGCTGAAATTTATCCATAAGCTTCTGCGAGTATAGAAAGAGGCACTTCATAAAACAGGGCTGACATTAACATTTTATTTCTGCAGCATCTTCCCTGGTTCTTGTTCTCTTCAGACCGGAATTCAAATCCCCAAATAACTTAGCTAAATGTACAGTAGAGACAATCTCCTCCCGTGTGGCTCATTTTAAGATCTGCTGACAGCACCAATGATACTATCATCAACCATAATTAAGTGCCATGGGAAAGAAAATCAGCAAGCACTCTAATTCTGCAATGTCTCTTCTCTCTTTTAGCTTGACTGTCATTGAGTAGCATCCACATTCATTTTTAAATTAACAGCTGCTCTCCAGTGACATATATGTCAGGTTCAGATATTTGGCAGTAATCCCTAAGTTATGGAATGTCCTCTTATTGGTCTCACCAAAAAGTGAGTGTATTTGAGATCAGTATAAAGCTTAACTTGGTTGAACTGGATAAAAACCAGAACTAACTGGAGAAAACCTTTTTTATTTATAATCTAGTTTCCTTCTTTGAAGACCAATCCAAAGTAGTCCAGAAGAAAAATCCATTTCAAAACAAACCTTACAAGCTGAAAATTTTAAAACTGCAGTAAACACACACACACACACACACACACAAAGACACCCCCCCAAAGGCAACCAGCACACTGCTAATCAGCCCAAAGCACAACAGTTTACTATATACAACAGCGCTAGAAACTACCAGATTAAAATCAGTTATGCATCTTTGAATACATTTTTATATTGTTTTGATAAGAGTTCAATATACTTTAGGAGTGTTTACACTTTCAAATGGGATATCTTGGTGGGTTCTAGCCACCCAGCTCCCTAGCCAAGCTCACAGAACTGGTCCCGGAACTGGTGTGGGAATCTCCCAGACTTTTGGTCAATTGGTTTCAGGGCCTCCACATTCAGCAGGTCACACTCTTCATGCTGTTTTTAGCTTAGAACACACAGATCTGTGGGCAGAGGTGATTAATACGTCTGAGTTGTCATGGACAGATCATTTTCTCGTCAGAGTTAGTATCACAGGTACTATCTGTCCCTGCAGGGTTGATGGATCAATTTAGATAGTCTGCCTTAAAGGGTTTTATGGCTGGTATTGCCAATGATACTGGTCAACTGATGGAATCAAGATCTGACTAGGGTTACTGACATGATAGCTCTCAAATATCCTCTCTGGCCCATTACTAATCATGCCCCTTGGTATATAGAAGACCTTAGGAGGCTGAAGCAGGAAGGACAATGCCAGATGGCAGAAAACTCAATGTACATCCAACATGACACAGTACAGAGAACATCT
Organism: Ctenosaura bakeri; assembly: GCA_948474755.1. Taxonomy (NCBI): domain Eukaryota; kingdom Metazoa; phylum Chordata; class Lepidosauria; order Squamata; family Iguanidae; genus Ctenosaura; species Ctenosaura bakeri. The sequence continues at coordinate 149,570 of CAOLHI010000397.1, forward strand.
TGTTCCTTTAAGGTGGCAATACGTGCAGCAACGAAAGTCATCTTCTCTGCATGTATTGTGTCTGTGAATTCATGTCCAGCTGAACTATTCAGGGTGGTGAGAGGTTTAACTAAGGCACCCTCCCCACTAAATCCTATTTTTGAGCCTTCAGCAGCTCTCTGTGATGCTTTTAAATGATCACTTCACAAATAAAATCTCTCGGATAAGAGCTGACTTAGATGCCATCATTGTAGCAGAAGTTGACAATGAGGTGTCCAGTGATTCAATGAGTAGGATTACACTGGATCAGTTTCAGTTGCTAAGTACCACTGATGTGGACAAGCTGCTTGGACAAGTAAAAAAAAACAACCTATCCTCTTGATCCCTATCCTCCTTGGCTGGTCATCCAGGGAGGAGATGCAATTAGATCTCAGTTACAATTTATTATTAATACAATTTACTATTAATACATCTCTCGGGGAGATAATTTTTTCCATCTTGTTTAAAAGAAGTGGTGGTACAACCATTTCCTTAAAAATCCCTTTTTGAATCCTCTGGACTTAAACAACTATAGATTAGTATCATATTCTCCTTTTTTGGGCAAGGTGATTTACAGAACAGTTGTTTCCCAACTCCAGGCAGTCTTGGATGACACAAGTTATTTAGACCCATTTCAGACTGGCTCCAGAGCAGGATACAGAGTTGAGACCACAACAGTCACTTCAATGGATGATCTTCGCCTGAGCTCTGACAGCGGGAGTGTGTCCCTGCTGGTACTTTTGGATCTCTCAATGGTGTTCAATGCCATTGATCATGGTATCCTTCTGGAATGCCTGAGTGGATGGGGAATCAGAGGCACTGTGCTTCAGTGATTCCAATCCTATCTCTCAGGTAGATTCCAGATGATTGTGCTTGGGGATAGATGCTCTTCAAAAAAGGAGCTGCTATACGGCATGCCAAAAGGTGCCATTCTATTCCCAATGCTATTCAACATCTACACGAAACTGCTTCAAGAGATCTTCCAGAGGCATGAGGCATGGTGCTATCAGTTTGCTGATGATACCCAAATATAGTTCTCCATGCCTTCAAAAGCAGCTTCAGTTAAGGATAGCGTGTCTCTTCTGAATGAATGCCTGGAAGTATGGATGAGGAAAAACAAAATGAAGCCAGATCCAAACAAGACAGATGTGATTACTGTCAATGGTCCTAATCTGGGTTTGGAGGTATGCCAATCAGTCTTGGATAGAGTTACATTTCCTCTGTTTGCAGCCTGGGAATGAGTTTGGATCTGTGCTCGCAATGACAGCTCAGATAGATGTGACAGCCAGGAGTGCTCACTATCAGCTTCAGCTGATACACCAGCTGTGCTCCTTCTCAGAACTGGAGGACCTAAAGATGGTAGTGCACATGCTGGTAACCTCAAGTATGGACTTTTGCAATGTGCTGTACAACAGGCTACCTCTGTACCAAGTTTGAAAATTTCAGTTCATCGAAAACACAGCAGCCAGATTGGTTACTGGTCCATCTACAAGTGAACATATTACACAACTATTAAAGTCACTCCACTGCCGGCCAATCAGTTTCCAGTACAAAGCATTGGTTATTACCTTTAAAGCCCTACATGGTTAGGGTTGAGGTTACCTATGGGATTGACTTCTCCTGCATAATTCACCCCGCACACTCAGGTCCTCTGGGGGATATTTATTTCAACCAGCCAGGACTAAACTGGCAATGGTCACCCAGAGGACTTTTTCTTCAATTGCCCTAGACTGCGCAATGACCTGCCGGAAGAGATAAAACAGCTGAATATGTTGTCTGAATTTAAAACATCATTATAGACCACTGTCTTCCAGCAGGCCTATCCAGATGATTTTAATGTGTGAATTTTATCTATGAATTTTAAATATGCATTGACTGTTTTTACATATTTGTATTATTTGTTCTTTTAAGATATTATGCATTTTAACTATAGTTTTTAATTGCCGCTCTGTTTTTAACTGATATATTTGATATGTTAATCTGTTGTTGTCGTCCGTCCTGATCCATGGGGAGAAGTGGGTAAGAAATATATTATTATTGTTATTGTATTATTATTATTAGGATTAAAATTACTACACAGTACTTTGCTTCTCAGGTTAATCTTGTCACAGTTATAAGCTGCAAAAACATATACCAGCAATAAGATGCCCTTTTCCCAGTTTGGGGGTCAGGATGGCTTATAACAGTTAAACATAGTTAAAAATGCAATCAAACCATTGTAATATTATAGCCAGTTAAACCAAATTTAAACCAACAACACCACCAAATAAAAGTTTAGTATATTATACAAGGTTTGTCTGCCCTGAAAAATCAACTCTCAAAGGCCTTCCAGAATTAAAAAGGGTTTTACCTGCTTGGGAAAATATAGTAAGGGACTTTCATCTTAACCTCCCTGGTAAGGAAGTCCCAGAGCATGAGGGCAGCCACTGAGTATGCCTTCTTTCATGTTCCCACAAGATGTACCTGTGAAGGTGGTGGGACAGGGAGCAAAGCCTCCCAGAAGATCTCAAAACATGGGCAAGTTCATGTGGGAGCATATGGTCCATCAAATAGCCTGGACCTGAACCATATAGAACTTTCAGATCATCATCAACACTTTGGATTTCAACCAGAAATGGGCAGCCACTGGAGCTGCTATGACAAGTGAGTTTTGTGTTCCCTGTAGTCAGCCTCAGTTAACTATCTGGCTGCAGCTTTTTGGCCCAGCTTAAGTTTCCAAACACTCTTCAAAGGAAGTCTCACGTAGACCATGTTACAAATAAGCAAGAACACATCTCATTGATCAGATACTCATTTACTTGTTTTGCACAATGCCCAACCATAACCGACTGCTACAGGAGCAAACTTCAGCAAGCCTCAACTAACACACCTTCCTCATAATATTAGCTAGAATCCCCCATTACTACACAAATCATTTGTTCAAAAAAAAAAAAAAAAAGGAAATCAGAGGTTATTCTCCTGACCAACTGACAATGGCAGATTAAATGACCCACAGTTCTTCCAAGTTTAGATACAACTAAAGTTTTCATATAGTTTGTATAAAAGAGGGAAGCAATGGTTTCAAACTTCTCCATATAGTTATCTCCGAGGATGAGAAAAGAGCAAAGAGACAGAGATTTTCCATAGCTCATCCTCCATAGCATCATGATATGGTTTAGCATTGTATACTAAAACAATCGTTGCATCTGGTGTGAAAATCCATTTTCTTGTTAGTTCATTATTAATGACAGAGGGCAACATAAACAGCACAAAGACTTTGCCAGCAATTTATTTGGGAGTGAAAGAATTTTTAATTTATAATATAATTAAATAGCTAATGTTCAAAATGTAAGAAACAAAAAATAAGAGAAACATTGCATTCTCTTGTAGCCAAAAAGGCTCTCAGAGCAGTTTACAAATATTAATAGTAAATCCCTTCTGTTAGGTTTGTAACAGATGTACGAATCATGTATCCCTTGAGATGTTGTTGGGCTGCGATTCCCAGCTGTGCTGCCCACTAGGTATCCTGACTAAGGTTGCTACAAGTTGCACTTCAGTAGTACCTGCAAGGCTACATGATTCCCACTCCTAGTTTATCATCTAAAAGATAAGACACACAAGGAGACAGAGGTAGAAGATTTAAAAAGAAAATCCAGGCAGCAGTTCTTAAAGTTACAGTTCTTTTTATGGCTAGTTGGGATTTCAAGGACTCCAACTCAACCATATGCATATATCTATGCAAATCTATGCAATTTTTTTTTCAAAAACTATGTTAATTTAAATCTCATTTATATTTACACTTGAAAACTCTCCTTGCTCTAGAGCTTGTAATTAGTCTCTTTTTCAGCCTAGGTTTCTCTTGGAACAACAAAAGGGTTAGAGAGAACTTTATAATAACCACTGCTTATTTAATAGAACAGATGACAAACCAAATTGCCACACAGAGTGCCAAGGATACATGTAAAAGGAAACACTATACAATAGTGGGAAACAAGAAAGAGCACCATAACTTAACAGATACTGAGTTGAGGGCACGGGGGCTCATTCCTGGCTGTGGGCTGGGAAACGTCATTGTCTGAAATCCTGAAGAGCTACTGTTAGTCCAGGTTGACAACACTTAGAAGAATTAGGCAATGATTTGCATCAGTAAAAGGTTAGTTTCTCATATTTTTACTAACAGTTCTTTTTAACTTATGCCCACTTTGCAACTCAGTGAAGATTTAAAAATTAATTTAACTTCATTTAGTTTCATAGAGAACTTCTGGCTTAATTTCTGAGTAAAATGCACACAGTCAGTTGTTTATTTACAAGTAACTTCCACTAAGTTAAGCAAGATTTACTTTCAAGTAAGTGTTCACAGGAATGCAGCAAGATACAGCCAAGAAGCAAATCTGATCCAGTTATAAATAACAACAAGAAGAACTAGAACATCAACAACAACATATTTATTTCTTACCCATCTCTCCCCAAGACTCAAGGCGGGGTACAAAATAAACTAAAATACAATTAAAAACATACTGTAGATTAAGATACACTAAAAACACACAGAACCATTTAAAATACATCAGCTGAAAATTCATAGTTAAAAACCAACTGAGCAGGCCTACCAGAAGAGATAGGTCTTTAATACTTTTTAAAATTCAGACAGTGTATTTTGCTGTAAAATCTCTTCTATCAGGTCATTCCACAGTCTAGGCGAGGCCAACTACAAGGTCATCTGGGTGATCATTGCCAGTCTAGTCCTGGCTGGTTTAAGTAAATGGCCCCCAAAGGACCTGAGTGTACGGAGTGGATTGTATGGGAGGAGGCAATCCTGCAAGTAACTTGAACCCAAACCATGTAGGTTTTAAAGGTAATAACCAACACTTTGCCTGGAAACTAACTGGCAGCCAGTGGAGTGATTTCAATATCATGTGATATGCTCACTCCTTGATGCAGTTGTAATCAATCTGGCTGCCATATTTTGGACCAGTTGGAGTTTCTGAACTTGGTACAAAGGTAGCCCAATGTACAGCACACTGTAGAAGTTAAATATTAAACCAGTATAATGAATTACAAGATCACTATGAATTATGAAACTTTGCCTTCAATTTTTTTTCTTTTTTTCTTGAAAGTCCCAGTACTATTATAATAAATGTCAGAGTCTCTTTAGCAAATGGTCTGGAAATGGTTTGGATACAGACATGTTCTAAGGCAGGAGTGGTGCAGTTGTACCCTTCCAGATGTTGCTGGAGTTCAACTCCCATCATCCCTCACCATAGGCAATATTCATTAAAACTGCCACTTGAAAACTGCAGTTTAACAACACTTGCAAGAGTCATAAGTTCTGCAGCCCTGTTCTAAGGGATTTTAACTATCTTTTCCAGTAGATTCCCTGAAGGAAACCAGCAACCAAAAAGGGCTTGGCTAAGCATTTGATAAGACCATATATTAATGAATATTCAAGAGAACTGTAAAACATATGCCCACATTTGCCTCCATCACTGCATTTTTCCAACAGTACAAATGGGGCAACAAGTGGAGAGGTAATGGCCCTGAAGCCACCAAATTTGTCCACCCCTGATAAGATAGTATCATATTTTGGTGGCATTCAGCTAGGCACTAGAACTCACAACTGAAAATGTGAAAGATGCACAAAACAAATAGGAAAATTTTCCTGTAATTCTCTTAGCCAACAGCCATGGCAACTATACGTCATTTCTGCATGCAAATGATAGCTTATGATACAATGAATGAAAACACCCAAACTGTCAGATATGCACATGCAGACTTGGTCTAAGAAAGACCCAAAACTGCAAGATATAGATCTGTGCACTGTTGAATGCTGCATTAGTTAAAACAAGTGCTTGACTTCTGGATCATACAGAATAGAGGGTCAGGGATAATACTGATGTGATCAGCTGTTTTGCCTGGCCAAGTTTGGTGGGCTGAGGGTGATCCTCAATGCATTGACACACCCTGTAGAAGGGTAAATAGGGAGATTTCAAATCCCTTGAAACGGGGGTTTGGTCACTTTCTTCCACATTCCACTATATTTTTTCAGCAGCCCAGGCTCTACAGAGATGAAAGCATCCATTGATAAGGTAGGAAGGTAATATGTTGTTTCTTGGGGATTTGCAACAGGGAGTGAGGGCCGTATTGCCCAGCCTGGTAGGAGAAAGGGAGTAAGTAGATACTTGTCTCTTGTCCATTGCAAGTAGTGGGGGCAAAGAAAAAAAAAGGGGGGGTGATGGTGAACACTCCTGTACATTTTTGGCAAAGGTGAGGGCCCTTGTGGCGCAGTGGTTAAATGCCAGTACTGCAGTCACAAGGTTGTGAGTTCGATCCTGCCGGGCTCCAAGTTGACTCAGCCTTCCATCCTTCCGCAGGTCAGTAAAATGAGTACCCAGCTTGTTGGGGGCAATTAGCTAAAACACATTGTAAACCGCTTAGAGAGCACTTAGCTGATAAGCGGTATAGAAATACATGCTATTTGTAATGTATAATGTATTTCATGTTGTTCGCTGCCTTGATCCATGTGGAGAGGCAGGATACAAATAAATATTTAAATTTTTATTATTATTATTATTATTATTATTATTATTATTATTATTATCATCATCATCATCATCATCATCATCATCATCATCTAGCACTCAACGTACAGAAAGAGACTACTCTTGTGGCTGGCCTGGAGGCTTTGCCCTCACTTAAGTCCTGTGAATTGTGAGTGAGGCTCCTTGGGTCTGCCTTCCAGCAGATGGCCAGACCAGGAATAATTCAGGGTTGGGTTGCCCTCAGGGCTCAGGTGGCTTGCCCAGGGAAAAATGGAGGAAGAAATCAAGGAATGATGCCTGCCTCAGTGGATCCCACTCCCCCTCTTGCTCTCCCCTCTTGCTCCTTTCCAGGTTCAATGCAGTTTAAACAAATTCTAGATTAACAAATAAAGTTGTCCTTATCAAACCCATTTACCTGTGTCTGATCTCATCATTCCATGGTTGGTCAGCAGTTGTCTTGATCAACAGCTGTGAGAACTACATGTGATTATTGTATGCAAATGATATGCTTATGATATACTGGATGAAACCATGTAAACTATCATGCAGACTTGCCTTAAGAAGGAATCAAAACTGCAAGATAATCAATATGTGCACTGTTGTATGCTGCATTACTTAAAACAAGTGCCTGTTTTTACTGCAATAATTCTGCTTATTTATTGGTACTTAATTCCAGACAAAGAAATATTATGTAATTTTCAACCTGTTTGTTGTATCAGCCACAATTCATAAGTCATAAAACATAGGCAAAAAAGCTTTTCATTCAGCCAGATCTATAATCCAGTTACATGAATTTTATAATGTTATCCTGCAACTATCAATGGGATGAACTTGCATTTAAATCTAAATTCTTTGACTTAATTGGGGTAAACCTGTCATTACAAGTCAGAAGATAAAGTCAAAGGATTTAAACATAGGGATTACTGCAAACCCGTCATGAATTCCAGTTAGCTAACAAACCAGATGATCAAACTACAGTTTATGACCTCACTTTTTTAACAAGTTACATTTAGAACAATTGTTCCAAATTTTCATGCAAAGGGAAACCCTAGCTTATTCTAAAGGAATGCAAAGGTGCTTATTATTCTTTGTTCATGCATAGGAAAAAGAGAAGGAGGGAATCACAAAAGCTTAGGGTTTACCACAGGTTACTTTTAATAATTAACACAGTATCTGGTGTTACAGGAACATATGGACTCCTAAACCAAATCAGCTAAAATAATTTCTGCCCATTTTTGTTCATCTGCCAGATATCATTCTAGCTCAGGAAAAACCCAGCAAATCTACTGCTGCAAAATCTCAGCACTATTGATTGCGTTTAAAACTTCATGATGGAATCACTATTATTTTTTCAGAGTAATTGGAAAAAAAATATGTTTAAAAATCACTAGTGTTTGTAAATTACAAGCTTCAGTGTGTAAACACAATACTAACATATGTTTCTAAGCAGGAATGCAAACATTCTCATATTCTGATTATAAACATATGTAGTGTCGCTATAAGACTTTTGTGATGCCAGAATACTATCATTTGTAGCATTACTCTTGTACAAACACCACTCTGCCAGTTCTTAATTGCATCATTTAGTTTAAATTAATTTAATGATAGCTGGATGGTATCCATCAGTGTATCCATTTCTTGTCTTTTTATTGTGGAGTTATGACAGGGCTGCTCTCTTTAATATCAGAGAAATCAAATCTTTATACAAGCATTAATCCTAAGCTTGATATTATTCCTCCACTCATATCATTTATGCAGGTCTGTACGGAAGTGGAGGTGTTGTTATTAGTGTTTCAGGATGTGATAATGATGGTATTGATGCTTTTGAATGCTTCAAACCCCAGGCAAAATAGTTTGTAAGGACAAAATATTAATTTCTGCCTACAATGAGTCAAAAGTTATCAGCATGCAAACAACATGTTTCTAAAGGTACTTAAAATATATATAAAAAGCAATTTAAGAAAAAGTTAGCACTCATGCATTACAGTATGTCCTTACTGGAAAGATCTAATATACAGTTATGAGCCAACATGGTGCAGTGATTTGAACACTGGACCGGAATTCAAATTCTCACTGCAAACTCAGTGGGTGACTGCGGGCAACTCACACTTTTTCAGCCTCAGATGATGGCAAAGGCTAAACTACTCTTAACAAATTTTGCCAAGAAAACCCTGTGAGAGGTTCACCTTATGGTCTCCATAAGTCAGAAACAACTTGGAAGGCACAGAACAACAACAAACTGCAAATCCCAGTATTCTGTAAAATGGAATCATGGCACTTAAAGTTAAATAAGAGTGCTTTTAGAATCCTTCTAAAGTGCAACTTTTTTAAAAAGCCCATGGTGTTGAAATTCATCTGCAGATGCACGTGCACACACACTTTCATTTTACTATATGACTCCACCACCATCCTAGAAAGTTCTGAAGACTCTTTCAAGAAAGTTGAAAGTCATGAAGTTGCTCCTCAGTTGATGGAAAACACTGAACTTTGCAATGAAGCAGCTTATGAACTGCTCTCTAAAAAACCTCTTCCCTTCAGAAAAGTAATTCCACTTCTCAGACAAGGAGAAGAGATTCATCATCAACACAGATATTGGTGCAGCTGGAATTTCTACATTTTTGGAACCAAACCATTCCTTATACAGTACATTACCTTAACAGACTAACAATCCCCAAAACATTAGAGCACTACTCTAGGAGCTGGAAGACCTAAGTTGAAGTGCCCACTTGGCCATGAAACTCACCTTAGGCCATGTAAGGTCTCTCAGCCCAGTCAACTCGACAGGTTGGGAGGATAAAAAGGAACGTAAGATATGGGCTGTGCTGAGCTCCTTGGAGGAAAGGGGTGAGAAAAACAGAACTCAAGAAAATAACAGATTAGGGTTACAGTTCTGACTCCACGTACCTGAGAGTAAACCCTACTGAACTCGACAGCATTTACTTCTGCAATGCACTCTACACTGGGCTACCTTTGTACCAAGTTCAGAAACTCCAAATGGTCCAAAATATGGCAGCCAGGCTAATCACGGGTACATCGAGGAGTGAATATATTACACCAATATTAAAATCACTCCAGAGGCTGCCAATTAGTTTGTGTGAAAAGTACAAAGTGTTGGTAATTCCCTTTAAAGCCCTACATGGTTTGGGTCCAAGTTACCTACAGGATCGCCTCCTCCCATACAATCCGCTCTGTACACTCAGGTCCTCTGGGGGCCATTTACTTAAACTGCCTAAAACAAGACTGGCAACAGTCACCCAGAGGACCTTCTCACCCGCTGTCCCTGGACTGCGGAATGGCCTGCTGGAAGAGATCCAACAGCAAGGCCATTTCTGCACTACACTCTTATAGCGGGATTATTCCACTTTCAGCATCCTATGGAATCCTGGGGTTTGCAGTTTAGGGAGGGGCCTTTAAGGTCCTCAAAGGCCCCTCCCTAAACTGCAAACCCCAGGATTCCATAGGATGTTGAAAGTGGAATAAAAGCACTAGAACAGTCTAGTGCGGAAACGGCCAAGGGCTCTCCACTGTGCTGGGTAACACGGGCGCTTTAGGAATGTTGGAAAAAGCTGGACGTCTTTTTCACCGCTGCAACTCCTTGCAACAAATAAGAGGCCCGCAAGTCTGCGGGGGGGGCCACTCTTTTGCCCGGGGTGGCTCAAAGAGACCATGTGCCTCTTGGGACTAGACTCCAGCTGTTTCTCTTCTGCTTCCACCCCCTCAGTCCCGCAGAGGGAGAAAGGGGGCGAGCGGTCCATCCCAACCCTCCCTCCCGCCGCCCGCCTCTCCGCACAGGTGTCCCACCCGCCCCTGCGGGTCCTGCTTCCTTTTACCTGCTCGGACGCCTCCGCGTTTGCCATGCAGCCGGCGCTCGGGGCTTGCCGCTCGCCGCCGCCGCCGCTTCCAGAGCCGAAGGAGAGGCGCAACCCCCTCCTCTCCGCCTTCCCTTCACTTTGCCCCCGACTCCATCCCTCAGCAGGGCGCTCGCTCTTCACGGACTGCGTCGTCGCCACCAACCGGGAGCGCTCCGCGGCTCTGCCTCGGCTCTTCCTCGAGCTCTCCCGGCGACCAAGCGCCGGAGGAACGGAGGGCGAGGGGCGAGCGCCTCGCCTCAGGGGTTTTCTCCCCCCTCCCCCGGGTGGAGAGAAGGCGCGAGGCAATAGTTGCCAAGGCGCCGGGCCGAGTCTATTTAACTTCAGCGGCGCGCTGGTCATCATAATAAATGAGGATGGAAAGCGCGCACGCGCTCCCTGATCCCTTGTGGAGAGGGTTTTTTTTCCCCCCTTCATTCTCCCCCCCCCATAAGCCCCTGAGGGACCATCAGGCGGGAAACCGATTGAGGGCAGAGTTGGTGGCGGGAGGGAAGGAGGGGGAGCGGGCGAGCAGCAGCAGCACCAACCAGCGAGGGAGTTTCTATAAGCCGTTGCGCACGTTCAGTTCCCCAGCAGCTCTGACAGACTTTTCCCCTCAGGCCTGGGTCTGCCTGATGAGGCAGGACCCTGAGGTGGTGGGCTATGAAGCCACGTGCTGTGGAGCTTCAGATGGGGGGTGCCGCCTTTGAATATTTTCCTCTGAGAAATGGGCCCTGTAGAAAGGAAACCAGCACATCAAGGGATGAAATTTTAGGCTACCTGTTTTGTCTGCTGTGCTGATTTTCCCTTTCCTCAGAGTTCGAAAGCTCTCCGTCTAAACCAACCCCCTAGCCAACACGAAGTAACCCAGAGGGGAACATACAGGACCTTTCCACACTGCACTGTTATAGTGCTATCATTCCACTTTCAACATCCTAAGGATGGTGCAGTTTAAGGAAGGGCATTTAGAATTTTCAACCCAGAGAGCTCTTTGGCCTCAGTAAATTACAAACCCCAGAATTCCACAGGAGGTTGAAAGTGGGATCATAGCACAATAACAGTTTAGGGCAAAAATGGCCTCAGACTTCTTTCAGAAGATTTCCACACGACACTCTTATAGCGTGATGATTCCACTTTCAACTTCCTATGAAATCCTGGGGTTTGCTGGTCCCTCCCGAAACTGCAAACCCCAGGATTCCATAGGAAGTTGAAAGTGGAATCATCATACTATAAGAGTGTCGTGTGGAAATGGCCTCAGATGCTTTAATGAAGGAGAATCCAGTCAGTTTTCTGGGGAGTCCATTCCACAGCTGAACAATGCTTGGTAAGATAACATTGGTCATTTGCATCCATGGGTTCATGTCCTGCCCTCTGGACAACCAGTAAACAAGCTCACTCCCGTTTCCATATGATCGCCTTTAAATATTTGAAGATTGTAATTGTATGACCTCTTGCTGTTCCTTTTGGCTGAGCTAAGAGGGCAGCCAGCGTGGTATAATGGTTTGAGCATTGGACTACAACTCTGGAAACCTTCAAATCTCCACTCAGCGATGCACTGGGTGACTTTGAACAAGTCACACTCTCTCATCCTCAGAGAAAGACAAGGGCAAACCCCCTTCTGCCAAGAAAGCCCTGTGATAGGTTCCCCGTAGGGTCACCATCAGTTAAAAATAACTTGAAGGCACATGAAAACAACAAAAATATATCCAATTCCCTCAACCATTTCTCCTAAGGTTTGGCTTCTAAACTTTTACCTTCTTGGTTGTTGGTTGTCCTCCTCTGGACATGTTCCAGAACTGGACACAGCATTGCAGGTGATTCTGGTCAAACCAGAATAAAGTGCTACCTATAAGTCACCAGATTCTATCTTTATCTTGGAAGCTAAATGGGGTCAGCTCTGGTTAGTACTTGGATGGCAGACCACCAATTAATACTCAGTTCTGACTACATTTCAGAGGAAGGAATTAGCAAAACCATCTCTGCGTATTCCTTGTCTAAGAAAACTCTTTGAAATTCATGGTGTCGCCATGTGACTTGAAGACCACTCATAGTCATAGTTCAGAATAATTTGGCGTCAGAAAGGCTTCTCTAACTGCAATGCATTTGCCTATGCATAGTTATGTTTAGGGCTACCTGCATACATCTCAGCTTATCAATATCATGAACCCTTGTCAACATCCCAAAAGTTCAGAAAACAGTACTCTTCTGATTTTTTTTTCTTAAAGTCTACATAGAATAAATAGACAACCTGTGAGTCTCCACATGTTGACAAAGTACAGCTTCTTTCATTGCTGACTTCTGGCCATGCTAGCAGGGGATGATGGGGAAGATCACCCAGCAACTTCTAAGGGGGCTATGTTTCCCCCACTGCTGCTTTAAAGACTGGCAGTTCTGTACATGCCCACTTGGAAGTACATCCTATTCATTTCAATAGGACTTACTCCCAGGTAAATAGGAACAACCTTGCAACTTAGGTGTCTTGCATTGTCAGCAGGCAAAAGATTAGAAATAATGTTTCTTTACAACAAAAACAGGTATGTTATTTCATAAATGTGACACTGAGCAAGGGTGAAGACATATAGAATGATTGTCAGTCTGTTCCCACACTTGTAATCCTTATTTATATTATTGACTAAGCAGCTTATGATTTTAAAGTAACATTAGTGGTGGGCCATATCATCAACTGGCAACGTAACCTTATTAATCCGCTTTAGCTGTGGCAGAGCAAATACTGGATTGTGCCACCACAACTATATTCCAGGTAAATTAGAAAAGGAATAGGTAAGTGACCATATCACCATTTCCTCTTTTGCTCTCTGAGAAAAATGAACATTAATTTCATGACACTGTAGAATTTGGTTAGATCAAACTGTACATGGAGATACTCAACAGGTTTATAATCAAGCATCTTCAAATGAAGCAGCTGTTAACTTTGAGGAACACCACTGTAATTTCTTCACAGATGGATGAAGGCATCTTTAGTAGTTTATCCACCAACTATAAGTAATTTCACTTTTTATATTATTAAACATATAACTAAACATGTAATTTTACATCTGCTAAATAACAAAAATATACATCTGCATTCGTGTGTATCCAGATTTAATGTACTGAAATTATTCCTAGGTGAGTGGATATGGATAGGACTGAAGGTTACATTTCCTTTAGCTTTATTCTTATTAACAGCAGAAAACGCACAAAACCATGCAAGTCCTAAATAACCAGAAATTAAGATGTGAAAAAAATGTTTACTGAAGTCTACTGTGATTGTCTTGAAATAACACCCAGTTTTCTTTAAAAGGGGGGGGGGTGACTACATTTTAGCCAATGATTTGCAATAGATTATTTCTTAATAATATTAAGAAGACAAATATGTCATGTGTGCACTTGCAGGTTTGTCTTGGTCTTAGAGATGTGAATGGTATATAAAGTAAAAACAAGAGTGGTGATTTTCCCCATGTACAGAATAATAATGGGAATTTAAAAAAGTAACAAAACTGAAGTTCAAGAGTGGCTTGTGGTTTGAATCTGTGAGGTGTCTCATCTGGACACCTCATGACATCACACCACATGAGCTGCTGATGCTGAGGCTAAACAAGCTTCCCATTACCTTTCAGTCTACCAGTTCTCTGAACATGACACTTTCTAGACTTGAAATTTCAATTCATTCAAATGAACAGATACAAATTCTAAAGGTACCCACAAGGTGAGTTTGATGATGAGGGAGGATCAAAAAGTGAGTTTGAATTCCAGCTTGATTGGCTGAGATGAGCAAGCTCAAAGGAGGAGAGAGAGGGAGAAAAAACCAAGGACACCCATGGAATTCACATTTATTCCACTGCAAAGCTGGTGAGAAAACATCCTGCGGTGTTTTATAGCATTCATAGACTCTTTCTCAGGTATCCATTAAGATCCTAACATTTTTATGCAACGATCAGTGCCAGAAAATATATTTACCAGGAGAATTCCCAGAAGATATGCCACTAGTATCTAGACACAAAACGTAGACTGGCTTCTGTAGTTCTACAATTCTGCCTACAACTCTCAGATCAGAAACGGGAAGGGATTATGTTTCAGCTATAAAGAATAGAAAATATTTACCTTACGGCAGAGGGGGGAAAAACACAGGACACATATCAGTAAAGGTCCAAAACAAAACAAATAAAAGCACTGTGAGCTGTATAAGGCCTACAGGACCTAAATATGTTAAAGTTACCAGATCCCACCTGATCTTGAAAGCTAAGTAGGGCCAGCCCTTGTTACTTGTGGGATGGGAGACTGCCAATGAATACCAGGTGTTGTAGATCAGTGGTTCCTAACCTGGGGTCTATGGATTCCTGGGGGTTCATGAAGCTCTTACAGGGGGTCTGAGAAACCCTGCTGCTGCACACCAACAGCTGTGGTAACAACAGAGGCATAGTGGTGAGGGGGGGCTGTGGGTGCTGAAACTGCAAACAACGAGCAGTTTCAGTGCCTGCACCCCCACTCCTCTGCCACGTCCCTGACAAAAGGGGTACGGTGGCAGGCTTGGGTGCGACACACACACACACACCTGCTGCCATTTCTCTCGGTCCCCAGACCTCCTGATGAAAGGGACACAGTTGCAGATGTGTATGTGCACCCAAACTGCAAACAAGAGAACAGTTACAGCACACACACACCACATATACACACTGCCACATCCCTGACAAAAGGGACTCAGTGCCAGGCATATGCATTCACCCAAATGATGACTCTGAAGACCAGTGTTTGAATCCTCACTCAGCTGTAGAAACCCACTAAGTGACTTCAGGCAAGTCCCATGCTCTCAGCCTCAGAGAAGGGCAAAGGCAACCAATCTCACCAAGAAAATGCCCATGATAGGTTAGCCTTAGGGTCACCACAAGTCAGTTTTCAAAGGGAGAGACATGATGGCTAGAAAGACCCCCCCCTTTGCTCATCAGCAGCACTTTTCTGTTGTGTGCCTTCAAGTCACTTCAGACTTATGGCAACTCTAAGGTGACCCTTTCACAGGGGTTTGGTTTGGTTTTTATTTTTTCTTTGCTAGAAAGATTTGTTCAGAGGGGGCTTGCCTTTGCCTTCCTCTGAGGCTGAAGGAATGTGACTTGCCCAAGGTCAGTCACCAGTGTCTGAGTGGGGATTGGAATCCTCCAGAAACCTTGATAGATAGATAGATAGATAGATAGATAGATAGATAGATAGATAGATAGATAGGTATTTGAATATTTAAATAAATTTTTGAATATTTAAATCTACATTGAGTTAAATCTTGGGGATCTCTGGCAGCAAATTATAATTACAGTGGGTCTTTGGTAAAGAAATGGTTAAGAACCATTGCTGTAGATTGTTTTTCAGAGAAAGGAACTGGCAAAACTACTTCTGAGTATTCCTGGCCTATGAAAACCCTATGAAATTTGTGGGGTCACCATAAGTTTATAGGTGACTTGAAAGCACACACACACAGGCACACACACAAAGCCAGTGCCAGCTTACAGTCTGAAAATGCAAGTACAAAAGAACCTGGAAAGACTGGTTGGTTTGTATTGTGAAAATGACACTTTTCTAACCCATGGATCCTGCAGTGGGCCTCAACCCTAATGATTTTTTTTAATATTCAGTTTTTAAAATAAGGATCTTCTTAGCTGTAGCACTGTGGTTAAGGAATACCCTATCCTTAGACCCCTGATTGGTGCTAGTACTGGTCTTATTTAGGGGGTCAAGTTAAGACCTAGCTGTTTATTCAAGCCTTTGGTATTTACTGACTGCTGCTCAGTTTTGGTCTATTTACTTAGCTTTTGAATACTAATTTTATGTTGTTGTTGATGATAGTGACATAATTATTTTATGTTTTTATGTTGAGTTTTTTTATTGATTGTATCCTGCTGCAGTATAGGGTCAGTTAAAAATAGTTTGAAAATAAAAGAAAAATTCTACCTTCCTTGGAATGTTGTCTCTAACAATATGTTTTTACAGTAATCCTTTGAGAGAGAAGAAATAGCTCTGTATTAATTTGTGGACATATCCAAAGATTCTAAGGATGATTCTTTTTAAATTTTCTAGTGCAAATTCTACAGGAAAAAAAATATGAAAAAATACAAATAAGTATCCTAAACTTTGAATGGATATGTCAGTCAAGGCATATTTTAAAACAAACAAACAAAGCCTGGAAATTTGTTTTGAAAAAGTAATTAATTGTTGTTATAAACTGTTATGCATCCATATCCCCAAATGTTACTATTATATTTACAATATTTTAAAAAGTTACTCTTTACTTTCATACTTCCTCAAAGTAACAAAATTAATTTTTTTAACTACTGAAAAACCCAAATCTTATACCTTTTAACAATATCTGAGGCAAAAATTCATATTAAATAGTTTTTGCATACTTTGTCTCCCTTTAAAAAATGTAACTGCTGAGGTTGCAGTTTGAAGAGAAGACTGGGGAGGGAGTGGAGGAGGTCCTTTATTTTATTTTCAACATCTCATTTCTGGCAAGAAACATCAGACCATGAAAGCAGAAGTCCTGGGAAAAAACAAACAAGTCCCAAGTGATTTTGAAGCCCACAGATATTGGCTGGAACTATGAAAAAAAGGGTGGAAAATTTTCAGAGAAGAACAAGACAATAATCTTGGTGTTAGCACCTGTCTCAGTTTTTTTACCAAGTGTCCTATAAAGTTTAATGACAAGTTATTTTTAGTTAGAGAAGTTAATCCGGCCCATTGTCTAAAATAATAGTCAGATCTGTATTTATTATAGTGTTCATGTATAGAGCTGGGATGAACAACCTTTGGCCTAATTTAAAAAGCCTTTACTTCCAGTAAAAGTTAATTGTCTCCCAGAAGCTACTAGAGAGAGGAAAGAGGGTAACAGAGCCAGATGGGGGCAGGGGAGAGAGTCAAAATAGTTTGGAAAAACTGCTATCTTAGTTCAGGGATTTTGGGGGATGTGATCCAAAAAAGTAACTTAACCAAGTTCTGGGGCAGGAGGATGGCACAGAAAGAGGGGGAACATTTAGTTTTAGCCTACTTTTAGTTTGAGACCTGCTCACTCGTCCCTTTGGTTGAAACTCACACTGATGTACATCACCTAACAGATTACCCTTCAAGGAAACAATCTGGAGAGAGAGACAAAAGTCTTCACTTATGATATACCATAATGGATGGATGGTGACATGTATCCCAGTGACAGCATGAACTGCATAGCAGTTATTAATGCACATATCGAAGGCAAAAATGAGTCAACATAGTATAATGGTAACAATGTAGTATTTGGTCTGGGGAGACTCAGGTTCAAATGCTGTCTGAGTCATAAAGATCACTGGATACCTTGCACCAGTTAATGTTATTTTGCTTAACTTACTTTGTAATGTTATGAAGATTAAATCAGGGCAGGAAACCATGTGTGTTGCCCTGATCTCCATGGAAGAAGAATGAGGTTAAAAAAAGACTGGGGCCCTTTCTGCAGGATGATGGCATCCTGGCATGGGCTCACAAGATCTCATTGTGGTCCCGCTCTTCTCACATCGCCAGCCAACACAATCGTGGGATATATCATTGATGAAGAAACTCTATCAATGACCCCCTATCGTGCAAGCCTTCCATTGCAGCTGGCCATGCAGAAGGACCAGAAGCATGATCATATGCTTCCTTCCTCATTGCAGCATGGGAAGCAGGCTGGCTGCAGTGCAGAAGGAAGGAATGTGTCCCTTGCACTTCTTTCCACTGGCAGCTGGTCACTTGCAGAGGGGAGCACTGGGGACACACTCCCATCCCGGCAGAGGTACTGCCGGGATGATGCCCAGAAGACAACAGAGCAACGTAAGGTGAAGAATGGGCCTGAATTAAATCCTTTGATAGATCAGTGTGACTATGTAACATTATGTAAGGACATACCTTTTCTTGGTCTAACTCTCACCTCTTGTATCCAACTGAATCTATGTACTGATGAATGACACTTCCTTAGTGCCACTCTGCAATATCTTCTTACTTGACATGGGACTAAAATGCCGCTGAGGCCTGTATCAAATTACTAGTGCCAGCTAAAGTAGACTGTTTAAATCAGTGGGATTTACATTTTCAATTCAGCAGTTGATTCAGTGGACATCTCTCTTTTGCAGATTTGATACTAGGTTCAACCTTAATCCCAGAAACCATTTATAAATATGGATTAAACAGGACACCAGAAGAATAGGGTGCCAGGTAAATATACATGAACAATTATTAATATTGATAACGTAACCTCTTTGAGTTTTTGATTAGGTCCAATGTGTGGGCGAAACCCTAAGGAAGGGGCTTACTATTTCATTTCTGAAAATAAGAAAAAGATGGACAGGAGAGCAGCTGCCAAGGATAAGAATAAGAATAAAGTCCTTGTCACCTTGGCAGAACCAGTGTGATATTGTGGTTTCAGCACTGGACTACAGCTCTGGAGACCAGGGTTCAAAATGCTGCTTGGCTGTGGAAAGCCACAGATGACCTTGGGCATATCACATTCTCTCAGCCTCAAAGGAAGGCAAAGACAACCACTCTGAACAAATCTTGGAAAGAACACCTCATGATAGATTTGTCTTAGGGATACCATAAGTTGAAAATGACCTGAAGGCACACAACAGCAACATTTTGGCCATTTCCACCCTACATATTATAGTGCTATTATTCCACTTTCAACATCCTATGGAATCCTGGGGTTTGCAGTTTAGAGAGGGGCATTTAGAATTTTCAGCCAGAGAGCTCTTTGGCCTCAGTAAACTACAAACCCCAGAATTCCCCAGAATGTTGAAAGTGGAATAATAGCACTGTTAACACTGTAGAGTGGAAACGGCCTATGTTAGACATGTTACATTAAGAGTCTGGAATAAACATAAAATGAGATTATGCACTAAAATACATTTATGGATTTTACCACATGAAGCTATATATTTAAGAGGGAAATAACTGTTAAAGATCATTGGTTAACATATAGAGATATATTAATGATGGAAAAAGGATAACTTAGAATGAAATCAAATGAGAAAGGTTATGATATTTTATGGTTTTCTTACAGACAATTGTCTGAACATTTTAAAATGGACAAAAAATTATTGTTTTTGAAATGTCTAAGTCTGAGTTTGAAGAATCATTATGTACTGAGGATGAACATTTAATAGCCAAAATATCTAAGTTATTGTTGAGAACACAGAAGATGAACATGTAAAAGACTGTATGATTAAATGGGCACAAAATGTGGGCCATCATATACAGATGGAACAATGGGAACGATGTGGACAACAGCACTAAAATTTATGTTATGATCTGATGTATAGGTGCCATTTAACACCAGAAAGGTTGTCTAAAATGTACAAATGTACTCATATTTGTTAGAAATGTGAACAGAAGGAAGGTACCTTTTTTCACATGTGATGATGTGAGAAAGCAAAAAAAAAGTGTTGATGCATTGACTGACAGAAGACATTTTGAAATTAAAGATTCAATTAAACCTGAACTTTTTTAAAAACTAGGATTGAAGAAAGACAGTTGTATTAAAGTTGCTTGCATCTATGTAGCAATAACAGTTACATTTCTATACTGCTTATCCAATGTGTTAGCTAATTGCCCCCAACAAGCTGGGTATTCATTTTGCCAACCAACAGAAGGATGGAAGGCTGAGTCAACCTGGAGCTCTGCAGGATCAAACTCACAATGTTTTGGCTTTAGTATCTTCATTTAACCACTGTGCCACCAGTGGCACAAGTCACCTGTTGACTTATGGCAACCCCATGAATTTCATAGGGTTTTCTTAGGCATGGAATACTCAGAGGAGACCCAGCATGGGGTAGTGGTTTGAGCATTGGATTACATCCCTGGAGACCAGCTTTTTATTTCCCTACTCTGCCATGGAAATCCACTGGGTGAGCTTGGGCATTCCATACACTCTCAGCTCCAGAAAACCCAATGATAGGTTCACCTTAGCATTGACATAAGCTGGAAATGACTTGAAGGCACACAATAACAACAACAACAACAACAACAACAATGAAAGACAATAAAACATGCTGTTACTCTTTATATAATTAGTTCTCATTCATGAGCTACTGAACTCTCCCAATAAATTGTTTGACTTGGCAGCTTCATTTTTTGAATTTTCAACTTGCTCTATAAAATTAAATCTCCTGATTAGTTTATCCATCTTTCTGTCTTCCTTTCCAGTCAACTGTGGCTTAGCATCTCCCTCAAGCTTCAGGCATCTCTTCACTCCATCTGTCTTCTCATTCCTCACAGTCCACATCATTGCTTTTCAAAGACATTTGTAACAGTTTTCACTGTTTTCTTGCTCAGAGCTCTTGCCTGTTTTTAAAAAATGTATGCACCATTGCTTTGAATGGACTGTTGAGATTTTCCTTATTTGCATCATTTCAGGAAGATAGTTTCAGTGGTCTATTATTTCTCATAAGGTAACAATATAGATAAAGTACCACTGATGATTTCTGGCAAGGGAAGAATTTAGATGATCATTCCTGGCAGTTTTATTTTTTTTATTTATTATGTTTGTTTAATTTTATTTTATTGAAGGTGCTTTAAGCCTTTGAGGTAAACCAGAACAGAAGTTTTATGAGCCACGTGTCTATGCTCAGAATATATCAAAGTATAAAATCTAGTTTAATGTTAGAAGAGAAAAACCCTGTGCTAGTGGAGTTCTGACTTTTTTTTCTTCTGTAGCATGCACATTTGCGCATTTGTTCTTATTCCCCTAGACATGCTAATACTTGTACAGCTGATTGTACAGCCTCCTGAGAACCTGTAAATTTCACTGGATTCCTTTTCTGTACATAAAATGGAACCAGGCATCTGTGAAAGCAATGCCATTCGTTTTAGCAGAGTAACACAACTGCATACCCTTCAGCTTTTCACAAGAGAAAACCAGGGCATATGTGGCCAAACAACATCTGAGTGTGATCAGCTTGGCAAAGGTTATTAATGAGGAATAACAGATAAGCTAGGAGAGGCTGCAGCCATTTGTTTTTGCCTTAGTCTCCAGGGAAAGCAGCCAGCATAGAGTAGCGAGTTGAGCATTAACTATGACTCTGGGGACCGGGGTTTGAATTACTACTTGGCCATGGAAACCCACTGGGTAACCTTGGTAAGTCAGATTCTCTCAGCCTCAGAAGAAGGCAATGGCAAAACCCTTTCTCAGCAAATATTTTCCAAGAAAGCCCCATGATAAGGCTGCCATAGGTCAGAAATGACCTGTAGGCACACAACAACAACTACAACCACAACCAGGGAAGGGCAAGATTTTGCCTCTCCTCTGCCTCCCCCCACTCAGTTAACTGAGTGCAAACTCCTCCTGCACTTTGAACTCAGTTTGCAGCAAAGGAAGTAAGCAGTGGAAAAAAAGAGAATGGGAAAGGAGAGAGAAACTGGGACATTTTAAAAGCAGTTGAAAAAGTGGGACAACAGAGGTTTAATTGGGATGGTTCCTGCCAAAGTGGGACAGTTGAAGGGTGTGGTATTAGATACTTGCCATTGCTACCAATACAAGGACTATTTGGAAGACAATTACACTTTTTATTAACCCCAAGATTGGAGTTTTGCAGAAGGGAGTCTCTGAAGAACTGTACTTTGAAGGAAATATCATGCCCAAGGCAAGATGAAAGAAGAGTGAATGTAAATAAAAACGTTAAAATAAATCAATACATTTAAACCTTCTCCATCACTGAAATCTGCAGTTTGCTGTTTAGCCAGATCTTCTTAGCTTTCTTGTTGAGGTTAAAGACTTGCTGTCCAGGCTTGGAATTTTCCCTTTTTCTATCACAATCAGAACAGAACTAGCCCTTGTGCTCCCATGATGGCTACCTCTTCTTCCACTGTCATCACTTCTTCCATCTCCTATGGGAGTTATTATAAATAGCTATAAAACATGGGTGTAAAAATACAAATAACAGACTATAGTTTTAAAATAAATGTGGAGATAGCAAAGCTTAGTCAATGGAGTAATAGTTAAAACAGATCAGATACAAAGGAAGAAAGTACTGCTTGATTAACTATTTGAAAGCTTACTTTAAAAATCTGGAATAGAGAGCAACCCATATTTCCCAATTGTCATATGGTGACTACATAAAATAAAAAATATCATCTCAAAATCTGCCTTCACAATTTGTGGAACTGATGAAGTTGAGTAACATCTATTTCACATAGATCAACATAAGAGAGAGAGAATACTTATTCATAGGCACACAGAAGAGTACCTCTGCACATTCTCTACTATTAGAAGAAGTTTGGAAATAAAAGCTAAGTCAGTTTGGAAGTATTTGCCATTTCTGTAACACCTTTTGCCCCTAAAGACATCCAAAGTATTTAGAAAATTTAACAAGTTGATGCAGGAATAGCATAAGCTGTCCTCACTGGGATGCATTTTGGCAGATTGGAGGTTACTGTGTCCAATAGAAACGAAGGAGGAACTCCTTGCAGGCATATGAAATAAAAGGATGAATGCCAAAACTGGGTTATCACTCCTCATGTTACAAAACTATTACAAAACTATTACAGTGGGCAAGGGGTGTTCCCCTCAGTTAGATCTGTTTTCACAATTTCTGTCACTGTAATGTTAGGTGTTACGCCTTTTCTACTTTTCATTACTTTCATGTATTGGAGAAAAAGGTCATAGGTTGAATATCAAAGATGGTGGCAAGACCTAGGTGTAATCAGTTCTGTTCCAGTTCTTTATGTCTGCGGTAATTCTATACCGTGAGGTTTACCTATGAGAAGATCTGTGAAGGACTGTACTGAAAATCAGCTATTATTCTCCTATCTGAAAATTGTTACATAAAGGAAATCTCGATAACAATATTTTTATCTACTGGTGAGTCCAAGAAAAACTGACCCCTCCAGACACACAAAGCATATATTTTTTAAAAAATGAAATGAAAACTAGAATGAGAGCCTAGCACTCTGCCAATATGGCTTACGAAGTCTTCTTTGTAGCAAATGCATACCAAATTGTATCCTGCAGAGATCTCACTGAGACGTGGAGAAATCAAAGCATTTGAATGAAGAGTGGAAAATTTGACCAAACTATGATTTTTATCTTTTGTTATAGACCTTTATGCACTCTGTCATTGGAGGTTACATAGCCAGTGATAGTTCCATAGCCAGTGATGGTCTCTTTCTCTGTAAATGTATCTAGTCCTTCTTAAAATACCTTCCAAGATGCCAGACATCACTACATTTTTGTGATAGCAAATTCCAGGGCGTGCTGTGGGAAGGCATTCCTTCCTTTATCTATCCTGAATCTGCCACCATTGAGTTTCAGAGGATGGTATTGGCTTCTAGCCTTATGACAGAGTCTCCATCTATTTTCTTCACACTCCACATAATTTTATACTCATCTGTCATGTGCCCCTTTACATGCTTTTCCCCCTCACTAAGCTAGATGCAGGCAATGCCTGCTTTTTTTCTGAATCTATGGGGGATTTATGTGACTTGTTTTCCACATTCCAGGTTGGATTAAAAAGAGATGTGTGTGGCTCGAAAGAAGCCAAGCTGCAAGATGAACACTCTATGGTAGAAATGGGAAAGAGCCATGGTTTAAATTTACCCCAGCTCTACAGTATCTTTTCTTAGGTACAGTGATCAGAACAATGTAGAGTTTTCCAGATATGCTCCAACCATAGATCTGTATAAAGACAGTATCATACTGGCAGTTTTAGTTCTGTTCCCTTTGGAATTATAACATTCCCCCACATCAGCTACAGATTGGGCTAACGTTTTCACTGAGCTATCTGCCTCAATGCCAAGGAGAAAAACTTCTCCTTAATTTCTTCACATCATGCATAAAGTTCTGTCATAACAGCCCCCCACTTTACTTGCCTTTCTTCTCAGCTGACCCCTAAATGTTGTAACACTTCCTCATAGTACAACAAAATCCAAAATCCACAAGCAGTGGTATTGTTTTTTTAAGCATGATTGTCTTATTCATCAGGAAAAGATGTTAAAAATCATAGAGGAGAAAAATGATGACAACCCTGGAGTCACAAGCCTACATTCTGTCTGAGATGTTGTCAGTTAAGATGGTACTGAGGGATTTCAATACAGGCAGGGACCACTCCCCCTTTTTGGCCACATGAGAACTAGAAACATAGAACAAAACAAGGTAATAACATTTCAACTCCCATTCGCAACAGAAAAGTAACTTCTTTTCAACTTCTGTTGCTAACGGGAGTTGGAATTTTATTACTTTTTATTGCTCTTTGTCTCTAGTCCTCAGGTGGCCAATAAGGGGAGTGGCAACTGCCTGTATCAGAATTTTTCAATACCATCTTAACTGACAACATCTCAGAAAGAATATAGGCCTGTGGTTCTAGCGTTGACTTCTGTATGATTTTTAACACCTTTGCCTGATGAACAATATAACGAAGTTTCAAAAGCTTGTGTAATGTATTTTATTCTTTGGAGTTAGCCTCCCCCTCCAAATCCACTGCTTATGGATTTTGTATTTTGTTGTATTTCACTGCATGGCCAATACAACTACCCAGGAATATTTCTTTCCTAATAGGGGAATTTCTTTAGCCTCCTGATCATTTTGGTTGCCCTGCAATGTTCTTTTTGTGAAGTAGTGGCCAGAACCATACACTATATTCTAGTGAGATTGCACTATAGAATGGTATGAAGGTAATTCTTACAGTGCAAATCAGCAGATTTGGTCTCTGAATGGTTAGAAACAGCCAATTAACATAAACTATGTTTAATAGAGTAAATGAAACCCTGTCCCACTCCCAAATACTACAGCAATTCTTTCTTTTATAGTTGTCCATCTCGAAGATAAGACAGTAAATATTATAGATGTGTCTTTGCCAAGATGGATTCATCTACATTTTCCAAAAAGTATCAAAGCCAGCTGCAAATGAGGTGCTTACCTATTTATAATTTTTCAAGTGGCAAAACAATTTCTTGGTCCAATAGTCCTAGCATTAGCAACAGGATGACTAATAGCTAAGAAGACAAAGATTGGTGATGAATGATTTCACTTTACACCCAGCTGGAGTGTCTGCAATGAGCAGTGCTTGGCAGCAGCAGCAGCAATTCTAGTCAATGGCCTGGCGTGCTGTGTATTTGTCTTACTATAAAATCCCACAGTATGAACAGTAACATACTAAAGTGCTGCCTTTCTTTGCATTCTAATCAGAGCACAGTGGCAGTGAAAGAAGGAACTTTCATGCTAGAAATTATTCCATATGGGGAGGGGAAAGGGGATGAAAACAAAACAGATAGGATTGCATTGCATTGCCTTTATAGAAATTTATGGCATGGCTGCATTTGGGATACTTTTCTGATCACCCCATCTCTGGGGAAAAAAGATGGATATCAGAGAGCTGGCTGGGTATTCTTTGCATGGCATTTGCCATGCAAAA
The DNA here is from genome assembly GCA_948474755.1 of Ctenosaura bakeri. Classification (NCBI taxonomy): domain Eukaryota; kingdom Metazoa; phylum Chordata; class Lepidosauria; order Squamata; family Iguanidae; genus Ctenosaura; species Ctenosaura bakeri. Next base: position 175,337 of record CAOLHI010000397.1, read on the forward strand.
GAGCCTCCAGAGCGTCGCATGATTGCGAGGAGCATTTCAGACAACGTCCTCGTAATCACGCGACACTGCCAGGACTGGCAGGCGCTGATTGCGCACTTTCATTTTTGGCTTGTAGCTTGTAGCCAAAAATGGTACACGATCACACATTGCTCTGGGGCCCCACGTGCACTTACCTTGCATGCAGAGCTCTGCAGCCATGGCCCTCACACTCCTCCCCCAGCGCAGCCTGGGAAAATACCTGGCTGAGCTGCGGAAGGAAGAGGCAGAGGCTTTATGCTGCCTACCAGGAAGCAGGCAACTCCTGTGGTGCCAAAGCAGCGGGGACGCGAGAGCCCCTTGTAAGAGGCTGCTCATGTGATCCCTGCGCCCTGGCACTGAACAAAGGTAAGGTGCAGAAAGGGCCCGAGTACTGTGAGACAGTGATAAAAAATGTAATTAAGTGGAATACTAAGAATGAGCAAAACAAGCCTATAAACATGTTCTATATGTATGTTAGACTTTATGATTTGGGTGGCATGGTTAACTTTGGTATGATAAAGTTAAAGCACATGATAACTCTTAAGGAGGGGAAAAATCTTGATTGGTTTGTTTATATACAACTTGAAGAACAAATTTGATAAAGATAAGAGAAATGCAGCCATAATGGTTCAAGAAAATGAGTGTTACTTATTGCTGGACAAAGACGATGACCATGTAATTTTAAAAGTGTATAAATGATTTTTTGAAATTAGGACAGAAAATGAGTCTGTAAAAGAGTACATATTATGGTGGGCCGAAAATTTTATATGTGATCTCCATATGAATATATGGAGAAAAATGTGGTCCAAAGATAGATAGATAGATATAACCTGTATAAGATGATGTAAAGATGGTATTTAACCCCAAACAACCTGTTGAAAATGTCTAAGTATGTTTCAGACCAATGCTGGGAATGTCAAGATAAAGAGGGCTCCTTTTTTCATATCTGGTGGACTTGTAAGAAGGTGAAAAGTTACTGATATCTCTCTCTCTCTCTCTCTCAATCTCTTTCTCTCTCTCTTTGTAATGTTACCAAAAATCTTCTTGTTGGGCATAATGGATAAAGAACTGGATAATAAACATGGATCACTTCTTTTATGCATGACAACAGCAATTGTAGGCAACAAGTAGGAGGTAAGTAGAATAAATCATTTGTCTGATTAGACACACTGAGCAGGTATAGCTATACAAATTGGCGACCTCACAGTTTCTGCTTTCTACCCGCTCAATAGATTCTAGCCTTTTGTTAGAAATGGCTTGTAAATAGATTTAGCAATGGACCAGGTTCTAGCGGGTTAATTTTTAAATCAACAGTTACTCTGTGTAGCAGACTCTCATTGCTTTACAGTGGTGGTTAGAAGATCTAATGGTAGCTAGTCTTATAGACTAAAAGGGGAGTATAAAATGTTGGTCAAGCTGATTAGGAATATGTAAAAAGAATCTAGGTTAATATCTAAATAAGATGATACAATTGAGCTTTTGTTAGTGGAACTAAAAGGATGTGTGTATTTGGAAATATGGATCAAATCAGATATAGATGCAATGACAACCTGAAAAACTTTATTGTTTTTATATTTATACACACAGACACACACACATTGTTATTATTGCATACTTCTTTTTTTTTGGATACTTGTTTTTGTTGTGATAATGCCAAATATATAAAAGACATAAATAAATAAATAAATAAATAAATAAATAAATAAATAAATAAGAAAGATCTTACTGGTGTTGCAGACTTGATTCAAATTATCATCTCAAACCTATCAACCAGACACACATTGATTTTGTTTTAGTGCTAAAGGCTAATTAGATTAATGTTAATCACATAATTCTACTCCATTGAGCTTCCAGCTGTGTTTGAAATAGCTGACATATTTTAATCTTTTTTAAAAGAGAGAGTCAGGTTTTTTTAATGCTTTATAGAATGCAATATTTTGGAACAGAAACAGGAATCAGAACATTCACAAAGTTTGACCATTATATTTTAGCAGCTGAAAAGATACATTTAATGAGTTTTTATCTCATATCTCCATAAAACTGAATTACTAAATTCTCAGGGAAGTCAACTAGGAAAGTCAACTTATAGTCAACTAGGAAAATATAAGATAATGTCATAAATTAATGTACAAATTAAAACAGCAGAGTAGATGAAAGATAAGATAGCTAAATATCCAATCAATGACTGGATTGGAGGTGACCTTCAGCCCTTCAAATGTTTTAGAGTACTCTTCCTTTAATTCTTTACCAGTAGTCACCCTGGCGGGGGCTTCTAGAAGTGGAAGTACAAGCCATCTGTACTCATGAATTAACAAGGGTGGTCTTTAGCTCAGGGGCAGAGCATATGCCTTGCATGCTGAATGTTCCTGGTTGAATTCTTAGTAGCTCCAACTGGGTTAAGGGAAAAATCCTGACTGAATCCTAGAGAGAAAATGCCTGATCAGTGCAGTAGGCAATGCTGAGCTAGAGAGACCAGTCATATGACTTGGTAGAAAGCAGTTTCACATGCTCACATGGGTTCAGATTGGAAGTCATATGAGTCTCCCTTGAGAAGTGTAACCGAAGTCTGGCTATAAAAGGCAAAGTTAGATGTGTCATAGAAGGACGCCTGGTAATGTTTTCAATTCTTGAGTATAAACATTTAAGAAAAGGTGGTCCTCTGTGAATAGTGCCAGTGATGGAGCAAAAGCCCAAAGCATGAGCAAGCAATCTCTTATTTCCTGTTGACAACACAATTTTCCTCAGAGATAATCCATCAAGGATTGCAGGAGATTGTATTGCAGAAATTATTTTGCCCATACCTTTGTCTGCATAGAAATGACAGCAAAAGCCTACAAATGGTCTTTCAACTTCTCAGTATAAACATCACCATCAATTTAACATTATGGTTTTTTTTCCTCAAAGCAAGTCTTTTTTAAAGTCTTCCAGGGAAACTTTTAGGGCAAGAGCATCATTTTATGCAATAGCTTTCTATGCTATCAATTTAGCACTCCAGCAGTGCACAGGGGAGTCAGAAAACACATTGGACAAGTGTTCTGAAGCATACAGCAAAATGATACAATTTGCTTGTTTCAAAAATTGAAACCCAATCATGCCAACCTGGCATGGTGTGGACTTCCAGAAGAGTAAAGAGAGAGAGAGAGAGAGAGAGAGAGAGAGAGACTGTTACAAGTCAAGTATCTTTATGCATATACACTGCAGGATTCAGACCTGTAACAAAAGCAGTTTTAAAAAATCAATAGGCAGAGTACAACAACTGAGTCAAACCAGGTTTTCTGATTTGAGAGCAGGCAACAAGAAGTGTGGTTTTCATCCATGAACATCCAAGAGATATGACAACTTTGTTTAAAGAAAATGCATGTATCTTACGTGAGGGCTAGTGTTACCCCGCGAGCAGACTCCATCTTGGGGATTATAATTTTGATATTAAAATGCATCTGAACCAGAGGTGACTGGGTTGGTACATAGACAGTCAGGCTAGTGATTGGACAAAAGATCAAAGACTTGAAACTTCCCCTGTCATGTCTCCATAGGAAACCTCGGAAAGGCATGTAGGCACAGGTAATGGGCCATCAGCACAACAATACTTTGGGGAAGTTGTCTGATTCCCCCTGGAATGCTTGGAACAAAGCAAGGCAAATCAGGCATCAGGCAGCTATCATGCAGCCATCACACCTTCATCATCCTTCAGCTTCAGCCATTATCCTTTCCAGGAAGAGTGTCTGCTCCCAAGACATTTCTGGCCCTATAACTAGACCCCCTTTTTGAGACTCCATTTTGGAGTTCTCCCAGACTTGACTGGCAGGCTCTCGTTCTGTCAGTTGAGACTCCCCTCAGCACGCTGAGTTTTTCTCTCCACTTGTCTTTCTCCCCAACTGAAGACTTCTGGACAGATACAGTATTACCCCTCTTCACATTCCCTCCACTTTTCCCCTATCAATTTTCACCCCTATCCATTTTGATAGTTCTTGTGTGCTTGCATGAGCATTTGACTCTGAGTGAGTGTGTTTAAATAACTTTTCTAATAAAATATCCCAATTGAACTTTTAGCCTGGTTCTTTCATGATCTGATTCCATAGATATTGGGTTAAAAGATCTCGCTAGGTGTTGCCCTGCCCTCCGCATTGTTAAAAGCTAGTGCTCACAGCATTGTCAGGGCTCTAGGAGCTACTTATCAACATCACACAGAGACATTTGTTAACTAAGGGGATGTTCTTTGTTCAAAGTAGGTATTAAAATATCGATCCAAAGAGAGCAGGATGGCAGGAGATGGCAAACAGGAAATGTGGAGTGGGCGAGGCAAAGGCCCTTGAATTTATTGTTAGCAAGATCCAATGAAAGTCAATGATCTGCCAGTGATAAGGCTATGCTGGATGCTGAAAAGGAGAGAACTGAGCCCTGAATGACATTCTGTGGTATGTGAAGATTAGGATGGGTGTGAGTTAAACCAAACTCAGAGGTGGAGTAGATATATCAGGATCTAATAATAGATGCCTGAATTATTTGCAGACAATGACTGTGAAATATTTAACAATTGCAGGAACAGAATGACTCCCTCTCCCATTGAAATACTTAGGCTAACTACTAGTAGTAGGTTGACAGTAAGCACCATTCTGTTCTGCTGTTCAAAAACAAATGCTTGGGAACAGAATTATTTTGTTCTCAATATATGTGTTTCGCTCTAGGCTTCAGTTGATGGATCCTTGAGTTTTAAGCTTAAATCTAATTGACAGTCCCAACTAGAATAGATCCACTGAATCAATTGCTGAATTAAGCCAATATTCATGAATATCCCATAAATTAAATATGTTTAGTTTAGTGTCTACTCCCAGTCCACCAGTAGGATTTAGGCCCTATTAAAAATCAAAGTAGATCCCACAAATCTGAAGTGTGCTCATTCCTTATTTAGAGTTCAGCTGATCCTGATGAATACATAACTTCTGTGAAGCCAAAGGTTTAAAAGTAATGCGTTCCAAATATGTACCCAACAGAGACCAATAGACAGAGAGACAGACAGGCTTTGATAAACAAGAGGCACAGAGATATGTCAAAATGTTGTCTCATAGAAGGACTGGGCAAAGTGGCTAAGAGTATTTCAAGCAATACAGAGACACTGTTGCATTGTGGTTTGAGTGTTGGACTAGCATTCCGGGAAAACAGGGTTCAAATCTCCACTTAACTATGGAAACCTTCTTGGTGACTGTGGACAAGCCATACTCTCTCAGCCTTGGAGGAAGGAAATGACACAACAACAACAACAACAACAACAAGCAATTACTATCACAATGCAATGAGCTTTGCTCAGATCAAATTAATGTCTTCCCTCTAATATGAACAAAATGCCCAATGCATGGCAGTTATAAAATATGTACTGTTTGCCTTCTAGTAATCTAGGTGGAGATTTCCAACTAAGAAATCACGTTAAGTAGCAGTCAAGTCAAACTTGTTGCAGAGTATATAGGGGGAAAGCCAGAGGAAATTAAGTACGTGTGAGATGAATTGTCTGTTGAATCTTGATTCATGTAAGGTCAAGCATAGGCAATTCTGGCTTACCTGGTTTATTGACCAGGTTCTATATACACTATAGAAAGGGCTCTTAATCCAACTCTACAGTTTTTTTGCTTTTCCTCAGCTAAACCAGAAGAGTCTATATTTAGATTATGCTTAAGGTCAAGGCCAGCTCAAAATGTTCTGTGCTTGAATCAGTTGACAAGATGGTGCCCCTCTCCAACCCCTAAATCCTTGAATACAATTGACCTGAGTGGCAGTTGAATTTTACTTGAATTTTATCACTATCTTGAAGGGCTTTTTGACAAATTGGAATGGCTGAGGATCAGGATAATTAGCATGGGCCTTCTACAGCTGCCCTCTAACATCTAAGGCTATCATCCCATGCTGCTAAACCTATTTAAGGATCTGCCCTGATTAGGAGAATTCTTCCGCAATAAAATGCTTGTCTTATCACTAAAATCAGTCATAATGAAGTTTTAAAGTGGGCATTTATTTCCATTAGACTTGTTTTCAGTAAATTTTCACTGGATGGCATCCAATATATTCAGTACTGAAAGTCATTTAAAGCAAGCAGCTGATGAATTGAATCTGTTGTTTTGGAAATTATGTTTTCTTGGAGTTCCACGAGGCTCAATTCAACAAATGATTTGCATAGACAGACTATAGAGAGAATACCAAAAGATTGCCAATCATAGCATTGGGAAGGATCAACAAATGCAACTATTATGTAAGAAGTAGATGAACAAAAAAGAAAAGAAAAGGGGGGAAGCTAATGAATTCTTCCCTAATGAGCAAATTCCAGCAGAAGAGGGGCACTGCCAAAGTTTTCCTAAACAGCAAAACAAGTCTCCTTCAAACCAGGACAGAGCAACATACAGAAGGAATTCTATTAAATATTTGGTACTGTTCTTTCAAGTCTTATCTGAATTTATCCTTTTGTTGTCTGATTTAGTTTGTGCCAGTCTAGATATTATAGGGTGATGAATTTCACTTTTTTCAATAACAAAATGTCACCTTCTACGCCCTAGAGAGGGTCAGCTTTTTCTGAGAAACAGGCAAATGAACAAGACGTTTCTTGGTCCAAAGGCTAGGCCAGAAGACAGATTTATTCAGTACAAAAATATACCAAACATCTGCAGATGGGTGCCAATCAAGAGGTTGGAACAAAGGATGGGGGCCTGGCAAGGCCTTTTTATCGAGGTAGACAACATACACTCCCACTACAACATTTTCTACCAATTACAGGCCACCTGCCCCATATTAGGCAAAGTCCAGAAGCTTCCACCCATATAAGGAGATGTCCAGAGAACAGGTAACAGGAGGTTTCCTCCAATCACAGATCACTTTTCCAAATAAGGTAATGTCCAGTGAGGGAGGTGCCACAGGTGAGGTAGTCATGTGTCAGCAGACAGGTAGGGGCTAGGACTTCCTGTGTGTATGTGATGTATGTGACTTCCTCCTAGCTTGTAATGGAGATTGTGTTTTCCTCCACTCACAAAAACATAAAATTAAGACTGAAATGTGGATATAATGGGGAGTAGTGATGGCCACTTAACCTATGCTACTCTTTCTCTTTTTCCACTGAGGATCATACTCCCAAATACTTATTAACATACAGTCTTGAGAGAAAAGCTGCTGCAGAATCAACTGTTGCTACTGTAATGTAATGTAATTTAGTTTCAATCATAGTAAGGTTTGGAATGAGAAACGTGGCATGCTACCACTGTGGATTTAGAAAAACATTTTCCAAAACGACAAAAGGAAATCTATCACTATCAGTCTCTGAAAGATATCAATGTTCTTCTCCTTTTCAGAATTTATATAAAACGGGATCCTATGAACTTCAGAAAACTGAACTACAACCATAGACAAGGAATGAAACGGCATTTATTTCGATGGGATTTTTAGAGTTATAAGTTTTGTATTAATACTGATATCAGTGTCTCAGTTTCTTAGGCTGAGCCATCACAGTCACTAGTAGAAACTGCACAGAGAAATATTGTGTTCCAAATTAATGCTGCAACTTTTCTCCTTCCTTCCTTCCTTCCTTCCTTCCTTCCTTCCTTCCTTCCTTCCTTCCTTCCTTCCTTCCTTCCTTCGGTTATTCCTTTATTTGCTACATTTACATCTTGCCTTTTCTTCAAAGACATATATCTGCTCTTTCCCACTTTATCCTCACAACAGCCGGATGAGGAGGTCAGCTTGAGAGAGATTGACTAGTAGGAATTTACCTTCTTAACCCAAATTTTCATGGCTCAGTAGGGGTTAGAATTTGACCCCACAAATTCCAGTTTGGCGCTCTCATTACTCTACCATACTGGCTATGGGGTATAATGAACAGAGGACTGCTTTTGAATATAGCTATCCTGTATCCATATGTTGATAATGACTGTAGGAGGAAGAACATAGGGTAGTCAAAATGACCAGTTTCCCCTCTTATATAGCGGGATCCTTCTTAAGGTTTTGCAGGACAGCAGCTAGAAGTACAAAAGAAATCATTAGTGAGTGATTGACTAACTGTGCTTCTGTGGACAAGAAAGGTTGTACACATCTTAATGTGTGATGGAACTTTCTGCATCAGTTTCAATTTCTTGTTTGCTTTAAAAGCTAAAGAGGATCCATGTTCTGACATTTGTGGCTGAGATTCCTGCCTATCAACATCCACAGCCCAGCATATAACCTTGAATCGCCTCAATGTGATCATCTGGGGTGATTATTACTCAGTTCTTTTCTGATGGTATGAACTGTTGACACATACTCATAGTTTTTCTTATTGGTTGCCAAAGGGCATACTGAGGTCAAGTTAAATATCCTGGAGGATGTGCCAGGAGGCAGGATGAATCAGCAGCCAGAAAGGACGACAAGATGAAGATAAATGTCTGGGCAAGAAACAGACCTGTTTTTATACTCATCTGCAAGGACCCAGAATCAAGGGCAGTGAAGCTCATGCTCCTCCAAGATTAGGTGTGGGAGGATGGACTCCCCACCCCACCCCAACAATTGTACAATGTGGGACAAAGTCTTCTGCGTGGTCAAGCCCCTTCAGGAATGGTAAAGCAAAAATGTACTAAAAATCTTCATAGAATTAAAACAAACAAACAAACAAATGTAGAGTTGGGAGGGGGACACAAAAGCCATCTAGCCCAAGCTGCTGCCTGTGCAGAAATCCACAGCTAAAGCATTCCTGAGTGGTACCCAACTAACCTCTGTTTTAAAAGCTCCAACAAAGGAAAGTTCACCACTTTCCAAGAGAATCTATTTCGATGTTGACCAGCTCAGCTTTAGGAAGTTCTTCATAATGTTTATACTCAGAAACTCCTTTCTTGTCATTTGAATCCACTCATTTGGGTCTTATCCTCTGTAACAGCAGTTCATTCCTTTGAAGTATAGCCTAAAGGACCTGCTGTTCATTGGCAGTCTCACATCCAAGTACTAACCAAGGCTGACCCTGCTTTGCTTCCAAGATCAGACAGGGCCTGGAGCCTTTAGGGTATTTAGGCCCCAGGTTTGCCTTAGAGCTGCTGTAAGTCGGAAATGATTTGAAGGCACACAACATCAAGACAAAATCTGACAACTGTGAGAAACTATTTTCCACAGCTTTCTTTTCTTTCCATTGCCACCATCACAGTTACAGTAGGAGATTCTGCTGACTGGAGAACTGTAACAGCTGTGATCCAAAAAGAATATAGGAATTCCAAGCACAGAACTTTTCTTTAGGCTTCCTTGCAATATGGAACAAGGTTGGGAGCTGGGGAATGCAGACAGAGCTATGTTTGTATGCCCCAATTTGGTGTGTCATTTCATATCTTTCCTCAAAATATTTCCAATAACCCTTTGATTTATTTATCCAGTCTTAATTTCCAGCTGTAACAAAATATATGTGTCATAACAGTTGGAAAAGTGAGAGATAATATGGGAGCTTCCAGGCAGAGATGTAGAACCACCAGTCCCACACCCATCCCTCCACAAGAAAGAAAGAAAGAAAGAAAGAAAGAAAGAAAGAAAGAAAGAAAGAAAGAAAGAAAGAAAGAAAAAGAAAGAAAGAAAGCAGAAAAAGAAACAAGCAGAACAAATCCTTTTTGTAAAACATATAAAAATAACTTTTCTTGCAAGTTACTTGTGCATAGCCAAACATATGCCAATGGAGGAAAAAGAGAAGAGGAAAAGGCTGCTGGTTAGAATGGCTATGGAAAAGCAAATGGAAAGTCTGTAAAGGGGCAAACTAGTAATTCGCAAGTATAGAAATGCAAAAATTGACTATTAGTAACTGCTTTTGCTGTTTTTGTGCCTTACTATTCTCACTTTCTCTAGCCTTCTGTGCATTTTTACTAAGCCTTTAAATTTAAAAGCTCTCTGTAACGGACACGTTTTATCTTACCAATGCTATCCTTGTATAATAATCAAATACATTTATTGGTGAAGAAACTCTAAATTCACATGCCTACTGTTCCACAAATATGGTCCAAAAATAATTTATTCAGGTAAAATTAGCAAAATGTGGCTTTGTTCCTTCTTACAGACAGAGGTTCAAGAACAAGAAGACATAATTTTACTATTCTATATACACTTTTGCTGAAGTGTCCACAATTGACTGCAGGCACACATGGGTTAAAAAAGTATTATTTCACTGATTAACAGGTTAGATGTGGTCTAACAAATATTATGTCCTTTGCCAGCTAAAGCTCCACAATTGTTCAATTATAGAGGAAGGTGTAAAGACAATAATCATGTTCTCAAGCATTCAGGTTCCATTAAGCACTTTAATTTATGTGCTAAGTATATCATCAATTGGGAGTGTTGAGGTTTTAAGGATTTCTCCTCTTTGTCACTTCTTGAGAAGGAAAAATGAAAACACCTCTGTGGTTAATGTTCTGGCAAACACATCTGGATTTACAAGAGCATGTGGAAGAGAGATGGGGAGGAGAAATTCAGAGAAGGTTGAGAGGAAAGAGAGAGTATATTTTTGGACTTGTACTGATAGTTTTGTCGTTACCTTTGTGAAATAAAAGTGGGAAAGAAAGAGGACTGGGCTATGAAGGAATATTTGGCTACATTTGATCTCTCCCTCTTCCACGACCTCCTTTGCTACTGAACAAATCCGTTATTGATGGCATGCATTGGAAAACCCAAACAGCTATAACTTCCCTAATTTTTACCCTCACACACATCAGGATGAATATTAGAAACATTCACTCTAAATAGAGAATTAAGCATACCAAAGGCTCCTCCAGAATGGCTGAAAGCCTCAGGATTTGACAGGAGTCGCAACAGTGCATACCTTTGACAAAGAAAAAGATTTCTGTGCAATATTTGTCCTGCTTTTTTTTAAAAAAAAAAAATCCTGAAATTCCAATACTAGCAGCAATTTTTTATTCCTACTGTAGGTGACTGGTTTTTTAATGTCCTGGGAAATTTCAATACAGAGTGGGGCAAACATCAGACATCTGTATCCATTGTCTCAGTTTCTCCTGCTAAATTTTGGGGACATCCAGTCTAACCCCCTGCTATGCAGGAACACACATCAAAGCACTCCCAACAGATGGCCGTCCTGCCTCTTCTTAAAAACCTCCAAAGAAAGAGACTCCACCACACTCCAAGGCAGCATATTCCACTGCCCGACAGCTCTGACCGTCAGGAAGTTCTTCCTGAGGTTCAAGTGGAATCTCCTTTCTTGCAGCTTGAATCCATTGCTCCTTGTCTTAGTCTCTGGAGCAGCGGAAAACAAGCCTGCTCCCTCCTCGACATAATATCCTTTCAAATATTTAAACATGGTTATCATGTCCTTCTCTTCTGCAGACTAAACTTATCCAGCTCCCTAAGTCTCTTCTCATAGGGCATGGTTTCCAGACTCTTCGCCATTTTGATCGCCCTCCTCTGGACATGCTCCAGCTTGTCAATATCCTTCTTGAAATGAGGTGCCCAGAACTGGACATAGTATTCCGAATGAGGTCTAACCAAAACAGAATAGAGTGGTACCATTACCTCCCTTGATCTAGACACCATACTCCTATTAATGCAACCAGAATTACATTTGCTTTCTTAGCTGCCACATCACACTGCTGACTCACATTCAGCTTGTGGTCCACCAAGACTCCTAGATCCGGTTCATACATGCTGTTATCCAGCCACATGTCCCCCATCTTATATTTGTGCATTCCATTTTTTCTGCATAATTGTAGGACTTTACATTTCTTTCTGTGGAAGTTCATTTTGTTAGCTTTGGCCCAGCACTCCAATCTGTTAAGGTCATTTTGAATTTTGATCCTGTCCTCTGGCATATTAGTAACCTCTCCCAATTTGGTGCCATCTGCAACTTTGATCAGCATGCCTTCTATTCCTTCATCCAAGTCATTGATTGTTGAATAGCACTGGGTCCAGGAGAGAACACTGTGGCACCCCACTAGTTACTTCTCTCCAGGAAGAAGAGAAGCCATTGGCAACTGGTAGCATATTTGTGTCTATTGGATCCAATCATTTCGTGCTTTCCTAAAAACTGTCCAGGGACCAGCAGCCAATGACTCAGAAGCTGACATTGTTCCAGGAAACGCTGCATTGAGTAGCACTGGTTTAAAGTATTGTACTTTAAAGGCAGCACATCAAACCCTCCAACAGCCCCAATAAATTCTCTGGAATTCCACCTGTTCAGCTGTTTTTAAAATGACCCAGTTTCTTCCTCCTCCTCCCTCCTCCTCCCACTTTCCCCTTTAGTCCTCAGTTTACTTCAATTGCTGCAAACTGAGTTTGAAATACAAAAGAAGTTCACACTCAATAAATTATTGGGGAAAGAGTGGAGGCAGGGAGAGGGCAGAATCTTGTCCTTCCCAGTTGGCTCAGGCAAAAACAAATTGTTGTAGGCTGCCCTAACCTCCCTGTTCTTCCTCATTAATAACTTTTCACTATCTTGATCACACTCTGATGTTGCTTGGTCACACATGTCCCAGTTTCCATCTGCAAAATGTTGGAAGATAATGCACACTGGGCAGACAGACAGAGCAGCAGTCACTGATTCAGACCCAACTCTCAGTTGTTTTTAAATAACCCCACAGTTCTGTCAACAGCCAACAACTTATTTGCACATAGCTGCTAGGCTGAAAGCCTGCCACGGCATTGATTTTAATTAGATCAGACACAGTTTCTCCCAATACTATTGGATTTGTTTGATTTCATGGTTGTTTGTAAGATCAATCTTTGGTCTTTTTAGTTGAATAAAGTATTTAAAGTATATTGGGTCTGATAAGTCAAAAACAACAACATTATGGCCTTTGTTACCATTGACTAGTTCTGAATTTTGTCTAGTTCCATGACAATATGTATGATGAACAGCCTTGGGACTAGTGTTTGGAAAAGTTATTTTTGGGACTGATCATACAGACTGGGGAATTCTGGGAGTTTCAGTCCAAACAAGCAACTTTCTCATGGTGATGAGCCTTAGACAGATGGTTCTGTTTTTACTAAACAAGATGTTATATGCAAGTATGCAGCATGGTCATTCTTTTTCTGAGAATATTAACAGTTGTTCATCTAACAGGAGTCCTATTCATTCATTCAAAATCTACATATAGTGAACACAGGCTTAGAACGCTGCAGGGAGAAACTCTCTCCTAGCCTATGGACTATATCCTATTTTCATCCTGATTAAAAGAGACACATTGAATCGATGAAATTTATCTTTGTGTTGACTCACCATTCCAAAACTGACTGAATGGGCATTGTTCAGGCATTCAGTGATCATATACAGCAGAGTTGGGGAACTTCCCAAGGTCTACATGCCACAAGTGCCCCTGTTGGACATTGAAGGGCTGCATCTCCTATCACACTCCCAACATTTATATATATTTTTTTTACTGAAAAAGCCCCATGTGGTCTCTAGAGACATGGAAAAGTTTACCACATTTCCCCACCTGATATGATTTAGGAGGATTAGGAGGAAACTATTTTTTCAAAATTAGATATCCATAACATATCTTGGGGGGGAACACAGCAAAAATTTTCCCCTTCCTTTAAAGGGGAGAGGGTACTTCTCCAGTTAAATATTCAGAAACCAGGAGAGGCAGAGCATGGTCAGATCTTGGAGGGATGGGATGCCTTTGGCTCCAAGGGGGCTGCGTGCAGCTTGTGGATCACACTGTACTCATATCAACATATAGTTTGGAGGCCTAACCCCTTTGTGAGTGTTCACTGAACATTGATTTTGATTTACGAAGTATGACTTCCGTGTTTGCCAGGTCATCCAGCCCTACCATTAGGCAGAATATGGTGCCTGTCTTTAGGGGAGTGGGCAAGTCATGCAAAAAATATATATATATATTTTCATAGTTACAGGGCTTCCTGAGTCATATGGTCAACTTGACTAATGTTTATAACTAGGAAGGTATTTGGTGCTCTTTCTCATGTAGTAATACGTCTTGGGCTTATACTGGCTACTTGATTCAGGGGCTGTAAGATTTGATAGATAGACAAGTCTTGTTCAAAGACCTTTTCAAGAGTTATCAAAGAGATGTTGAAGTAAAAAAAAGAGAGAGAGAGAGAAGAGAAACAATCACCAATAATAAATCATAGATACTTCTGGAATAAGTTTTATTAAGGAATGTCTACCCTACATTATAGTGCACTACTGAAATAGAGTGGCCTGAGAGTTCATATCTATCATTTTTAATAACAGGTTAGACAGATCCACTATCTTCTGAACCACTCCAGTTTTCACATTGGTTCTATAGATTTATATCAAATGTAGGGAGCAGAGTTTCCACAAGATAGTTCTCACTAGCTTGATGGGCAGTGCTAGGTAATGAGGACAAAATAGCTGAAGTGATGTCTTAAATAGGGTCAGTTGAGGATTAGGCCTACTGTTCACCTTCAGGTATGGAAGATGATGCTTCTCAAACTTTGGTCCTCTGGACATTTTGGTCTTGAATATCATAGAATCCCTGGCCACTGGACTTGCTGGCTGGGACTTCAGAAAGCCCAAAATATTTGGGAGATCAGAGGCAGAGAGCCACTGATCTAAAGGCATCATAATGAAATGAAAATGACATGTAAAGCAACAGTGTAGCCAAGGGCTTGGCACTCTATTATACTAATGGTTTGCTTGCTGTCTCTGTCTAAAGAAGGATGAGCTTTAAGTCTTTATCCATTGGCCTGATATTCCCAAGCCCCAAAGCATTTACCTTAAGATGACCTAAAATATATTTTTTAAAATATTTCAATTCATTCAGAGACTGCTGAATCCCACCATTACTTATCAGGATTATGACTGACATTCAACCCATTTTCAAAAATTGAGTTTATTATTCTGCTGAGCATGCTATATAAGAAGAGGAACCACAGAGCAGGGTATTTACTACCCTTTTCCAAATAGTGCACCATTCAGATGTTCCATTTGTCTAAGGACTTTGGTTTTGAAATAATGTATTTAGAAACATACATATCAGGGTTGGGGAACTCCTTTCAAACCAAAGGCCAAGTTCAATTTCAAAGAAGTCATCAAGGGCTGCATTCCAGTGATGTACAAAACCAAAAGCAAAAAGGTGGGACCACAAATGTTGGTATATTTCAGCTTAAAGCAATCACTACCAAACAGACAAAATCTGAGAAACCAGGATCAAAGGTATCATGGGGAGGGAGGCACATTCAATCCTATCAATCTTGAGGTTTTTTTAAAAAAAAACAGAATGAAAGTAACAGAAATATAAAGTTCAATGCAATGAGCAATGTGGTGGCTGAGATCCTACACTGGGGTTTTGTAGTATAGCTCTCCAAATGTGGAGTTATGTATTTCTTATGCTACACAACCTTTATGTTGAATAGCAACATTGGACCACTGAACATACCTCTGAATGTGCAACCAAGTGCAATAAAATAAAATAAAATAAAATACATTTGCACATCTTTGGGTCCAATGGCACTACATGGCTGGCATCTTGTTGGTTAGGCCCAAGTAGAGTCAATATATTCAACCAATTGTTGAATGATGAGTCAACACATAGGTAAATTCCATTGACTGAGAGGGTTTACTCTAATCAGGACTAACAAGAAGACACAGGCCAAGGTGTCATTCTGCTTCCACGAACTGTATTGTGGACTTTCTGCCTCAAATAAACATGTCCAACCATCTCCATAAGGGAACATAGTCATGTGTAAGACACTCACAGGGTCTTGGCCAATGTGTTACCTTTTAAACATTATCACAAGGACCATCAATGAATTACAGTCAGTCCTCCACATTTGTAGGTTTCACTTTTGCAGATTTGATTATTCATGGATTATTTGCTGTCACCTCTTCTGCCTCCTTATGCCATTTTTAATAGGGACTGCAAGCCTTGTGAGACTGGGAAACTGCGAACGAGGCTTGTAAGATCCTACTAAAAATGGTGTGGGACAGCAGTGGAGGTGGCAGTAAGCCCCACCAGCCACCCACTTCTGCCTTGAGAAGTAACCAATGGAATCTATGGTGGATTGAATATGGTGATCATACTTTTGTGTGTGTTAAATATGGTTTAGGAGGGCCTAGAGTTATTCATGGTTTTTCCACTTTCACAGGGGTCCTGTGCCCCTAACCCTAGTGAATGGGGAGGGATGACTGTATTTCTTAAACACAATAAGAACTAATTGAAATGAATAGTAAATTTTCAAGCTCTGCTTGTGAGCATACTCTGGCAATGGAGTCAGGTCCAGGATCTGCTCCAGCTTCAATGCACTCCCCCTACCCGCACACACTGCTTACTGGTGAGCGTCCTCCTATGTTGGTGGGAATCAAGCAGCCAGCATCACTGCTGGGCACAATGGGAAACTAAAATGGCCAAATGTAACTCACTGAGCTGAGCAGGATGCCTTTCAATTTACTCACAATGCCCCTTCATTAGGAGTGTTTAAAAACCAATTGTTTGCCATTGCCACCACAAGCCGAGCCCTGGCAGATATCCAAGAGTATTGCTGTTGAAAACACCAATCTCCACCCCCTAAATGGATGCCATTGCTGAGAACTTCATAGTCAGTGGGAAAAATTAAATAACAGTAACTACAGTAACTGACACAGTCTGTAGATATTAGTCCCATTAAATTTTGTGTTTCCTTTGAGGTAACCAGATGAGATTCTCATTTACATCAGGAGATAATAATATTAGTAGAAAAAGCTTAACATATTTCATTAGCTGGTGGCTCAAAAATTCTGATATGTTTGTACTAGTGTTAGATGGTGAAACATTGAATACGTTATATTACTGTTATGTTGGTCAGTAATATAAATATTAGAAATCACATCATTGGCAGACAAAATGAGGTACAATACTATATCACCATTGCTCTCATATAACGTATTTTTGTTGTTGGCATGTTTTGTTGTCCCAAAATATTTTCTGTCACCATCCAGTACAATCAGAGATGCTTTATACCAGCTCTCCAGGCTTTATTTTAACCTAGTAGTAAATCAGAAAGAGCAGAAACAAAACCTGGGTTTTTAAAATCAGTCTAAGGCCATTTCTGCACTACACTGTTACAGTGCTATTATTCCACTTTCAACATTCTGTGGGATTCTGGGGTTTGTAGTTTACTGAGGCCAAAATTGCTCTCTGGCTGAGAATTCTAAATGTCCCTCCCTAAATGGCAAACCTCAGGATTCCATGCAATGTTGAAAGTGGAATAATAGCATTACAACAATGTAGTGTGGAAAAAATGTTGCTTTCCACACCCTGGCATTTTCCATATGCACACAAATCCCACAATCTGATTGCTGGCTGGGGATAATGGAAGTTGTAATCCAGCACATCTGGAAAGTGCCCTCTTTGGGATTTGCCCTATCGTGTGGCATCCTAGCAACTTGAAACTCGTAAAACTAAAAAAAGAGTAATTTGTTACTGGTAAACACTTATTTTACCTTGTTTCTTCCAATTTTCAGTGTACGTTTATCTCAGTGAATTCTCACAACAGTTTTCTTTGTGAGCCAGAGAAAGGACTGTCCCAAGGTCATACAGTTAATTTTGTGGTGATTTGGGGAATAGAACCAGAAGCCCTCACTTAAGAAGTACAACACATTTTCTCTCCTGTTCTCCTCAAAGCTGAGTTGCATGTCATTTCTAAAATGAGATATACCCCCTATTTGCCTTCACAAGGCTAGATAGAAAAATAAGAGCACTGTGACTAGAAAGAGGTGTGAAGCCACCAAGTCTGCAGTCATGCAAATAGGAATTGACTTACTGGCTTTTGAAAAACATGGGTCCCTCAAATCCGGAAGCTCAAATGTCTCTTGGTATTATGTGGGGAAGTTAATTCCACATATTTTAGGTATTACTTCATGCAGATGTTGTTCTATGATATTTTTCTCTACTATTGTATGACATTCACTTTTTGAAATTTCCAGAAGTCAGACAGCTTAGCCATTAATTTTAGAAGTGAGAAACCATATCAAGACAATGTGTTTTTAAGCACCTTGTGCCAGGGGAAAACTCTTAGCATCAGTTCATAACAGAACCTAAAAAGCATCCATTAGAGAGCAACGAGGGAGTTTACAGCTTGTTGAGAGAATTAAAGAACAGAATAGCAAGCAGCAACCAGGGAGTCTTCTGACCTTAAGTCCTTTTTCCTTTCTACAGTCTTATGTTGGTTTCCACTTCTTGACCACCACTGCTCCTCCAACCAGAAGTCTGTGGATGCAGCTTTTCACTTATATCTTCATTCATTTCTTCTACTCAGAACAGGTTCACTCATTCAAATATATGGATATTTTAGTTTAGGCAAGGAGGTAAAAAAGATTATTAGTAGCTGAAATGATAGGGGTTGATTAAACAAACAAACAAACAAACAGTGGCCTTCATTTATGTCCCTCCATTTTCTCAAAATTGGGACTTCAGAAGGCTTGCAACTTAAAATGGACACAATTTAATTGAAAACATACAAAAGACCAGCATAAAACAGAATTAAACTGTGAACAATATTAAAACAGTTTAAAGTATAGAGTTAAAAAATAAAAACAGTACAATTAAAATGCTATAGCACCATCTTAAAAGCTCTTCCCTTAAAAACTTTAAGTTCTAAAAGCCAATTGGAATAATAAAAATACTAAAAGCCTTCATCTAGGAAATGAAAGACAGGGTGTAGGCATTCCAGCCTCTCCAGGAAAGGGTTCCAGAAGTAGCCCCTGAAAAGACCCTGTTCTTGGATCTCTACCAGGCTTACGTAAGAAGGTGGTGAGACTGAGGATCATCTTCTGAGTTAGGGGCCAGTTAGGCTCACGAGAGAGATACAGACGTCAAATAGCCTGGAGAAAAGCCGTATAGACTTAGACCCTTTTCGCATTGAGGCTTCTCGCGCAAGGGGGGAGGGCGGCTTGTGCGAGAAGCCTCCTCCGGGAGGCTGCCGCTTCCCCCTCGTTCCTTCCGCAGGCGCTTCCTGCTGGTGCGTCTGTCGTGCTAGTGCCCCGCCCCTTCCTTCCACAGGGACCTGTGGGAGCTGTAGGCACCGCGGAGTGAAGGAAGCGCGACCCGGCCGCCTCCCCGATGCTCCGCACAGCAGGTAAGCATGCATGGGCGCCAGGAGCGTTGCGCGAGCACGGGTGATTTTCGCTTCGAAGCAAAAATAAAAAAACCGCAATCGCGCCGCTGCAGCCCCGTGAGCGCGGCGGAAGTGGGAGTGTATCATGCAGAGCAACGCTCCCACTCCCGCGAGGCTCACGGAGCTATTTCGCGAGAGAAAGCCTGTGCGAAAAGGGCCTTAGATCTATATAAATATTCATAATTGTACAAAGGTATACATGGTAACAAATCAGAGGGTGATGTTGCACTGATGTCTTGCTTGTGGGCTTCCTATGGGCAACTGGATGGACACTTTTGAAAAACAGGAGAAACAGATATGCTTTTGGCCAAAGATAGGCTGGTGGGTTGATCCAAGAGGGCTCTTGTGTTCTTATAAAGTAGATAGCAGCAAGTTCTTTCTTTGACATATCACTAGAAAGTTTGTGATGAAACTTTCAGGACAAAGAAACTTTCAGAAGTTTCAGGACAAAGAAAATGAGATGAGATACTTCTTTACACATCTCTTGCACTCAATATCCATAAACAACCTTTACCATTGGGGTGGAGTAGTCTGAGCAAGTGGGGGTACTTTGCCCCTCAGTGAGTAGAGGAGACTCATTGAATCAATTATTCATTGGTAAGACAGTACTTACATAAATCCTGTTAGCTCAGTGAGGCCTGCTTCTCTTTGTCTTTTTGATTAACCTGCCCCAAACACACACATATCATCTTTTATGGACAAAAAGACAGAATAGCAGGACAAAGACCCTTTCACACTGCACAGTTATTGCAAAACAATTCCACTTAGATTGTCGTGGCAACATCCTATGGAATCCTCTGGTTCGTAGGTTGGTGAGGCATTCTAAATTTCAAATTAAAGTGGAATGCCAGCTAAAGTGGCACCACAGTGTTATAACTGGGTAGTATTAAAGGCCCCCACATATTGCTGGACTGCAGCTCCAAGTATATTGTACCAATGGTCGTCCTAGCTAAGACTGCTGGATGTCTGAAAGGGCTGTATTATTCTTGCTCCTGTGTTATGGAAATAGAGTAACTTTGTTCTCCTTCATTGCATTGCCTTAGAAAGGTAGCTTCTTTATCTCCTTGCTGCCAAACCCTGTAGCTTTTAACTAGCAGCTGCCGTACACATCATTCATTATTTTCAAGCCCTGCAATAAATTCCATGTAGATCTCAAATGAGAAACAAAATTTATGTCAGCAACAATGGCCATTTCCACACTACACTGTTATAGTGCCATTATTCCGCTTTCAACATCCTATGGAATCCTGGGCTTTGTAGTTTAGGGAAGGGCATTTAGAATTCTCAGCCAGAGAGCTCTTTGGCCTCAGTAAACTACAAACCCCAGAACATCACAGGATGTTAAGAATAATAGCACTATAACAGTGTGGAAATGGCCAACACACACACACACACACACACATTTATTTATTTTAGATCCTGCCTTTCTCACATCATGGGATTCAAGGTGGCTTATAGCAAATTAAAACAAAGTACAGCTAAAATTTTATTAATGCAAAAGTGTTTTTTTTAAAAAAGCAAGCAACTAAAATGAAAACAATTGTATTTGCTTAGATTGCTGCAGTTGATAATTATACATGGGAGTAGTCGATCAATTTACTCCAAAACGTTGTGATTTACTGCTGGCTCTACATTAAAGTGCTTTTCCAGTTGAACTGAACTGTCACTGGGCTTGTAGATTCCAAAACACAGGACTGGGATAATCATTACAAATTAATAAATCTTGACTCTGGCCATTTCTACACTAGACTGCTATAGTGCTATTATTCCACTTTCAACATCCTATGGAATCCTGAGGCCTCAAAGGCCCCTCCCTAAACTCCAAACCCAGGATTTCGTAGGATGTTGAAAGTGGAATAATAGCACTATAACAGTCTAGTGTGGAAATGATCTTTGTTAGGCAATTGCAGGGGAGTGCGGAGAGAAGGGTGAGCTGAGGGTTAGGATAGGGATTCAACAGTGTTTACAGGCCTATGGAGAAAGAGGGCTTTCCAGAAACTGTACCGTGATTTACTGATACAATAATAGCCCATGAACCTCCCCAAATGGACATCTGCCAAACTAAATCTTGGATTTAATTTTAATCCATCTGACTTCCTCCGGATTTAGTTGGTGCTTTCAAATAAAGAGGAGAGCCTCAGAATTCATCAAGAAAGTATGTCATTTAATTAATGTTCTCATCTTCTTTAATGTCTCCCTCCTATTCATTCTACAAGAAAAGTGGAAAAAGCAAAGAGTATAGAAAATCATTACCATACCAATTGCTAACTAGCCCAGCATTGACCCATGCACCCATGACCATATTGGTTAGGATAAGTGCATTCATTCTCTTTTTAAGATAAGAAACAGACCTGCACTGTTTAGTTGATAAATCAGATGCATTAATAGTTTTTTAAAAAATTGATCCACAAGACATGGATGAATGTAATTCATTCCACATGGGATTGCCTTTGAAAATGATCCAGAAATATTAAGAGGAAACTGAATTAACTGCTCTTTCCATATTAAAAGTGGAAAAAAGGGATTAAATATCTGGGAATTACAATTACGAAGAATACTAGTTTATTGTTTCAAAACAATTATGCAAAAGTCTGGAAAGAAATTAAAAGAGACTTAGAAAAATGTGAAAAACTAAATTTATCTCAGTGGAACACCCTTTGTTTGTTGCTGCATGCCTTCAAGTTGTTTTCGACTTATGTTGACCCTAAGGTGAACCTATCAGAGTTTTCTAGGGCTGAGAGTATGTGATACAGCCAAGGTCATCTTGCAGGTTTTGATGGCTGAGCAGTGAATTCAACCCTGGTCTCCACAGTCATAGTTTGAAGCTCAAGCCACTACACTATGCTCACTCTTTCTACATTGCCAGAAAGAAATTTCCAGTTTGTTTGGCAGGCAAAGACACCCAGAATAACATTTAAAAGTCATTTGTCTCTAGTTTCAAAAGGCATTTATACACTTTTTTCATTGGTCGTTATCTTTACACAACTCTAAATAAAAATCACTTTTTCCTACCTCTATAGCCAGATCTCTCTTACCATGCTTAAACTGAGGCCCTTTTCGCACGCAGTTTCTGTAGTACAAGGGCCCCTCGAGCATCGCGTGAATGGGAGCATCGGTCTGTACGACACACTCCCATTCACGCGACGCTCACAAGCCTAAAGTGGGACACACGCGCATTTTCTTATTTTCGGCTCTAAGCCGAAAATACTGCACGGTCGCGCTATGCTCCTGGGGCCCTCACGCACTTACCTGCGTGCGGTGTGTTGAACGAGCTGGCCCGGTCGCGCTTCCTCCCCCAGCGCAGCCTACAGCTCCCAGACTGCGCTGCGGAAGGAAAGGGCAGGGCGTTCACGCGACGCTCACACAACCGGCAAACAGCTGTGGGAGGCAGAAGGGCTGCCGTGAGCGGCTTGCACAAATGGCTGCTTGCGCGAGCGCTGCCCCCCACCGCCACTACAAAGGTAAGGTGCGAAAAGGCCATGAGTTGCCTATATGCAAGCCAGTTAAGATCTTTGCCTTTCTTAAGAAGCATCTCACTTGATTTAATATTCTGGCTGTCTTGTTCAAAGTACAAACGGTCATATTAAAACAACCAGTTTTTTCCCCTGAAAAAGCTTTCTGTAGTGAAATGGCTAACACTACTTTAGGAAAATCACTCTGCCTGTATTTCTACCAAATTCATAGAAGAGCCTTTCTAATACAAAGATTTTTAAATTCTGCATGTGTCTTAACTTCATCATACCAAAGCTAATCATGTCATCCAAATTTTAAATCATGAAGTTCAAGTTCCAAGAGTCTCTTATCTCCAAGTAATATCTGTTCTTTCAACCATTCAAAACAACAGGCCTCATAGTACAATTTAATGTTAGGAATTCCAAGACCACTCCTTTCTTGTAACAGCAGCAAGAACATTGTTTGCTTAAATCTGAAAAAAAGACTGAATCACTGAGGATGGAAGAATGGATTGTTAAGGCTGCTGAATAAACCCAAACTGTCAAACTAATGTAAGTTTTAAAGGAAAGGCCAACTGAAAATATTTTGAAAGATTGGGAACTGTTTATGGAGTTTTTCAGCAATAAGACTTATTGCACTAAGCTTTAAGATGCAGTAAAGCAGTTAGCTGTAAGATGCAATAATCTGTGTCGATGGCTACTAATAATTCTGGTAGAATTTTTTAAATTGGATCTGTAATGGTAGAGTAACAACTTTTTTCTTTTTCTTTCATCACAGTTTGGTTTTGGGGGATCAGATCCCTTTTGTGTTTCAGTAGGTTAGCGTTTAGTGTTACAGGCCATTTCCGCCCTACACTGTTACAATGCTATTATTTCACTTTCAACATCCTGTGGAATTTTGGGGTTTGTAATTTACTGAGGCCAACGAGCTCTCTGGCTGAGAATTCTAAAAGCCCCTCCCTAAACTACAAACTCCAAGATTGTTGAAAGTGGAATAATAGCATTATAACAGTGTAGTGCAGAAATGACCTTAGTTTTAGTTTTAGTTAATTAGTTAATGTTTTAGATTAACATTTTAGTGTTGGGTTTAGTTTTAGTTTAATTTTAGGGTTTTTTGCTTTCTTTTCTTCTTTCTCTGAATGTATATTTCTTTGATTGTGAATTAGATTGTGCTGAAATAAATAAGTAAATAAATAAATACTAAACATGAATTAATGCAATTCATTGTACATGGGTCTGTCTTTGAACATAATCCAGAAATATTTATTAGATCAGAATAGGACTATGAGTGTATCCATATTACCAGTAACAGCAGTCTAATAAAACTTTAATGGCATTGGTGCCAACCTATGGAATGCTGGGATATGTAGTTTGCAGAGGGACTTAGAATTTCTTGCTAGAGACCATTAGTAAAGTAGTTCAGGAGAGTGCACTCAACCTCTCTTGTTATTGTTGTTGTTGCTGCTGTTGTTACGTGACTTCAGGTTATTTCTGACTTATGGTGACCCTAAGGCAATCGTGGTTGCCTTAGTTGGTTGTTGGAGCTGAGAGTGTGTGCTACATGCAAGGTCACCCAGTGGGTTTCTATGGGGAGTTGAATCCTAGTCTCCAGGGTCCATAGTCCAACACTCAAACCGCTACATAATTCTGACTGTCCTCACAAAACTATAAGATGGAACCATGACAGTTCAAGTGGTATCAATTTGCCACTATGAAATTGCTAACTGGGGCAGGGTAGATTTAACCCAGTGCTTCCTCATCTTCATTGTTTCCCAATTCATTTCCAAGCACAAATGTATGTGGTCATTTTGACCTTGATGACATGACTTGAAAGTTGAAGGACCATCTCCAGCCTTACATAATTCCTGGGACTTGAGGTTTCCCATTCCTGCCAGGTAAGGTACAGAAGTTAGATCTTCACAAAGAGCCTTGTCAGTGTTGGCACACAGGTTGTGGACCACCCTCACCACAAGCTTGCGTGACATCTGCTTTCTTGCCATTTACAGTAGGTGCCTTTTAAAATTTTATCTGGCTTTTAGAAAATCTCTTGTTTTATCAAATGTTTTAAATGTTCCTCTTGAGTTTTATTCTGTGTTGCCTTATTCTTTTTATCTTATTTCATGTTGGCCATTTCCGCACTAGACTGTTATGGTGCTATTATTCCACTTTCAACATCCTATAGAATCCTGAGGTTTGCAGTATAGGGAGGGGCCACTTGGCCCCTCCCTAAACTGCAAACCCCAGGATTCCATAGGATGTTGAAAGTGGAATAATAGCACTATAACAGTCTAGTGCAGAAATGCCTGTTGTGAGTCACTTTCAGAACTTTTTGTTCTTGGGTGACCAATGACATCCAACAGCATGCGGTTGTGTTCCCTATGAATTGGTCAGCATACTTATTTTTTTATTCATTTCAAAGCAAATACATAAAAGAAAAACTATAGATCAGTGCTCCTCCAAATGGTGGTCCATGGATTGGTGCCATCAGCTGCTAGTTCGTGAAGAATTTTCAAGACAGAATGAAACAGTTGCAGACAATGGGCACAAATACAGTACTAGAACTTTGCGCATGGGGATTGGGCGGGGAATGTTGGTCTCCCACATCAGATAGTTTGGGATGCACTGCTACAGCTGACAAGGTAAAATTGGTCCTCCTTCCTGCAGTGGATGATTCTCCTAAGATTATATCTTCTGCAGTATGTGATACACCCCAAGTTTCCAAGCCATAGCAGCTACCTTGGTTTTCTACCGTGGCAGCTAATCCTTTACATTATAACCAAAATTACCCCTTACCACTTAATGTACAAAACATCCTTTTCTTTAGAAATGCAAACCTGTGCAGATTGCATTGCAATAGATGCAAACATGTGCAGATAGCATCTATTAGAACACATACAATTGGTCGACAAATATTTTATAGACTGAGTGGCAGGCTAAACAATACATGAAAAAATCAGAAGGTAATTTGATCATGGGCTTAAGAGGGTATTAGGCCAAATGGAGTGATGGCACTGCTGTTTCTTGTTGGTCCTATGACTTTCATCCTAGCACAGCAGAGTATATTCAGCAATCAAACACTGCTGGTGATGGTAGATCTTGGAAAAGTCACTTTTTAGGCTCCGGCACCCAGAATCTCCCATTCACAATGGCCCAAATTCATGCTGGTTGGGGGATTCTAGAACAAAAAATAACTTTTCCAAGCTGTCTGTCAGAGAGATGACAATTGGAGTTATGTGACACTGATGAATTAGCAGATTTTTGTGTAGACACCTTTCTTTGTTGCTAGAACTCTTATTTCAACATCGCTTTTCTCAATGGTCCATAATCATTATATACTTTCCTTGTTGCTGAGTTCTTCTGGGAGACATAGAATTGGGAGCCTGCTGTGGGAAGGAAAAGGTGTAGTTATGGCAGCAGTACAATGTGAAATGGCTCTTAGGTATGGACAAATAGCCAAGGGTACATAATTGTCTCTTAGACCCCTTAAAACTGTGCTGATCTTAAACACAATGTTGAGGGCAGCACACAAATGTGAGACATTGCTTGGAGGATTTCAGTACCAGACAAAGGAACATTTGTAACCTCATAACCTGCATTGCCATATACAAGGAGACAGCATAGTTTTCTCCTTTTCATTCTATATAATCATCTATGCAAGGCTGAAATGGGATGGGGGCAGAGAACCCCTACATTAAAGCACTTAAGATCTAACAAATCATTGTCAAAGGAAATCTGGGCTTAAACAAGTTCACTAAATGTCATTTCAAATAATGTGATACAAATCTTTTCAGCTTTAAGAACAGAGAGCATTTTCTTTCTTTCTTTTGTCTTAAAAATAAATTAAGCAGGTGCTATGGGAAAAGAAAGGGGTAAGGATATGAGAACATAACAACTCAGGAGATTGGTTTGCTCTCTATTATAAGAAAATGATCAGATATTTCTAAAATTGGTCTGAACCTTTCAAATCTCTTCTAATTTGTCAAAATCTTTCACGTAAATCTTTCTGTAGAGCACAGCATCCTGACTCCAATGTGGTGCTGCCCAGATTCCCATTGTTCACAGCCAGTGTTTACACATCTGGATATTACCAGATTAAATAAAGCTCCCATAGACAAGAACTGAGCAGTTTTAGGGTCCCCAGTGCCTTTGTTGTATAAGAGACATGCCCTGTTCTCTGATCCTTGCTCTTGCTGAATCAGTTGCCTGTATCTTGCCTTTTGTAGGTACAGGATATTAAGTTATTTGGATTGCTTTTCTTTAAATTTTAGCCAGATGTTGGGAAGGTGAAGTGTCAGCAGAAGAAAGTCGCTCTCTTTTAGGTGTTGCTCATCAGCAGTTAGTAATACTGGTTACCTGGGGTCATTATACACTAATTATAGCGCTATGATTCTACTTTCAGTACCATGGCTGCATCCTATGGAATCCTGGGATTTATAGTCTGGTGAGGCACTAGGGCTCCCTTGCTGAGAATTCTATTTCCGCACTACAGTGTTAAAGTGCTGCTATTCCACTTTCAACGCCCTGTGGAATTCTGGGATTTGTAGTTTACTGAGACCAAAGAGCTCTTTGGCTGAGAATTCGAAGTGCACTTCCCTAAACTACAAACCCCAGAATTCCATACGAGGTTGATAGTGGAATAACAGCACTTTAACACTAGTGCGGAAATGGCCTAAGAAGCAAATCCCAGGATTCCACTGAAATCACAGGAATCATCTCTAGGAATGTGTCTTTGCCAAGAAATTAGCACATGCACATTTTACATAAACTTCTTTCTTCTTTTATTTTTTTTCTTGGTCCTACCTTCTGGTAACCCTTTCAGCCTTGCTTAGGTTTTTTTTTTTTGGGGGGCGGGGAGGTTAAGTCCTTATTCATGTTTTTCCCTCTGCCAGTTTTTTTTCTTGATTGGTCCAAAGTGCTGTATATGTTTTAGCTATGAAAAGCAGTGAGTCGTCACAACTAAGCTACATCTCTGGGTGGTAGCAGCTCTCCTTTAAGGGATCCAGGACTCATGATTTGAATCCGTGATTCAAGGAGCAGCTAGAGTAGGATTGTCAGATGGAAAACTGGACAGGGCTCCTGAAGCTTTAATGCTTTTATGTTTTACAGTTTATGCTGCAACCAAAGAACAAGCAATACCTACAGAAATGTCCTCTTGTACACAACCATTAAAGGTATAGGAACATATGGAGTCACAAGGCAGGAGTGGTTAAAGGAAATGGCAGAGACTTTTGTCCAGGTGTAGACCATGTTTAAACCCAAGGAGCAGTCATACCAGTTTCAGAACCAATCAAGCAGATAGATTGAGAGGAATCCCAAAAGCATTCCAAAAATTCAACAAATCAGCAACAAGAGAACAAATGGGAAGAGCAATGTTGAAACAGACCATCCCATGGCTTCAGTATGGCACTTTATAGCCAACCATCTGATGTAGTGGTTCCTGTGTTGGACTATGACTCTGGAGACCAGGTTCAAATCCCCACTCAAGCATGAGACCCCAATGGACAAGTCATATTCTCTCAGCCTCAAAGGAAGGCAAAGACAATCTCCCTCCGAACACATCTTGTCAAAAACATCCTGTGAAAGGTTGACATTAGGGTCACCATAAGTCAGGAACAATTTGATGCCACACAACAACAACAACCTCTGGAAGAGTGCAACTGATGCCAATTATACCAGCTCCTGACTTGTTTGCCCCCTTGAATTCTATCTCCTTTGCAGCTGGCCTGTTTCCAACAGTCGTTTGTGCCAATGTCTTTAACACGGCTGAGGAAGCTCGGCTTCTGGGTCTTCTTCCTGCGTTTGGGAGGAGGGAAGAAATTGGTCCCTGCTGAAGAGTCTTGGCTCAGCCTTCAGTGACCACAGAAGAGGTCTGACATTTGGAACCTCTCAGTCACCTCAGTTCTTGGCTGCTACAGCCCACCTTCCTGGCTTTCCTCCTCATCTGAAGAGAACTCCTTAAGATAAAGTATGAGAGTAGTGACAGGACTAACATCAGCAAATAATTATAAACAGAAACCAGAAATGTATCTTTCAAAATATATTTTTTATCTGTTCATCTTAGCTACAAGAATAAAAATAAGTATTTTGGTCCCCAAAACACTTACGGCCTCTCTGCATTGCACTGTTATAGTGTTATTATTCCACTTTCATCATCCTCTGGAATTCTGGGGTTTGTAGTTTCCTGGGGTCAAAGAGCTCTCTGGCTGAGAATTCTAAATGCCCCTCCGGAAACTGCAAGTCCCAGGATTCCACAGGATGTTGAAAGTGGAATAAAAGCACTATAATAGTGTAGTGCAGAAAGGCCCTTAGAGTTAAAATATGTCAGGTTCTGTGCAAAAGAAAAAAATGGACATACATCTCACACCAGAATGTTAATAAATATATAAGAGAACATTTGGATCTCCCAGAATGCTCTGATGCTGATCTTGAAGACAGCATTCCTGAACAAAGAACACTCAAAGGGAAACTTTAGCAGAGGGAGGTAGGAGACATTTTTGGCCGTTTTTGGCTAAATTTTAAATTTAATAACTGTTTTTATATGCAGTCATTTGACAATCATGTTGTGCGGTCGTACAAAGGTTCAACCTCACCAAGAATGTTCCAATAACAATTCTATGGCTCTTTTTGATGTTTACTTTGAAGAAGAAAAAACCCTACAAATACAGCAGTACTTTGTTTATTTAGTGGGAGAAACTGACTATGTAAAAGCAGCTTGGCAAATGGTGGTGGGGGGAGTTGGATTATAACCCCAGAATTCCCCAGTTGTTGGGACTACCTAGTCAGGGGATTCTGGGATTTGTGGTATAAAAAACTTTCTCAAGATCTAATGTAATAGCAATATATTTCATGTCTGTTCCCTGTTGTCCATCCTCCTGAAACATCCACTATTTCTCCAATCAATGTTCAGCCGTGATTTGTGACTCCTGTGAGTGTTATATTTGAAGTACCTGGAGGGGTTCTATACAAAAGAAACAAAACCAGCACTGTGAAACTGAAATTGCCCATTGAAACAAAGAAGCCATTGTCTGAACAAGGACCCATAAATGTGTCTGAAAAAAACCCAACCAGAATTTAAGGAAATCAGACTAAGCTGTTATCAACGGAAACAAGAAGGGCAGGAATTTCATAAATGGAGTCATTATGTTGCTTCAGCCTTTCTCATCAACATGAGACATATTGGAAATACTCAGTTTCCTCCCTGTCTCCAGGAATTCTTGTTTAGAGGTGTTGAAACTCTGCAAACTGGGAAAAACAAACTGGAGGGTGTTTCCAGCAGATCACAATCCAAAGAACACTTAAGCTGTATACCACATTTCATTAGAGTGATACCTGTTAAGTTAGTGTGACTTATATTTGAGTCAGTACATACAGGACTGTGCTGTTCTTTGTAAGAAAGTGCCACTGAATTCAGTAGCTTTCAGATAAATATGAGCTGGACAAAGGAACAAAATATCTTTCTGCCGATTGTTTAGAACTGCAGTCTTTTGTTGATGTGTGCCTTCAAGTTGTTTCTGACTTATGGCCACTCTAACATGGGATTTCCTTGTCAAGATCTCATCAGAGAAGGATTTGTCTATGCCTCCCTCTGAGGCTGAGGTGGGGGGGGGCAAACAGTAGATTTCCATGGCCGAGTGTGAATTCAAACCCTAGTTTCCAGAGTTGTTATCACGGTTATGATATGTCTGATGAGAGCACTAGATATCCTTTTGATATCAAATAATTCGGCCTTTACTGGACCTTTCTCTGCCACCCTCCCCCACGTGTTTGCAGAGGTCCACCAGACAAGCACGTATTGGGCGCGGCCGTTAATGGTTGTACGTTCCAAAACCTCATTCAGGCAGGCAACTTAAGCCTCTCCAATGCTTTAGGGAAAAAGCTCCCTGCAAACCGGCTTTGCTCAGTGCGTATTTACAAAAAGCCGCACGGCCAAGAGCCGAGCCGTTCCTTTATGACGGGCCATCAGTGTGCTGGCCGTACTATTGTCATCCAGTGTTAAGCTCATCATGCAAAACCTGAACTTTTCCAAATCCTTTGTCCCGCTCTAAATCTCCTTTGTTCTCACCGAGCATAGCATGGCCTGTAGTTAAAATCCACCCTATAAAAAGTCCCCACTTTTGGGACTTCCTCGGATCGCTCCTGAATTCTATCCAGCCTTGCTGCTGCTGCGTTTGGCGAGCTGTCCCCTCAGTTTCCAGTAACTGAGTCTGCCTTCCTTCTTGGAACTCCCCACTTCTCTCCAGGACTACGAGACCAGGTGTCGTATTACCCATTCCCCAAAGCTCTCTATTTCTATTTCTAGTTAGCTGTGTGCTTGTGGTGTCTTTTATGTTATTTGTGCTCAATAAATGTTATGTTTGTTACTTTTAAAACCTTGTCTGGCTATGCTCCCTGACCTGAAGCCATAGACATAGGGTACAAGAAGTTACCCTGCCTCTCGTTAGCTTAAGAGAGTGCTCGAGCTCAATTTCCCCAACTTGTGCTTTTATTTGGTTATTTGGGCGCCCCTCCCAGGACCCCCAACATACAGGGTAACAGAGTTGTAGTCCAATGCTCAAACCACCACAATTCTCTGAGTCTATCTACCCATAATTAATTATCCATAGTGAACTATACATAGGCCATTTTGGCATCTTACCAGTTCCTGCTGATGTCCTGTTGTGGTCCCAGCAGTGCCTTTGCCAGGAAGAGAGTGTGACGGGAATGCTCTCCTTTGCCCCTTGCGGAGTGGGACACAAGTGACACTCCTTTCATCCAAGGCACAGCTGGCCTCTTTTCTGTGCTGCACTGGGGAAGGAAGCACGAGGTTGTGCTTCTGTCCCTTCTGCGTAGCCAGCTGTGATGGGAGCATCATGCAATCATGGGCTCTTAATGGGTTTTTTTTTCTGTTAAGCAAATATCCCGAGATCATAATGGGTGGGAACACACTGCCTGCGGGACCACAACGACATCCACCCACAGACCGCTGCCATCATGCCCCATCATGGGATTGTGACATCATGCAGAAATGGCCATAGTTAAATGTGCCAAAGCCTAATGAAATCCATGGGGTTTAGTGCAGTCTGAACATCCTTCAACTCAATTCAGAATTGCATTACTATTCATTTGCTTTCTTGGAGTTATTTAGAAAAGGATTTTTACAAAAGCTGTCTCCAAGATAGTGGTACTGGTACTGGTGCATACATGCTGAAAACCAGTGCCTTCTAATGGATCTAGTACAGTGAGCTTTCCACTTTAGTGGGGCTAGGGGAGCAAGACCCCCATAAAAGGGAAGAAATGCAAAGTCACAGATGCTACGTAAAAAAAATCTGAGAAGTGAAAAAGAGGGGTCTTTCTTTCATATGTGGTGGACTTGTAAGGTTGCAAAGAAATTTTGGAAGGAAATACATGATGAAATTCAGAAAATGTATAATTTAAACTTTGAAATGAAACTAGAATATTTATTGAATATGTTAGGCCAACAAAGAGAAATAAGACCTCATCAGAAAACATTGTTATATGTTATAACTGTGGCAAGAATGACATATGCGCAACACTGGAAAGAAGGAAATTATATTGATATAAAAGAATGGAAATTAAAAGTTCTGGATATGGTAGAGATAGAAAGGTTGGCTTTTTTACTTAAAAATAAACCAATCCAGAACTTTTAAAGAGAATAGCAAGAAGTTCTGAACTGGATAAAGGAATGAGGGAAAGAATAAGAAAGAGTGTTGTAAAAAATGGTAATGAAAATTAAAGATGTTATATAATAAGTATAAGCTGAATGTAATAAGGTTAAAAGTAATAATGTGTTACTCTAAGAATAGAAAAAATGTATAAATGGGATGTAAACACAAACTCAACTGGAAAAATGATGCTAGGAAGTGGGGAGAGGTTGTTTTTTTTTATTTTGAGTAAAACTTTAATAAAAATATATACCAAAAAAAAAAAAAAATCTGAGAAAACTTCTCTAGGAATCTTCAGATCCTCCAGTGTGATTCTATGGTCAACTTCTGTTGGAAATGAGCCATAGAGTCATACTGGAGGACAAAGGATTGCCGAGAGAAGTGTTCTCTTAAGAATCTCTGGGTCCTCCAATACAATTCTATGGTTCATTTCCACTAGAAGTAGACCATGAAGTTACTGGAAGTGGACCATAGAATTGCACTGACAGGGGCAAATACAGTAAGGTTTTTAAAAATAAATAAATAAAATAAACAAAATAACCTGTGAATAATCAGATCTGTGAGTGCTGAACCCTTGAAAGCGGAGGGCCAACTATATTAGGTAAACAGTGAATCTGCTCTGGACTTTAGCCTGAATTTTAAAAGTGCTATCCAGAGTGCTGAACCCCATCCTCAAAATAGGTTTAGTGCTAATGTTCAGAATGAAACCCGAAGAGGATGCACTGTCCCACTGATATGGGAGCTCCCATTTCCTCTGAGAATGCCATGTGCATGCGCATTACAGTGTTCAGCCTCCTTAGAATTATAGCTTGGTTTGTAGCCATCTCCCATGGTAGAAAAATACTTAGAAGGTCAGCAGCTCTCCCACAAACAAGACTGCATGGAAGAAGAGAGAAATTTTGCTCCAAATCCTGGACAACAATAATCTAGGGAACTGAACTAAACAGAGAAGATGTTTGCTAAAGGAAAGGTTGCTTCATTGGGTGGTCTGTTCACATAGATCACAGAAATCAACAAGAGATTCTTTGAGGTTAGGGGGTAAGTTCAAGATGCAGCTGCAGAGCACTATAGCTTTGGTGCTCCATGCTGATTTGTTTTAAATCTTTTTATTATACACATTTACATTCACCTTCTCTGATTTGAGTGCTTTACAAAATGTGAGAAGTGTCCAACCTGCAGCCCTTGATCTATATGCTGGAGTCTGATTACCAACTGCCGTTCACTTCCCATCCTTCTAATTTTTATCTGATTTCATACAGATCAGTATTTATTTCTTGCTGCTGGTAAGAACAAGGGAAAGGTCTATATTAGAATCATAGAATCATAGTTGGAAGAGACCCCAGGGGCTATCCAGTCCAACCCCCTGCCATACAGGAACACACATCAAAGCACTCCCAACATATGGCCATCTAGCCTCTGCTTAAAAACCTCCAAAGAAGAAGACTCCACCACAATCCAAGGCAGCATATTTCACTGCCAGACAGCTCTGACTGTCAGGAAGTTCTTCCTGAGGTCTGGTGGAATCTCCTTTCCTGCAGCTTGAATACATTGCTCCTTGTCCTAGTCTCTGGAGCAGCAGAAAACAAGCCCTCTCCTTCCTCTACATGGCATCCCTTCAAATATTTAAACATGGCTATCATGTCCCCTCTTAACCTTCTCTTCTGCAGACTATTATCCAGCTCCCTAGGCCATTTCTCATAGGGCATGGCTTCTAGACCCATCACTATTTTGGTCGCCCCCTCTGGACATGTTCCAGCTTGTCAATATCCTTGTTCAAATGAGGTGCCCAGAACAGTATTCTAGATGGGTTCTAACCAAGGCAGAATAGAGTGGTACCATTACCTCCCTTGATCTAGACACCATACTCCTATTGATTCAACCAAGAATCACGTTGGCTTTCTTGGCTGCTGTATCATACTGCTGACTCATGTTCAGCTTATGATCTACATTGCTACATTATCTATATAACACAATACTGATGCAAGGGTGGATAGGCTCTCCACTTCCTAATAGCAAGGAAAGAGGGTATATTGCTGAATGCAGTCCCCAACCCAACATCATATGCAGACTCTGTGACTCTTATAAGACCAGAAAGGTTGTATTCCTGATGTATACACTTAAAGCTGCATTTTTGAAAGCTACCAGCTTTGGGCTTCTGGTGGCATGTGCTTAGTCACTGTGACCCTGACCATAAATCTTCAAAGGGCCATGTAAAATGATAGAGGTCTTTTAAGAGGCTAACAGTAAGGAGTCTGTTAGTAATAACTGTTAGTAGAGTCTGAAAGTAATAAATCTGCTTACAGAAATTGAGTTGTCTTGGAGTCAAAACCTTCTCTGAGGACACTTCTTTTGTTATATGCATGATTGTGATGATTCATATATTAATGTATCTTGTGTGCCATGAAACCATTATCTCTGTTCATGTCTCTGCTAACAGATGGGAATTTGTGAATATATTTCAGGTCACCTTTCCTCTCTCCAATATTCCTTTGGATTTTTGTTTGTTTGTTTGAGAACCACTACTAGTAAGTCTCATATGATATGTACAGGATGGTTGAAATGTTCTGCAACTGACGTTTGGGTTTTGCCATGTCTAATACTGAGTTGTGTCGATTTATCTTCCTTTGCAGAGATTGTCCTCTTTGTCCAGTGAAGAGCGTAGATTGTTCCACCCCCACTATTAAACTCTATGAAAAAATCTACTTAAAAAAATACATCTATTTGCTATATAAAGGCAATAAACTCCTTTTCTGCAGTCCCCATGTCTGAGTGACCCTTTAAATACCACCGAAGTCTGGGAAAAAGCAGCCCTTTGGTTCTTCTGACAATTAGGGACTCTTTGTCCCCAGTGGTGGTTGCAGCATAAATAAACATGGTTTGTAGGAACTAATTTGCAAGAGCAGAAAATGCAATTAAAGGTGACACTTTTCACCAAAAGGCTTGCCCTTTTCTGTGGAGAAACAAACAGAAACAGCTGATTCAGCTTTGTCTACCTTTTCTTCACAGCCTTAAGGAAGAGGCTGACTGTCATCTTAGATCCTATTTTCTTTTGCTAATAAGAATCTCATTAGGGTGGTGGTGGTGCTGTGATTCCAGTCTGTATTTCTTGTTCTCTAAAAATGCAGCCACTATTCAACCTTCCCCTTTCTGCATCTAGGTTAATCCTCTGAACTGAAGAGTGTTCTCTGGTGCTTCTTGAAGTTCGTCCAATTAAATTCAGAAGGTCTTAGCCGTGAAGTCAATGCTAAGTAGCAATCCCCTCCCCCAAAGGGAAGACTTCCAGTGGATACAGAATTATCCTCAGAAATTCAGGATCAGTCAGATTATACAATGGAATCATTTAGTATGAAGTATATACGACCCTATCACAAGACACTTTGGTGCCTGAAGCAAAGCACAAGATGGCAACCCCTGAAACTGGGAATACAATTGAACTGGCATTTGAATCTTTCATCGTGACTGGAAATGGAACAAAATCTCTGGAAATATTCAGAGGTTGCAGAAGAGGATGCATGGAATGTACAAACAATATCTTTCAAGAGAGGGGAATGCTGGAGGCTTGGTAGGAATAGATATTGCAGCCTCTTCTAGCTTGTGTGCTTTTCCTCATTGATAACTTTGGCCATCTTGACAACATTCTGATGTTGCTTGGCCATACACACCCAAGTTTTCATCTGTGCAATGTTGAAAGATATGATGGTGTAACTATGGCTGGACTATGGCTGGATTTTGAAGCTAAAGTCCAGGCTGTGCCATAAAAATTATCCAAAGTGCAGCAGATGATAATGGAAACAATACACACAGTGGGTGTCAGTTGTGGCTTGTGAAGACCTACACTATTGACAGCAGCATTCCTTATGTTCAACTAGAAAAAATTGTGTAGGATGCGGTACATATTTTACCTGTTATTATAGCACTCTGACCAAAAGGACAATGAGCAGGGGGGTCAAGATTTAAAAGGGGTCTTAAAAAAAATTGACATTTATATAAACTGATGAAATTCATGTATTTTATAGCGAAAATATTAAACTGGGTACGTGATTTACTGGTTCTCCAATAATCTGGGCTATCCAACCAGGCTGGGACATGGCCATTTCCGCACCACACTTTTATAGCGCAATTATTCCACTTTCAACATCCTGTGGAATCCTGGGGTTCCATAGGATGTTGAAAGTAGAATAATTGCACTATAAGAGTGTAGTGTGGAAATGGCCATGGTGATGGTTATGGCTATGGTTATAGTTGCTGGCTGGAGTCCTGTTGAAGAGCTATGGATGTGTAATCTAGAGTTACTCATATGTAACTGTTTGATATTCATGATCCCTGTGTATTCCCTAATTTAGGGGGGCTGCCCCATACACACTGAAGGAAGGAGATGGGCAAGGGAGAGGAAGCATAGGGCCACCATGTTGTCTCACCCTGTCCTTTCATTCTCTGTTCCCTGACCTGGCTTGAACCTGGGTACCCACTCTTCTCGTGTCTCAGTCCCTTTCCCACAGACAGACACATACTTTGCTAGTTGCAGTTTTTCCACTTTTGTGGGGGTCCTGCACCCCTAAGTCTAGTGAATGTGGAAGGCTGACTGCACTTCCTTTGATTTGTGTGGCTTGGTTTCAAGCAGTTTTCTTCAGCAAAATAAATTGACACAATTAGAGATATATCCAGCATGCCTTTTTCTTTCTGACACATAAGGCTTAAAGTCCTTCTGATAGCAACGAGTCTAAAAGTAGTCTAAAGAAGATCAATTTTGACACTCAGCGTAGGAAGATAATATAAACATCTGGCCAGGAATGGTAGTTGGGTGGAAACTTACTCCCAGCACATATGCAATGTAATGTGACTAAAACCTGCTATATTAGATTGTATGAATGTTGAACTGAGGGCTTCCATTCTGTTCAGATTCTGGTCTGTCAAAATGAGTGGCAGAAATGCATTTCTTTCAGCAAAGTTGGATGCTTGATCCACCAGCATGGCTAATTTTTTGCTGGAGTGAATAGGCTTCAGCTATGACTAATGCCATTTCCGCTCTAGATTCAAAGGCTCCTTTCTAACCTGCAAATCCCAGGATTCCATAGGATGTTGATTAATAGTGCTATAACAGTCTAATGCAGAAATGGCCTAAAGATGGTGATCTAAGATATTTCCTTTTGTACGTATTGCTGAAAAAAAGACAAACTGTTCTATATGCTCAAGTGTTGTCTGTGCCCATTAGTCAACTCTTCCCTACTGTTCTGTAGTGTCTCCGATGTTAGTGCCATTCTGGCAATTAGTCTGAACTTTAAGTGAGCTATCCTTATTGCTGAATCTATTTCGGAGGATAGGATTCAGCCCCTTGGTTACTTATTTCAAAGTTCAGACTAAAACCCAGACCAGACTCACTGCCCCACAGGCATCACAGTCACCAGACCCCACCGATGTCCTTGTATGTTACCATGTACATTATGTCCCTGAGTTTGTTTTTTTAAAAATCTATTAAGTGTACACTTATAGATGCCTCCTTGCATCCCCAGGAGATGAGGAATATAGTGTAACAAGTGACAATGTAAGAAGGTCAGGCTCCTGACAATGTATAGCAATACTTCAGTTAACAAAGTCTCTGATGAAGAAGCTCCTGTTTTAGAAAATCTTTTAAAGTCTTTTCACCCCCACCTTCTTCCTCTCTAAATGGATGAGTTTCTTTTAGCAACATCAACATTGGGAGGCTGCTGAAGGAGGGCTAGAGAAACACAGACCTTTGGTGCAGGATTTCAGCAGTGAGTCTGAGCTGAGAAATAGTGCAGTTTTAATCTGACCAGTCCTACAGTAGCCATGTGTGTTTGCCTGCAGTAGGCAAACAGCAGCTGCCTCTAGAGTAGCGGTTCTCAACCTGGGGGTCGCGACCCCTTTGGGGGGTCAACCGACCCTTTCACAGGGGTCACCTAAGACCATCGGATAATACGTATTTCCAATGGTCTTAGGCTCCATTCCCTCCTCGGTGGTGGTGCGCAAGCGCGAGCCACACGCTCGCGTCCTCCTGCCCCCTGTTCAGAAGGGACTGAAATCGCTCCCCTTCTCTGCTACCGGAAGAACCTCCCATCTGATGGACCAGCTTGGGGGGGCAGCAGCAGCACAGGGGGAAGGCCCCCTCCTCGCCACGGCCCCTGCCCCACTTGTCACAGAGGGGGCGCTGCAGAAGGGTGGGAGGGCCACAAGGCAGCGCTTTTCCCGGGGGGGCAAGCTGCACCCGGGGCAAAAGACAAAGGCGCTGGGATTCCTTCCCCCCCGGCCAGGGTCAACACTCTGGAAACTTTTCCTACACTGCCCCACCCAGCGGAAATGAGAGCGAAGCAGAAGCAGAGC
Organism: Ctenosaura bakeri; assembly: GCA_948474755.1. Classification (NCBI taxonomy): domain Eukaryota; kingdom Metazoa; phylum Chordata; class Lepidosauria; order Squamata; family Iguanidae; genus Ctenosaura; species Ctenosaura bakeri. The sequence goes on from CAOLHI010000397.1 coordinate 213,864, forward strand.
CTGGGGGGGTTCTCGGAGTTTTTTCCCCGGGGGAGATGCACGGCTCCTCTTTCCCTCCCTGCCTGCCCCCCCCCGTTCCTGGCCAGCGAGGTGGCCTTTGCCGGCTGGGGGAGGCATTGTAAATAATAAATAAATAATTTTATGGTTGGGGGTCACCACAACATGAGGAACTGTATTAAAGGATCGCGGCATTAGGAAGGTTGAGAACCACTGCTCTAGAGAGTATATGTAAACAGCAAGACAAAGAGGAAAAAGAGCAGATAAGCTGGCCTGCTAGCTATCCCCAGCATACTTTAAAAAAAACCCATAAATCTATATGCTTAGCTACCAAATTAAAAATCATAAAAAAAGGGGAGGCTAGTAGAAGAAAAACAAATGTTCCTGAATTCATTCTGGAAGAAGTCAAGCAGTCTGTAGAAGAGGTTCAAAATGTCTTTGAACTGGTCTGTAGGAAGTTTAAAATGTCTTTGGTTGCTTTTTCAAGGATTCCCTGACCTTGAAATGCACATTTCATTTGTTAGTTTTGGATAAAAAGTTGGCTTAAACACATTGAACTGCTTGGTTTTTGTGGTGTAGGAAACTATCCCTGTTCTTTCTACGTTATTTCTGCCTCCGGTACCAAAGTTTCTGTTAAAGAAGTAACGCCCAGCAACACATCTACTTTGTTGTTGGCATCGTCAAGTCATTTCTGACTTACGGTGACCCTGAGGCAAACCTGCCATGGTGTTTTCTTGGCAAAATTTGTTCAGGGGGGATTTCTCTTTGCCTTCTTATGAGGCTGAGAGAGTGAGACAAGATCACCCAGTGGGTTTCTATGGCTGAGCAGGGATTAAAAACCTTTGTCTCTCAGTGTCCTAGTCCAACACTCAAACAACTACATCACGTATGACTGAGGTATACCTGCAAAAATTTACAATAGCTGAAGCTTTCCTCCCCTGAAGTTTTGAACTAGACTTTGCCCTTGCTGTGAAACTGCCGTTAGCAATGACCGTTTAGTATTCACACCTTGTGGCTCTTAAAAGGGTACTGTCCCCAAGGTCCACTCCACACTTGCCAAACAACCTGAAAATAAAAGAAAGGAAGTGGCGCAATGTGTCTTTGAAACCCAGTAGAATGGGAGGAAGCAAATACAGGATGATCTAAAGAGGGATATGCCCGAGGTCATGAGTCTATAGAGAAATGAAAATGGTTAAAGCTTTCTTGGTGAAAGCCACTTGGGTCCCTTCTGAGGAAATGAGTAAGATCTGCATGATCTGAAATCCTTATTCATAGCATCACACTTGTATGTAATCTGTAAAACCATGCAAGAAAAATAAAAACGATTTTATCCCCAGTAACTCCAATTTTAGATATTTAATCCAGAAACTGGGCTCTTCTCATACCATTTCCTGTATGTGTGAGATTGTCTTCTGTCTGAAATGCCACGCATGCTCAGGAACTACAGAAGGTTTGCCAAGTGTGTTTGATGTGCCCAGAGGCAAACTGCAGAGAAGAGTGTTTACTGTGATGATAATTCAATGTGCTATAATGAAAGGCAGGCGATTCTGGAGGGACCAAGCACCTGACACTGGGCTAAAAAAAATAAAAAAGTGGTTTCCTCAGGCAAGCTTCCTCATCCTTTTCCTGAAACGTTCTGCCATCCTCACACAGCTTTTTGACTCAATGGTTTAAGGTGCTCTATCTTGAGTGTTCACATTTCTAAGAAGTACTTACCACAGGCCCTTTCACACTACACAGTTATAGTGCTATGATTCCGCATGAACAGCTACGGTTCCGTCCTTCTTGTTATATATGTTCAAGTCATACCCTAAGACGAATCTATCATGGGGTTTTCATGGCAAGAGTTGTTCAGGGAGGGTTTGCCTTTGCCTTCTGAGGTTGAGAGAGAGAGTGATTTGCCCGAGGCCACCCAGTAGATTTCCATGACTGAGACAGGATTCAAACCCCAGTCATATTCCAATGCTCAAACCACATACTATGCTGATTCTCCTTTGCAGTGTAGGGAGGCGAATTTAGAATTCTCAGCCAGAGAGCTCTAGTGCTTCACCAAACTACAAATCCTAGCATTCAATGGATGTTGCCATAGCTATTAAAAGAAGGATTGTAGTGCTATAATTGTATAATGAAAAAGTGCTCCAGGAGTGGGGTTCCATGCTTGTGTTCAGATTATGATGCCTTGGATATATGTCAGAAGTAGACCCAGAAAGTGGTTTAACATATTCCATTCTTTGTGCAGTGGGGGGGGGGAATACACCACAGATGTAGAATGTGAGTGCAACCTAGGTGTGCACAACTAGATATCATTCAGGAAATAGTGACAGTCTGCCACCTCTTTTTGAGAATATGCTCCGATTTGACTCCAAGCTACCTGAGGTGCACAATTCCACATTCAGAAGCTGACTGTACTGGTTGTTGCATCTTTCTTCAACACTGGTGATGGGACATTCCCCACCACAGCTGAAGGTACTAGGTTTGCTTAAGGGTACAAAACGTCATGACCTTTCCCTAGTATCCTTCACCTGAGTCAGTGGTCTCACTCTGGCCAGCCTGAACTGAACTCTTGGTAATGTTCGGTTTCACTGTGTGTGGGAAGAGGGGAAGGATCTCTCTCATTTGTTTCCCAGTTTTCTTCAGGATGGTGTACATAATTCCTAGACTCCTTGTTTTAAGTCAAGAAGAGTGTGGCCTGTGGCCTGTATGAAGTTTTGCAGCACTTAATGCATCCCTTGCAATTCCTCCAAACTTAATGGTGGTTTAGCTTTCTCAGCATCAGCAGATGCCTCTCCCCAGACACTGGTTTTCAGCTGAAAACAGCCAGCAAGAAGTATTTTGATATTACTTCTGGTGCAACTAGACATGGCACTGTGGCCCAGAGGGATGAAAATTGCCCTTTCCAAACAGTCTGTGCCTAATCTTATAGTCAATATAATGTTTTGGCCTGAATCTTATTTATCAGCTAAAGAAGTCATATTGAATCATTTCTTGAGCCAACAAATAGATAAATTCCATTGACTTAATGAGTCTGCTCTTATTGGTACTAAAGCTAAAATTAAGATTCAGCTATACATGCCCATTGAAACCAGATTCTTTTGTGCAACTTTTCCCAACATGATCAAGGTCGGGGTTGGAATCCTTGGCTCAGAGTAATTTATCCAGACTTATTCTTTCACAGATAGGAGGGGGTCCTTTAACTGGAGAGAGACACAAAGCTCAACAGAGACTTCCCTGCTGAAGGAAATTGCTACTGTCTATCCAACAACTTTCTGTGAAACCCAAAGTACCACACCTGTATTGTTCCAGGGGGGTCCTCAGCAGCATATGCAGGTAGAAATTTGGGGATGGGGGGGATCACATTCTGTTTCCAGTGTCAGTGGAACTCTCTTGAGTTTAAATCTAGTCCAGTGATGGGAGTAATGTAGCCCTACAGATGTTGGTCAAATGCAACTCCCAGTAATCTCATTATTGACTATGTTGACTGGGGCTGATAGAAATTGTACTGCAACATTTGGAGAACCACTTGATTCCACCTCTGGTGTGGACCCAACACAAGCTTTGAATGCAGAAAGTCCAAGATTCAATTCATGGCATCTCCAGACACTGAAGGATCTAACACAGCAGAAGGAAACAGATGCATGAAATGACACGAGAGCTGCTCTCCATCAGAGCAGCTTCCTTTGTTTGGAAAAATCAAGCAGATTCCTGTGTTTTCCAATGAATCATCTTCCTCACCCAATTCCAGATTTGTCCTTCAATCATTTTGTTTGAAACATTATGAACAATTTAAAGCCTGCTTTGTGAATTATACAACTTGTACGCAGCGCATCTGAATAGATGTTAATGTCAGCCTTGCATATATTGTTCTTCTGGCAATAATTGGGTATATGGCTCTTTCTCCCTCCCCCAGCAATCATCAGGTGTGTGAATGCACACACAAACCTGTAAATTGTAGCTTCCCAGATCTTGTCCATAAGGGTTAGGAGTGGGGTCCTGTGGGGACTGAGAGCTATTTCAATGTATTAAATGCAACAATTTCTTTCCCATTTTCCAGTCTGCTGGGATTGTCCATTAGCAAATGAGGCTTGGGGGCCCACGTGAGTGCTTGAACACTGACGTGACTTCTGCCAGCTTAACCCCTGCCCACTCTATTAAACGGCTTTAATGTAGACAAAAGGGGAATGGGGGGCACTGCCACCCACGTCAGGAGGAAAGCAAGGATCAAAATCATGAACAGGTTGCAAGAGAGGGAAAAGCTGGTAAATTGGGGCACCAAAGAGGGACAGAACACTGACGCTAATGAAATGAGAAACAGGAGCAAAAGAAGGAGGAACTAAAGGAGGTAATGCATCTAATTGTGAAATGTAACTTATTCATGCAGGTGTTTTTCTTTGTATTTGTATTCTTTTCTTTTTGTAAGGGCTCATGATAGATAAATGGTGCACCTAAGTGCAAAAAGACACTGTAGCCCCATGCTAGAGAAACAAAATACAGTTCAAGACCAGATCTTACACAGATCTTTAGTTGCCTGTTTTCATTATATTTCTATGGACATGACAGCAAAAACTGCTCCATAGCCATGAGGCCATTTTTTGACACAGCATCAAGTTTGATAGCCTGTCTTGCTTGAAGAAATGGTGACAAAAAAGAAGAAAGGCGCAAAAATCTAATCAGATGGAAAGATATGACTGTTAGTAAATATGTATTTTGCTCTCAGGAGGGAAGGGGCAAAGGTAGCAGTAGATTTCAGTGGTTTCAAGTTCTAAGACCCACCCATCCTATTTTTGCCCTGAGCAGTAAGCTGGATTAAGTAAGAGTAACTGCACAAAGTGATCTAATGAGCTTTGTGGCTGAGTAGGGACTTGAACTTGGTTCGTCCTTGTTGTAGTTTGACACTCAACTACTTGCAAACAATTCCACTATCCTGCCTTTCTGAAGCTCATGAATGCAAACCAACAGAAAATAACAATAAAAATCTATTTATGATTTAACATTTAGACATATTTTCAAGAGAGTCCAAAATACAAAAGCATTAAAATGGTCTTCACTGTTCTCTGAAATGCAGGCAGAAGGGCTCTGGAAGCTGCTCTATAATGTAAGTACATCAGCTCAGAAGCATTTCCATTTCTCATGCACCTTACCTGCCAGCTTCAAGGCAGACAGCAAAAGTCCACAAGCAAAGGTACACAAGCACAGCAAGAATAAACATAGAAACATGCTGGATTAGACCAAAAATTTTTCTATTTCAACATTTTGTTCACCATGGCTAATCAGTTATCTATGGGAAGCACTCCAATAGGACAAGAGCAGTATTATACCCTTGTGTTCACTAGCAACTGACCACACACAAGCAGAATGACTCTGAGAGAGATGTCATATAGTCATTCTGTTCTAGCAGCCATTAATAATTTCATCTTCCATGAATTTATCCAATCCTTTAAGGCCAAGCAGGTTTGCAGTCATAACTATATCTTGTGGCAGAAAATTCCACAGATTCACTATGCTTCACTATGAAGAAATACTTTTATTGGTCCTGAACTTCCCACGATTCAGCTTCAGTAGATGATCCCAGGTTCTAATATTAGAGAGGAAGAAAAGCTTCTCCCTGTTTCACAATGTGTATCACTGCATACACCTCTACCATCTCTTGCCTTTTTATAAAATGGAGCCCCGCACCAAACATTCTACACTTTCCTCATAGGCAAATTGCTCTGGTATCTTGATACTTTAGGTTGCTTTTTCTGTATCTTTTCCAGCTCTACAATATCCCTTTTTAAAATGCTGTGACCTGACTGTACACAGATTTCCACATGTGGTTCCACTTTTTGATTTGTATAAGGGCATTATGATATTGGCAGTAATGGAATGGAGCTCATGGGCAGTTTTTCATTAACTCTCACAAATTCCATTGATTGGTTTATGCTGGATTAAGTGGTGATTGGCTCAGATTTCTTTTTTACAGCTTTATAGTTATGGCCCACAATTTTTTTTTTTAAATTGTCCTTTTATTAGACTATCCCTCTTCCCATATTAATATCATCTTCTCCCATGGACCTCATACCCTTTTTTCAGTTGTAATGCTGCCATCTTCTGGGAGAAATGAAAATGAGCGTGTCCTATAACATTCCTTAAATTTCTCAAACTCTCTTAAGAGCAGCTCTTTTTTTCCTGATATATTTTACCAATCATCTGTTTGACAGCTGAGCACATGGACATCTTACTGTACAACTGCATGTACCCCAGTAGGTCAAGAGAGAGAGAGCTATTAAATAATTTTATATGAATTACAAAATTTTAGCACGATTCCCTCCCAACTGGTTTTGTTCACCCACCAGTCAGGCACTATCTATATATTCAAAGAGATTCAGAATGGAACATACACATGCATTCACATACAGATAAAAATATCTTGGGCTGATTTGTTAACCAGAAAGGTAGAAACAGAGCAATACCACTGAGTTAATGACCTAGGAAGCTGCAATCTGATCAAGTCTTGTTAACCGACTGGCAGCAATTCTCTACAGTAGAGTTTTTTCATCACCTTTATCCTGCTCCATGATCATTAACTGGAGATAGCAGGGACTGAAGCTGGGGTTTTCTTCATGCAAAGCTTGCCCTCTACAATCAATGTCTAACAATTTTGTCACTGTCTCACTGGTCTTCATAGCAGAGCATCAGATCATCAACACAGACTAAGACGTAAGTCCTTCCGTTTTTTCTGAATCGGTTATACAGGCAGGGATCCCCTTTTCCTTGTGAAAACTCTTCCTTCCAGAGCATTCGGCTGAGCTTCTCATCCCAAGCTCTGACAACTTGCTTAAGCCCATAATTGCTTTCTGGTAGTTTGCAGATAAATCCTTCTTTGTTTGGTTTCACAAACCCTGGTGGTTGCTGCATGAAAATCATTTGTTAATTCCCCGTGCAGAAAAATGTTGTGATATCCAAGTGTTTAAAATGCATCTTCCTTGAAGCAGCAACACTCAGGAGCACTCTCATTAATGTGTGCTTCACTACGGGTGCAAAGATTTCATTGTAGTCTCGACCACTTGCAAATATCCCTTGGCTATTAGTCTGGTTTGGTAGTGTTGAACATCTCCTTCTGCATCTTTCTTTTTCTTAAATACCCACTTCCACCTTTGCTGAGCTCAACAAGCATCCTGGTATTTTGTGTAAACATTCAATCTTTTTCTTGGCAGCTTCCTTCCATTTGCAAGCTTCACTAGCTGGTAGTTTGCTATTTCTTGCCATGTGGATCATTTCCTGATCTGTGATGCGCTGCCTTTGTAGGAGAATCTGTCTGGTGGAGCCCCTTTATTCGATCTCTCCAGTTCAGCTGCTGCATCCCTAAATCTCTGGTGGTAAGTTCAGTTATGACTAGTGCTTTGCCTTCATTAGACTTCTCATTTTCATCAAAATACACCATTGTGTGTAACTTGATGCTGTCCATGGCAGGGTCCAGGATCCTGTAGCCTTTGGTGCCTTGCACATAGCCAAAAAGCAAAAGCAAAAAGCATTCCTCCTCTACATCTGTAGTTCAGTTTTTTTCTTTGGACTTTAGGAATATAAGGACAGGCTTCAGACCCTAAAACTCTAAGGTGAGACAGGTTAGATTTCCTGTCATTCCAAGGAGTCTGATTTGTGTCCTTGGTTACGAGCCTATTCTGCAGATATTTAGCAGTGCATACTCCTTCTACCCAGTATTTCCCTGGCAATGTAGCATCCAGCAACATACATCTATTTCCAGAAGAGATCTAGTGAATTTTCATGACCCAGCAGGGATTTCAACACTGGTGTCCCCAAGTCCTAATCCAGCGCTCAAAAAAATGCACCACACTGGCTGTCATCTTGGTTCTGTCCTGGGCCATTTCTGCACTAGACTGTTATAGTGCTATTATTCCACTTTCAACATCCTATGGAATCCTGGGGCTTGCCTTTGAGGCCCCTCCCTAAACTGCAAACACCCCAGGATTCCGTAGGATGTTGAAAATGGAATAATAGCACTACAACAGTCTAGTGCAGAAATAGCCTTGATTCTTGACTAATAAACAGCCAGGTGGTCACCATATCAGAAAAACAAAACAACAAGAATACCACAGAGCTGGGGAATATATTTAGCAGTGGTCCTAATAAAGTCATCACCCAATTCTGCTTTTCGTTTTCATTCTGTAAAGTGCCATAGGTGCAGAATACCTACAAAATGAGATTCAAGAAAAGGAAAAACATCTCTTTTAAGTGGTAATTCTTAATGCTCTCAGATCCAGAAGTGCCCCACCTGCTGATAATTCTTAGACAAATTCCTTTGATGGCAGAAAATTCCTCCATAAAGAGAGAGTGAGAGTTCAACTAAAACATATACATATGTAAAAATGCTGTTGCTAATTTTACATGTCTTTTTCCCTCAAGGAGTATTAAGTACAAATATATTGCTCAGGTGGTTCCTTCTACCAGTTAAGACTACTACGCCAGCTGTTGTCCTCCCTGGCCAGAAGCGACTTGGTGGAATGTTCGCTGTAGAGATTCATCACATTATTTTGTGGGTGGCCTCTATGGATTAAACTGATTCATGGTAGACTGACAAAATCCTGGAATTTATTACTCAACCTCTTTTCCCCTGTATTCTTTTCTTTCTTCTTGCTGATTTATTGCTATTGCGCTCTTTTAGTAGATGCTGATTTGTGTTCATGACTTGAAATACCATGTTGGCTTACACAAACAACTGGATGCAATATGAGTCTCAAACAGTGACTGAAAGGTACTGCCAGATGCAGAAGACACAATGAAAAAAAACCCAATTACTCCAGAACAGAGAAAAGATAAGAGGCTGGTAACACTTTATTGCATTTAATTTAATTGCAAGCCCACTGGGCAAAGATCTGTCCTTTTTATAGTGTTTTTGTACAGCACCTAGTGTCTTAAGCACTTCAGTTATAATCTTATCCATTCTCATAAAATTCAAAGGAATGTCTACCTATAAAGCCATACAATTATACCTTAACAAGAAAACCGATAAGGATGTCTGTAAATTTACTATATAATCCATACATTCTTAACCTCATCTGGACAAATGAAAGGTGATTAGAAAGAAACACACAGCTGCTTATGAACATTAAATTAAAAAATAATTTAAAAAATTGACAGATTTCACAGATCTCAAAGTTTTCTGAAAGACAGATTTATGGTCTACCATTTCCTGAAAACCATCTAAGGTTGGTCTTCAGAAGTATATATAATTCTGGCTACAGAATTCTGAAGAATCACGAATTCTGAAGGACTAATACTGAGACGGCCTTGTTATAAAGTTACAGTATTTCATAAAAAGTACATTTGAAGACCTTGACTTTTGTTGTTCCCTGCTGTATTTCAAATAAGCATTTAGCAAAAACACAGTCTGTTAGGGTCAAATTTTATTATGTGAACAATTCCATACAAAACACTTCAAATACTTCAAATAAAAACAAGCAAGGAGACAACAAATATGGGCATTTCAAATAAGGCACATTAAAAAAACCACACATCCAGTGAAATAGACAGGTTCTATATATATATTTGGAGGTAGAAATAATTACAAAAATATGGAACAATTTTAAGCATTAGCAGTTCCATTAAAACTAGGGTCCCCATTTAAAACTGCCTTGGTGAGTTAGCTTATGTGATATTTTATGCACTACGTTCTTCATCAACTCTACATTTCGCTTTTGAGTACCAGTGGAGGGAAACTATGTCATGAGCAAGACAACAGGGTAATTACAAAAAGTTATAAATGTCCATACAAATGTATTTTAATAACAAAAACTTCTTGAAGCACCACATTTTATTTTACTTCAATAAAAAAAATATGTACAATGCTTTTCTTTACATTATTATTAGAGACCTAGAGATGTTTTTAATAGGGTTGCTATATCTGCTGGAATGGCGCCTTCTTCTCCTGCAGAAGAAAAAAGAATGTGTCAGAGCTGTACATGTATGAATCATTCCATAAAAAACAGTGTTTATATAACCTGTACAACTAAAACAAACAAGCAGAAAACAATTGCCCAAGACCTCCAATATAGGGCCTCACATACTGACATTGGTACTGCTGCACTGTTGCCAGCTTATTGCTTTCAGGAATCCCACTAACTAACAGGGGAAAAGAAAATCAAACACACAAACTCTACTAGTGGCATGACAGCATATATAAGATGGTTACACTCACAGGTGGCACTAACTGTAACAGCCCAGCAAAAATCATCCCAGATATTTTTTATTCTATGTAGACCATTTTTCCCTCAAGAGAAACCCAAGGTGCTTCCTTCTCCTCCCCATTTTTGTCCTCACAACAGTCTTGTGAGGAAGTTTATATTGAGAAGCAGTCATTAGTTCAAAGTCACTTAATGGGTATCATAGCTGAATCCCAAAACTCTAACCACACTGATCCAAGGGAAAGGGACTGAACATTTTGCTCTGGGCCTCACCATGTCTTAAAAAGGCTTTGCAAACCAGCATAACATCCTTTTTTACAATCTTGGTGACCATCTTAAGATTGGAATACTGTCCCAATGACTTGGGATCAGCATGGATGTCATGTTACTGTAAGAGGGAATAAGAGATGCAAGAGTTTTTTGGGCCTGTACTTATAAAATACTGGCATAAATCCAGTCTGTGTACAAAAGTTGCTGTTTTGTCTTGCTAAAAAGGTACACTGGTCACACAAAGGCATGTGCAAGCTGCATGTTGCTTTTCAAAGCTTTGTAGACCATATCCTAACATTTCATCACAAACTGCATTTGAAAGTCCACTGAATTTCAGACAGTATTCAGTATATGAACAGGTTGCTTACCTGTAACTGTGGTTCTTCGAGTGGTCATCTGTGCCATCATACACTAGGAGCTTTAGCGCCTGCGCGGTAGCGTTCGGAAACTTCTAGAGCTTGTTCGCTTGGCGGGAACCCCTCCCCCACGCCGGTACTGCGCATGCTCCTCCCGCCGAGCAACGGTCTCTCCTCAGTTCTGTCGTCCGCCGTAGAACCTACAGGGACCTGAGAAAGAGGGAGGAAGGGCGGGTGTGTATGATGGCACAGATGACCACTCGAAGAACCACAGTTACAGGTAAGCAACCTGTTCTTCTTCTTCGTGGTCTCTGTGCCTTCATACACTAGGAGACTGTGTAGCTTACCGGTCGGACGGCGGGTCAGGTCCTACAGCACGGAAGTCAACACCTCACGTCCAAACCGGGCATCTCTGCGCGACCGGCAGTCGAGCCTGTAGTGGCGCACGAAGGTCGATGGTTGGGACCAGGTCGCCACACGGCAGAGTTCATGCAGGTCAACTCCTCGCAGGAGGGCCGCAGAAGTAGCCACAGCTCTGGTGGAGTGGGCTCGAAGCAGGACTGGCGGAGGCTTCCTCGCGAGCTCATACGCCAGTTCAATAGTCCTCACCACCCACTTGGAGAAGCGCTGGGTGGACACTTTTAGGCCCCTCCGACGTCGCCCATAGCAAACAAAGAGATGCGGCGTCTGTCGGAAGGAAGCAGTCCTGTCCTTGTAGAAAGCCAATGCCCGACGCACGTCCAGGGAGTGGAGGGACCGCTCCAACGGTGTCGTCGGGTTCGGGAAGAAGGCAGGCAGGATGATGTCCTGGTTGAGATGGAAACTGGACACCACCTTTGGCAGGAACGAGATGTCAGGTCTCAGGACCACCTTGTCCCTGTGGAAGACCGTGAAGGGCTCATCGGAACGAAGAGCTGTGATCTCACCCGCTCGCCTCGCTGAGGTCACCGCTACCAGGAAGGCAGTTTTCATTGTCAAGAGCCTGTCATCCGAGGTCGCCATCGGCTCGAAGGGCGGCTTCGTCAGCTGCGAGAGCACCAGCGAGAGGGACCACGGCGGTAGCGGCGGCGATACCGGCGGGTAGAGATGATGAAGTCCTTTCAGGAACCGCTTAACGGTATCGTTCCTGAAGAAGGCCGAGGCAGCAGATCGTGGCGGTTGGTATGCCACGATCGCGGAGAGATACACCTTCAGGGATGGAAACGCCAGGCCCTGTTGCCGGAGGTGCAGGAGGAAGTGCAGGACGGTCGAGAGCCCCGCGGGCGATACCGGCTCACTCCTCTCGTTAGCGAAGGTCAGGAAGCGTCGCCACTTGTATTGATAGTTGCGACGGGTGGATTCCTTCCTGGCCGCGACGAGGATGGTACCGAGCACGGGATCGTCTAGTGCGATATCCTCCAGGCATGGAGGGCCAGGCGTGGCAGGTCCGGATGGAGGACTCGGCCGCCGGAGTGGGAGAGCAGGTCCGGTGTCGGTGGCAACCGGAGCAGGTCGTCTCGCGCGGCTTGTAGCAGGGGTGCGAACCAATGTTGCCTCGGCCAGTACGGGGCTACCAGGATCGCGTCGGCTCGGTCGGCGAGGATCTTCGATATCGTCCGGCCGAGCAGCGGGAACGGCGGGAACGCGTAGAGGAGTTCCCCGGTCCACGGAAACTGGAAAGCGTCCCCGATGGAGGCACGATCGTGGCCCGCTCTGGAACAGAATCGGCGACACTTCGCGTTTTCCCTGGTCGCGAAGAGGTCGATCGATGGTTCGCCCCAGCGGTCCCGAATCAGTCTGAACGCCTCTCCGGAGAGAGACCATTCGTGATGGGATGAGGTGTCCCTGCTGAGGGCGTCTGCCGTGGTGTTCTCCTGCCCGGCCAGGTGAACCGCCACGGGATGCGTGTGCAGGCGAATGCACCATTCCCACAGGCCGAGCGCGATGTCGAGCAGGGTCGTGGAATGAGTCCCACCTTGTCTGTTGATGTAGCAGACGGCGGTGGTGTTGTCCGTCAGAATCAGGACCGTGCGCCCCGCCACGGCATGGCGGAACGCCCGTAGGGCTTTCCAGACGGCGAGCAGCTCCAGCGCGTTGATATGGAGAGCGGTCTCGTCGTCGGTCCATCTGTCGCGGACTCTGAGATCGCCGCAGTGGGCACCCCATCCATACCGGGAGGCGTCGGTCGTTACCGTCACCTTCGGTGTCGGCTGTTGGAAAGGCATCCCCGACATGAGATTGCGTCGCGAATGCCACCATCGGAGGGATGAGCGGACGTCTCCCGGCAGCTGCAGTCGGAGTGTCTGTTCGTCTCGCAGGGGGTCGAATATGCGGACGAACCAGTGTTGAAGAGGTCTTGCTCTCAGCCTGGCGAGATATGTCACAGCGGTCGTCGCAGCCATGTAGCCCAAGAGCTGCTGGACGCTTCTCGCAGATAACGTCGGGGCCGTACGAGCGTGAGCGGCGGCCCGGATCAAGGTTTGTGCTCGAGACTCTGGTAGGTACGCCCTGGCGGAGGTCGAGTCGAGCGTCGCCCCGATGAAGTCCAAGATCCTCGCCGGCTCGAGGTGGGACTTCTTCGGATTCACTCGTAGACCAAGGCGGGTCAGGAGTGACAACGTCATGTGGACGTCGTGGTAAAGTCTCTGTTTGCAGGACGCCACCAACAGCCAATCGTCGAGGTAGGGGAAGACGGAAGCGCCCTTCGTCCGCAGGTAGGATACCACCGGGGCCATGCACTTGGTGAAGACCCTTGGGGCAGTCGAGAGTCCGAACGGCAGCACCTTGTACTGGTAACAGGTGTCGTCGACTGCGAAGCGGAGGTACCGTCTGTGCTGCGGGCGAATGGCGATATGGAAGTATGCGTCTCGGAGATCGATGGAGGCGAACCAGTCCCCTCGATGTAGGAAGGGTAGGATCGACGGTATCGTGACCATCTTGAACCTTTTGGGGCGGATGTAGTAGTTCACCCCTCTGAGGTCTAGGATCGGCCGGAGGGTACCGTCGGCTTTCGGTACCGTGAAGTACCTGGAGAAGAAGCCGGTGGTCTTGGCCTCTTGCGGGAGCTGCTCGATCGCCCCTTTCTGGAGGAGGGATTGGATCTCTTCCAGGAGGGCCGGACTCGACGGCGTGGAGTAATAAACGCCGCGAGGAGGAATATCGAGAAACTCGATGGCGTAGCCAAGACGGACGATGGAAAGCACCCAAGAGTCCGTAGTGACATACTGCCACTCCGCTAGGTGTCGAGCGAGAGTCGGTCGGTCTCCGAGCGCTGATGGTAGGCTGAAGAGTGGGTATTGGTGGGTCCTGCCAGGCACGTCAAAACCGAGACTTTGTCTCGGAGGAGGACTTCTTCGACGAAGGCGGGCGCCGCCTAATCGTGCGTCTGGCCGATGAGCTGGAGGACGGTCTCGACTGTCCAGACTGGGCCGAACGCTGGAACGACGAGGTGGAAGATCGTCGCCAGGATGGTCGGAAGGTGGAGGCCCTGCGGGTCTGCGTGGCCGGCTGCAGCCCGATCTTTTTTGCGGTCAGTCTCGCCTTGACGAGATTGTCCAAAGCTTCGTCTGTGGACAAATTGAATAGGCCTTCACCGTCGAAGGGGAGATCTTCAATCCTCCTTCTGGTGTCCTCCTGGATGTCGGCCGGTCGAAGCCAAGCATGGCGGCGGAGGCCGACGGATCCCGCCATGACCCGGGAGGCGATCTCCACTGCGTGCCGGGAGGAGGCCATCTGGTGCCGAGCGATGGAGATAGCCTCATTGAAGATCACGGAGGAGGCTTGGCGGATGTCCTCCGGTACCGCTTCCATCGCTGGTTGCAGGCGATCGAGCACTTTCTTCAGGTATGCCGCGAGGCAAGCCTGAGTGTTGGACAGCCTGATCTGCAAGGAGGCAGCCGAATAGAACCTCCTTGCGTAGGCGTCCAACTTCCTGCCCTCTTTGTCCGGCGGGGTGGTGTGTTGCCTGCCGGAGCCTTTCGTCTGCGCGGACTCGACGACCACAGAGTTCGGTGCAGGGTGATTAAATAGATAACCGGCGTTATCCTTCTGCACCCTGTAGAGGTGTTCTAACCGCTGCGGTATCGGCTGAGCCGAGGCCGGTCTATCCCAGGCGGCCTTCACCAGTCTGGATACCCGGGGCAGGAGAGGCAGCGGGGCCGTGGAAGGTCGCTTCTCCTCGAAAACGGAGAAGGCTGGATCGTCATCCTCCGGCTCCGCATCGGCGATCTTAAGGCCGAGGGTAGTGGCCATGCGGAGCAGCATCGCAGAGAACTGGTGGACGTCCTCTGGAGCAGAATCTGGGATCGGGTCCCCGAATCCCAACGGAGGAGACTCCTGGGAGGCCGCCTCAGACACCTCAGACTCCGCACTCGAGTCGTACGACTCCGAGGTCGGTGAGTCCTCTCGCCGCTCGCTCTCCGGCTCCTTCGTAGTCGCCGCAGGTGTTGCCTTCCTAGGCTTCTCCGCAGCCGGGGCGGTGGTAGCAGCAGCGTCCCGCTTGGGATGGCTGACCACTGACTTCACCCTCTTGGTGGTGACCGGGGTAGTCTGGCAGGCTGACGTCGTCGTAGCCCGCTCAGTCACCACCGACTCCGTAGGGCGCGTCGCCGTTGCCGTGACCCTAGGAGGTGGCGATATCGCCCGATACCGTGGTGAAGGCTCCCTCGCCCTATGATATCGAGGGGAGGGAGAGCGGCTGAAGGAGCGGCGGTCCGACGGAGATCGGCTTCGGCGTCGACGGTACCGAGCCTCGTCCCCTCTAGGCGAGCGCGATTCGCGCTGTCGACGAGGTGACCGGGACCTCCGGAAGGTCTCCCAGCGACTCGGGCCACGATGGTACCGATCCCGGTACGATGGCGAATGCGACCGATAGGAGGCCGGGCGCTCTCTCCATTCAGATTCCCTCGCGTACCTGGCCACGTAGGACGCCGAGGTGTATCTGGAGGCAGACGAGCGAGGTTGTTCCTCTCTGTCTCCCTCGGAGGCGGCGAGGCCACCGGACGCTCGGAAGAGCGGGACCGGGACCTGAAGGAGGTCGAACGCCGCTCCGGAGAAGCAGAGGGCTCTCTCTGCTGCAGGTCGGCCGACCTGCGACGGCTAAGAGGGCGGTGGCGCTCCTCCACCAGGGTTGGAGGGTCTGCCACAGGCGAGTCCGGGCGCTGTTGGGGAACGTCCTCGATCTCATCCTCCGAGAGGTCGACGGACTCGCCTCGCCCTTTGGAAGGCTGCTGAGTAGGAGGAGGAGTAGGAGGTTGAGCGTCCCCAGCCGGGGAGCGCTTCTTTTCCTTCTTCTTCTTCTTCTTCTCCTTCTCCTTGCCCTTGCCTCCGTCCGGAGCAGGGCGCTTTTTTGCAGGCGTCTCCGTAAGGGGAGCCTCAGCCTTCCTCGCCGTCGAGGATCCTTTCGCTGACTTGGCAGCCGCCGACAGCTTCGGGATCCTCGGTAACGCCGAGATCGGCGTTTTCGCCGGTACCGAGCCCGATACCGACGAGGTGGACGGAACGGCAGCCGCCGATACCGTCGATGGCGTGGTCGTCTTCTTGTCGGCCATCTTGGAAGTGGAGGTCTCGTCTATCGCCCGCAGAGACTGTTCCCAACAATAAGATTTGAGTCTCGCGGAGCGGTTGCGAAGAGTTTGGGAGTAAAATCCCTGCAAATTGGGCAAGTCCGGATGTTGTGGGACTCGCCCAAACAGAAGAGACACTCCTTATGGCCGTCGTTGAGGGCAACCTTGCGGCCGCAGGACACGCACTTCTTAAAGAGCGCGGACATAAGACGAAGAAACGCCAAACTCCGAAATCCAAAAAGACGAAAACCGAAGGGGGAGTCCGAAAGAGAGGTCAAAGACAGTCCGAAAGTCCGTAAAACCGTGAAAAACAGCAAGCCAAGCACGACGTGAGAGGAACAAACTAAAGAACCTTCCGTACGCGGCGGCGGACGAGAAAGAACTGAGGAGAGACCGTTGCTCGGCGGGAGGAGCATGCGCAGTACCGGCGTGGGGGAGGGGTTCCCGCCAAGCGAACAAGCTCTAGAAGTTTCCGAACGCTACCGCGCAGGCGCTAAAGCTCCTAGTGTATGAAGGCACAGAGACCACGAAGAAGAATAACATTTTTAGAAAGACCAGCTCAGCATTGTTGGGAATATAGCTCTGTGGTTCTTTGGACAGTGGTCAGAGAGAAGAGCTATGCAGAGCAAAACTGGATTAAAGAGCAGCAAGTCTAAGTGGAAAACTGAGATACCTGTCTAAAGCCCTACAAAAGGAGTGGCCAGTTTGGTGCACTGTTAAGAAACTGTATAAAATACAATCCAGTAATTGCTGCATTTCAGCTAGTCCATGCTACCACACAGCTCCTGCTGTGAAAAAGAGTGACAGACAAACTGAATCCTACAGCTCTTGACTAATCCATGTAGAGTTAATCAATACAGGCTCTGGAAACCTGGTGCAGTGAGCTATATCTTAATCAAGGGCTGAATTCCAGATCTGACAATGTATTACTATGCTCATTTCTATTTCACCATATATGAGAGAAAGGCTTTTGGAACAGTACTCTAGAAGCCTATTTGCAAATAAAAAAATGCAACATCCATTAGGAAGATAGAGGTATCTCGGTCATTGCTATCAGCTGTTTGTGCTGCAGGACTAGCTAAATTAGATTTTGCTTGAACAGCAGATTCTGTTGCATGACTTTAGAATGTCTTTAATCATTCACTGCAAAAACTATGAAGTCTCACTTCCCCTTCATCTTTAGGTTTTTAGTGAAACGAATGTAAACACTGGTTTCATAGCTTTGTGTCCAAAACAGCTTTCTGCAAGTTTGTGTACTCAGAGATGCCTTTGTGAGAACTTACCTGCATCTGCTGCTGTCATATCTTGTTCAAGTTTTAACTTCTGTTGACTGATTTTGAGCATAGATTCCTCTATAGTCCCTTTACTTATGAGCCTTATAACTTTCACTTCTCTAAACATGAAAACAAAAGAACCAATGTTCATATAATTCTGTAATTGATTTAGCCAGAATAACATATTGTTTCCATTTCACTTTCAAACAGTTCTACAGAAAACAGTGTTTATGCCCTAATTTATTTTTTTATTTGGAGGGAACAGGGTGACTGTCTCTCAAACACATTCCTCTGAAAAAGCGGTATGTCAGTATAAACTTAGTTCTGAAATAACTGAGTAACTAAAATGCCTGTTTCTGCACAATGGCAGTAACAACCAAACCCTATTCAGACGTTGAAAACAGTTAAAATCAACTTGCAAAGAAGAAAAGCACACTAGCCTTGCCTCTTCTGGCATCAGCACTTTACACACAGAAAACAACCATCTGAAGAAGAGCGTCTCTATAACAGACTTTTCACCCCATTCTGAAAACCCTCAGTTTTTACCCTCAGGTGCAAACATCTGAATGATGGCACCAAATGAGGTTTTGAACCAGTTGTTTCAACCTTAGGGTCTGTGCTTGTCCTTTGGGATTTTATCCACCAGCTCACTCATGATAGAGACAGAACAATCAACTGGCCTAACATCTAACTATAAAAAGCATTCTGATAGGTGAATCTTGTTGCCAAAAACAGTGTAAACACAGGTGCATGCACAATCTTCCTCGTACATATATAAGGACTAAAGCCAACTTTAAAAAAAGGTGAAAGAAATGGAAAACAGGAAACAGATTCAAGTTTTATTCAGTCTCATTGTACTCATGCCAGCTTACACAGTAACCCATCTGCTATGAACCCCATAAGCAATCCAAAACTTATGCAGCACCCTCCCTCCCCCACGTTGCTTTCATAAATTAAACAAAACAAGAATCTCATACCTGGTTTGCCCTACTCTATGACATCTGTCTTCAGCCTGCTTGTCATTGTAAGGGTTACAATCAATGTCATGAAGGATGACTACATTGGCTGAAGTGAGATTAATTCCAAGACCCCCAGCTTTAGTTGAAAGCAAGAAAATGAAGATACCCATATCTGAATTGAACTCATCAATCAGATGTATCCTACAGAAGACAGTGAAAACAACACATTAATCAATATGCAGCTTGGCGGTAGGCATTCTCCTCCACAATTTAGCCACATTAAGGGGGCAAATATACACATGTATGTCCACATCAACTGTATGTGCAAATGGACCATGACTTACGTCATCCCACAGGCATGCCTTTCATATTATCTGAATCACAAACCATTTCAATGGAGCCTGTTTTACACATTTGGCTGCCAACTGCTGAATGTGGATAAACAAATCAATGGCATACATGAGCATGCAATCAGTTTCAAACTTCTCTAGTCATCTTGATCATCAGTACCTTGTAATCTTATTTTCAGTTATTCTGCCTGCCGGTATATGTGTGTGTGTGTATCTCAAATGTGCATTGTGTGTTAATATAGGTAGACCTAAGTTAGCAAAACAAATGTGTTCTTGGACATTACATTTTTAGCAGAAAATTTGGTGTCAAAGGTAGAAACAACATGGAAAGAATAGGGATACATTCCAATACTACAAGAAAGGAAAAGCAGTTCAATATGTTTCACTGAAGTTTTTATTCAAAACTAACAGTATGCATATGTGAAATGAAACAACCAGGTTAGGTAAATCTTGCACAAGTAAACAAGAACATTCTGAACCTTCTACAGACCACTCAAAGGCTTCTTTCAAACCGCATCCAAGGATAATCTGTCTTTCATCCACCTCCACTTTTCCAATGACTTCCATTTTGGTGGCCAAACTCATAGCTCTAGGCTTTTCTTTTCTTTTCTTTAAAAAACATTATGGGGGTAGCTGGTAGAGCATGCTAATTCACTTTCCCACTTTATGTTTTGCTGTTCACTCAGTAAGGGATTTTAGAGATGGCTGCTATCACTTTGCCTGCTGTAGCCAGGCACAGACAACTAGAGTTGGGATGGTTGAGAAGTATCCTATTATTTCCTAGGTTAAGCTTTACTGCAGTGTTTACTGAAGACATGCTGCTACAACCTGGCAACTGAATATCTGCGGTTCTTCAGTGTTTTACCACCTTCCCAATGCTAATGTTCTGAAAAACTTCTAGCTAAACAGAAGGCAAGGAAGAAAAAGACTTTGTAAAAAGGTGGTGCTTTTTAAGCTTTACAATTATTTGTCTACCATATCTGCTGGTATATAACACACATGTGTGTATAAGACACACCCCATTTATACACTGGCAAATATTATTTGCCAGCATATAAGGCAAACGGGTGTATAAGACACATCCCATTTTCAAACAGTATTTTTCAGGAAAAAAAGTGAGTCTTATAGGCCAGCAAATATATCATTTCCTTTCATTCCTTAAACCACATGCAGCAAAATAAACTGCATTCTGAAATTATAACACCAGAGGTGTCCAATGCTTTCTACCTCACCATTAGCACATATCCATAATCAAATCCAAATACAAGCAAGAATGAACATTAGCTGAACCTAACAATGGTATTCCTGCATAATCACTGAGATTTTACCAACCTGTCAGCAATCTGTGTTTTGCCATCCAACCTAAGGTATCGATGCTGCTCATGTTTCAGAAGAACTTCTAGGATATCCAGCATCATAGTAAACTGGCTAAAAAGGACAACTCTGTCACCCTAAAGGAAGAAAGAACACACTGTTTTAAAAAAATCACATCCTTGCTAAGAACCAGAAGCACAAAAAGTAGTTATATGTAGTTATATGCATCAATTTGTAGTCAAATCTACTAAGCATAGAGCAAGGAGGACAATCTTATTCTCTTCCTTGCCTGATGACAGTCCACGTGTATACAGGTGTCCCCCACTTTCTGATGGTCCACATTTTGACAATCTGCTCTTTTGACCATTTTCATCTGCAACAAGAAACGTGCATTCAACATGTGGGCCACTCTTCTGAGCACATATTGTATATATGGGTTCTGGCTGTAATTGAAAAGGATGAAAAGAGCAGATAGCTGAAAAGTGAGTAGGCACTGCTTGTACACAGACTGAACAAAAACATGGTGGCATGTTGATACATGGTATATCTCAGAAACTGTGCTTATAATACAGTCCATTTCTGTTCATTTTACTATTGAGTACTTCTGTATATTTAAAGGTAAGCTTTTTTCATTTTACTCTGTGTGTGTGTGTGCGTGTATAGGAGTGTGTTATTTAGCTTTCACATATATTCATAGCTGATACATAGTGTGCTATTTACTGGGTCCTGCTCTGGTCCCTAGCTTGTCAAATAAGGGCGGGGGGATGCTTGTGGCTTCAGTAGATGAACAATGTACCTGCCTCTCCTAACCATAAATCTCTACCTAAGCTAGTAGCAAAGCAAACTCTACCAGAGCAACCACACTAAACTGTAAATGAAACAGATGAAGCGGAAACTGTCCCAGGAATAATGATAACCCCTGCCTAAAACAACACAAAAATGATACATGCATGTAAGTATCACATTTCAGACTGTGTTTTTTCCAGTCTCTGCAGCTGAAGTCTTCCTTTAAGAGATTTTCTAAATGAATCTTTATGTTTCAGATTTGAATATTCAACAGCAAACTAATGCACGATTTATTCAAATATCTGCATCTTCCACTTTTATTATGTACGATCCCACCCTGTCTTCAAAGAAAATGAAGTCACTTATTTTCATCTACCTAAGGCAGAGTCACCATACGAAAGGCACACTGCTATAGGTGAACCAGAAGTCAACCACAGAGTTAAGCAGAGTTAATAACAAACCACCATAGTGGGGCAAGCAAGAAGGGAGTTCAAAATAGTATAAACAACTGCTGACACCTTGGCTCTGGTTAGTGTTATGTCTATTACATCTCCCAATGATCTCCATGGACAGGGAGTTCAAACCAGGGCTTTCAAATCCAAGGCTCTTAATGGTTTCTATAGGCTCTTATGACATCAAATATGGTGACAGTTGACCTAAGTATAAAATGTGACACTTTAGAACATCCAAAATACATTGGTAAAACAAACCTTTTCTTTGAATTCAGACAAAATGCGTGTCAATGTTCTAAATTTTCCAGAATCCAAAATGAGGTCCATCTCAAGCTTGAAGTCACGAATATTTGCATACTGTTTACAAAGCAAATGTAATTCATAATCCGTCATCACAGACATATCTTCATATATAAGGTCAGGGTTTGCTTCACAGTGTGTTGGTTCCTACATACAACAAACAAACAGGTAGTGAATTAAAGAAGCTGTTTAGGAACTACTAAGAACATTCAAACACAATCTCATCTAATACATCTGCACACAATTATAAAGCCATCATGTCATATGTGAACTGTGGATTGTAGTATTAGCACAATTAGTACTTCAAGAATTGTTTTTCAGACATAAAGCCAATATGAGCAGTTACCACTGTTTTTAACTGGAGTGTATAGACAGCGGGGTTGGACATGGAGGAGAGTCCTTTGGAATTGAGAGATGGGAGGGAAAACTTAAGTCTCCCCTTAAGCTTAAATTTTAAAAATCCCAATATGAACTCAACCCATTCATATGTATCAAGGCCCCTAAGCTTCTGGAACTTCTCTTGATCGTATGCAAAAAGAGAGAGAACGAGATAACATATGAGCTGAAGGCTCACTGTGGATCCTGCATGTTGTGCTGAACAATGTTTTAGCATCTTATGCCAACACAAACAACAAATCTTGTATGTTAACTTTGCATTGTTTATCATCCTAACAGGTAAAGTTGGTTTAGACAGATCACAGAACATTTCACTCTTTATTTTATCCCATAATTTGTGATATGTTTACAAATGCAGTAAACTTTTCCTAAATATATTTGGCATATCTAAAGTTGTTGTTGTTGTTTTAATTATTTAATTATAACTTTTACCTTAATGCTGAACACACAGGTGAACAGTTGCTATTTGGCTCATTCCCAGACTTAAAAATACACCAAGAGGTTATTGTATTATTTCCAGCATCCTACCTTGAGCATGAGTTGTGACATCACCTTAAGCTTTTCAGATGTATAATACTGGCGATGTAAGAGAGGATGGTTGGCCATTTTTCTTAGCTGCATCATTACATTTCCCATTTCTGTATTTTTTTCTGTAAACAAAAGTGAATGATACAGCATGAATGAATTACAAATTATACCACTACCTCCAAGTGTGTTCAGTAAAATTTGTTGGTCCTGCTGCTCCTGCTGCTTTTTGGGAGATTCTCAAAAACTACCAGGTGCTGAAAACAATATTTCAGAGGAAGTGACAGGGGAAACCACCATTGAGTATTCCTTGCTTAAGAACAACCCATGAAATTCATGGGGTTGCAGGTGACTTGAAGGGACATACACACACAACTACAAACTCAATACAAGTCAGCATTCTGTTCTGTAGAACAAGAGGGAGAATGCTGGACAGAACATTTAAACATGCATACCTTGACTGTCAATAGATTTCTTTAAGGTGCTGAAGAGATCTTGGTATAAATTCTCCTGCTTCTCAGACATTTCACACCACTCCACAATATCTTTTTTGGGAGGTAGCTGTTTGAGGACCTGGTGGGCCAAAAACAAAGCTTTAGAATTATTTGGAAACTAGACCTGGGTCACAGCATACATCTGCTTGGAAGATAGTTCTACTTAAGAGAACTTGAACCAATTTGTTTATACTGTAGCAATTGCCATTGGTTAAAATGAAAACATACCTCTTCTTTTACTCTTCTCAAGATGAAGGGCTTGATTATCTGCTTGGCATGTGCAATTCTCTCCTTTTCATATATACTGTGTTCCTCAGATGCCTTCTAGGAAGAAAAATCAAAAGCATAAAATGTATTTCATATAGTGAATTCAATTAGGTTATGTTAATCTGAATTAAATGCTACCATTTATCCCAGAAGAATACAATTATTTTACATATGGCTGCTTTGATCCAAGAAATATTATGATGAATGGGTGCAACTCCTAAGACACTTATTGTGCAACCTTACTATCTTTTATTAAGAAGACTATTCTGAAGGTCTCAGTTGATGTCTCTGAAATATGGCTTTGGGTTGTCTGTTAGGATAAGATAAATCAGTGTCTGCTATGAAAACCTGACAAGCTGTATATCTGAGCAGTAAAAATATATTCAAAATATACTTACTGTTTTAATATTATAATATTACAAAACATGAGTTAACATAACATTGCTCAAATACCCAGCACACACGGGACTTATGTATCCGGTATTAAGTTTGATTTCACTTTATACATATCTAGGTTATATGCTGAGAGATTTACGTTTTATAGGTTCTGATATATGTAATACAAGTGTATATATGTTATAAAGACTATTAGTGGAAAAAAATAAAAAATATATACTTACTGTTTTTGAAGAGAATATCCTCCGAATTTCACTGGTGCTACTACTGAACATATGCGGCATCACAAAATTCAAGAGGGACATAAGTTCCAAAAGATTGTTTTGAACTGGAGTGCCTGTTAGCAGCAATCGATTTTTTGCCTATTTCCATAATAACAATAATGAAAATAAACAATTATTAGTGGCTATGAAACAAGATCATTATGACTTCTTCAAAATGATGTTGCGGCAGGAGAATTCTTTTACTATTAAGCAATTTAATTTTCTTCCCTACTTTAAAAGTGTGTGGCCTACTTCTGGATGTTTTTTGTGTAGAGTTATGTGAATGAAGGACTAACTACAAGCAGGAAGAAAATGACATGGTTGGGTGCAATTTAAATTGTGATTTAGCTTCCCCTCATTTTTTAACCAAATAAAGTTTACTGTAAAGTCTAAACTAGAGTAAACTGTAGTTAGCCTTTACTATGGTTTAGAGGAGGAAGGAAATTGTTTCCATACTTTTAAATCTCCTCTACCAGGATTCCTGCAAAAATTCTATTTTTGCTGAGAAGGTGAAGATAAGAAAATACAGCTTACAACATTTGTACTTCCTGGTCACTTTATCACATTTGCAGCCATTCTAGTTGCTAAAGATTCAGACAAACTGTGGCTACATAACCAAGAAGCTATCTAGAATCCCTTGCATTGTAGCCATGAAGCTATTTAGACCTGCATAATATCCAAGTACAGAAGATGAAAGTCAGAATCCTGCTAAGTCAAACCATTCATGCAATGGATTGTAGAGAGAATGATTTGACATTTTAGTACTTGTGCAATGAGGAACAGTGTTGCTTGAGTAGAAGGTGCACCTTCTGAACAAGAATCACCATATGTCCAATAGCAAGCAGTGGTAATCGCATGGAACTATACTGGCAGGTTTCCTCTCTGCTGCCCTTCAACAGGATTTTCAACAAACAGATTTAGACCTCAATCCAGGGAAACAATTTATAGTCAGCCCTCCACATTCACAGTGGCTAGAAGTACAGGACCCCCACAAAGTGAAAACGTGACCCCCAAACTAAGTGGCCTCCCTCCTTCCTATTACATTTCCACATGTCTCCTAGATATAGTAGCAGATTTAACCTTCCATGCCAGGATCAAGGGTTTTCTGACACAATATCTCTGCCTCATACCTCTTTCCCTTGTAAAGCCCCACACACCATATGCTCGCTGTAGGGTGAAAGAGGGGAAAGTGCCACATGCTGCTTTGCTGCTCTGGCTACCTCTCCTCTCTGCTCTGCCACACCACTCAATCCCTTTGCAGCTGCTCATTTTCTTTTCTCATTCCTAGTGGCATCATGCCTGGCAAAGCCAATACTCCCAAGCACACAGCCTTCAGCGCCAACCTGGGCACGGCTGGCTTGCTTGTTCATTTGCTCACTCACCCCAACAGGCAGTGGGCATCTTAGCTGCCTAAGTCTCACCCACCTCCCTGTGTCGCTGGGCAACAGCAGAAATGGGGCAGTTGTGTTTGGGACAGAGTGGTATTACTCCGTCCAGTAGAGTGGCAAACGTGCAGGAGTGGGGTTACAGAAACTCAGGCAACACATGGAGAGACTGCTGGACTTGGTGAAGGCTGGTCTCTTTTCCTCAGCTGGGCAGCTGCACAGATTGACTCTTCAATGGCCCTCCTTCAGTCCTGGCCAGCAGCTGAGAAATCAAGGTACAAGTCGTCCTTAGCTGGCTGGGCAACCACTGGTGGAGGAAGGTGATGATCAGAGGTGGATTTAACAGGCTGTGTGGCATGACTGGAGCCACTGAGAGGGAAGGTTCTCCAAGGAAAGAAGCACTTGTGGTGTGGGGTGAGGGTCAGACAAACACGTGAATAATCAAATCCACAAAGGCTAAACCTGTGAATAAGTAGGGCTGACTGTAATGCCAATTTTCAATTGTTTTTAGAATTGGAGAGGAATGTTCCCTGATATATCTGGATTACATCACAATCCCCGGTTTGTTTATTCAAAAGTAAGTTATATCATATGTTATCATAATTTATCCAAGTAAATGAATATAATCTACATATGACATCTTAACAATTTCCTTCCAACAGAATGATGAATTAAACTTGACCATTTTAAGTAACATTTGAGAAAAAGTGTCCTAAATAAGATGACAAATCAAAGCCTTACGTTAATAGTCATAAGATGCTGATAGCGTACGGAGCCCATATTTTTTAACATGTGACCTTCATCAAAGATTGCATAATTTAGTTTCATTCGTCGGAACAGGCTCCGATCTTCTGGACTGCTAATTGCACAATTATACCTATCAAGAGAGCAAACTATGAGCATATACCTTCTTATATACAAATAGAGTACATTCTGACATTGATAAAAAGTCGGAAAAGGCAGAGATGAAAGAATAAGATGCATTTTTCACCTTCATGTCCTTCACCTAACATTCATGCAAAGATAACAGCTACTTAACCCTTTATCAGAGATAAAAGAACTGTGGGCAAAAGGAAAATGGTCTCTAGTACTGTTCAAATTGCACTTACGCAAGTGAAGAATTTTTGTAGTGCTATAATAATTAAATTCTCATACTATAAGGAACATTTTTGGTTTCAAGGTCATTTTTCATGCCTTTTCACAAGCTAAAAACACCTTTCACACATAGAAACACTGCATGAAACCCTAACATGGAAAATTTTATCCCTGTAATGAATATTAAGTGCTGGGTTTACTGTACAGCTTTATAGAAACATGCTATATTTTGAAGAAACCTTATTTAAAAGTAAGATGAGAGGAAGAGTTAATACCATCTCCAGCCATTATGGGTTTCTTTTTCCTTTTTATTTTAAAGAAGTTACTGTATAATGAAGTCTAAACTTCACAGCTAATGCTTTGGATAACATATCCAAATTAATTATAATACATGCTTATGTTCTGAAAAATACAAAAATTACCACCATGATTTCTGCTTGTACTCAGTACATACAGTGTGGTTTAAAAGACTGCTACCAATATAAAAACTTATTTCTCCTCTTTCGGAACACTCTTTCCCTTTCCCCAACACCACATGTTGCACTGATAATTACTCAGCCATAAAAAGTATCTATCATTGTCCTTACGACTGGATAGAAGCAGAGGCAGTTTCTGCATTTTGCAAACATCTTGGGACATACAACATATGCTCTGTACCCACAGATACAATGCAAGATAGGATCTGATAAGTGGAATCCTGATGAATGGGAGTGCCTTACATGTTGCCCAAGATTAGGGTGTGTTTTTACTCTAAAAATTTTCCCCACTGCAACATTTCTTATGTAGGAGAAGGGAAAAAGTGCCTCTGGGAATTCCAACAGAATGAAACTTGCTGCCTGTAATTCCAACCATGGTTCCTCCTTTTTTAGGAGCTTCATCTTGAACTCTACATGGAATGTTTGGATCTGATTCACCTTCAAGATGAAGCAGAAGAGATTTGAGGAGGGGGATGTCTTCTTGGAAAACAAGAAACAGCTAAATTTCACTTATATACTTACGTTGTTACAATCACATTGAAATCTGCCACCTTATTATGGATATCCATTCTTAGATGCCTCCTGTCATCCTGAGATCCTGGGGGGGCGGAATATAAGTTAGGATTTTTCATTGCAGTTCTAGAAAACTCTATACAAATACTTTGTCTTCAATTGATAACTTTCCTGTCTGACACATGAAAAAGACATTATGTGCCTTCCAGCCAATTTCAGCTTATGCCTACACTGTGCCGTAACGTGACTGTGTTAAAATGTATCCTAGTGCTTAAATTGTAAAGTCACTGTTGATAATCGCTGGCTTTTTGCCGTAATAATAAACTTGTACTTGTACTTGCTTATGCCTACCATATTGTAGGATTTAACTGATAAGATTTATTCAGAGGTTTATATATCAGCCTACATTTTATTGTAAACAGAATTTCTTACCATAATAAAATAAGACTTGGAGTTCAGGACACCACAGGTTCACTTCTCTTATCCAGTTATCTGTATTTAAACAAAGATTTAAATAGTTACTGTGATGCTATTTAAGGCCGTACATTCACATCAACATCAGTTCCACCTTTATTTCCACTAAAGTACATATGTATCTTAAACTGTTGTAATTAATCTGTGGTATGCAGCTAGATTGAGAAGATCAGCATGTTCAGCCATGAAATTAATTTGGCATCCTTTGGTCAGTATGCATCTCTCAGCTGAACTTCATGCCACATGTATCTGAGAATGAGTTTGACTAAAATCAACAAGGTTTCTCTGAAGAAAGGATAGTACTCTCTCGCTAAAGGGTAATGCCATACGTTCTGCGTTACATTTCTTGGCTAAAGGACAGGACTTTTTTTATTTTAAAACTTTAAAACTTTATCAGAAAAGATATATATGTGTATCATATTATTATGGTAGCACCACTGATGTACATGACAACATGAAACAATATAAAAAAAATCGACTCCCCTGCATAAGGCATACTATCTTTTAAAAAGATAATAAAACAGGCCATATGAAACAAATTCTGAGTGTATTTACTTGGAAGTTAAACATCATTCAGTCCAGCTAAACTTATTCTTAAGTAAGTTTGATTAGAACTGTGGCCTTAAAAACAATTTATGGCATTTCTTACCTATTGTTGATGCTGGCACTACAATCAAATGTGGACCTGTATCACCTGCTTGGTAAAGATATGCCAGAAATGCAATTGCTTGAATGGTTTTTCCTAAACCCTAAGTGAAAATTGGAGCAAATGTAAAATAGAATGTAATCACTTATATAGGTTGTGATCGAGCTATTTTTGACTGTAAGATTAGAAAATATAAAGTGCAAAAAGGCATATTAAAAAGATATATGACTAAATTCATCTCTGTAAGAATCACATTAAAATTGCTTCCTTCTTGTTAACAGCCAAGAATATATCACATAGTGATTTAACACTGAACAGTTAATATCCTCCCAGCCATGAAAAGCATTTCTATTGGCAGAACCAAGCCCCTACACTTATTTTTTAGCAAAGTTCCACCAACCAGCTATGCTGCCCTATTTCCCTAACTCTCTCAGCATGTGTTGGCCCTTCGGTATTTAATGTCAGTTGTTGCTGATCCATTCACACCAATTAGCTTCACTTTTGTTACAAGCTAAAACAGCAGCTTTCAAACTGACTCTTGACTTCATTAATCCCTATACACTGGCTATTCCTAGTCAGCCTGTCATAGCCCAACTACCAGAATTACTGGAAAGCTGGAAACAGTCTTTAAGGAGTCTGTTTTCACCACCTCCCTCCTTGTATTGTGTAGGAAAAGAACACACATAGAGACTGTCACATGGAGATCTGGGCCAGCCAGGGCTGTGACAGATCAGGCCTCCTTTAATTCTCCCCAGCATCCTTTTACATGTTTATCATCCCCTGGCTCCCTCTCCACATTTATCCACCCTTCTGCTTTCCCTAAGACCACAACCCTTGTGGATATAGGGCAAAGTGTTTGCAGGTTTATCCCAAATAAGCATGTTATTTGTGGTAGTGTGTATAACTGGGCTCAAAT
Organism: Ctenosaura bakeri; assembly: GCA_948474755.1. Taxonomy (NCBI): domain Eukaryota; kingdom Metazoa; phylum Chordata; class Lepidosauria; order Squamata; family Iguanidae; genus Ctenosaura; species Ctenosaura bakeri. Next base: position 243,489 of record CAOLHI010000397.1, read on the forward strand.
TAAAGAGACACTGTATGGAGGCTGCTCTTAAAAAAAATAGAATAAAATAGTTATTAAACGAACTAACAAGGGAAAAGTATTTGCCAATTAAATATTATCAAACAGAAAAGCCTTTCCAGATCTTAACAGGTAAACACTTCCCCAACTTTCACTCTTTCTCCTTTCAATCTCCCGAAAGGAACTCTTTTTCAAGCCCTGTTTCTATTATTTTTCTGTTCTGCTGACTCACTCACCTAGCCACTCCATCCGGCTAACCTGGGTTCTGTAGTCAGAGAACTAATCAAATTAAATCCTCTCTGTTGCTAGGGCAGCTCTGCTGGCTATGCCCCTCCCCCAGGTTTGTTATAGAGACCACCATGCATTAGTTCCAGTGGCTGATGAAAGGCCCTCCCACCATAACAACATCCATTGCTCTGGCCTTTGAGGAAGGGAACAGTAGCCAAGCACAGTATCATCATGTCTTGCTTCCAGAGGTTGAGGAAAGGCCCTCCCCTCCAGACCAACTTCCATTGCTATGCTGTTTCTGAAACAGAAAACAGCAGCCCAGCACAGCACCACTTGATCCCAGCAGCTGCGGAAAGACCCTCCCTCCAGACCAATTACCATCGCTCTGGACTCTGGCATTTGCTGGACATAATCCCCTCCCATACTGCTACCCCCTTTTCCTTGTGTTTCCTATTTTTTTAGAACGTAAACCTGAGAACAAGGGATTGTCCAATTAACGATTTGTAATCCACTCTGGGAGCCACTTTGGCGGAAGGGCAGGTTATAAATGTTATAAATAAACAAGTAATACTTGAAGGAAAATATTCTTCTGTCTCCTTTTCCAGTGTTCTCCTAAGTGGCTAAAATCAGCCCTCTACAATTCATTGATGTCTGGACATGCAATTATGAACTGTTTCATCAAAATGACAAAAGATCATAGCATTTTCAACTTACCATTTCATCAGCTAAAATCCCATTCAGTGAATGCTTATGCAAAAGTGCTAGCCAATTTAAACCAATCTTCTGATATGGCTTTAGCTCCATGCTGAACACAGAAAAGAAAGTGCACCATTAAATTCTTATGAAAACTTACAAGAAATAATCAGAAATTTATCAAATGCATAAGATAAGGCACAGAGCTGGTGTGACAAAGCAGAAAGCTCTCAACTGAATTTTGCCTCCACTATGAACTCACAAAGCGTCCTTTAGGCAAGCTACCATCCCTGAGATTTGGTCCTCTCAATTACTCCTGTGAGGAATAATACTAACATATCCTATGTTTTTGTTGTAAGGATTATAACTAGATAATGCATGTAAAGCACTCTGAACATGCAAAAGTACTGTACAAATACTATATCAATGTTAATAATAATAATAATAATAATAATAATAATAATAATATATTATTATTATTATTATTATTATTATTATTATTATTATTATTAGTCATCTTAGGACACAAGCTAAAGACTTCCTCAGCCAAGATACGTCTCACTGATTTCAATGGAATGAAGTGACCTCCTGTTATTGATGGGATTAATATCCACTTAAATCAGGCTACGTTAGTTCCTGAGCAGTATGTAATACTACACATGGATACAGGCTGCAGTAAGTATGGTAGTACCCTTAATTGCCTAGGAACCATGTTTAAAAATATTGTACCCATGGGATTAAATATGGTTGACGTTACAGTACTTAAGAACCTACAAATCTCTAGTATGGCCTGGTTACACTGTGTGAAGTTAAAAACAACAACAATAAAGACAATTATTGGCAAGAAAAAGAGAAATATAATTCAGAGTAAGTCTGCATGATTAGCTGCACAGGTCCAAGGAATTTGCTGGGTGCTGGCCCCTTTTTAAAAAGCCAAGCTCTGTATTTAGATTTTGAGGACCTTCTCCTTTCTACCAACTTGTATTCTGCATACATTTAGTATTAAATAAAGAGGAATTATGCCAACCTTTGATTCAAAATGGAAGGTTGCTCAATATTCCATCCACCTCCCCCTTCTCCGGTGATCCTTGTCACTTGCTTGGTCAGTTTATTTGAGATCTCTTCACACTTATTCATGAGTTTTAATACAACATCCCTCTCTCTTAACAGTGTTTTGCAATTCCATACAATATCTTCTGACAAGCCATTGGTCTTGCACATTTTTGTGAACTTAAAGGAGAAAAAAGAAAAAAGGAGTTAGCTACTAGTACTAAGTGAAAGCTACATCAAAATCAGTCTGAAGAAATTGTATTAATATCTCAGACTACTGAGTACGTTAGACTCCTTAGTTATTCTTCTGTATCAACTGGATCAAGTACCAACTTCTCATGAATTGTTCCTTGTGTTAGTGTAAGAAACGGGGATTCAGTCAAGTCTACCTTTTGAAGAAAGGAAGAACAGTGGTGATTTTCACTGATTCCTCCTTTCCCATGCACTGTCCAGCACTGCCACATATCCTGTAATGGAGAATTCCAATCCTCACAGAGGAGGTTTGGCGGACAGAGGTCCTTAGCAGGAGAAACTGGCAAAAATTATATCCCCACTTCTGATTGCTGTATCATCCACCTTGCAACTGTTTTGCTTTGCACAGCTCTAGATTCTATTCAAAGTAGTACATTTGAAAAAAGTTTTGTACTAATCAAACAGATTAAGAAACTTTCTTCCAGTTATCTGATGCAGGGGACTGGTAGGGATATTTCCCTCAGTGTGCCAGGGACCAGCACCATATTTGTGCCCATTGATTACAACTGCTCTTTCCTTTCCTGGAAACTTACTGTGGACCAGGAACCAATAGCTTGTTTGCTAGCACTAATTCAGAGACCACCACTTTGAGTAATACTGAACTAGACAACCTATGACAACAAGACACCTATGAAGTTTGAAAAATTGGGCTAAACTGTACATGGTCATTGGGCTAAACTGTACATGGAATATACACCCATCAAAAGCTTTTAAGTTACATGCTATATGGAACTGTTTTTTCACCAAAGTGTTGGGTAACTTTACCTGAAGTTTCTTAAAAGACTTGTGTGCTCTAACCGTCCAAGAAAAGAAATCTACACTACAGAGTTCATGTTAGTACCTCATAAACAAACTATCAACCTTCTGAGACAATTCTGTTGTGGTTTTAAAAATCTTTGTTTTGGTATTTTAAACCTTAAACTGCCTCAGAGGCCTTGGCAAAAAAAAGTATAAGAACCTGATAAATAAATGAATAAAGGTAAGGATGATTAAAATTCAAGTAAAATAGCATACAATCTACATTTCATGCAAAATATGAATGTGTCAAAAATCATGTGAAAAATGTCTTGCTTGTTCATTATTGGCCATAGTTGGTTCACACTGAAAACTAAAAAAAAACCAAACCTAATTTTTCCAACATTTTTTAGATACCATATTTCAAACATTGTACAAAAATGAAAAATTCGTATCTCAACAGGAGAGGGCACTATCAATACAGAACTGAGGACATTGTGCACTACATTCAAATTTTTTTACAACTTTTGGTGTGTGCTTTTCTTTCTTTTTCAGATCTGAACTGCAAATGACAAAGTAGGGCTCATTCACACAGTCTAACCCTATCCTCCATCAAAGCAAAACAACTGAAGAATCGCAGAGCCCTGGCAGCGATCTTAGAGGGTCTAATGTCCCTATCTTGCCAGGGTTGGCTACTGTGGCTAAAGATTGCTGTATGTTAAACTATCTTTTCCAAAGAAAGCCATGTACAGCTAAAGCCTTCAATGTTTCTGCACCTCCCAGATGGAAAAGGGGGGATGCCCTTTCAAAGCCACAATAGCCTGGACAATACTTGTCAAAAATCTGGCTGCTGTTCTAAGATTGCCTCTAGCACCAGAGAACCACGATGCTTGTCTGAACAGGGAGATGACTCCAGGATATGTGAAAGAGAATGCCCAAGAAGTCAATATTTTACTGATCCTGAAGCTGTAAGAGGTTTGTTGTGAACACTACAGAAAAATCAGACACTGCATCTGTTACTCTTTTTCTATAGAAGTTAATCTCACACACAATGTGGAACTCAATAGACCTTTTTGTTTTACTTCGCATTGCCAAGATGTAGCTTCACAGCTAAGGTTCTCTTCAAATGCATTTCAGGGGGGGGAAAGCCCTCAAATTAAAAACGAATTCCTTAATAATATTTCTTTTGAACCAAGAGTCTGAAGTGGTCTAAAAGTGCAGCAGAGTGAGATAGACACCCGTTTCAGGCAACAAGGGTTGTCACAAATATGACCTGTGCCAAAAATTACCTACAAAGAAAAAGCCAACACAACCGGCAATGGGCTGAGAGAGAAACCCCTGCACAAGGGACTCTTCTCTATCTCCCAGAAGACAAATTATACTTGTGGAGCATTCAAAAATGCTCCCACTCACTGTATGACACTTTGCTTTACTAATAATTCTTCATATGTAGACACCACCTGTGTAACCGCTTTACCAAATGGTAGAAAAAGAAGGCAGTCTACCAGGATAGGGGAAGGAGAGCTTGCAGGCAGTAGAAAAGACGAAAGAACATTAATCTAAGTTCACACTTCCTCGCACTCTGATGGCCTTATTAAAAATTCCAATTCAAATATATACTTTTAAGAACAGGTTATATGAGCAAAGACTTGCTCCAAAACCAGTTTTAAAAGTGAACTCTGGTTAGCATTAACCATGATTAATGAACCAACTGTGACAGAACTATGGTTAATGATGCAAAGTAATAACTGCATGAAAGAAGATGAAGCATGAAATCCAGTGCCCTGCAGGTACTCATTTAGAGCTTGGTTTCAAGAGGCAGGAGTTTCAGAACTAAGCACTACCTGGTGCTTAGAAGAAAGAGAGCTCTTAAGATGTTCAATTGCTTTTCTGTCTCAGGCTTACACATTTAGAACATCTTTTTCTTCTAAGAACAATCATTTCTGATCTGCTCATAACAGTTACTTTGTGATTTTTTTAAAATAAAGGTAATATATCAATGGGATTCATACTATTTAACAGTTTTACCGGTTGCCTGATGATTACATATTAGTAATATCTATTATTAAGGAGCACACCATAGAAAGCCAGCATTGAAAGCACCTTAAAAAAGTACTTTCAAACAATAGTTTAGTGAAGACTTGTGTAGTATCTTTAAACATTTACAAAGTATTTGTCAGGTTGCACAACACTGAACCACCAAGGGTAAAAGTTTCTCTTTAAATCACAAAAATACTTTTAATAAGAGACTCAAGATTATAATGATTATTCTAAATGCCTAAAGCTCAAGTTGACATTAAGATAAAAATTATAATCTTTAAATAATGCACCTGAAGTGAAATCAACTGTTATAAAAACCACCCATTCCGTTTCATGTCAGATTGTTAACATCTGTTTCCAAGTTACAAGAAGTACGCTCAGATATTTTCCAGCATGAAACTTATTAAAAATAGGATATATCCAGTTAACATACTTTAGCTTAGGCTTAAATATGATTCCTTTAACTAAGTACAGTTGCAATGCAGCTAACACTAAACTTGTCAGAATCTCATGGTCTTAAAACTGAAGTGAGTTTAGATAACAAAAAAATTGCAAGTGCAAAGTGAGTTTAGATAACAAAAAAATTGCAAGTGCATTAATTACAAACACAAGAAGTTCCCTTACATTCAGTCAGAACGGTGGTCCATCCTGACTTGATTACTGTAATACTCTTCAATGAGGTGCCTTTGAAGGTGGTTCTGAAATTTCAGAGAATGCAATATGCAGATATCTGGTTGTAGATGGGAGCCAGGCAGCTGGAACATGTGATATCAATACTTTGGGGCTTAATTCAAAGTACTAAGCTTTAAAGCCTAAATAGTGTGCAACCAGGTTATTTAAGGGGCCACCTTCATCCATATGGATACGACTGTATTTTAAGACCAACTTCACTGGCCATACCTGTAGGGCTGTTAGGGATACCTCTCAGGTTGGTGAGCATAAAGACTAAGGATTACTTGATAAATGCCACTGGCTGTGAAACATTTCAACAGGCTCTATGAACCAATTTATTTTGGATAACTGCTTTATTTCTAATGTTTTCAAACTATGTTGATTACGTGTACATCTTTAGCTGATTTTTATGAACAGTTCCTGGCCTAGTATGAACAGTTTTAAAGTTGTTTATACAAATGTTTTGATACTGAGTTGCTTTAAACTGGTTGTTATTTTAACGTACTAGAGCTTTATATACTAAGATTATCTTTAATCACACTCTGTGTGGTCTACATCCTAAAAAGCAACTTGAAAATGTTTAAGTAAAATATTTATTACCTAGCTTGTGGGTCATGGCTGTTTCCCAGCCTGCTCTTGGAACTCTCTAAAGCTGAAGATGTTGAGAATTTGTCTGGGATCTTCTGCATATAAAGTATGCTTTCTACAATAAAGTCACAGACCTTCCCATATGTAGCTGGATCCAGGGATGTAGACTCAAGTCAATTGATTCTGACTCAAGTTGGACTCAAGTCACTTCAGTGACTTGACTTGGACTCAACAATAAATGGCACACTGACTTGACTTGATTCGTGACTTACCTATTTTTAGTAACTGACTTGCTGCCCTTGGTTCAGCAACATAACTCATTCATCTAGAAACCTTATGAGTGCATTTCTTGAAAGGGAGCGGCAAACATGTTAGACAATGGGCTTGAAGTGGAATCACAGAGCTGGAAGAGACCACAGGGGCCATCCAGTCCAACCCCCTGCCATGCAGGAACCCACATCAGGGTACTCTCGACAGATGGCCATCCAGCCTCTGCCTAAAAACCTCCAAAGAAGGAGACTCCACCACACTCTGAGGCAGCATATTCCACTGCCAAATAGCTCTGACTGTCAGGAAGTTCTTTCTGAGCTTTAAGTGGAATCTCTTTTCCTGTAGTTTGAATCCATTGCTTCTTACCTTAGTCTCTGGAGCAGCGGAAAACATGCCCACTCCCTCCTCAACATTGCATCCCTTCAAATATTTAAACATATCCCCTCTTAATCTTCATTTCTCACTCCCTAAGCCAGTCCTCATAGGGCATGGCTTCCAGACCCTTCACTATTTTGGTCACCCTCCTCTGGCGACCAAAATGGTGAGGAAGTTGAGATCTATTTGGCAGCCTGTCCCCATTGCATATTGGAGGACTCTTCTAAAACTTATCCTAATAGCAGACGACAAGACTTGCCACAAGAGCACAGGGCACGTTTCTCAGGAACAGCAAATGTATTAGGCAATAGGCTTGAGGAGGAAGGATCCTTCTTTCTAAAGCTTTTGAAGCTTCAGTAATGAAGAATAAGAAGGATCCTATTCCCTACTTCCAAAAAAGCCTCCAGCTTGAGGAATGGGGAGTAAGGTTGATCCTATTCCCTACTTCTGAAGCTGACCCTGGAATCCCACTGGCCCCCATACACCTCCACCTCTTTTTCTCTGTTAAAGTTGGCTCCTGTGCTGGAAACTTGACTTGAAAATATCATGCAAGGATTTGAGACTCGACTTGAGACTTGAAGGTACAGACTTGAGATTTTGAGTAAAAGACTTAAATACATCACTGGCCAGACCCAACTAAATCTTTCACCAATTTGTATGTATCTAAGAAGCCTGTGGATCCAATCTTCACCTTAGTTAAGTTCCATTCCATTCAATGAGATTTGTACAACAAAATTCATGATACCCTATGACCGCAGAGCTAAACAGCTGACTCTTGCATATACATATGCCTAGATGATTTCTGCGTCAGTGTTGTCTAATTAAAAAGACATCACATATTCCATTAGGCATCTATGCAAAGAGCTGACAGAAAAAGATCTCACAGTGAAGAATAAATCTCACATTGTGAAAAGTAGCCTATCATATTTAAGGTAATTTGCTTCAAATTATGCACTTTTATTGAAGAGTTAAAAAAAAGTAATCATGAATCTTTTCATTTAGATAAGGTTCTTCTACCTCATTTTAAACACCAACTTTGAGAAACTCTGGGCACACATTTTGCATTCCACAACATTATAACTAGACAAAATGGATACAGTCATTATGGCATACTGGGCTGCTTCCAAGATCACCTTCCACTGGAGAATGAGAACCTCTGGATGCATTCCAATATACTTAATAGTTAAATACCTTTCTACTGATTTCCACTATTTAATATAATTGCTCTTTTATTTGGAATGAAAAATGTTGAATCTTAATGTACATGAATAATTTCCAAAAATAAGGTATCTGAAACTATATTCTTAACATACAACTTTAGTATCCATTTCTTCAGGAAATGCTTCTCCCAAGAATTCTGATGGCTACATAGACAGTCCATTATGTGCAGCTATTAACTGCATACATGCAAAGCTGCAAGGATAAAATTATCAATTTAATTTCATCCCACATCAGCATGTTTTTCCACATATAACCTTTAGGGAATGCTATTTCTTAAATAAGGGGTAATTTTCACCGTTTGGGAAAAACCTGTAACTATTTGAACACTGAACTCCCTGGCCTCCCTGAACTCTCTCTTTACTATGCTGTTCTGATGAAATTGTAACAGTTCTTTCAACTTTATTGTGAAGAATACGTATTCTGTTTTGATGGGATTAATTATGACATATTCTTTTTATTCTGTTATTAAATCTAATGGACAGAAAAGTGATTTGCAAATGTTTAATAAGTATTTAAAGTAATACCTAATTATAGCACTAAAGATTTCTAACATGCCTCTGTTCTTCAAAGACAGTTTCCTCTTCCTTATTTATAGGTTCCACCATATATCATCTTCATCTTTACTTGTACTTTGCCTTTCCCCCAAACTGAAGGAAAATAACACTTAAACATATTGCAAAATCCATCTTACTAATAAGTAGCCTACATGCTGAATTTCAGTACAGTCTCCCTTAAGTACCTTTAAGAGCTACTTCTCTTTAAACCTCTTAAGAATTCTAATTTGCTGCACTTTATTAATTCTGCGGGCATGTAGCTACAGCAACTATGTAGATCTGTACTTGCTGACAAAGACACCTTTTATCAAAGGGATTTTTGAATCTTAGCAGGCCCACACAACTTAATTCTCCAGAACTATTCAAAGAAAAGCAGCCCTGTAGCACTAACTTTTGAAAGAAGCAATTTAGGCAAAACTCAACATGTTTGCATAAGGAACAGATGTTCCATTCAAAGTGAAAGGCTGCAGGCAAAACAGTCTCTGGAGAAGCGTCTCCGTAAAGTTGTGCTTCTGCATCTTTCACGTATGCTTTTTAAAATACACATGGGCAGGTTTTCTTATTTGAAAACACAGTTAAGTTATCTTAGGGTCCCATATAATGAAATGCACGATACACAGTACAGTGTATGTAAAAAATGTTTCTTTAAAAAATATTTTTTGAAAAACAGACTATATCCCCCAAAAATCTACTTTCAGCATCCTTGCTCCCCCAAACCCCTTATTTAAGAAAAATTTCTCAGTAAAACTGATAACTGTATAAAAGGCCCATGTATAACTATTCCTCTAAAACCAAGATGAGTAAAAATCATGGAGTCAGAAATATTGGAAATCCACAATCTTTGCTTCAAAGAATTACATGTCCATTTGCAAAGTCACACTGCTCAAGCTAGAGGGTGTTCACTTTGTTGAACATCCATAACCTGAAACACACAACTGTGGAAAATGTTTAAAAAACAGTATCACAGTTTAATACAGTGTACCAAGTACTCACCAGTAACAATGTTTTCTTCTTTCCACTTTGATTCCACTAAGAATTCCACTAATTGTTTCTGGCTTTGCTTTTAAAAATAAAAACTTACAGCCCTTCATAAAATGGCTATGTTGCTGAGTTCCCAAAACCAAGGTTTAAAAAGGCAGCTCAATACAATTCAAATGAGGATCAACAACAAAGTAATAATAATAATAAAAACCTTTCCTTAAACAGTGAAGCTTAAAATATCCATTCTGAGATTTTCAATCATGGAGCAACCTTGGACGCTGCTGATTCCCTGAAGCAGCTGCAGTAAAAATTCTGCCACATTCTTGCCTTTTGCATGGTTTCTCAGCTAGAGCAGATCATAACAGGCTTGCAAACAACTGCTCCCCAAATGAAAGCTAAATTCTTCTTCTGCAGTGAAATGAACCAAGTTTCAGTGCTCAAGAGTGACTGACAGTATTGCCAGCCAATCAGCTTGTGTTTTTCAGGAAAATCACCCCTTAATTCATTCAAAATTAGGTCATCTGACACTATTTGAAATGCTATTGGCTTAGAATGAGCATAGTGTTTTAGCCTAATCAGGAAAAGGACACCCATCTATGCCTTCTTGGATTTAAGACATCCTTGACTGCATTACATACTGTGGATATTTGAAATAAAAGGTGAATGCAGACTTACCAGAGCTTCCCAACTATTAAAGGGACGGAGTTCTATTATTCTCTGAGCCTTTTTCTGAGAACACTGTGGGATCAAAGTGAGTTCACTAAGAGAAGCATCTTGCAGAAAGCTAAGTATTTTAGCTCTGTAACCGTCTTCCATCACTTCATCACCACTGCTGTAGTCTTCATCAAGGGAGCTACCAGCTTCCGAGGCAGATTCATAGTCCCCAAGTTGTGAGTCCTTTTTAGTGCTCCAGATTTTTTTCTTTTTATCTTTTTTCCTGAAGCCATTCTGAGATTTTGTAGAAAATTTCTCTTTGAGCTTCATATTAGTGTCATTCTGATGATAATGAGTATTAATGGAGACCTCCTTTCCATTTGAAACTTCACTTTTGGAAGGATACTGTGTATCTGTACATACAACAACAACAACAACAACAACAAAGATGTAAAGAACTTACAAGTAGACAGTAAAAATTAGAAGGAAATAACAAGCTACCAGTACCTATGTTCCAGAATGTTTCCATTTCCTCATTTGAAAACTTTTTAAGCACTATTTGCCAGTTTCCCCATGATCACATTACTGCTCTGATACTTGACACAATTGCAGCAGATTTTTTTAAAAAAGTACATTTAAAACTTTACCTTTATCAGTATACTACACAGGGTAGATATCCATTTTAAAATCAGGAACAGTTATTTATTGTCCATTTTCTACATACCTCTTATGGGTTAGATCAGAGCATTAACAAACATTGCTTTTTACAGTTTTTATTAAATGCAGTGAAAGGATTGTATACGAGAATAATAAGTTATGTATGTATTGAGTGCAGTGTCTTGTCCTCTAGGATACTAGTAGTGAATAGTATTTTACATCATGTATTTTACATTCTGCAAATCTGTTTTAATGAAATAATTACATTTAATAGGAAAACATTATATAGTAAAACATGCTTCTGTACTAGTAATCAAAGCTTATCCTACATTTTTATATAACCTTATATTTTAAAATTCTGGGTCCTACGGCACATTTTAAAATACTTTTGAGTGGTTGTGAGATATTTTCTGTAAACCAATGTAGACCTTTTTGTTGAGTCCCATTTTCAGTTCTTTTAGCACTGTTGTCAGCTTATTTAACTAAATATTCAGTTATTTATATTTCTCTGCAGTAATAAATATTGCTTTGAGGGGACATTTACAGAATTGGACTATATAGTAAAAATCTGCAGGAAAACAGTAAGCTGTACCCTGATAAATGAGCTTACATTTTATCCCTGTTTTATGGAGGAAAATGTACATTATGTATATTATGCAGAATGTATATTATGCAGAAATCTAGCTGCACGTTCTTTAAAATAAAAGCAGTTAGCTCCATTATATTTAAGAAGTGTGTATTACCAAGCTGAAGCAATTAAACCTAATAGCATAATACTTGAAATAGAACTTGTGCTGCTCAAATAGCAGCTTTCATAAACATGGTAAATTGCTTTTAAAACTGACAAAAACTCTGGTATGTGTGTGGAGGGGAAGGTGCTGGTCTAAGTAAACATCAAAATTCCGCTGGACAGCTGTACATTCTTGTGAAGATGTCAGTCAATCTTTAAAAACTGGTCTCACTGGAAATGGAAGTAGTTGACTGATTTCTTCAAAAAGAATGAAAGTGATCTGATAACAATAGGTTTGGACAATTAAAACTAATTATTACTAAATGAAAAGTGTAAAAGTTGATTTAGAGACATATTCTGTTTGTTGTTTTAAAATGTTGTTTTTCTATAGATGAGTATTATTCTTATCTGATCATTAGTATAAAATAATCTAGAATAAGTTAATGATTATGAACTTGAGAAATTAAGTATGTAATTAAAATGATAAGTGACAATAATTATGGAATAAATGTATGACTTAAAAGGTGTTAAACACACTCTTAAGTAATATGAACTGTTTGCAATATGGGCAGGAAACAGTTTCAGTTATGTTTTGTTTTGTTAGTATTTGTTTTAGTTCTGTGTAGATATCTGTTAATATTTGTATGGATTTTTTTGTTATTGTTTTAATGTTTTGTATGTTTTTCTTATTTAATAAAAAAATATTTTTTAAAATAATTAGATCTCCAGTTTACAAACTGATCTCAACATTTAAGGGTACCATAAATATTACAACCTATATTTAACAAACCGGCACATTCTCTTAGAGAGTAACAGCTAGAACAGCATCAATGTATACAAGAGGTCTGGGGAAATTTGGCTCTGAGATATTTGCACCAGTACCATAATTCCTCACCATTGGCCATGCCAGTTAAGGGTTTTGACAGTTGAAGTCTAAAACATCTGAAGGGCCATTTCTGATCCAGAAAGTTAACAATTTAGCATCATCTCCCTTTAACTTTTCATCAGTAACTACTGCTCCTAGGAAGAGCCAAAATCTGCAAACTGTCCAAACGTATGGGTGAGAAGTTCACTTCCTTCAATGCAAAAATACCTGGTCCTGGTATAATGCAAATAGAGTGGATCTTCCATGGTCACTGATAAACTTAGGCATACCATTTGCAGAAACCACAGCAGCTACAGTTACTTCTAAGGAATGGAGACTGGCCATCTTGTGTCATTCCATTCAGTGCCTTCATTCACAACATACTAAAAATGCCTCGTTTTTTGTATTAACTTTTGCTCTCATTGTTAGCTGCCTTAGATGGCTACTATTAGACAAAATGATAGAAATATTTTAAAATAAAGAAGCCTGTTCCATCCTTTTTTTTAAAAAAAAAGGAATCTATAATTAACTGCCAGCCATTAACATAATAGATGCTCAAGCCTATCCTATGAGCTTATTCTCATATTTTCCCACACCTCTGAGTAACCTCTGATTCCCTTTTTAAGCACATAGAGAGCAATCATTCACTATGCCTTCATTATCAAAATATGTTCTGATTTAGTCCATGAACCAAGAGCATTACTATATTAGTATAATGTACAACATTATAATCTTATTCTACTATTCTAACAACAGAATTGCATGAGAATAAGTTTTGATTGGCAATAGCAGTTTTATCATATTATTGAGATGGCCAAAGCAGTATTTTCTAATTTAATCAGGAAGTTTTCTATTGATTTTATCACTGGTATTTTCTATCTACACCACAAGACTTTTACAGGTATTTTACTAGATATTTTCCCCACCTGCCATAAGGACATCAGTCAGATAGGGCCAAAGCACCTCATTTGATAAACAGTTAAAGAAATCACACATCCTATAAATTTTCTAATTTATTAATCAGATAATCCAACTATACCTACTGGGCCATACTGGAGATCTAGTACAGCATGCTGCTTCCTACAACACGGAGGCAGACACTTCTGAGAAGATCATGAACAGGACACGAAGGCAATAATTTTCTTCAACTATCTCCACCCCGTAAGAGACTTGTATTCAGACTACACAGTGTCTCTGGATAATGATGTGGTATATAGCTGTGAATAATAACTACTAACAGCATTGTTATCAGTGAAGCTGCATGACTTGTAACTTACATGTTTCAAAGAATACGGGCCTGAAATGATCATTCCACCATCCTTGCAATGGAACAGGCTTGCAACATTTCAGACAGATAGGGTAAAGCAGTTCTTGCAAACAATGTGCGTATGTGCCACCTGTACAGATACGCATCTGGGGCAGCAAAGTGTTTATTTTGAGGGCATACATTCTCTGAATTTTATTTATTTAAAAGTGCACTATGGAAAAAAATATGAAAGGGGCAGCACGGTGCTGTTTTTTTTAAATCCTGGCTTGTTTGAGGCCTTCAACCACACCATATTCCACAAGTTGCCTTGCCACCATCCCAAAAGGGAAAGAATCCAGGAACAGCAAGTTGGTTATAGGGCCCTCCCTCACACTGTTTCACAAACAAAATACCCAATTTTCCAGCTTCAGACTTCTGGCCATTACCCTTTTTCATTTTCTGTTATTTTTCTTCCACAACTCTAGGAGAGTTCCAGGAGCAGAAACTGTCCCCAGGCCCACTCCAATTGCCTACCTCATTCTAAAACATGACAGTAGGCCAACATATTAGGCACAATCTCTTAATTAGATCCCAGCTAGTCTGAAGATTTTAGCGAGCACATCCTCAGTTCTTTATTCATTTGTATGCAATGTTGTCAGTTACTGGCATGAGCTCAATAAGCGACAGAAGCTTGTACACACACGTATTCTGCATGCATATTTCTAGGCAGTTATCTGCAGGGATTAAAGATTTAATGTACAGAAGTTGAGGAGGAGAGATGGATCTGCCAATGAACACAATGTGAAATTAATACAGTGTATATCTTTATTACTTGCCTCCAAAATGGAGATGTCAGAGGAAGAAGACCTGCAAATTTCGTGCTATTTGGATAGAAAAACCAGTGTTTAGGAAGGAGACTGGCTCTGGCTAAGTTAGCAAAGAAGGCTTTGGCTGTCCTTATGACATCTAGCATTGAAACTGTGGTTCTTAAATAGCAGAATGTGGAAACATAATCTATACATACGTATCTTTCAGAAAACGACATGAGATTTTGCCATTTTACTCAACACTGATTTCCGATCTATCACATGGGTTAGCACCTTTGAACACATTATTTGGAAACTTTGCACAGGCTTTGATCCTAAGGTTCTCTTCTTCTAGCAGAAAGTACTTCTGTTCACACAAGGCCCTACCCTGGCACAGCCTTCAACGCACATTTCATCTTCTTTCAGTGGATGTCCCAAACCCCATAACAAGACCTTGAGGAGTATAGCTATTATAGAGGGAAGGAGAAGACAGGAAACTCTCATAAATGTTAACATGAAATAATCTGCCTAGTGTGCTCGCTTTAAAAGAAGCAAATTGTAAAAGCTTTTTCTAAAAGCTTTTTTGTATTAAAAAGCCAATGGAAGAAATGTGAAGGCAGACAAAAAAGAATGGTAATGAAGGTGTTGCTGTTGAGAATACTAGTACTAACATGTACCAGTTGCCTGGCAGAAAACACAGATGAAACTTTATCTAAACGGAAGCAGAAACTCCCATCAAGGTTGACATGAAAATTAAGAAAGTAGTGTATTTGTCTATCAGAAGTGGGATTTAGGAACAAAGAAGGGGGGATATGAAAATGCTTGGATGTAGCTTGGAAGAACTGTATTAAGCACGTCAGTCTGTATGAAGAATGAAACAGACTACAACTACAACAGTTTGCTGTCTAAAAGAATCCAGTAGTAACTGAAGAAATGAATGAGCATTAAGGAAGAATGAGAGTGGCTGCTTAGGACGCGTGGAATGCATACAATGCTGTAGCAATTTTACAGATCTCTACACATGGAAAAGATGACCAAATGAGGGGAAAAGAATGGCAGGGATCTACAGAAGCACTATCATGTTACTTCTGCTCAAGTGCTGAGAATTTGGGGGCTTGCTCTCCTTTGCCCCCTATAGCAAAGTCACCCTTGCCTTGAAGAGTATTCAAAGGACTGCAAACAGAGAGAACAACAGATAATGAGCAAGGGTGGGAACTTTGTGGCCCTCTTTGTTGTGGATATTCAACTATCAGCATTCCTCACTCTGGATATGTTGCCTAGGGCTGGGGGGAATTGTGGGGGGAAGAATCATCTAATGAGCCACAGTTGATTGACTGGCTGCTTGAAGTTGCAGTTCAATAACATGTGAATAGCTACACAATTTCATCCATGCTTTACATGGAAAGGCCCTAGGCTCAAAGCTTTTACCAAAAAGATACACATTATGAAAATATATTACAATAGCTCTCCCTAAAATTCTTACTCAAGATTTAGACAAATAAGAGGTCCTCAGGTTTTAATCCTTTACAAAACCCTTGATGGAAAGAGACACATTTTCACACATTAAATTCAATATAGGATTTTCCCCTTATTTAAGACCACTGCCAAACATTCCTACAAAAAGATAATACAACTCCCTCAGAGAGATAAAACATATTAAAGCAGTTAAAAAGATCTGTACTTCTTAGGTTAATAATACATATTGACAAAAGTGAAGTAATTGTTACCTTCTTGATCTTCCATAAATACCCTTAAAGACTCCAGAGCTTCCTGATATATCCAGTTATGTTCCCGAAGCACATCCCTCAGTTCCTAGTTATGAAAGATATCACAAGAAATCCGGTATAGTCACTGAAATAATAACCTATAAAGAGCAAGGTATTATCACATTTGCACACATTGCCACTTATGCATTATTAGGAATCTTCACATTTACAAGGAAGGCATATAAGAGTGTTTCTTCTTTAGTGAGTGCTTAAAGCTGAAAGTAGTCCAAGGGAACTTAAAAAACCCAGAAACACACTAGCCTAAGTTCCAGAAGAGAATACGGCAAGAATTTACCCAACTCTTTTGGAACTTGATAATAATTTTCCTTTCTATTTCTTCAGTGGACTGCCCGTTGAATCTTCAACTAGACTACTCCAATACCATATGTATTAATAGCAAACTCATTCTCCAAATCCAAGTGCTGATTCTTATGCAGTCAAAACACAGCACCATCCACACAAAAGGGTATCACCATGTCTGCAGAAATTCCATGCCATGCAGAAGAGATTTCAAAAAAAGAGTTCAGAAACAAATTCAAATAGTGGAGAAAAAATCAAAAATAGTTCAGTGAGAAATGAGCATGCTCAATGGTCCCATAACCAACTGCCATTGGGTGGGAGAGAATGAAATTTATCAGAGTATTCTGAAAAGGCATGACTGGCTTCAACCTTGAACGAGAACACTGCATGCTGCAACATTCTGTTGTTCCCCTACCCTATCAATTTACACTTCAACCATCAAGGTGCACAGTATGCAAGGCAACTGTGATAATGTAGCAAAAGTCTATACTGGAGCACACTGCAGAACAGTAGGTGAAATCAAAAAGGAACTTATCCCATCAAACAACACTATGATATATTTGTTTACTTAGGGAAGAGTGCCACTCAATGCAATGAAGCTTGTACCCAACTTAAATGTACAAAGGATTGCAAGCTTAGGCATAATAGAGAAGTTCAAAGTCATGTGACTGTTAAATCATAATGCATTCCCCAAGTTCCCATAACTTTAGCAGTCAAGTGGGAGTGGAAGATATATTACATATACCATCAGAGAAGCAGCTGCATATGCCAGAAGGTTAAAACAATGTAACGGAACCACTTGATTTCATTTATACAACCCCAAATTTCATTTTAAAAGGAGAGGCAGCCATATTTAGCTTTCTATATAATCTATATATACAGATTGTATGAATCATAAATTTTGTACCAAACACAACATACCTCTTTATCCAAGCTGGGAAATTCTTTGTGCAGTTTGCTGACCAAACTTTCACGTTTTTCCCACTGGTTTTCAGGACTCTGCAACTGTAGTTCAGAAAAAGATGTATTCCTTCTACAACTCATCTCAATCTATTAATTAAAATACTACTCTGTTGAACAGCCCACTCCTAGAAGTCTTCCTTGTCTGCTTTTTGAACAACCAAAACCTACTACTACAATTTGGAGAAGTAGTTACATTGTAGCCAGATACTCCCTCACTTCTGTTGGTTAGATTCAAAGACTGAATTCCTTCAACAGTAAATGAAGGTATTTCAAATATTAATGCCACCAGTTTTTCTCAGTGCAACTCAACTTTGGCAACTTCACCTTTCTATTTAGGAAGAAACAAGTTCAAGATCATGCAAAAAGGGCTGGGAATTTACTCAACTGTAAGCAATGGTTTTCTACAAACTGAGCTGGAAATACAGCTATTATGTTGTGCGCTGTATACTAAATGCACAAAAGGGTATTTATAATGTTGAGCATTTAATTTCTGCAACTCCAGCAGTTATTCTCACAAATAGTTGAGAAAGATAAACTTTCCACATATCTATTCAGCAAAAATCTAGTCTGGGTCCTTGTATGTTAGGAGGACATGCCCAACTACTTACAGGATCAATCTTTTTCTTTTTTGCACTTTGGTCATCATTATCTTCAGAACCATCTTCATCGCTTTCCCCAAGTTTCCGCTTTCGAGATCCACCTTCTAAAACAAAACAAAACAAAACAAAAACTTTTTTTTTTTAGTATAATCAGAAACTACTTGCAGTCTAATATCAAAGCAGTTTAGGTTGTTCAGACTTTTTTCTTGGAAATTAAAATACATTAAACAGAAGTCACAGTTTTTAATGGTTGTGTAATCATAATTCTCTTTTCAAAACGTGACTAAATATACAGATTTAAATTTCTGCCTCCTGTGATGCAGGATACTAAATTGTCTGGTCCATTTCAGACTTCTCAATTATAGAATCACTACCTAGGTATAAAATGACCTAATTACATAAGGCCCAATCCAAGTCTGTCACCCAGGAAATGGCTGACAATTTCTGGACCAGTGTTACAAAGAAGTGCAACATATTTCAGCAGTGTTACACTATTATACACCCAATCAACTACAGACTTTCAGAAAAAGAAAGGGACAAACATGACATCAAGCATCTGTTCAGCAATTCCTCTTCTTCTTAAATATATGCAATTAGGCACATTCAATAACATGTTGGCTGAACTGTACACAGCACTGAGTATTTTTCCAGTGCATGAGGAGGAAAAAAAACCTGTAGACTGCAGTTCCTATGTCTGCATGGTATCATTATTTTGTGTATTATAGAGTATTTTTCCATCAGCTATGGTTTTACATCAACAAGTAACAATTGGTATGCATACTAGTGTACTAAAAAGTGCCAAAATTATATATTAATCATGACTAAAGAACTCACAACACAAATTATAAATAAAATTGATTTGGTTACAGTAGTTAATATGAGATATTTGATATAACACTTCAGATCAGTCAAGCAGCCAATACAGTCTGATAAGTCAAAAACAGACCAAATTTTCCAGATTTTCTAATCCACCCAGTCAGGTACAGATTTTCAGAAAAAGAAAGCAGGGAAAAAATGACACCAAGCATTTGTTCAGCAATTCCTCTTCCTCTTAAAGCTTGCCAGTCAGAAACACCATGTCATTATGTTCAGACAAGTTTATTCTCATCAAACATTTTATAGATAGGAACACCCACTGTAACATTTGCCAGCTGCCACAAAATTTTGCTGGAGTGATCCATTTGAGAATTGAAATAAGATCCACTTACTTTTAGGATTAAAAATGGACTACAGAAGAAAAAGTCAAAGGGCAAAAGCCAAAAAGCCACAATTGGGTATATTTACAAGATGTATAGTCTGTGGCTAGTTCTTTTCTCTGAAATATAGCCTATAGCACCTTGTATTCTTTGGTGGTCTCTATTTAAGCACTAACCAGGGCTGACTCTGCTGAATACTTCTTGCCTAAGAAAATCCTATGAAATTCATAGGGCTGCTGGAAGTCAACAGGTGACTCGAAGGCACATATATACACACATGGTCTCCTGCAATGTTATGTATGCTTTCCTAGGAATAGGTCTCATGGACACAATGAAACTTGCTTCTGAATTAACATACACAGAGTATTGCAGGCCCCTTTAAATTATTTCCACATACAGAACCACTATATTTTTAATGAGTGAAGCAAAGGACTACCCTTGATTGCTGTTGCTGTACCTACCACTCAAAATGAGCTTGATAATTTTGAGTAGATTGGGGTAAACAAAAGAAACTCAACAAATATTAATGTAAAAACATGAAAAATCTTGAACAAAATGAACTGGAGACATAATCATGGAACTATCTCAGCTCAGGGGAAGCTGAAAAGGAATCTGCAATGCAACACTGGCAAAACTGAATAGTATGATTTTAAGAACATGGAGAAATGTAACAGCAAACACACTAATACAACTGAAAATTTGACAATAAAATAAAATTGCCACAGTTCTCAGCTGACTTTTTAAAATCTGTACAATAAAGAGCTCAGTTCTCCTTATAATTCAACATCTTATATTAAAAAGGGCACTAGAAAATTGCACATAAGTTTATTTGATTGATTAAAATTATAATATCATTGCAACACAAAGAGTAGCAATAAGTTCTTATCTAGTCTGCTTTTTGTTCCATTGACAGAATTCATTTCCAACAGCAAAGAAATAGCAAATTCAATGCCCAGGTATGACATGAGACAATGGAGGAGGAGGAATGTCTTTCTGGAAAAAAGATACTTAGATATATCCTTTGTGTCTTGCCCCCACTTCCCTACCATTCCTTTGTTGTGTTTGTTGTGGAGAATGTAACCTCCTTAGGGAAGAAATACACTCACTCATTTTTTGTAAAGTGCTGTATGTATAAAAATAAAAGCTCTGAAATCCCTAATATGTCCTTAACACACAGTTTTGGAGAAGGATCACCTGCCACAGCTGAACAATTTTATTTTATTTTCTTAACAGAACATGAATACATACCTTCCTCAACCAACCTCAGGCCAGCAGCTATAGCTTCATCCATTGTATTAGTGGATTCTATCAGCTAGAGAGAGAACAAAAACAACAAACTTTTTAAAAATGTTAGATCTATTTAAACTATATTTCAAAGAACTTAAGGGCAAAATCCTAGGCAGGCTTACTTGATTCCACTGTGTTCAAATTCTACACCATGAAAAAGTGATTCTTGCAACTTGTACTGAGCAAATGTCTACTTTTTCTCACTTGTGTTACTCTTATCTTAGTTCTTTTAGTTAAGAAGTGACAGAAACAAAGTAGGACACTATAGTTCCACTACTAGCTAATCAAAATCTTATCTCCCTCCTCTTCTGTCCATCTGTGTGGTTTCTGAGACTTTAGCAGATACTGTCTGCAATCTAAAACACGCCTTCACAGCCATTAAGTGCAAGAAACCTTGCTTAAAGAAAGGAAGAAATAACAATGTTTTTCGGGAACCTGATTTCTATGCTCTGATAGTTATGATGATGAAATTTAACACCTTTATGTTATTCTGAATTTTAAACCAACTCAATATTTATGTATCTTTTCTTTTTTTTAAAGCCAGTCCTAGGCGAGCGCTTTGAAGAATAAAGTGCCAGGATGGACATTTTAATACACACACTCACAAAACATGAAACGTGAGTAGTGAAAGAGCCTCAGTTCATAACCTGCTATATGGATGTAATAAGGATGGCCAAGCCCACAACTGCAAAGGACATTTAAAAGACAAGATTTGAAACAGACTGGAAACAGAACACATTAACTCCTAGCTAAGTTTTTCGCGCTATGCTAAATTAGCAATGTAGTGTGGGAGAAGTTTACTTCAAGTTCTGTACCAAGTAGTCTAAATGAACCAATTTTCATAACCATTACAAGATTTTTGTGAATCAGATTTGTCTTCAAATGTACCAGAGGCCTACATGTGAAGATGCTCCCTTCAAAATTGGTAACAATCCAAAATTATATTACTGTACTTGTAATAACTCTTGGTCACTTTTTTGAGGAAAAAGTTCCTTTAGTGTTTGGAGTTTACAGTAGTTTAAATCTTCTTCCTCCTCCTCTTCCTCCTCCTCCACATCTTCCTCTTCCTTTGCTGCATTTGAGCCTTGGGATGGACCATTTCTATGTGAAGACTGTAACGGCTTGTTCTCATCTTCTTCACTTTCAGGTTCAGAACTGTCATATGTGAAGAAAAATTTTTTTAAGATAATTTCAGTCCAAGGTTGTAAAACTGCATTTTGAAGAAAGGTATCAAGCAACATTGTAGAAACACACCGCTTGTCACCAGTCAGGTTCTCAGAACAGCATGAACTAAACTACAGCCCAATCACAAACCCTTATCAAACCTAGAACTACAGTGCTTATATGTCTCTAGCTCAAGAAATGTTTGTATACCTCTCTAAAATCTTTTGATACAGCAGATGCAATATTTTTTCTACCAGACAGGTGAAGCATGATTTCCCAAGATTATACAGGCAGAATAGCTTTCAAAGCAATAATTTTAGTACTCCCACTAAAAATTATGCCTCAAGCCCGCTCCATGAGAGCATACTGCAAAAAAACAAACAAGAAACAGTCAGTATTTTTTTAAAAAAGTGAACAGATGTAACTGAAATGGAGATTGTTCCTCTTCCCTGTGTTTCTCCATTTACAATGCCTGTGTACCATGCCAAATGAAACAAGCCCTAAATTATATTTTAGAAATCACTCCCCCCCTCAAAAAAACCTCAGAACACAGATGTAGTTATACTATCCAATATTTTGGGCCACTGTTCCAAAAGTGTATCTTGGCCATGCTGTCTTGTAAGATTATATCTATTCATAAGATGAGATGGAGATCTTCTTGTTTTATAAACTTTCACAGGTAAACAACTATATTCATATGATTTATATAGTACTGCAGCCCATGCTATGATAACTATTATAATACCTAGGTAACACTCACACACATAAAAATGCTTCTATTGTACAGTATAGAGTGAAATGACTGAAAATCTTTCCTGAAAATTGGAACACAAACATGTACACAAACAGACCCCACTCAATAATACCTGTGTGTCACTTGGGAGAAGTGGTAAACACAAACCTTTTGGACAATCATGGATCATTATATGAACCAGAAAAAAATAAATGCTTTAATAGAAACCTCAGGAATAGAAATGTTGTGCACAAATTTCTGCTAGTTCATTTATCAATTCATCCTGACATACCTCATTTCTGGACATGGGCAGAGGGGGAAAAACAGCTACGCATTTATAAAAATTTTACCCCCACATCTAAGAGATCAGTATTTATAAAACCTAGGGAGAGTTCTTCTAAGTAAATAAGAGAAAGGTCTTGAATATATCAAAGAAGAACAGACACAAACTGAGAAATTCTCTCTCTCTGTGTCAGCAAAAGCAACCAAATGAAGAGCAGAAGACAAATGATAGATTTAACAGAGATTAACACACATGCACACAAGCTGGAAGCACAAAGGAATGAGAAGTTCCTTTTCCACAACAAATTGTATGTAACAACACTGGAAAACTTGTGTTTCTTCAGATTTGCTGGACTTCAGTTTCCATCAGCCTGTACTGGCCTGGTCCATGATAAGCCATAACAGGAACAGCAAGCCCAGCATCAGCACATGGAGGGCCACAGGTTCTTTACCTCATTGTATTGTGACATCAGAAAACAGTAAATTGAAGAAAAGCCTTTTAAAAGAAGGTGTTAAATGCACATCACTTTACTTTAGATTTGCCTTGGGAGAAAGTATTAAATATTTGGGTTAATTGCAAAGCTAACAAGCAGTTCCAAAGCCCCATTCATTTTTCTGAAAAACTAATGCACAAATCATTCTCTTCTACATCTTTGATAGCATGGAATCCTTGAGGGCATGTTAAAATGCACATCTAATTACCAAGTTGTTGTCATTTATAATCTCCTTTTCTTGAAGATGCTGTGTAATTAAATAACATACCAAAGTATTAGCACACCCAAACAGTATAGAAAAGGCCAAAGACGTGTAATGTAAATTCGTTTGAGCACATGGTTTTGGAGAATGATTCTCAAATAATTTTATTACTCTGATAATAATTTTATTAAGTTAATACAAAATAAAATTAAAAATCAGAATGAAAAAAGATACACACTCCTATTAGGAAAGATTCTTAAAGGAATAGCGCTTATTCTAGTATTTAAAATGCATCACTTTGCTTTCAATGAAGTAGAATTGATGAGGGATGTGATACATTGTATCATGGTTCCACAAAACCTTGCATGGGCAGTCTTAGTAACATGTTGGTAGAGAGCAAGTGCAAAGTAGTGGTTTCACTGCTGGGCTAGCACTCTGGGAGATCAGGGCTCAGTCATGGAAACCCACTGGGTGACTTTGGGCAAGCCATCCTGCTCTCATGCTTAGAGGAAGCCAACGGCAAACCTCCTCTGAATAAATTTTGTCAAGCAGACTCTGTCACAGGGTAACTATAAAAGTCAGAATCAGCTTGACAGAGCATAATAACAATATGTGTATCTTTAATCAAGGAAATGGAAAATTTAGTAAAAACATGGGGCTGGGTTTATTTATTACAATTATATCCTGTACTTCCCTACAGTATTCAGGGCTCAGAAAAGTCACACAGCCATCTTTGTTCGGCTAAATATAAAGAAGTCCCGTCCAGCTGCCTTATTTAAGGTACATTTCTAGAGATGAGGCTGAGTTGTACATGTAGCAGCTGCATGTTACAGGCACTCAGTTTTCCTTACAAATCAGACAACATTGCATCCCCCTTCCCTACCTGATCTGAGCTGTCTCAAATTGCAGTCAGACAATGGAGATGATTACTCATTGTGCTTGCCTAGCAATAATAGGAGTGAACCCCTGTTAAAGGCAGTCTCTGCCTCTGATGCAGCACTTCTTGAATTCCAAGAGGTTGCCTGTAGTTTGTTCTCTGTTTTCTCTTCTCCTGGAGATAAGGGGTGGGGAGAGGTGAGCACACAGGACAAACTTCCTGCCACTACCTCCAACTGAACCCAGGACCTACTGAGTCAATGCCTGCAATACCAGCTGTGAGAACAATGTTCAAAAGAAGAGGGGGCTTTAATATAGCAATGCCACATATATCTTCCATGAACAAGATCCAAGTTTCATGCCCCAGCACATTGTTAAAAGGTGTTTAGGTGACAAAACTGAGAAAGACCTCTACCTAATGCCCCATAACTGAAGGTGGGGCCTGTGTGGGCTTCTAGACTGCATGCAGGCTTTTAAGAGGTCCAGGAAGACCCCTGGGACCCCTGCAACCCTCACAAAGGCCCTGACAACTTTCCCTAAAAAATGTGTGCTGAAAAGAAGTCTTTTCAGCACAAAAAACCCCTCAGTTTGTAAGGTTATACCCCCCTTGTGAGGTTATTCCATGGAGTTTTAGGATTCTGTCCACCCACAACCCCCAACCCACCCCCTCCAAAAACAGTGTGAGAAAGAACTAGAAATAATGTTTCATCACTCCAGTCACCAGAATGGCCACTGTAACAGCACAGCTACAGCTCTCTGGAGCTCCAGGGGAGCCAAAAATCCAGTAGAAACCCTGCAGAGCACAGAGCATGCCTACTGCCAAATGTACTGGATATTGGTGGTCCTTTCACACTACACAAATATAAGAGTATGATTCCATTTTAACTGCAATGGCTCAATCCTATTGAAGCCTAGGACTGCAGTCTAGGAAGGAGTATTTAGAATTCCCAGCCCAAACTACAAATGCCAGGATTCCATGAAATGTAGCCATGGCAGTTAAAGTGGAATCACAGTGCTGTATTTGTATTGTGTGAAAGGGTCCAAGACATACAGTGACAAGCAGGGTGATATAAATCAAGATGATTTAAATGGTGGTTAAGATGCTAGGCTTGGACTTAGGAAATCCAAGTTCTGATCATCACATAGCCACTGAATTTACTGGGAGATCTGGGGCTAGTTATTCTTTCTTAACCTGACTATATTTTGAGGATAAATCAGGTAGGACAGCCACACATTCTACTTTGAGCTCACTAGGAAAGGCAGAATATAAATGTAATCAATCAATAAATGAATGAATAAATAGTTATGGCAGACTCAACAAGTCTATATTTCTGATGGTTATTTCCCCATATGTTACATGAATTCCTCACATACAGACATCCCGCACCATTCATTCCCCACATATGATAGAAACAATGTTGCACATATGACCACTAACTCACATAAATAGTGACCAATAGTATTATCCGGTACATCACTTCATCATATAGTGATGTTCCTCTTCCACCTAATTGTTATTTCAAGAAGAAATGGCTCCTACCACATTTGGCATCTCTAAAGGTAAAATGTCCACAAAACAATGAAGCTAAGGGGGCAAAAATATAACTGAACTTGCAGAGAATTTCAAGTAATTATGTCCATACGTAGATAAACACAATACACATATTATTTAAGGCAGGATGCAAACATTCAGCATGTACATTACTGAGCAGATATGTGACAGGATGCCACACTTCATGCAGTGGGTCTGCAGAACTTCCTCAGACAGTGCAAAATCCTGTACACATTTACTCAGAAGTCCCACTGAATTCAAGGAGGCTTATTACCAGGTAAGCGAGTACAAGACTGCAGCCTTATTACTGTTTATATTAACTGAAGTTGCCATCTAGTATGAAGATACCATTCAGAAATATGGGCTTAATATAACCTTGCAGCTACAACTAGGGAATCCAAGTTGATAAACGAATTCACAAATGAACAGTTAATATAAAGAGAATTCTAATGGCTTACATTATAATTATATCCTTCCTAGGAGCAGTGGGCTGCTTTATATGAGAGTATTTTGCTGGCACTTCCTCTTCTTCACTTTCTGATGACAGTTCAATAATATCTTTCCGAGAGTTTAAAAAAGCTGACTGTGTTGTCCGCTTAGCTTCAGGGGTTTCTGGAACACTGGAATCATCTTTGGAAACATTTTGAAAGAGAAAGAACATGTATCATGCATAAACAGAGCATACCATAACTTATGATAATACGAAATAATAGTGCTATCAAATGCAAGTGTGCTTTTACTGCTACTTTTGAATTAAGATTGTTTGCATCCTATACTCTGGCATATTTATTACATATAAACAAACTGTCCAGAAAATATATGTTAAAAGTTGGGATACAAACATGGCAATTAAAAATCTGGTTCAAAGTATGGTAAGCTGAAAGTCTCAGATTACCTTTTTTAAAAAAAAGTCTCCAAACTCAATTGTTTTTGTAATAAATAGTGCAGTTTATTTTATTTTATTTTTAAAAATGAATATTAGCTGTATGTGGGGTCAGAAACTAGAGTATGCTTCCATAAGTCTCTGGGTATCAAAGAACACTTGGTGTCTTTAGTACTATGTCACAGAAGGAACGAAGACAGAGAGAGAAATAAAAAAAGTGATTGTTCCCACTGTGTACCACCTAAACAAAATCAAAGAGCTGTCTATGGTTCTTTTCAGTACTAGAAATATTCTGACCCTAGAGGCGTGCAAGACTAAAAAGGAAAGAAGGCAACACACCCAGAACAGCAGCTGTAGAATGGCGCTGCTGTCTGACAGAGGTTTATGGGAAATAAATTTAAAATGTGAAATTGCTGTGAGAGATGCTTGCTAGAAACTTAAATAAATCTTGAGCTTTTATAACCTTAGGCAAGTCCCTGACATTGGAAATGACCATACAACATGAACTTTGTAAATGGGGTATGTGACATGCCCCCTGCCTGGCTGATAATGTATTGCTAAATGATAGCAAAAGCAGACAATCAGAGAGATTTACAAGGATGGAAGGATGAATATCAAGAAAGAACTTGCTGCTTAGCATTCTGTAGATTCAGAATTAGCAAAATGCAACTCCCAGATATCTGTTCTATTCAGTGGCAAAATGAAGTTATCATCATTTAATAAGTAGGCCATGGGACCAGACATCTGCTATTCAGTGACTCATTTTACCATCATTAAAACTGATAAAAGACAAGCTAAACTAAATTGTGGAGCACCTGCATTGGACTACTCAATAACCCAGGGTTTAGCCACAGTCAGTGTGTCACACTGAGGCCTAAATCTCGTTTTATTCCCTACTAGAAAAGACCTACTGAATATATTAGATTTCTTTATATGTTGCCCCAGCATTCAACAATTCATTGAATAAGTATACTCCACTTGGGACTAGCCAATATAGTCAGAGTAGATAGTATAGGTAATGGAGTTTTAAGATTGCACAGGGATTGTAGGTGGGTGAATGTAAGATCCCACAGTCTGTTCCTGACCTCTTAGTGCATAACAGAAACAAACTTCAAGCTCAGGTAAGCAAACACAGTTTAACAGTTCAATGGGGTATTCTTATTCTTATTATTTAATATCCAACAGCATTTAACTTGGTCACTTAAAATCTACCAAACCAACCTCTTAATACAAGCTCTTCGGTTACACAGACTTAATTCAGTAGTAAAACAGGATTTATACACAGATGCACTAGTGACACTTTTCAATTTTAAGTCTGTGTTCCATAAGAGACAAAAACCTGGAGTTTCACTCTTAATGGAATAGCCTGAAAATTAGCAGACTTAATTCCTAGCACATATATTTTGGGTCTAAATATATTTGCTTGGAATTAAGATTACTTAGATTAATCAGAATGATAATATATATGAAACTTGCAATATCTGAACTGAATGTGACTTGACAACCATAGTCAGAAATCAGAAAAAAAGAGATTTGAGTGAAATACATGCAAGTTGTGGAACATGGCTAATTTTTTCATGTATGAGTGAAGTGAGAACTGGACTGGTTTAAAAAAAAAAAGAATCACCCAAAGAATCACCAGAGGGCTGATGGGAAAGTAATTCATTCATTCATTTTCATTAATGAAAATATTTAGAACCAAGAACAAGAGCTACACCCTAAAATATGATTAGAAATTATAAAGCATTTGAACAAATGATTAAGCAAAGAGATGGAATGGAGGAAAATGAAATACTGAAAGGTACCACAGGTGAAATATATAAAATATTGTCAATATATGAAGATGAATATCTTAGAAAAATATGGGAGGAAGAACTAGCACAAAAAATAGATATTCAAGAATGGAGAAAGATTTTGAAGCAGTGTCATTTAAAAAATTTATCCGTAAGGATAAAAGAGAATTATTATAAATTGGTCTAGAGATGGTACCTAACACCAGTAAGGCTAAACCATATAAATAAAAAACTCTCAAGGTTATGCTGGAGAGGTTGCCAAGAGACTGGCACACATATTCATATGTGGTGGAATTGTGAAGGTGTACACAAATTTTGGCAAATTGTGTTTAAGGAGATAAAAGAGATAACAGGAAGTGACTTACAAATATGTCCAAGTATAGCATTATCTATATTTGATAGGGTTAATTGTACCCAGGCAATGAAGGATTTAATTACAAATTTATTAACTGCAGCAAGGTTAATTATCTCAAGAAAATGAAAAATGCAAGAAGATTTTCAAATAAAGGATTGGTATAAAGAAGTGCGGAAAATAGCGATTAATGATAAGCTAACACGTCGAATTAAAGTAAAAAATGGAATAATGAAAGGGAATGATTTTGACAAAATATGGAAAATATTTGTGGAAAAAGTCCTAATAAAAGAGGGAAGTGTCACACCTCCACAAGAAGAATTACAATTTTGGAAAGTAGAGTAAACTGAAAGATAATTGGCTCGGAGAATGGTTTTAGGGCTTACATTTAAGGTTTCATTTAAGGTTAGGGTTGGTATTAATATGTTTAGTAATCAGATCATATTTAGCAACAGCAATAGGTTAAATATAGTTGAAAAGGACAGAGTTAAGAACGTAATAAAAATATATAAGCAACATGATATATAACGTGGAGTAAGTATATGATGATAAAGGATCTGGAAAGAAATAATAACGTAAGCTATTTCATTGTAATGTTTTCTTTTTCACTTTTATGGTAATAACGTGGTGTTTTATTTTTTCTTTTATAATTAATTTTAAAAAATTTAAAAAAGACGTTATAAAGCATGCCGATTACATTGTATTTCAACTAGAACTGAGAGCAGCAGCTAGGATAATCTATGCTCATAACTTAGAAACAAAATATAGTGGCCCCTCTACTTTTGCAAGGGTTCGAGGCACAGAACCCATACGAGAGTAGAAAAATCGCAAACAACTCCCCCGTGATCCCCCTCCCATTTCCTTTCAGGGCTCCCCCCTCCCATTCCCTTGCTTTTTGTGCACTGTGGCCAGAAGCAAGGGAATGGGAGACGGGACCTCTGGAGGAGAGAAAGAAGGCTCACATAAGCTCCTCTTCCCCACAATTCTCTTGCCTACTGTCCTGGCATGAGTTCTCAGCGCTAGGCCAGAGACAAGGAACTGGGAGGGGGGAGATCCAGAGGGGAGAAGGTACATACATGCCTCCCCCCATCATTTCCTTGCTTTTTGTCTGGGAGCTTGACTTCCTTCTCTGCGCCCGGCAAAATGCAAAGGAATAAGAGGAGGAGAATTGGGGAGGGAGACACTTGCGTGCCTTGCGAATTATGAAATTTGTGAAGTCAAATCCTTGAATGTGGAGGGAGGGCGGGAGGGAGTTTCCTTCTATGGGCTACTTGCAAAAATATTGATTATAGAGATTATTATTTGCTCAGTAAATACGGCAGACAGAGAGGAAAAGAATTTCATTAAGTTATAGAATATTCTTTCTAATAGATATAGATAATGTTGGTAATCCTACAGTATGAAAGTATAACTTGATCAAGCTCCAGCTTTCTAAAGGCACTTAGCCTAGTGGTATACAGTTTGATGGGTGGCAAGTTTTCTGGGAACAAAAACAGAAGTCCTTACAGCCTCATTACTCAAGTTCATTTTAGGCAGAGGTGTGGTGAACTAAATCCAGTGCCTTCTACATATTAGTCATATTCTCTACCACCACTGAGAAACATTCCCTCATAATAGAAAGTCTGCAGATCAGTTTAGTTTCAAAACTGTTCATGAAAACAGCTAATAATCTCATTTGCAAGGGGGGAAAAAGGAAAGACTGTGTGTATTTCAGAGTACTTCATAATACTACAAAATCTTAGTTACTTCCTGGGAGTGGTTTCCATGTTTCTCTAAAGTAGAGTTAAAATAAGTAAATAAAAAAAAATGTTTATGTTGGTTGAAGATTCTGCCTTGCTCCAAAGCTGATAGCCACAGGTTCCCAGTTAGGGCAAAGAAGAAAACTACAACTGCATTTTACTGAGACAGAAATGAAAGGAGGACAGAAACAGCTGTACATGTAGGCACACACAGGTAAAGCAAAGGTATGATTACTGAAATACGGTCACTAGCAAATCCTTGTTTTTTATAGCCTAATGTGTGAAACAGGCCTCAGATGCAACCGGAGCATTCTTATTTGAGCTTTCTGAGAAATGAACTGGATATCTTACTAACTAATGAGGAGGAGGCAGCAAGCTTGTAGAATCTGTAATCTTAAAAGCATTCAAAGAATTCTTAGAAGAGAAGCTCTATCTTAAGCCAAGAGAAGGACTGTGATTTTCAAAAAAAAAGTACAGTATGTCACCAAGCAATGTCACTAAGCAAAATGTTGATTTTGATACATAAAACTCTGAACAACTTAGGACCTAGCTGCCTAAAGGAGCAACTTTCCTTCTACAGTTCTGCCTGTGAATCATGATCTACCAAAGAGAATTTTTTGACTAAACCATCACCTGATCAAGTCCAGCCTCAAAGAAATTGTAACAGGGCTTTCTCAGTGATGGTATCTCACCTGTGCAATATTCTCCTCATTGTTCTACTAGAATCATAGAAATGTAGAGTTGGAAGAGACCACACAGGCCATCCAGTCCAACCCCCTGCCATGCAGGAGCACCCTCAAAGCACTCCTGACAGATGGCCATCCAGCCTCTGCTTAAAAACCTCCAAAGAAAGAGACTTCACTACACTCCGAGGCAGCATATTCCACTGCTGGACAGCCTTGACCGTCAGGAACTTCTTCCTGAGGTTCAGGTGGAATCTCCTTTCCTGTAGCTTGAATCCATTGCTCCTTGTCCTGGTCTCTGAAGCAGCAGAAAACAAGCCCTCTCCCTCCTCTACATGGCATCCCTTAAGATATTTAAACATGGCTATCATGTCCCCTCTTAACCTTCTCTTCTGCAGACTAAACATACCCAGCTCTCTAAGTCTATCCTCATAGGGCATGGCTTCCAGGTCCCTCACCATGGTCGCCCTCCTCTGGACTTGCCAAGATAATCATCATCATCCATTTATATCCTGCATTTCTCCCAACGGGACTCAAGACAGCTTATAACATATTTTTAAAAAATACAGATTTTAAAAAATCTATACACAAACCTCAATAAAACATAAAATTTCTTCATCTTTTGGTGCCCAGTGAAAACAATACTTTTTGACTGGGCCTATGATTAGACAGCTAAGCCTACCTGAGTGAGATAGTTGATTATCACTGTGTAGGGAATTTCAAATTCTGACCAGCTATTACATATTTTTATTGGTTTTATAATACATTTTGTGATTCATCTTGGGATCAAATTATATACCAAAGCACATTGCTCAGAGCATTTGCACAAAACAGTCAGCCAGAGCAACTAAGAATTCAGGGATTATCTAGCACCTTTGAGTTTGTAGCATAAGCTTTCATAGACAGGGCTTACTGACTCTGACAGACTGGTTCTCCTAATGATGATGAAGTAGACCCAATCTACAAAGCTTAAGTTACAAACTTCTTTCTCTCAGTCTTGAAGGTACTACAAGATTCCTTTCCATACAGACCTAGACTAACCATGGCTACGTCTTTGAATAAGAATTCAGGCCTATCATCTGTAAGCAGCATATAGTGGGCCCTCTTTACCCACGACTCCTGTGTGCACAATTTCCAGCTCACACGAAACACCACATACCTATACCTAAAATAGTAGTAATGTGCATGTTGCCGCCTCTGAATATAATGATATGTGAGCATTTGTGAATTCTGCTGTTTGCAGGGAATCCTGGAATGGAACCCACACATATATGGAGGTCCCACTTCTAATAGTATCTGGCTGATACTGCTTGGTTCTTTCCATCAGGAGGAGTAGCAAAACTAAGAAGGAACATACTAAGCAGTAAAAGCGTAGTATTACACCTGAACTAAGACTCCTAGCTTGTTGCTTCCCACCAAGCCAAGAATTAACAACCAAGGAGGAAAAAAAAAACTCTGGTTTGCAATCCGAACTTTGCAATTCTAGTGAAAGAAGAGAGAGGCCACATTATCAATGACCATGTGTTTCAAAAGTTATGTAAGCAAAACAAGGAGAGGCAACGGCAAAAGTGGATGCCTACGGTGAAATTTAACAACATATTTAACTTGGCAAATTAAAACAAGACAATCAGATAAAATAGTTTAAAATCATTTAAAATTATAAGACACATGGATATTTCGATAAAATGATTTAGGTACAAAGGATTTAATTTAAAAAAATGTTTCGAATCGATGCCAGAATACCCCCAGTAAAGGGCTGAACTGCAACTCTAAGGGAAGGGTATACCCCAATGGGGGTGCCACGGCAAAGAGGGCTCTTTCCCACGCCTTTCCAAGGTATATTGCCCTCACTGGGCAAAGAAGGGCCCTTCCAACAAATCTACGTCCTTGGGAGATTTCCTACGTGTTTATGAATCAGAACTTACCAGTTTTCTCTGACATATCAGATGCTGGAGTAGCTGGCCTACTATGATGACTAGTAACATCATCATCTTCCCTACTAAGAGTAGCGGCACTGTCTTCTGAAGCAGGAAAAAATGAAGCATTCTTATTTACAGCATCCAGAGGTGAAGAAGAAGTAGCTTCCTCCTGATCTGCAGGATGGGCAGTAGATGGAGCATCCCTTTGTCCCATTTTTGCTTTCTTTTCAAAGCGAAAGCGGTCTAGATTGAACAAACTCATTATCACAGCTTTTCACTCTGACAGTTTAGGGACTTGAATTTTACAATTCCTGGGGGATGGTACTAGCACCATATAATTCAAGGTTATCTGAAGAGAGAAAAAATAAGGTATGGGTAGAAAAGATATGACACAGCTTTAGTGAATGGTGGACATTCCTTACCACAGTACCCAGAAGCTGAACTTATCAGTCAATACAGTTATATTTACATCTACTATTTCCAGCAGTTTTCACCAATTTGGTGCCCTCTGGATATCTGAAAAACTCTTATCTTCTCTGATCATTGTCTATGCTTGCTATAGTGAATAGGATTCACAGTCCAAACCACCTCAAGGGTTAGGGAAAGCTAGTCTATATTCTTAAAATGCTTGCATGTTCTGCAACTGAACTGATTCTTCTGCTACTATAATGCACCTATTAGTTCCTTGAGGAGTCATCTGAAAAAGTGATGATGGAATTTATCTTCTTGCATCCTTCCCTTGAGGAGACATGAGGTTTTGTCTTTTCTTCTTGTTCTCCAGAATATTTATAAATCACTTGGCAAGAATATAGTTTGTCCTCCACATTCACTAGAGTTAGGGGTGCAGAACCCCCCAAAAGTGGAAAAATCGCAAATAGCAAAATGTGTGCGTGTGTCTGTGAGAAGGGGGCTGAGGCATGAACAGAAAAATGCACAACCAGGTCAGAGAAAAAAGAGGGAATGAGGGTGGGGCAGCATAGTGGCCCATGCGTGTGGGTGTGGGTGAGGCAGTGGGAGAGGGTTTGTGAAGCTGAGGAATCAGCTGCAAGCTGTCCTTAGCTGGTTAACCAGTGGCTGGTGGAGGAGAAGGACCAGAAGCAAGTTTTTAAAGGGGTTGTACAGCCTGATCAGAGCTGAGGAGAAATTGGAGAAATTCGCAAATGATCAAATCTGTGAGGGTGAAACCTGCAAATGTGGAGGGCCAACTGTATAGAGATTGGGAACCACCTATTGGTAGGCTGACAATGCATAGATCTAAACCTTTTCAGCCAGTTTTGTGACACAGTGCTGGTTCAGTATATGAGTCTGATACAGGAGCACATGAAAGTAGATTGAAATTGTATCACAAATCAACTAAAGGTACCATGACTCAAGGAGAATAGGGACGCCCATTATACATTCCAGAAGAGAATCTATGTTAGTCTGTTGTTCCTGCTGCAGTGTCTTTTGTCATCTGATACATTTCTCTCACCTGATGTGTTTATCTTTGGTTGACAAATAACGTATAATAATGACGGACAGACAATACTCCTTCAGCTTCTTAAAAATAAAAATATTAAAAATATACACAAAACTGCGTTTGCAAACCATGCTACAGAAGACTGCTCTGTAACCTGTTCTGAAGTGCCAGCTAGTACAAAATGCCCTGGAATTGTACTGTCTCAGTGTGGGGCTAGGATATGAAAATCTGTTACAACAGTAGTTAGGATTTTTCACTATTAATTCCTGTACATAACTCAAGTTGCTGGTTTTGATTTATCTGCCTTTAAATATCCTGGACCTGGGCAGCCTGACAACCATTTTTACAACGATACTGCACCAAAATGTTTGAGACCAACACTCTCTTGACTAAGGCAGGTGTGCGCATGCTCCTGCAATCATTTTACAGCAACTTTTCATATTCCTATACGCACTCAGCATATTCAAATCTCAGAAATGTCGGACTCCGGCCTTCAATGGCCATGGACCAGTTTCAACAGACTGGTGTTTTGATGTTTATTTCTTCATGTTTCTTAAATTGAAGTCTCAGGCCATTTCTGCACTACAGTGTTAAACGGCTGCTATTCCACTTTCAATGCCCTGTGGAATTCTGGGGTTTGTAGTTTACTGAGACCAAAGAGCTCTTTGGCTGAGAATTGGAAGTCCCCTTCCCTAAACTACAAACCCCAGAATGCCATGGGGGGTTTAGAGTGGAATAGCAGCACTTTAAAACTGTAGTGCGGAAATGGCCTGTGTCTACCTCATACTTTTAGAAATCCTGCACAAACTGAAGCCAGACAGGACAGATCACTCTCCTAGGATCCCAGCCCACCCACCCTTTAGGTTTGCTTTCCTGAGATTTGCCTTCCCTCCGACTCTTCTGACAGAACATCAGAGCAACAAAGAGAGGAAGGATCTTATGCCTCCCTCCGAGTAAGCACATTTCCCCCCCCGCGGTGCTTCGTCCTCCCTCCCACAATCCAACCGGGGCCTGAATCCCCCCCACTCGACGGCTTGCTCTCCAATATTCCTCCTCCTGCAATCGAAATCGCGCCCCCCCACACACTAACACTCCGCCTCTCGCCGCCCCTCCCTCACCACACAATAGTTGTCCCCATTTTCCTCTCCTCCATCTTCTCCTCACGTTTCCCGGAGCCTCCGTCGCCATCCCAACCCCCTCAGGGAACCCACATTCGCCGGAGGCCTCCTCTCGCTGAGGAAGGGCCCAGTCTAAACACACACACACACACAGGGATCCTCCTAACTTCACCCAAACGGGCCGGGTCTCCCCCACCCCCTCCTCTACGGATGGAGCCAGAGTGTCTGTGTGTGAAAAAAAAAAGAGCGAGCAGACAAAGGAAAAGGAATGGAGGCGGGCGACCGGCTGAGGCGGGAGCCCCTCATCTCGACCTCCCTCCCTCCTCCCCCTCCCAGTGTTGTTTTTCCTTACCCCGCCCCCACTCCGAGGAGGCGCGAGCCTTCAGAGCGCCGGCACCGGCCAGCGGCGGCGGCAGAGCGAGGTGTGCGCCGAGCGACGGGGGGGAGGAGGGGGAGCCCGCGGGAGAGGGAGACGCGGCAATGGCGACGCACTGAGGCGGCGGCGGCGGCGAGAGCGATGACGAGCCAGGCACCGGAGCGGGGGTGGGGGGGCGGTGGGGGAAGGAGAGCGAGAGAGGGAGGGAAAAAGCCGAGAAAGAAAGAAAAGCTCTGTGGAGATTGTGCCGAAAGGTGGCGCTTAGTGATGACCTCACTGAGCTGGCTTCTTTCTTTCTTTCTTTTTTTTCCCAGCATCCCTCTCCGTCGTTTTTGCCAGGTTTTCTTCCTCCTCTGTACAAAATGAAGGGGGGGGGCGGTTGGAAAGGCAGCTCGGATGAGGTGCGCGTGCGCACGGGGAGCAAGGGGGTGCTGCTCCTCGCTGCGCGTGCGTAGCAATGAGGCGGGGTGTGGGGGGGGTTGAGGATCTGCCTCGAAGGCAAGGTCGAGGTTAGGCTCTGAGGAAGGAGGAGGAATTCGGTTTATAATTTGGTTTTGACCTTGGGAAACTTGCTCTTCCAATTGCGATGCCCGGGGTGCCCTGAGGTGGTGTTGGCTGCCAGATTCTGGGAGTTGGGCGTTCAGAAAGTGACGTTGCTGCGCTCTCTTCAGCCATGCGGAGAGTTTAGGACCATTTCTGCACTACAGTGTTAAAAGTGCTGCTATTCCACTTTCAACGCCCTGTGGAATTCTGGGGTTTGTAGTTCAGGGAAGGGCACGTCGAATTCTCAGCCAAAGAGCTCTTTGGTCTCAGGAAACTACAAACCCCAGAATTCCACAGGGCGCTGAAAGTGGAATAGCAGCTCTTTAACACTGCAGTGCGGAAATGGCCTAGGAGTGGAAACTACAGTCATCCCTCCGCATTCGCTAGGGTTAGAGGCAGAGGAGCCCCATGAAAGTGGAAAAACCGTGAATAACTCTAGGCTGGCTGTGCTAAGACAGGGGCCATTTCTGCCCTGTGCTGTTCCGGTGCCGTTATTCCCTGTTCAGTGTCCTGTGGAATTCTGGGGTTTGTAGTTCAGGGAAGGGCACTTCGAATTCTCAGCCAAAGAGCTCTGTGGTCTCAGGAAACTACAAACCCCAGAATTCCACAGGGCGCTGAAAGTGGAATAGCAGCACTTTAACACTGCAGTGCGGAAATGGCCTAGGAGTGGAAACTACAATCATCCTTCCACATTCGCTAGGGTTAGAGGCAGAGGAGCCCCATGAAAGTGGAAAAACCGTGAATAACTCTAGGCTGGCTGTACTAAGACAGGGGCCATTTCTTACCTGCGCTGTGCAGGTGCTGTTATTCACTGTTCAGTGTCCTGTGGAATTCTGGGGTTTGTAGTTTCCTGAGGCTAAGGAGCTCTCTAGCTGAGCATTCTGAATGTCCCTCCCTAAATTACAAAGCCCAGGATTCCATAAGATGTTGAAAGTGGGATAATAGCACTAGAATAGTTTAGTGCAGAAATGACCATGAATAAAAGGAGACTCAGGAAAAAGGAATCCAAATTACTGGTTGCCTATGATGGGGGATTGTGTGAACATCGTTTACATAAGCAGATTTAAAAGATTAAGATCTTCCAAAATCTGACTGGTTGTTGAAGATCCATTTTATTTGAATTGAAATGTTTCAAGCAGTAGACCAAACTGGAGTGGGCAATATGTGGCCTTTTAGATATTGTTGGACTTGAACTTCCCATCTCTCCCAGTTAGCTACCAGTTGGCTCAGGGCCCTATCACACCCCATATAATTGTAGTGCTATGATCCCACTTTAGTTGTCATGGCAACATCATATGGATTCTTGGGATCTGCAGATTAGTGGGGCATTTACAATCTTAGCGGGAGAACTCTAGTGCTTCACCGAACTACAAAGCCCAAGAATGCATAAAATGCAAATAGGGCAGTTAAAATAAAATCACTATACAGCACTATAGCTGTGAAGCGTGAAAGGGGTCTAGGGCTGATGGGACTTGTATCTGGAGGACACACTATGACACTGAATGATGACTTCTTCATTTCCCAAAGGCAATTGACTACTGTGTAAAGGAATACTGGGCTAAATAGGTGTTTGTCTGGTCCAACATTTGCATGATCCTAACATTATAGTCAGAATTGTATAGAGTAGGAAGTGTGGTAGGTCATTTCTTACCCAAAAGTAAATCCTGCTGTATTTGATGGGATGTATTGCAAGTTAAATGTGAACACCAGGGGTATGGAATGTATAGCCTTCCAGGTGTTGTTGGGACTGTAGGTTCCATCTACACTAGCCAGTGGTGAAGAATGATGGGAGCCGAAGAGCAACAAAACCAGCATGTTGTTTCTCTGGATTGCATAGGTGTACAGGATAGCAGTCTGAAAATAGCTCTGGATTTTTAAAGTCTGAAGGGAACAAAAATTGTCCTCCTTTCTATGATATCCATAACAAAGTCAGTGACAGAATATAGGCTTTGTGTATTTAATATTTATTTATTTATTCATTTAAATATTTATGTTATGCCCTTTATTGTGGGATCTCAGGATGGCACACGATACAAATAATTTAAGACATGTTCATATTTAAATCATAAATACTTTAATTAAGATAAAAACATATTAGGTAAGACAATAGTTAAAAGACGTTTGAAAGCTACAACAAATGTAAAATCATGTAATGTACATTTTGAAGTAGATTAGTTTCCCAAAGCTTTAAGAAAAATCTATGTTTGTCTTGGTGCTGGAAAGAAACCAGCATGGGAGCCAGGCAGACCTCCAAAAGTAAGATGACAATCTCTGGGTGAAAACTTAGCATTTCTTCTCGGATGTTTTGGAACCCACTGCCAGTCATAGCACACCACAGTGAACTAGAGGGATCAGAGTTTTGACTTACACATGTTCATGTATATCTACAGCTGAACCTTCATCCCTTCTCTGTGGTAATATCTACATATTTATCTATGTGTGAGATGGAAAAACATAACCAATGTAGGTTAAGGCAGTTACACTTATGTTTTTGTGCCATTTTTGGTGAATGGTAGTATAGCAGGTGTTACGTTAATTGGCATCTTGAAAACTTCCTATCTCAAGTTCTTTTCTCTGCTCATCTTTTTCCCAGTTCTGGGTTGTGGAGCACTTGCAGATTTGGAGAACCATAAAAAACTTGTGTTGTGATAAAAATACAACAAAGAAACAGTGGTACTTGAAAGAGTAGAACAAAATAGGCTGTTCTCACCTTTTGTACAGACTGGTTGTATTTTTTTGCCAGTAATTTGGCTCCATAAGGCCAGATTGTTAGCAACATTGGGATACTAAGCAACATTTAAGAGGATCTGTCTTATATGGGATCAACAAATTGGATCTGAGATGTGCAACACAAAATGGCAGTAAAGCATAAGAGTGCATTCAATGAATCTGAAGGAGTTGACTCTGGGATAGATAACTAGCAGATAAAGAAATCTGGCAGAGTGCTTAAAAATTAAAGAAATGCTTGAGAAATCACTGAAAAATCTAAAGTTAAAGAAGTAGACACACCATCCATCAAAGATAAGATAGGAAAAATGCTCCAAAAATCATGGTTTATGGGGGAATTATACTCCCGTTTAAAACTAAGCAGTTATGTGGCTATAGCCATCAGAATAACAGGAGACATATCTTCTGAGACATGTCTTCTTTTCCTTGATCTGGGGAGGGGGGGACAGCTATATCAGTGTGTTTCATATGAACATGTAAGGAACAAAGAACAGTATAATGCCTGCTGCTTTGAAATTAAATTCAACAATGAAATAGAGGTAATTGATTAACTGGAAATCAATATTAAATGGTTGGTAATAATGAAATAATAACAATTATGCATTTGTACTGAACTTAATTAAATTTAAAAAATCAAAAATATTTTGGCCATCCTGGTGTTTTAGACTGCAACTTCCACTATTCTTTATCATTTGCCATGTTTGCTGAGACCTTTTGGAACTGAAGTTCAAAACATCTAGAGCAGAGAGGGCCAACTGCAGAGAGGCTGGAGGCTGCTGTTTGGTTTCAGAAGTGCAATTCCCCAGGGGCAAGGCTGATAGAAGATGGGTTCCCAAGGTACAGAAGCAAACAAAATCAAAGTGCACAATTGTGACCCATCTCTCTCTCTCTCCATAGCTATGAGAACTGTGAAAGCCTCAGGTCTGTTCTCAGCCATCATATCTTTTCCTTGTCTCAAACTGCCAAGCTAATGCAAAAATAACAAATAACAGATTAACAAATACAGATTAACTCTTTCTGTGTTTGGCCATGATGCTAACAAAGTCTCTGAAGGACTCCTGGTGACAGAGGCCCAATTAATTACAAAAGCAAATCACAACATCTAGCATGTCACCTCCCCATCTATATTAGGAAGGTGGGACCATTCTTGTTTTTACTAAATTAGGTCAGTTTGATTTGCACTCATGACAGATGTTCCCAGTTTGATCAGTGCATATTGCAGTCCAAACTGAAGCAAGAAGTGTCAAAGCACCTTCAGGATGGGCATATAAGTTTATCTATAATCTAGAGTAAAGCTGAACCAAAGATGAGAGTAAGCTCCCCAAACTGCATTTCAGAAATGTTTGCACTAAGTAGAACTAGGAGCTGATCATGAGGTGAAGCTGCAGGAGTTAAACAGCAAAAGTTTTCCTTTGGCTCAAGGAAGTCACTCTGTTGACCTTGTGTTCTGTGCATTCTAACACGAGTATGCACATGTAAGGAAGTGCATATCCATATGCCTGGCGGTGTCAAACTGCCAGATTGTTCTTACCTTCAACACAAAAGCAGACAGCCCACAGAAGGCTATAATGATTGAGCAATTCTGTACCACCCATCAAAGCAAGAAACTGAAGGAAAATGGCAGGATATTGGAAGGAACACAGTTGTGAGGTGAAGGGTGAAGAAAATGAAAAAGACAGGAAAATGTGAAGCTTAAGTATTAAGAACCCACAAATATGGGATTATGAACAAGGCAAAGCTTGTTGGATATTAAAACAACTGTGAAAGTTTGGATAATCCATGGTAGATTTTTTTTACACTACTTTAAATATGTAAAGACAGTGTAATTACTAACTGTTGCTATGATGACAAATCTTATGATCTGAGATGACTTCCTGACCAAAAATAGTGGGCATAGAACCAACTGAGAGATGCAGTGTATCAGCCAAGAATGTGCTTTGTGGGAAACCAAGAAGTCATTAAAAATGTTTGTTTATGGAAGTTCTTGTATATAACTGAAAGTTCAAGTGGTAGGAATAAGAGTTACTTTTCAGAAAGATGTCATATAAACATAGGAAAATTTTGTGCAGATCGAAAGAACTGCAGTTTGAGGGTAAATTTGTAGCAATCATCAGATATGTTTGTCCTCTCAGCTTACTCAGTGAGTGCTGTTAAAGAAAATGAAGTTAAATGGCTGAACTGTACCCAAGATACATTATCTTAAATCCCACTTGATTTCAGCTGCTGTACTCATTAAGGATGACTAAGTCTAGATCCAACCCACCATGAGTTTAATTTGCAAAGCA
The DNA here is from genome assembly GCA_948474755.1 of Ctenosaura bakeri. NCBI lineage: Eukaryota > Metazoa > Chordata > Lepidosauria > Squamata > Iguanidae > Ctenosaura > Ctenosaura bakeri. The sequence goes on from CAOLHI010000397.1 coordinate 285,394, forward strand.
TTATTGTGTGCTATTTAATTCCAGTTCTGTGAGCTACATTATAGTTACCCTGTTTTTCTGACGATGATTTTAGCGGTTTCTGTATGCAAGGGTGAGAAATGCCTGTTCTTGCAGATGTTGGTGGACTGCAGTTCCCATCACTGCCAGCTAGCATAGTTAATGGCACAGAATGACAGGAGCTGCAGTCCAGCAACATCTGAAGGCTACATGTTTCCCATCCTATGCTAAAATCCTCACAGTAAGTTGGGATCTGAATCCAGCTCTTTCAGATACAAGTGTAGCTTGTGCTCTACCTTTTTTTTCTTTTCTTTTTTTTCTTTTTTTTGGAGGGGGAAGAGCTCTTGGAACAGCCTACAAGCTCATAAAAGACACAATCATAAATCAAAGAAATAAAAAAATTCAACTGTGGAAAAGTGAGAATATAAACAATTAAAAGAATATGAGTGGATAATGGCAAGTTGCAACAGAGATCTTAAGCAATATGGGATTGATCCAGGCAGGGGAGTATGTGCGTGCTTGCCTGCCTTTAAGTCACCTGTCAACTTATGGCAGCTCCATGAATTTCATAGTGTTTTCTTAGGCAAAGAAAATTCAGAAGGAAGTTTGCCTTTGCCTCCTTCTGAAATACAGCCTACAGCATCTAATCCTCCTTGGCAGTCCCTTGTGCAAGTACTAACCATGCCTGACATGGTTGTTTCACATTCAAGATCAGGTGGGAGCTGGTGCCTCCAGATTTGACCAGATTTATTCATTTAGTTATAACTTGGCTGCTGGTCCCTGTCAGGTTTCCAGGAAATAAAGAATTGCACCCTATGGCTCAAATAGAGTTCCAGTCTTTGGCACATTAGAAAAAAATAATCACTGGTCCCCAACAATAGATATCCTAAGAAGCATTGCTCCAGATGCTGTTGAACAGAAGACGCAACAGCCTTAGACTGAGGAATGCTGGGGACTGCGATTCAACAGCATCAAGAAAGCTAAGCAATTCCTGCCCCTCCTTCACTTGAGCCATGCTGGATCTCTGGTGCTTTTACATAAGTTAACATCTATAATTCATTTCAATGGGTGTGTACAGTGTGTCCTCTGTATATGCAGGGGTTCTCTTCCAGGAGGCCCTCTGTGGAAAAACGTGAAGCATTGTGTCCCATTTATAGTCATTATAGTCAATGGATACAATGTGTGCATGCCCGCAGCAGCATGGGTACGCCATGCTGCATTCATGACTATAATGGGGTGTGACACTGTGCAACCTTGCATTTTTGCTTGCAGAGGTCATAGTAAGAGAGAAGTCACTGTAATTTTAACTGTAGGCAGGACTGTCTCCTCCTAGTCTTGACATATGATGCCTTACAGATATATTGGTCTCATCTACATTTTCCATTAAACTATATCAGTACCCCAAAATGAAACTCAATCATAACAATGTGCTTTGTGAAGATCATTGACCTGAACTGATCCCCGTAAAGCACATTTTATGATTGTGCTCCTTTGGATTGTTGACAAAATGATATTCAATATAGTTTTTAATGACAAGGCTACATTCTAAAGAAGGGATAGGAATCATGCAGCCCTGCAAATGTATGCAGCATTACCAGAGGTGAGGAATGCTGGGGACTACAGTGCAACCACATCTAGAAGGTTACCTGATTCCCACACTGTAATGTTTTGGTTAATTTCATAGTTATGTGGGTGTGGCCTTACTAAATGGGAAAGGAACAATGGAAGAGTAATATCACATGGTTGAAGCACTGGCACTTTTTTGTGATTTTTGAGGTGAAAACGAGGTGCATGAGAGTGTTTTGTACCACAATCCCGTGGCCTGTAGCATTTGAATTTTTACAAAGAAATAATTACTCCAGTAATAGCTAATGTTACTTTTGAGGAAATTATGTAAAATTTATGTATGTAATTACCTTCTAAATTTGTGATTATATAGCAAATTATACACATTCTTCCCCCACTTATCTGACAAGTTAGGGACTGGAGGACTGTCAGAAAATGGAATTGATTGAAAAGAGGAACCCTTGAGCATAGGGAGCATGATGGACTCACGGCAGCTCACTTGAGACTGAAAGTAGAACTCATGTACTATACTGGAGGGAGCATGAAGGACATGGAGGCTCACTTGGCACTGACTGTATGTGCACTGCTTGCAAAGTCTCTCAACCAGCTTAGTGCCTTCCCCCCCCCTCTCAGCTCACTTTGCAAGCAGCATGTGGTATGTGTGAGCAATTCCAAGCAAGCTTCCACAGACAGGAAGAACTGATGAAAGAGTGGAACCCCTGTTGAATTGATGGAAATTGCCCTTAATTTGGAAGCAAGTCATCAGTAACAGAGTGTGAAAAGGTGAGGGGTTCCTATAACTATATAATAGCCAACTGCTTGGAGCTTGGATTTATAACTGTGATTAATTAATGTTTTAACGTAACTTTTTAAGCAATGGTGATAGATTATAAGGCTTGAATTCTTTCTAGTTTACAATAAGAAAAGTGTTTTTCATTTTCAAATGGACAAATCAACTTTATTGTCTTTCTTTTACTATCTTTGTCATCTCACAAGGGGTGCCCTAATTTTGCACTTTGTGTAAACCCTTCCTCTATATGAACTAAAAGCAAAATGTAGACACCATGACTGTAACACTATCTCTTTCCTTCCCCTGTGTGCATTTTCAGCATCAGCCTGTGAGCTTCAAAAGCTAGCACAATCAATTTTGTGCCTTTTGAGTTGGTTTGTAAAGGTATCAGCAGATAGTCTCCAACTTTTCACAGGTGAAAATTGGGAGACATGAGGCCAAGCAACATCAAAATGTGGTCAAGATAGCAAACATTTTTAATGAGGAAGGATGCACAAGCTAGGAGGGTCTGAAGCAATTTGTTTTTGCTGGAGCTTACTTGGAAGGGCAAGACCCCATTCCTTTCTCCCTCTGCTGTGTTAACTGAGTGTAGACAACTTTTGCACTTTGAACTCAGTTTGCAGCAATGGAAGTAAGCTGAGGACAAAGAGTGGGAGGAGAGAGAAACTGGAATATTTTAAAAGTAGATGAAAAAAGGGGGTCTCCACAGTATGGATTTTGCCTTATACTCTTCCAGTTACCATTTATAAGTTTTTCTCCATTCAGTACGCTTTGAATGCCCTCAAACCAGTTAGTGTGAGAGAGTAAACTGCAGCACAGGGTCTGTGGAATCCTAAAACACATGTTGAGGCCTGCTTCTCTATTTTGTATAGAATTGATGGAAAGTATTTCTAGTAAAAATTGTGAGCCACAAGGCAATCTGTCAATGGCAGATGAGATTGTACTTGATTGCTAATTTTTTGAAAACTAGTTTATAAATTTGTAGTGCAGAAAGTGGTGAAAAACTCCATGTGTAGTACATGAGGTTGCTGTGACAACAGCACTGTACTCTCAGGATGTTCTGAAGAGGGAGCATTTAGAGAGTAAGGCCTCAAGTTGAAACTTTGCCAGCATTATCTCCTCTCTTTTGTTTCATTACAAGCGCTCTTTAGACTATTTCTTGCAAAAATATAAAAGGCGACAACTAGTTCTTCACACTTCGCACTTCACACTTCCAGAATCCCAATTGGTAATCAAACTGGTGATTGATAATTGGTAATGAAGTATTGTTTCCAGCCCCCCCCCCAGGAGACAAAAAGACAGGGAATCATTTCATTCCACCACTGCTCTTTTTCAGCAGATTCCTGGATGGCTTGCCTATTTGAGTTGACTGATTTTGCTTGTAAAACATTACTGGGTTAACACACACACACACTCACACTTACTTTACAGTTGGTTTAGTACTGGAAAATGTGTAGCTCTGCAGATGTTATTAGAATGCAACTCCTCTCGTACTCAATGCTGCTTAGGGTTGGAAGTTCCAGTCTAACATCTGAAGGGTCACACATTCCCCATGCCTGCTTTATGTCATTTTGAATTTTGCTAGAGAACATGAAACATGGAATTTTCTAGTAAGAAACCTTTTATAAATGGGGAAAAATGCTTTTAGGATCTCATATGGCTGAACCAATACTGTCTTGCTGTGTGCCTACTTCATTCTCTCCTGATCTACCTGTGTATTTGTTAACACTGTATCTTGAAATTGTACCCAAAATTTACTCAACACCAGAAAGCTGATGTTGTGAAAACTGCCCTGGAGTATTCTACATCTGAGGACCACAAAACAATTAATTAAGTATTCTCTCTCTGTGTGTGTTTTCATTTCATTTCATTTACAGTCAGCCCTCCTCATTTGTAGGTTTCACTCCCCCACTCCCAGAACTTTCCCTCTTGGCAGCTCTGATCAGGTCACACAGTCCTTTAAAAGCCTAACTTTAGTCTCCTCCTCCACAGGCTGCTGTGTAGCCAGCTAAGTACAGATTGCAGCACAATTTCTGAGCACCACAAATCCTCTCCTAGTGCCCCCCACACACACACAAGCAAAGAGATGGGCAAGAGAGGAAGTATAGGATCACCATACTGACCCCCTTTCCCCTCTCCTTTCCCTGACTGGAGCCATTTCCGCACTACATTGTTATAGCACTATGATTCCACTTTCAACATCCTATGGAATCCTGTGTGACCTGATCAGAGCTGCCTAGGACTAGTCTAATCTGCTGTGGGAGGGAATTCCAGAGATTGGGAGCAGCTACTGAGAAGGTTCTTGTGTGTTCTCACAAGATCCTTTTTAGATCTTAAGACTCTGGCAGATCTATACAGGGAGATATGATCTTTCAAATGGTGTGGACCTAAGCTGTATAGGGCTTCATAGGTCATAGTCCTATCTATAATAATCCTGTTTAAAGCCACATTCAGACTTTTTTTTCTTTTGGGAGTAAGAGAGAACACTCTTTTCTTTCAAAGGAAATGTTTCCTTGTACCAATAGGGAAGATCATCTAATGACCTTAAATGCTCATTAATCTAATTATTTCTAGTGGAATTACTTTTGAGTAAAATATTTGAGTCTTGTTCCCAAAACTGTAATTCTGCCACCCCAAGGAACTGGCAAAAAGTAAGAAGTAGTTCTGCAAAAATAAAGAGAACTAGTCTGTGGATAAAGATCCAACTGGATGGAGTAAAATTTGTTGGCTCTTTAGCACCCTGGCTCACTTATCTGATTAATTACTTAAGTAATGACTAAATGCTGAAGAAAAATTAATGCAGAAATTCCAATTTCAGTTCAATTATGTCTCCCCTTTTCATTAGTGAATTTCCCAATTTGATTCATAAATTGGAATGGGCATTTTTGTAGGACAGGATTGTTGCTTTAAGCTCACTTAATATTACATATTGCATAGTGGCATTGCTATTTTTGTCAAGGTAGGGAATCACTATTGGTCCTGCTGCATACAGCCATTTGCCAGATTTCACTTTATATCATTGTGATGTAGAGATCTGCACCTTTAAAAAGTAATGTGTGAACCAGGGCATTGGACAGATTTGGGGTCTTCTCACACTGCTCAGTTATAAGCACCATGATTCCACTTTACCTGCTGTGGCTGCATCTTCTGGGTTTGTAGTATAGGGAGAAAATAGAACTCTGTGGCTGAGAATTGTAAATATAATTCCTTAAAGTGCAAGCCTCAGGATTCAATAGGATGGAACCATGGCACTATGGCTGTGTACTGTGAAACGGCCTTTAATTTAGGGATCAGAGGTGATGCTTTAGCTTATCTGTTCATATCAGACAAGAGTGATGTTCTTTTGCACTCTAAGATGGACAGAAAGCCCTGTAAACTAAGGTCAGACAAGCTGAGTAGTCCTCCACATTGTCTTCTTGTCTTCTCTGCAATGTTGCAAAACATAAAGTTACCTGTCCTTTTTAGGGTCAGTTCACTGGTTCCTGTTCAAGTGTTACAGTGCCAGCTCCAACAAAGATCAATGACATACTCCAGAGCGTTGCCTAATGTTTACTGGAAACCAGCTTGGCAATGAAGGTGTAAACAGTGGGATCAGTTTTGTAAAATAATGCAAATTTGCTCCTTTCCATAATGCTAGAGAAATTCCCTGTGGGTTTTTGTACCAACAAAGATCAATGACATTTTCTTTTAATCCACCCAAAGAACCACACCTAGTGATAATATCTTTTTTACTTCTTCTGGTTCTGAAAAGTAAATGTTCCCCAGCCTGAACAAGCCCAAAGTGATTGATGAAATGCTTTAGTCAATGCTACATGCCAGAAGACTTGTACTACTACTACTGTTAGTAGTAGTAGTTGTAGTAGTAGTAATAGCAGCATATTTTCAGCAGGCAGATCATCTGCTAGAGTTTCAACTAGATCCTAATTGTAGCAGTAAGCACAGGATACAATCCATTGTGATTTTCTCCTGCTTAAGAACCTAAATAGAACCCACAGACATTCAGTCACACAGGCTAGAGCAGCCTTCCTCAACATGGCGCCCTAGAGATACGTTGGACTACAATTCTACAACTTAGATCCGGGCTTTCTAAAACACCATATCTTCCTATATAAGCCTACCTAAATTTTAAGATCTTTGAGGGAGGGCTTTGAGCAAACTGCAAACCTCAGGATTCCACAGGATGTTGAAAGTGGAATCATAGCGCTATAACAGTCTAGTGCAGAAATGGTTTGGGTTTGGACCCTGGGTGCCTGCTCTCCCCACCATGCCTCAGCCTTCTTCCCACAAACATGCACACATTTTCTATTTGTGTTTTTTCCAGTTCTGTGGGGGCCCTGTGCCTCTAACCCTAGCAAATGTGGAAGGCCAACTGTATATGCTGCTTGTGGTGCTCAGAAATCCGGAGACTTTGGCAACACCTAATAATCCCATCATGCCAAGGAAATTATCAATGTGGAGCTTCGTGCCCACTGCAACACCCGTTGTTCTTCCCGGGAAAGGATTAGCCCTCCAGGTACTTTTTCCCCTGCAAATAGTCCCGGCTTTTGAGCACTTCCTTGGATCGCTCCCGATCACTCCACCCAACCGTCATTCTGTTTGTCAAGCAATCCCCTCAGCCCTCTCCATACTGAGCCCCACTTCTTTGCTGCCTTCTCGGACCCAGGACTTCAGGACAAGGTGGAGCATTACCCCAACAACACCCCTTCAATGCTCCCTCTGTCCAATTTCCATTCTTTGGCTTCTTAATAGCTCTTGGGTGCGTGTGTGCGAGAGTGTGTTGGTGTGTGAGACTTTCATTCAATAAATTCATTTATTGGACATTTTGGTTTGGTTTTTGGTTTGGCCTGACCTTGTAAAAATTGGTTAAAAAGACCCTGCTAGGTTACCCTGCCTCTTGCAGTGCTATTGCTTGTGCTCTGGCTAGTTTCCATTCCCTATTACCTGGACCACAGTGAGGTGTCCCCCCAAGGGACCCCTGAAATTAGGGTAACAATACAGAGAAATGCCTCAAGTATTTGAGTGTGTTGAAAGGCTCTAAGTGGATTGTTCATGGGTGGATATTTTCATGCAATTTTGTGGATGGAGGGTTATGTGCAGTGTTGTGGCAAAAATAAACTGGAAATTGTGCAGTTTAAAAAAAATAAAGGGAGTTGGAAGACTTTGGCCTTGAGAGCTGGCCTTTATGAGCCACAACGGCATACCCTTCAACTGTCCCGATTTGGCAGGAATGGTCCCAATTAATCCGCTGTCGTCCTACTTTTTCAGCTGCTTTTAAAATGCCCGTTTCTCTAACCTCCTCCCACTTTTCCATTTTGTCCTCTCTTAACTCAGCAGAATGGAGAGAAGAGGCAGAACCTTGTTCTTTCCAGTAGGCTCTGGCAAAAACAAAAAACTGCTGCAGCCACTCCTAGTTTGTGTATTCTTCTTCATTAATCACTTTTGCCATCCTGACCACGCTTCGATGTTCCTTGGGTACATGTGTACTGGTTTTCATCTGTGAAATGTTAGAACATATGCAACAGCGGGATCCAGGTTCTGCATTTTCCCCATCTCTGAGTAGAATGTTCCCAAGGGATGGATGTCCAACCTTGGCTTGAAGATGTTTAGAGAGGAGAAGGCTCATCCATACCCGCTAAGTAATTTGCTCTTCTGTCAAATTTTACCTTAACACTTAAGAATTTCTGCAAATATTCCTCTAAAATCTGCCATCCTGTGACATAATACCCATTAGACCAAATACTGAGCTTTAGAGCAGGAAAGGACCAGAAGCAGACAAAGTAACAATAGTGAAGGGAAGGAATGAGAGGATCAAACATTATTAGGACAGCATGGCTTCCCCTACCATTAGGCAGGCCTTTTCCAACTGATTTGGGGTGTTATAAATGGGCAGGAAATTATTTAGTTATTTAATTAATTGCTGTGATAAACCAGGCTGAAAAGGGGCTTGCCTTGCAAAGGAAGAATCAAATGTAATTCTGTGTGCCTTGGCAACCCATCATGAACAAGGTGAGTTTTGATGAGGGATATGTACAATGTACAGAGGCACTATGTAATAGTATCCTGTATTTAGTCCTATGCCTTGTTTCATAGTTATCACTTAAAGTGTGACTTAACCCCAAATTAGGAATGAGATCTATTTCTAGAGGAAATCATGAGCATGACAATCTTGCTGAGATATCAAGGGAATTTTGTCTAAGCCAGAGCACAAGGGCTGGACCGTCAAGCTGTTATTTTAAAAATCCAAACCAAAAGTGCCTTTAATCGTCCACTAGGGGGAGAAGAGTTTGTGGATCTAATTCATATTCTTTAATCAGATGCTATAATTCTGATTTAACAATATTTCTTTTAATATTAAATTTACTTTTGATTTAACCAGATCAACTAGCTGGTTCAGATAATCTATGGTGTCTCTCTGTCTGTCTATTTATTTATCTATCTTAAAAATGAAATTATTATAATTCCACATTTTGCTGATCTGTATTTCTCCCTACCATTCTTGTTTGGTTTGTACAGTAATTTTTTCCACGCATATCCCACATAGACAAGCATTCAGACATTGAATTCAGTGATGTGTGCCCCTCCAGCTCTAGTTGGAATGCAACCTTCATCATCTTTCACCATAGGCTATGCTGGCTAAAATGGATAGGACTTGCAGTCCAACAACTTTTAGAGATGTAAAGTCGAAGGCTTTCACGGCTGGAATCCATAGGTTGTTGCGGATATTCCAGACCATAGAGCACGGCCTCAAAGTCTGGAAAACCCACAACAAACTTTTAGAGAGCTACAAGCTTCCTGATTTAATTCCTCCACACTTCTTAATTTTGAAGTTGTATAGTTTCAGAGTAGCTATATGAAATTAAACCCACTGGCTGTATATAAACATTTTCAGGCTGTGTATGTATGACCATCAGTGAAAAATATTGTTCAAGAGTCACTGTGTCCGTGGGTAGCCATGGTAGGACTTTAGTTTGGGCAGATATTAGTGGCAGGACACCTGAAATCACATTCATAAGACAGGAACTAAAACATGATGTTCAATGATAGTAGCCTCAGAGGTTCACAATTCTTAGTGGCTCTTACTCCTTTTTACCTGTGCAGATACAAAGCAGAGTTGGTCTTTCCAATAGCGCTGTACTCAAGAATCAGTGGGACATTTATAAAAGTGTCGTGTTACCATTACTTATCACAGTGTTTGAAAAGTAGCTCAGAGCTACTTGTTTCTATATTTAAAATAAAATGTACTCCATTGTTTCTTTTTTGCTGCTTAAAAAATACACCCCATGGCTGTATTGCAGAAAACGTTAAAAAATTATGTCAGTGTCTCTAAGGATGCCTTATACTCTTCAAAATATTGTAAACTAGAAAATATTACTCCTTACACCAAAAATGTAAAAATGTAAACTAGAAAATATTACTCCTTATACCCCTTTGCTTGTTACATTACTTTTTGAATGTAACTTAATTTCACCTTTATTATCAAAAAGATAACTTGCACAAGAGATGTTGTTAACAATTCCTTACTTCCAAGCTATGAATGTAAGTATGCAGGCTAGATTGTATCCAATTGCTCATCCAATGAAACACCTTTAAACGTGTGTATTAATATTTAGGCTGTTCTGCAATGATTTTCCTTTCCTTTTGCCATCTTGCTCTTAGCTGTATGTATCAGTTTTCATTTGCTCTGAGCAACCTTCCAGTAGTCTTCTATTCAACAGGTTTGTGACACAGCAGCAAAACGTCCACTAGATGCCAGGATTCCTTTGCAGAGAACAAGAATTCTGTGGGTTAAAGAGAATTTTATGCAGCAAGCTTTTCTTTTCATTTTAAAGAGTTTTGTGAAGCAGGTCTTTATAAACAGGGCTCTCTCTGTATATACTCTGTATATACTACATCTATGTAGAGAAGGGCATGTAAATCTATAATGTAGTATGAACATGATTTTTTTTAAAATGGAGCGTATGTTTCATCAAAATATAACTTGGATTATATTATATTCTTAATTTATTGTTTGAATGATCAATTTTTAAGGCATGTTTTTATTTAGACTGAGCATTAGTTTGGATGTTTTATTAGTTGTTTGACAAATGGCTTTGGATGCAATTATAAATATATGTGATCGACTGTTACAAGGGTTAAGCTTTCACATTTCTTTGGATTAAATCTCTTAACAATGTAAAAGATTTTGCTATGACAGCAAACAAATACTTTTTCTCTTTGTATTAAATCTCTCCTCTTGTTTACTCTTCTGCTAAATCTATAGCCAAGTAAGATTTTGATTTTGTCATTTGGATGTGTCAGATGCAACACCTTTTTTTCCCCTGCTAATAATAATTTTTTAAAAAATTAAAGGAATTCTCCACTTCAGACCCCAAATTCTATGCAACTGAATTCAATGGCAAATCTCACTCAGCATTTCCTCTGGCTAATTCAGAGACTTCGCTTACATAATTTCAAGCATTACACTTTCTACCAGTAAATCGGATGTTGAATTTTAAAGAGACCATAGCCTAAATGAGACCACTGAGTTACAAGTGGAAGAGACTTATGTGCTTGAAGGAACCCCATAGTTTCTAGAAGCTTGAAGAAGGAAGGAAAACCACTAAGTGGTCACAAAATCCTCAATGTGTAATGATGGGAGGGTTATGGAATAAAATATATCAGAAGAGGCTGAAACATTGAACAAGAGCAGTTCTAAATCCTAACATTTTGTTACAGGTTCCATTTTTACAATTTTTTATTTAAGTTAAAAAAATATTTTATCTCTAAAGAACAAAAGGTCCAAAACTGTAGAGTCTATGGTTATAAAATGAACTATGGAAACTTCTGTCTTCAGCAGATGCACTTCCAGAATACAGGGGGTCCTCGGTATTCACTATAGTTTGGTTCCAGGACCACTACCACCACTACCAAGAGGCACACCTGAGGTGGAGCAAGTAGGGTATGTGGCCTGGTGCCAGTGCCAGGGGGTGCAAAAAATTAGTGCTGGAAGCAGCACAGGAGAAGGAGGAAGTGGCCCAGAGGTAGGGGGGACAACTTCCATGCTTGTGCTAGGCGCTGTTTACACTAGATACAACTCTACTACCACCACCACTACCACCACCCGTGGATACCAAAATTCATGGATGTTCAAGTCCCATCATGTACAACGATGTAGAAAAATGGCATCCCTTATATAAAATGAGAAAATCAAAGTTTGTTTTTTGGATTTTTTTTTAACATTTTGAAGCCGTGGTTGATTGAATCCATGGATACAGAGTCCACGGATATGGCAGGTGAATTGTACATACATTTTGTCAGTTTTAGTTCATCCTTCAACAACAACAACAATTTATCCACCAAAAGGCAATTCAAAGCTTGTCCCAGATGTTTTATTTTCCATGCACAACCCCATGCTACTCCTGTGCAGATCACACATACACAGAAATGCTGGACAATTCTAGGCTACTTCTGAGTGTGTTGGAGTCATTTTTACCCTCCGGCAGACCTCTGTGGGGGAAAAATGCTGCAGAACAGCACTCTCTGAAGACTAATAGGTATGACCTACCACTTACATGTTGTTTTAGGCCCTTTCACATAATTATGGCATTATGATTCCACCCTAACTACTCTGGCTACATGGCACCATGGTAGGATATTTCAATTTCTTAGCCACAGAACTTCAGTGCCTCAGTAAACTACAAGCTCCAAGATTCCACAGGACATTGCCATGGCAGTTAAAATGGAATCATAGGGTTATAATTGTGTAGTGTGTTGGGCCTCAGACCTGATTTAAACCAGAAAAAAAACACTGTATTAGAAACAGGAACTCAAAATGCTGAAAACAGACCCAGAATAGACTATAAACGGCTTCTGGATGTGGCTTTTTTTGTGGGGGGAAAACAGTATAAGGGGTCAGAGACCACAGTGGGTGTTCTGTGAAGCTACATGCAGAACATAGGCTGCACTTTACCATTCCTACCCCAATCTTGGGAATGAACTAGGGTAGGAGATATGAACATGGCCTTTCTAGTTATTTTTAAAGAGAAGGCCCAACCTACCTAACTCTTATTATCTTGGGATATCAGTATTTGTACTGAACCATCATGGCACTATCTTTCCATGGTAGTGTGACTGCATGCTCCTCTGAGAAAAGAAGCATTGGTGCTGGCAGGGTGTCCCAAGTCAGACAGGCTCAGGAGTCACACTGTACGTGCCAAGCAGCTACTGGGTGGCAGCAGTGGTGGGAGGTGACACTGGTGGAGGATGTCTCAGAGCCAATGGCAGTGGCACCACAGCTACCTCTCTTCAGTATTGAGCAACAGGAGACACCACTAAATCATTTCTGAATTTTTTTTACCTTTAAAAACCTATAGAGACAATATAAAATGAAACAGATGATACTAGAAGATGAGACTCCTAGGTTCCAAGGCACTCAATCAACTACTGAAGAAGAGCAGAAGGCAAGTATGAATGGCTCTGTGTCTAGTAACACAACTGGACTCAAGCAGAAAGGATGTTTAGCTGCTGCCATGCCAAGAAGTAAAAGGAAAGTCTGAAGCTGCACAACCATATAAAAGGAACATAGAATGTAAGTGAATCAGGGGGATCTAGAAATGGAGCACATACGCTTTGCAATATTTGGGGTGAGTGAGATAAAGGGGACAGAAATGGGACATTTTTGGTTAGGTTATTAGAGAGTATTTTCCTTAGGAAATTAAAATCCTGAAGAAACAGGATGGCATTAATAGGGAGAGAAGATGCAGCAAAAGCAGTCAGGAGACATGACACAAAGGAGATACAATGCAAATGCTATCAATAAGTCTTCTGGGAAAATTTATTAATATAATCCAAGTTTATGTTTCAACTATAGATGTAGAAGAGAAAGAAATTGAAAGATTTTGTGTAGCGGTCAAGAAATAAACTGATCACACACCAACAGGACATCTTGATAATCGCAGGTGATTGGAATACAAAGCAGGAAAAAGAGCAGAACCAAACAAACTGTGGATAAATTTGACTTGTAGGCACATAACAACAAAGGACAAAAAGCAACAGATGTGCTGAATTTTTTTTATCCCAGTTGTGTGTCTGTGTGTTTTAAAAATGTGTGGTAATTGGCTGAAATTTAGGAAAACTGTTGACAAATTTGTGGAATGCCTATACTAGAAATCCAATTGTGTGCAGATTCTGAAACAAAATGTGATTAGCACACAAGAATTAAGAGTAAAGGAGAAGGGAAGGAATCCTTTAGTTGTTTTTGTGTGCTTTAAGTAATTTTCAGTTTATGGTGATGCTAAAGTGAATCTTCCATGGGATTTTCTGGTCCTGAGAGCGTGTGATGCATCTAGGGTCACCCAGTTGGTTTCCATGGCTGAGTGGGGATTGTAGGGTTGTAGTCCAATGCTCAAACAACTACACTACACTGGCTCTCCATCTCACAGAGCACATCCTAAATATGCCCGCTCAGAAGAAAGCTGCTGAACTTCTAGAAACCTACTCCTTCAAACTATCTATCTATCTATCTATCTATCTATCTTTATTCCTCCATTGTAACCTTCACCTTCTGGGCCAAATCCACAGTTCAGGCAGAGTTAAACGAGATGGATTTAAAAGATTCCAACCAAGATGGCCGTAAAATGAAGTATTCCAGCTTCATTTCACTGTGAAGTCAACATTTCCATTACAGTTGACTCCATAGTAACCAGATTTGAAAAAAATGTCAAAGGTTGATTCCAAGGCTGAAAACCACCTACATGGAAGATACGGTTTTAAAAGCAGATTAGACAAATTCATGGAGAACTGGTATATCTACAGCTAGCCAGTATGCTTAATTAGAGCTTCCATTATAACCTCATTTTGAGCTTACCACATTCTGTGAAGTGGAAGAATGGATTTGATAGAGCTTTGATCTGACATCAAAACCATCTTCTCTTATTACCTAAAAACAGGAATAATTATTCAAGAAAATGTTATGCTCATAATTCTACACATGCTCAGAAGCATCCTTCTTCTTGAAGCAATCCTTTTTTCTGTGTGTGCCTGTATAAAACTACTGTGTTTAAAACTATATTGGCAAAGCCCAGTACTGCAGAGGGGGCTGCTACAAACTCATGGCTGGAAATTATGTTCTGAATAAAAACACTTCTCTAAGACTAAGGCAGCTGGCAACTAGACAGGGTCATCTGAGATGTCTGGTGAAGTCGGTGCAAGAAATCAGCTACAATTAAAGTTTAAAGCAGAAGTTGATATCTGGATTGTAGCAATAAAAAATTATCTTTACTTTCTGCAACTTTATTATTATGCTTGCCTAAGTGCAGCACACTTTCATGCACAGAGAATTTACATTTCAATAATAATAATAATAATTATAATTATAATTATTTCTATCCCGCTTCTCCCCATGGATCGAGGCGGCGAACAACAATAATACATTAATTACATTAAAAAAACATTAAAAAACATACCCAATCCTCCCCACCCACCAACCCATCTAATCAACAGGATTTACAAGCTGGCATATTTATAGGGGTGCTACCTTTTCACCTAATAGATTATGAACAGTTCCAACATTCATTAGGTCTTGGAGCAAAATGAGGAGATCCTTGATGGGTTTATTCTAAACTTATTAGAAGAGCCATCTCTCTTACAAATAAATATGGTGTGGGAGAGTTTGACTGTTATTGCAACCTCTTATTATCAATATTTTCCATTGAGGGCCTTTTTGGAGAAGAAATATGAATATATAAACTATAAGTTTTCAGTTAGTGCATGCATTACATTTCTACAAATTAGCCACTGTTTATTGGTAAGAAGTATTCTTGCTACTAAAAGAAAATTAAAACATGCTTCTCTTTTATCTGCTTGTAATCCTATTCAAACGTGTATTCAGACAGGAATTCTGTTTATATTTTATTCTGCTTGTAATTCTATTCGCACTTGTTTTCAGGCAGGAATTCTGTTTGTATTTTATTCTGCATTCTGAGGGAATTACTATATCCAGTGGGCAACAACACTGAGAATGGCATCAGTCTACAGGCATGAGGGATAAGAAGTATTTGTTCAGACAAATAGCTCGTTTCCAAAATGAATTAAGATGAAGAAAAGATAAGACAAACTCCATGGCCAGAATGGGTCGACTTAAACTCCGAAGAGTTTCTGAAACACGGTTAAATAGGTCGGTGGGATGGGGTTTACAGAAATATCAGTCATCTATGTGTGCTAAGTCTGTAGCTTTGTCGTCAGGTCTTCTTTTAGTTTATTGACAAGTCAAACGCCACGTCCAAAATGGATTCTCGATTTTATATGGGCAGAATGTGGGCAGCATTAATACGTGTGTGCTTCTGGTTTACTCCCAGTAAGCTTTCCGGAGCCTCAAAAGCGACAGTCTCCCCTGTAGGGCGCTCAATATTATCAGCATTATATTTATATTATATTCCGTTCCACAGCGGCTCCCGGCTCCCGCCCCCGGGCCTAGCCGGCCTCCGCCCCCGGGCGGTGGGATTTCCAGGGCGACGAGGCGGGCGCTGCTGCTATGCAGACTGCCTCACGCTGGAAGCCAACCCCGCGTCCCATGGTGCGCGCCCTTTTCCAAAGAGGAAGCCGAGCGTGGCGAATGGGACACAGACCGCCATTGTCCCGGCGACATTTTAATAACCTGCACCTACAATATTCAACCTGTTGTTTGCACAGGGGACAACCCCGCGACAAGAAAAAAGAAAGCCACTCGAGGGGGCGCGGGAGGGAAAGGACGTCGACAGAGGCGCGGCGCTTCCCCCGGCGCCACGGCCCCGGTGCTTTGGCTCCCGCGAGGCGTGGGCAGGAAAGAAGCGGAGGAGGAGGCCATGGCGGCGGCAGGGGCAGGAGCGCCGTTTCCCTCAACAACCGGCCGGGCGAGTTGCCGAGAGGGCCCAGTTGAGGAAGACGGCCGAGCTCGGCGTTCTGCTTTTCGAATTTGGCTGTGTTTATAGCAAATATTACACCAAACCGCCGTTTAATTGGCCTTCTTTCATCCCATTGAAGGGCAGGCGCAGGGCTGCCAGGTCGAAAGCTGGAGAGGGCTCCTGTGCCTTTAGTGGCTGTGGAGAAGGGGAAATTTCCTCAGTTACTCCTCGTACAGCCAGATGACAAGCGACAGCTTTCGAAATTCCTACTTCTATACAGCCCTTTAAAGCTATTGGAGTTATTCCCATTTTTCAGGCCATTTCCGCACTACATTGTTATAGTGCTATTATTATTCCACTTTCAATATCCTGTGGAATTCTGGGGTTTGTAGTTTACTAGGGACAAAGATCTCTCTGGCTGAGAATTCTAAAGGCCCCTCCAGAAACTGCAAACCCCAGGATTCCATAGGATGTTGAAAGTGGAATCGTAGCGCTATAACAGTCCAGTGTGGAAATGGCCTCAATCTGGCAACCTTGGGCCATTTCCGCGTTAGCCTGTTATAGCGCTACGATTCCACTTTCAACATCCTCTGGAATCCTGGGGTTTGCAGTTTCGGGAGGGGCCAGCTGGCCCCTCCCGAAACTGCTAACCCCAGGATTCCAGAGGATGTTGAAAGTGGAATCGTAGCGCTATAATAGGCTATTGCGGAAATGGGCTTAGGCAGGTACTTTCCATTAGATTTGAGGACTGTTCTTGAAAACAGACCCAGGATTGGTGCATTCCTGCATAGCAGAGGGTTGGACTAGATGGCCCCTGTAGTCCCTTCCAACTCTTATGAGTCTGGGACTAAACAGGAAGGGTTTGTTTTGTGTATCAGCACTGTGGGGTTGTAGCAATTTCATACCATTTTAACCACAGTAAGGAATCCTTGGATTTGTAGTCTGAGGAGGGACATGAAATTCTTCAAAGATAGGCAGTTGGGCCGTACTGCAAAGAATTGTGAGAGTCACCAAGTTTCCAATCCCAGTATTCTGTAAAATGGTGCCTTGGCATGCAAAATGGTGTGAAACTGATTTATTATTTATTTATTAATTAAAATATTTATACCCTTCCCTATGTCAAAAGATCTCAGAGTGGCTTTAAAATAATAATTAAATAAGCTGAACACTTTGAAAGAACAAAACAGTGTGGACCAGCTAAAAACATACTGATCATCATCATGGATTTTTTAAAAGTATTTTTTAAAAAACTATGTACAACATTATTTCAGATGAATTAGTGTATACTAACAAATCTTGTAGTCTCAGCAAAGACTGAAGGCTAATTAACTAAACAATACCTACACATGCATTAATTTACATAGGCTAGCATTCTGTTGTTTAGTCCCAACTAGAATAAACCCATTCAGTCAACTACTGAATGGCAAGTCAAGATGGATAAATTGGATTAAGTTAGTGGGCCTATTTTAGTCAAGACTAGGATCAGAATTTAGACCATAGTCCTTAATTTAATTAGGCTTTTCTTGTAGAAGTTAGGAACTGGATTTAGACCTGATCCATTTTTATAGCATAAGCTTTCATATATTAGACTACGTTACTCACCAAGCCTGTATGTTTACTCAGAAGTAAACTTTGTGAAATCTAGGCAGCAATCCAACAGGGGTCGGAATCATGTGGCCTTCCAGATTGGCTATCCAGGCTAGGGTTGTTGGGAGTTATAGTCCAACAACATCTGGAGTTTTGGCCGAACAGCTGGAGCTAGCCTTGCTATAGGCACTTTCACAAAGCTTGTTCCTGAACAGATATGCAAAGAATTGGCCTATTATACTCTGCTGTGTATAGGATTGTAACTTAAATACAAGCAATATTTTGTAAAAGTGTTTGGATGAGACATTTCAAAGCAGATTTTAGAATTAAAATATTTGCAGTATTGTATTTTGATCACACTCTGCACAGGCAGGACCCAGTCTGTATAGACATTTTATAAGTAATATTTTTTTAAAAAAAATCCAAAAAGTATAACACACTGGATTAAGTATCTAGGAGATTAATATTTTAGAAATGAAAACTTTGCATTACTAAAATATTGTTAAGAAATTGACAGAAAAAACAAAAATAAACGAGATCAACTCATTTTAAGGCATCAAAGACAACTAAGTTCAAAATGAGTTGCATAGGTCTGTATGAGAAAGGCAAGTCACCAGAGAGCAGAAGAACTAAAGGGTGTGAAATATTCTGACAGTAAGAGCTGTTTCCCCATGGAACAGACCATCTCACAAGATGCTGGACTTCCTTCCACAACATGTATTTAAGCAGGAACTCAACAGCCAGCTGTGAATGATGCTGTAACTGCATTACATGTTGCAGTTCCTGCAGTGAACAGAGGATGGAGTAGAAAATAATCCTGACCTCCCAGAGTCCTAGTCCAACATGCAAGCCATGACTATACCAAGCTAGCTCTCACAATTTCTGATCTCAGATGATCCTAAAACTTTCTCTGCCTACCCATACATTCTTGGGAAGGCTGTATAAACAGCTACACCAACAGTGTTTCCCAAATAATATTTGTATAATTTTGTTAATACAAGTGACACATGTATTTAAAACTGTAGTGTTAATGTAAAACTTAAGGTATTGTAAAATCCAATGTATTGTAATGTAATGTAAGAACTATTGTAATGTAAGATTTGAGTATATATGATTTGCGTAAGAGGTATTTTTGTAAATAAAAACCAGGTAAATCATAATAATTGAAAAGGAGAATGTAAAAGGGTATATGACAAGAATGTAACTTACTCGATCTGTGGCTCTAGCAAAGTGTGAAGTCTGTCTCAATGTATATGTAAGGCCTTCTCTGTGTAATGCTATCCACAAGAGATAGTATTACTTGTTTTTTCAATTGTCCTTTTTTTGTCATTTATATGGTACTGTTGGTACGGTTTTCTATCTGTTGTTCTTACACATTTCTACTGTCTGTTTGTTCTAATATTTTAACAGAAATTAATAAAAATATTCCAGCCCTTCCCCCCAAAAAAACCCAGAATGAGCAAAGAAAACACAATGTAAACTGTAAACACAATGAGCACATAGTGTTAAAAAGATGAAGACGGTAATTTATAAATGTATTTGTTGGATTTATATCTTGCCATTCTCCCCAAAATGAGATTTAAGGTAAATCACAATAAGATCACACAAAATAGAACTGTAATAAAATTCATTTAAAGTAAAAAAATAAAAATAAAAAGTAGTGTTAACTATTTTTCTAAAAAAATTATTTATTTAAATTATATCCCACTATTCTCTCATATGGAATCTATATGGGACTTTACTCATCAGAGGACAAAACTGAGCTTATGTACAAATGAAATGGAACTTGAGTTACTAGAACCACATTTAATGGGGAAAGGTTGAGTTCCATGGTGAATTTCAGCAAGCAGTTTCAGCAACTGTGGAGATGGGAATGGAACAGTGGGGGCATTGTTTTAGTCTGACAGTGACCTCTCAACCTTTGCAACGGTTTGGGCTGCAGAACTGTCATGAAAGTAAAAAAATCCAAATAACTCCTCCCATACCCAAGTGAGTGCTCCTCCCCCGTTCACTTGGATTTCACCTGGGTTTGCTGCCTTCCAGGTGCCTGGGTGATAGGCAAGTGAAGGGGAGGGGCAGCCGTGTACCTTCTCCCCCATTCACTCATGTTTTACCAGGGCACACTGCCTTCCAGGTGTCTGAGCAATAGGGAAGGGGCAGCTGTGTGCCTGGAGAAGGTAGGCATGGATGCCTTCCCCCCACCATTCACTTGCATTTAGCCCAAGTGTGCTGCCTTCCAGGTGCTGGGGCAATAGGCAAATGAATGGGAGGGGCAGCAACTCAATTGGAGAAGGTATGTGCATGGGACTGCCTCTTGCCATTCACTTGCCTTTTGCTCAGGTCTATGGAAGAAAAACATGCACGCTTGGGCAAATGGGAGGGGAAGAAGGGGGGAGGAAGCAAGTAGGCACCTTGCAAATAATCAAGTTTATAAAGGTCAAACCCATTAATGTGGAGGGAAGACTGTATAATTTTCTTTTAAAAAACAAGCAAGCAAAAAGGAAACTGCATCAGGATATGGGCTAAGCATAACAAGATGATTTTTTTTCATCCAATCTAACCATGGTAAGGTTCTACCATAATATTGCATCTAATGGGCTGGGGGGTCTTCTCCAGTATATCAGAACCCTATGAACAAGTCTCCTTTGTTTTCACAAACAGTTCAGCTGACTTCACAAACCTTCCATGCTGGTCATACCACACAGGAAAACAGAAAAATGTTAAGGCATTTGACATAGTGTTGGTATAGATTATTTCTCAGACTCTTAAGCCTGCCAATACCATCTCAATACTTGCTAGTAGCATTTAAAAATATTGGCCAGCTAGGTAACATCTCCTGGCCCAACTCCCTCACACACCTGATAGAAACACCATTCACTTGTTTTCCAGTTACCAGCAGAACAGGCCTCCTTTTATTCACAGTCGTGACAACATAGCACAATGGACACAATTGCTACAATCATAACTCCCTCTCCCAACCTAGGCCCTTTTCGTATCCTTTTTTTCTTGTGCGAGCGCCCCTTGAGCATCATGTGAGTGGGAGCGTTGCTCCGTATGACACACTCCCCCTCGCGCGACACTAATGAGGCTAAAGCAGGGTGCACGTGCATGTTTTGATTTTCGGCTTTAAGCCGAAAATACTTTGCGCTCGCGCAATGCTCGCAGCGCCCTCCTGCACTTACCTGTGTGCGGTGCTTTGGCGAGCAGGGGCGGTCGTGCTTCCTTCCCCCTGTGCAGCCTACAGCTCCCAGACTGCACTGCGGAAGGAAGGACCGGGGCGCTAGGGCAACGGTTGCGCTAACAGGAAGTGACCTGCGGTACGAAGGAGCGGGGAAGCGGCAGCGTTTCGGATGAGGCCTCTCGCGCGAGATGCCCTCCCCTGTTGCGCAAAAGGGTAACGTGCAAAAAGGGCCCTACTTTACTGGACATCAGTGGCATGGGGAGAAAGAGGTCCATTCTGTCAGCAATCTGAGCACAGGTGAATAATATTTCTGCCAGGGTTTTTTTCAATGGGAGGTCAGGTGAGGAGAAGTTAGTCGAGCAGCTGATGTAGAATGCTGGCCATTTCCTTTCTGTAAATGAAATAAAAGTATAAATATCTCTTTGATTTGGATTGCTTTTATATAAGAAATTAAAACTTAATTTGAAATCTATAATAACCCATGCACTTAACAGTTTTATGTGTGGGGATTTTCAGTTGATTTGGGAGTAGTGAATGTTTAATTGTTAATGCTCCAGCATTAGTCAGGATTATTGCCTGGTTCTATCCACTATTTGATTTTATTGGCAATGTCTTGGATGTCCTCTTAACACATCATTGACTGCAGCAGAAATTTGATTCATTTTTAAATCAAAATGATTTAGCAACATCAGAGAGTACATCAAGTGGTAAAGAAGCAATTGGCCTAGGAATGCAGAAGAGGTATTGCATTATATTTTGGGTGGGGGGAGAAAAGAAAAATAGCCTATCAATACATGTTAGAAATAGTATTTAAAAATCACATATATCAGACAGACAGAGGTATGGAAAGATATGTAGGTACAATGGTGTGGTACAATGTCTGTTTAAGCAATGATGGGGTTTCATATTTCATACAATGTTTCAGTAGATAAAAGATAAGCATGAAGAATCAATTTAGCCATATAATAATAGATTCTTAGACTTAGATGGGACTACAAGGGCCATCTAGTCCTCCATCACCACTACCTGGCATGCAGGAATACAGGACTAAAAGAACTCCTGAAAGGTCAGATATCCATCCAAACTCTGTTTAAAGACCTCTAATGGAGGAGAATCCACCACTTCCTTTCTGAGGAATTCTAGTTTACAGTTCCTACCATAAAGAAATTCTTCATATTGTTTATGTGGATCTTTTTTCCTTGTAATTTGGATCAATTGGGCAACGTTCTAGTTTCCTGAGCAGCAGACAAGAAGTTCACTCCATCTTCTACATGATATCCTTTCAGATATTAAAAGATGGATATCATGTTCCTCTCAGTCTTCTTCAAACTAACCCTAACTGATTTCTTATAAGGCTTATTATCTAGACCTTTGATCAACTCATTTGCTTTTCTCTGGGCACACTCCAGCTTGTCATTAGCTTTCTTGAAATGTGTTGGCCAGAACTGGTCACAAGATTCCAGGTGAGAAATGAGCAAAGAAGGATAGAGTGACACTACTACTTCCTTTTATTTGGTTAATATACTTCTGTTGATACACCCTAGAACTGTGTTCAGCTTGTGATTTACTAAGACTCCTAGATACTTTTCACTTTCAAGCAGAGTGTCACCCATCCTACATTTGTATATTTCATTTTTCCTGCCCAGATGTAGTAACTTACGTTTATCTTTGTTTTGTTCGTTTTGGCCCAGCTCTCCAATTTGTCAAGAATATTTTGAATTCTGATCCTGCTGTCTTGAGTTCTAGCTACCCCTTCCCTAGTTTGGTCTCATCTACAAATTTGACATGCATGTCTTCTATTTCATCATCTAAACCATTTATAAAGATGTTAACATCAATATCAAGAAAAAAACTGAGGCACCCTACTAGTCACTTCAGGATGAATAATAACTGTTGGTGAGCAATCTCTGGATTCCGTCTATCTACCAAATACAAATCCACCCAACAATAACACTGTCTAGCCCACAGTTCACTAGCTTGCTGGCAAGAATGTTGTGAGGGGCTTTATCAAAAGTGTTACTGAAGTCAAGATATATTACACTCACAACATTCCCTTGATCTGGTAACTTTATCAAAAGATGAGGGGAGGAGGAAGAGAGAGAGAGAGAGAAAGAGAGAGATCAGTTTGTAATGGCTTATTTTTGAGAAACCTGTTTTGGATCTTAGTAATCACAGCATTCCCAAGCATACACAGACTGTTTATTGATCTGTTCTACAACCTTTATTGACTTCAAGCTGATGGATCAGTAGTAGCTTGGGTCTTTTTTTTTCCTTTTGCTTTTTTGCCTTTTTTGAAGATGAGGACAACAATCACCCTGCTCCAGTCTAAGACCTCTCCTGCGCTACAAGAATTCTCAAAGATTATTGATAGTGGATCTAGCACTACATCTACAAGTTCCTTGAGTACTCTGGGATGCAATTCATTCAGCTTCCGGAGATTTACATTCATTTAGAGTACTAAAGCATTCCTTTACTACCTCTTAATCTATTCTGGTCTGCAGCCCCCTCACTGCATCATTTGCTGTTTTCACCAGTTAGAGTACAGTTTTCCTTTCGAGAAAAGGCTGAAGAGGCTAAGAAAATATTGAACATTCTGGTTTTCTCTTTGCCCTCTATTAGCATTTCATCATCTTGTCAACACAGAGGTCCTACTTGTTCAAAACAGGGCCATTAAAAAACCCTTTTATTATTTTTAACCTTACTAGTGAGCGTGAGTGCATTCTGAGCTTTAGCTTTTCTGATTTTCCCCTTACAAGCACCAGCTATTTGTCTGTATTCCTCTCTGGTGAGTTTCCTCTTCTTCCATTTCTTGTATATGTCTCTTTTAAAATCACAGCTCACCTGAAAGTTCCATTTACATCTATCCTGATTTCTTTAGACACCTTTTACTGTTCTTCCTCACTAGAATTATTTGCATCTGTGCTTTCAACATCTCACCTTTAAGAAATGCCCATGTATTGTGTACCAAGAAACTTTCATGCACCAAGTACTAAGTACTCAGCTTTTGAATCCAGCAATTTCAAGAAGTTATGGGGTCATTATCGACTCATCATTAAAAGCTCTTGAAAAAAAGCTAAAAGCAAGTGATTCTAACACTGGATGAGTTATTTTTATATTTTATAGAGCCACATTATATTTTTATATTTATTTTTATAAAATATATTTTGTATATTTATAACTCTTTTCAGAACTTCTTATGTATTTATTTAGGAACCCACTTTTTTGCCCAAATTTGACCCAAGGCAGTTCACATCTGAATTTTTTTAAAAAACACTCTTTTCTCTTTCTGATTTTGAATATATTCAGAAATATGTCTTGCTGGTTTTATGTGGAGACTTCCAAGTAAATATGGTTAGGATCACGATGCATACAATAAGAAGCTGAACTATTGAGAAAAAAAAGTGCTTTTGATGATCCTTCACCCACCTAAATATATGTTGAAGCTCTCCAGCATTCTTGCTATTATACAGCTACTGTTCCTGACTGCTATGCTTATATTTCTGATTCCTGTGAAGTTCTCTCTACAGCAGGGCGTACCCTGAATCACTTCAAAAGAACCAAGTCCAACAAAAGAGAAAAGAAACTCAAGTAGGCTTGAACATACAAAGAGACCTGGTATGAGAAGAGAAAAGAGCCCAGTCAGTGCTGAATACCAAATGAATTCAGCCAGCCCCAGGAGTTCTTTAACACTTACATTTATCTTACTCTATGAGAGCAGAGCTAAACTCAACCCAACACCAGCCACCTATTGCCTTTGACTTTGACACTCTGCCTGTATTCAGAGTGGCCAAGAATATGTATGTAAGCATAAAAAGTTTTAATAATGGACTGGATATACTCCAGGATAAGATGGTTATATGTGCAGCAAGTAGGATGGGGGAAATAGAGAAATTTAATCTATATCACAGGTGAGTCTTGAGAATATGGATTTAAGTGTCCCCACCACACACACACACACACACATACATTTTTATTTAAGTCAGTAGAACTAACTGTTACCCTGTTCACTGGGGGTCCCGGGAGGGACACCTATATGCAGTCTCAATTAACTAAGTTTGGGGAAATTAGCTAGAGCACAAGTTAGCAATGCAAGAGGCAGGGCAATGCAGTGGAATCTTTTAACCAATGTCTACGGGGTCAGGCCAAGCCAAGGAGCACACCAAGTTTAAGAATAATTGAGATTTTTATTAAATACAGACAAACAGTGTATGCAACACATGCACACAAGTAACTATAGAAAATAAAGGTTGGAGTGGTATAGAGGGATTTTGAGAGGGATTGTTGAATTGGGCGATACGACACCTGTCCTGAAGATTGAGTTCGTTGGTATGGAGTCTCAGTACATGGGACTGAGGGGACAGCTCGCCAAACAAAGAGGCAGCAAGGCTGGATGGAAGTCCGGAGCAATTCGAGGAAGGTCTCGGAATAACAATAACATAACAATTCAGTCCTATGAGCACCAAAGCTGTGGACTTCAAAAGCTTATTTCTATATCAGTGTTTAATTAAATGAGGTAACTCCAGAGAAAAGACAAGTCACTGCAGGGCCATAGCCTACCATCTTGATGCAAATCATATCCATTTGGCTATGGGCAACATGACTTGTGTTATTCTATGATAAAAGTGTGTAACAAGGTCCAGAATATGTAAGCTTTGCAGTCTATATTATTTAATTATTTATATCCAAAGCAACATCTAAAGTTAGCTTCTGATTTTAAGAAGAGCAAAGAATACAGTTTTATTGCTGGAACTACAATTGGCCCTCCACATTTACGGTTTTGACATTCATGGATTTGATTATTTGCAAGTGTCTCCAACCCCTGCCCCCCGCAACTAAGGTGCTTCTTTACTAGGTGAACCTTTCTTCTCTGAAGGCCGGCCCCTCCCTAAACTGCAAACCCCAGGATTCCATAGGATGTTGAAAGTGGAATAATCGCGCTATAAGAGTGTAGTGTGGAAATGGCCTGAGTCTCCGATCAGGCCATGCAGCCCTTTAAAAATCCGCCTCTGGTCCCCCCCCTCCTCCTCCTCCTCCTCCACCAACATCATCACCACCAACTGCCTTACCAGCTAAAGATGGCTCACATTACCACAAACTCTCTCCTGATGCCTCACATACACACCCAGAAGAGGAGATGGATGAGAGAGAGGATGTATAGGGCCATCATGCTGACCGCCTCCCTCATTTTCCTTTCTCTGACCTCGTCTGGAGTCCAAGTGCCTGTTCTCTCAACCATGTCTTGGTCCCCTTCCCACAGATACATGTACACATTTTGATATTTGTTGAATTTTCCACTTTTGTAGGGGTCATGCACCCCTAGCCCTAGTGAATGTGAAAGACTGATTATATAAGTATTTCCTTGGTATCAACTTTTTTCCCCTCTTATAAATCCATTGTCTGTCTTGCTTTTCAGTTGTTTTACAATAAGTAAACCATTACTTAACACTTTTTCAAATAAAATATTATGTCACCATAGTTATTTTTAAAACTTCTTTCAGAAGTATATGTTAATGATAACACTGCAGGGGGAGATGAGCATTATGCCTCTAATTACAGTCTCATATGGAGTGAGTCAAGTATTTAGCAAGGCATGTGAGTTGCATCCTATTACATAATAATTGCCAAGATTTACCACAGTATACTAACCACTAAAATGCTCAGAAGATGATGATAAGAAATTACCCTGAATTACCCGGAAGTATTTCACCTAATCTCATATTCCTCACAGCCACAGTTATTTTGTGGAATGCTCTTCCACCATACATGTAAATGACTGAGACATAAGCACTGACTTAACATTACTGTGGTATTGTATTGTAATAGAACTTGGAAACATTATTGGGCTGAATTTTTGTGTATGTGGGTGGTGTTTGCTTGTTTTTTTTGGGGGGGGGAGTATTACAATTACCAAAGCTGTGGTGGTGGGGAGAATCGTACTGCAAAACTCAAGATAACTTTTGGTAAGCATCTATGAACTGACTTGCTGTGATCAATTCAATAGGCCTTTTAGTGCATGAAAGCAGGAGGGAAGGAACTGGGGCAGGTCATCCTGTTCCCACCTTTGTGTTAATATCCTTAGTTACTGTTCTTAGAAAGCTACAGGATGCTGTTGTCTAAAAGCAGAGAGCCTACAAGTCTCATTAAGCCGCTCTTCGGTACAATGATGTCACTGGTTATTGGGTTCCAAATATGAATCTGTGAAACTCATAGTATTCAGTATTCTGAAATCTAATGCCCAGTAAGTTATTTGTAACAGGTAGTGCTGGATTTGTGAACAAGCTAAGCAACAATTTAGGGCCTCAAATGTTCAGTTGCTTTAGATGGATGATAGATAGAGAGGCAGGCAGGCAGGCAGTTGAGTACCCCCCATACATTTCAAGTTTTACATATCATATTTTTTTGATGATGCTCTGGGGGCTTGTAAATATATATTAGAACAGGCAACTATAGTGGGTTTAAGTTCCAATTTTCTGCCCTGGAACCTTCCAGGAGCTGCATCAACTGTTAAAAATGTCACTCTTGTGTTTGAAAACAATAAGAGGGCACAAAACAACATTCAGAGGCTATATACTTCACCCATTCTAGTTTAAGTGCTGGTGCTCATACAGTAATAAAAGCTAGATAGTGCTGGTGATGACCTTTAAAATCGTACATGGCTTAGGTCCAGGTTATTTGAAGGAAAGTTTCTCCCTCACGAACCAGCCTGGGTTCGAGATCTGCTGGAGAGGCCCTTCTCTTTGTCCCACTAACTTCACAGGTGCATCTGGTGGGAATATGGCAGAGGGCCTTCTCAGTGGCTGCTCAGAGGCTCTGGAATTCCCTTCCCAGAGAAGTCAGATTGACACCCTCCCTACTTTCTCTTCACAGTCAAGCAAAGACATTTTTATTCCGACAGCCATTCGATGTGTGATTATGGCCTATCTGACAAAAGGTGCTGGTGTTGTTAAATGTATGAAATTTATGAGTGTCTGAGTTTCAATTATGTATTTTAACTTTGTTTTGATTCTTATTTGATTGTTTTATTTATGTTTTTACTTTTCTATTGTGTGCTTTTTAACTATTTTTTAAAGTTATTGTAAGCTGCTTTGAATCCTTACCAACTAAAAAGGAGATATAAGTAAAGATGATGATGATGATGATGATGATATCATCATCATCATCATCATCATCATCATCATCATCATGGTTTCAGTATGTTTTCATTTGGCCCTGAAAAATATTTCTAAGCAAACCAGCCTGACCAAGCTAGTGGTTTGTAGACAGAAGTGCAAAAGTGCTTTAATTTTAATCCCTTTCCTTTCCAAAAAATATCTGCTGTTTGCTTGAACCTACATAATGAGAGTGCCCAACCAAGCAGTGATGCATTTCTTTTGGGGAGTCTGGCTGGGCCAGTGCTCATAGTCTTTATGAGTATAGTTGCTTGCTTCTATTTAGACATAGAATCCTCTGGGGTTTTTTTTTCTTCCTGGAGATCTTTGTGCTGCAGGGAAAGTTGTATCTAGAAATGACTCTATCTCACACAGTATGGCACATATCTATGGCACCATCAGCATAGCACCAACATTGGGAACCAAGGAAAAACTTTTAAGAACAATTAAACATTGTTTGAATGCTCATAATTACTAAGTCAATTCCAATTCAAGCCAATATAAAATCACTTTATTATTAGTCAAGCATTCCTATGCAGCCAACTATGTAAATTGATAGGCTTTGTATAAAGGGGATGGTTACCCCATTACACTTGTATCTGACATCACTATTTCACAACTGATCATTTCTTGGATAGGATTTCAAAATGCTCCTTCCCAGTGGATAGCCAGAATGCTGCACTATGAAATAAGGAGAGATCGCTGTTATCAGTTACAAAAAATGAGATCTTACAGCGATTTTTAAATTTTCATAATTTATACAAAATTTTGGCTAGGTTGTAGTGATGTAGACTCAAGTTGATTGACTCCAACTTAAGTCATGTCAGTGACTCGACTCAGCAATAAATGATACACTGACTCGACTTGAGACTTGTATATTTTTACTTGCTGCCCTTGGTTCAGTAACATAATGTATTCATCCAGAACCTTACTACTTTGAACAATGCTTCTATTTTTTTTTTTTTTTTTGGCCTACTGGTCACATGACAATCTGTCTCAAGCCCAAAGTTTGGGTGCATTTCTCAAAGGGGAACAGCAAATGGGTTAGGCAATGGGCTTGAGGTCTGTTTAGCAGCACAAGCTGCTGCATATTGGAAAAACCTTATAAAACTTTTCCTAAGAGCAGAAGGCAAGATTCTCCCACAGAGGGCAGGGTGCTTTTTTCAGAGGGGAACAGCAAATGTGTTAGGTAACGGGCTTGAGGAGGAAGGATCTTTCTTTCTAAAGCTTTTGAAGCTTCAGTAATGGAGAGTAAGAAGGATCCTATACCCCACTTCCAAAAAATCCTCTATCTTCTGAAATGGGAAGTTAGAAAGATCTTATTCCCCACATCTGAAGCTGCAGATGGTAAAATCACAAATGTGGAGGGCCGACTTTACTTAAATTGTTAGAACAGACTTTATTCAACTCTGTCCAAAAATTCTGGAATATAGGTTGGGGTATAAAGTTGGCTCCCAAACTTAAGACTTGACTTGAAAGTATCTTTAAGAAGTTGAGACTTGGCTTGAGAAGGTAGAGACTTGAGACTTGACATGACACTTAAAAGACTTAAATATATTACTGCTAGGTTGCAACATTAAGTTGCAGAAATACAGGTTTTGTCACATGGAATTTAGATTTGTCTGCTTGCTTGGTTTGAGACACACGGACTACCCATACTCCAGCCCAGGAACTATGACTGCAATCCTAAACTGGAATCCTCTTGCTGTCCTGTGCAAGAAGTTGTCATGTCTCCACTATCTTCCTCCACTTCACAATTCTTTGACCCTCTTCTTCCCAAACCTACTAGCCTCTTCACACTTGCCTTTTTCTTCTGCCAATTCATGTTGTCTTTGTTGCTTCTATACTTCCTTAGCCTTAACTCATCTTTATTTGGCTTGAGCATACATAAGTTATATAGGCCCAGACTAAACAACCTCCAGAAGGCCATTTCAAGATCCTCTGGACCCTACATGGTCAGCACCCCCACCATTTTGTCAGTAACAGGAGGGACTTTGGAACATTTTTTTTAGTGTTTCAGGCCTTTTAGTAGTGCTGGATACTTACCATATTCTGTAGCAACAGTGCATATGTGAAAATAATAAGAGTAAGTGTGTGGGTGCTGACCTACCATAGCACCATGACTGTGAAAACTTGGCACCTCATACTTCATACCAGACAACCATGAGGGTTTGTATCTCATGGCTATTTTGTTTTTTGGAATAATATTGATTCAGTTAAGTTTTAAAAAAATGTAATCTGGATTACCACCTTGGATCTGTCACTAGATGGCAAACACCAGCCTCCTCAGAAGTAAGAGTTCCTCAAGAGTAGGGAATTCCTCAAGCCTTGAAATTTTATCCATTGCCAGCAGAGAACCAGATTATCGGTATTTAAACTGGGCTTTAAAAAACCAACCAATCAACTAAACAACTTTCTGACCACTAATGGCAAAGCATAGGTCTGTTTTGTATCCCAGCTGTTTGGTGAACCTTGTCTGTTATTGATTCCTTGTGTACCACACACACACACACACACCCTGTGGCCACAGTGGCTAGTGGATTTTGGGAGATGTATAATTTCTTTCCCAAAATTCTAGTGTGGTTGTCTGCATTTGCAGAATCAGAATATACTAACAGAAAGGTGAGAGTAGGAAGGAGAAACTTCTGCCCCATTCTACTTTTCTGTCTGACCCATTTCCACATGGTCCAGGAGGCTAGGGCACCAACTCCAGCTACAAAGGCTGCATTTGCTGCTGCTGTTGCCAGACTCACTCAGAACCTGAAAGTGGACGTTTCTTCAGCAGACATGCAAGATGCAATATTTAAGATAAAATGGAGTTTTGCTGCTATTTTGGGCATTTTTATAAAAATAAATCTTAACATATATTATTATCTTATATGTGTGCTTGTGTGTACATGCATATATGCTCATGCATGTTGCTAGAACCAGCATCGTATAGTGTTTGAGTGTTGGATGAGAGTTCTGGGATCGGAATCAGCTCAGCCATGGAATCCCTCTGGGCAAATCAGAGAAAGGCAATGGCAAACCTTCCCTGAACAAATATTGTCAAGAAAACACTGTGCTAAGTTCACCTTAGAGTAGCTATAAGTCAAAACCACCTTGAAGGTATACAATAAAAACAAATATTTTTACTAGATTTTTATTATCTAACTAGTTAAAATTTTGATTTGAAATTGTTAAAGTATTTGAAATGTTTATCAGCTGACTTTCTGATGTTACTAATGTTACTACAAATTGCTTTTAGCAGTTCTACCATGGAAAACCAGCAAGCAAATAATGATTTTGAACTTAGCCAGATGGTTGACATGCCTCAAATAAGATCCCAAGGTTTTTTGAATCCTCATATCTGGAAACCAATAATTGTTGGGGACTTGCAACTCCTGCAGCTCTTAAAGTCACAAATGGCTTTCATTTTTCCTTCCTTCCTTGTGTCTCAAACACACAAAGAAAGGTGTGCTCTTCCTCTTGACACCTCCTTTGGCCTTTTTATATTTCAGATTTAACCTTTAGGTCGAAAAGTACTAGAGGAGCATGTGCTATTGACAAAGCCTGAGGGAAGAATGTGTTTTATTGAGCTATGAGAAGTGTGGAAATCACATGATCCACCTATTAAAACAAAGCTGTGTGACTGATGAAAATATGTGTGAGCATGAAAGACTAACCTCTGTACAGCCCAATTGGAACACACTTATTTGTAAGTCTTGCTGGTTTATTCCTCGCAAGTGTCCTGTGGAAATCACTTTCCCCACTTTCCAAAGTATGCTAGTGCTACATCCACAGTTCATTAGTGCCAAAATACTAGGCTGATAAATCATCAAAATTCTGGGGATACTTTTTGGAAGTAAATACTGACTTCAGCAGGATCTCCTTTGCACAGGGAGAATCTGAATTCTTCCCCATTCAGTGGTAAATCAGTTTGTATCCCTCCTCTTCTGTGCCCGCTGAATTTCTCTTCTGGATTAAGGGGTTTCTCTTCACCTTTGATAGATACAGGGGCAAATACTGGATGCCACTGCACGTCAATCCTGAACAACACTGATGGCAACAAAGAGTGGTACAAACATGAGGCTAGGCTTGATTACTCCAGTAAATCCCAGGTCTGCATAGGAGAAAGAAAGAAAATTATTAGAATTTATATGCCAGTGAGCTCAAAGAAGTTTACTTGAGTGAAAGGGGCGGGGAAAAGGTAGGATATAAATAATGATTCACATCTCTCTTCTGTACTTCATCCTCACAATAACCTTGTAAAGCAGGACAGGATGAGAAAGAATTTCTGACCAAAAGTCACTTCTGGATTCCACACTTGAACGGGATTTCCCAGCTCCCCGCGCAGTGCTCCAACCACTACTCCTGACTCTCTCTCTTCGTCTTAACCCCTCCGCCCTGCAGCGAATAACGAGCTGCGTTCGCTGTCGTGAGCTCTTCTCAGCCTGGAGGCGTCTGGCTGTCAGGCCCTCAACCCAAAACGGCTGCCGGTGAGCCTGCGCTCAGAGCCCTCCGGCCGTCCCCTGTTGCCCCAGACGGAGCTCTCTCTTCGGCCTGAGCCAGTCGGCCACCGAGGGGCCCAGAGAGCTCGAGCTCGTCCCCGGGGGCCGCCCCGTTTCCCGCACGCGCCGTAGCTCCGTCCTCCCCGGGCCGGCCTCTCCAAAAGCGCAACGCGAAGCACGCCGCCTCCGCCCGCCCACCGCCTTTTTTAGCCAAAGTCCTCTCTTTTCGACTATGCGCGGGACTCCCCCCCCATGACTTCCACAGTCACTGAGGAGCAGCACGTAACGTCGAAGAAAGAGGAGCGGCGGGAACGTCCTTACTCTGGGTTTCGCGCCTCCTCCTCTGTAAGCGGAGGCGAAA
This sequence comes from Ctenosaura bakeri, assembly GCA_948474755.1. Lineage (NCBI taxonomy): Eukaryota > Metazoa > Chordata > Lepidosauria > Squamata > Iguanidae > Ctenosaura > Ctenosaura bakeri. Next base: position 318,373 of record CAOLHI010000397.1, read on the forward strand.
AGAGGCGAGCGCCAGTGCGCTCCACAAGTCCGCTCTCGCTGGACGGCTTTCGGGCCGCCGCAGCAGGCAGCGCACAGGCGCGGCTTCGGAGGCGTTTCTGAAACCGAACGCAGCCGGTGCAGGATTTCAGGGTCATTATAGGGATTCCCAGCAGGAACCGTCCCTTCGGCCCAGAGCCCGCTCAAGCCCCGCTCCACTTTCCGTCGGGGTGCTGGAGGTCCGGCGTGCGCGCGCGGTCTTGCTGCTCGGCACGCGCCCTTGCGCTTCCCTTTTCCCTCCGCACTAGCCGGTTATAGCGCGATGATTCCACTTTCAACATCCTCTGGAATCCTGGGGTTTGCAGTTTCGGGAGGGGCCAGCCGGCCCCTCCCGAAACTGCAAACCCCAGGATTCCAGAGGAAGTTGAAAGTGGAATCCTCGCGCTATAACCGGCTAGTGCGGAAATGGCCCCTGGGTTTGGCACATTTTTACCACGCGAGGCAACAAAACTGCAAACCCCAGGATTCCAGAGGATGTTGAAAATGGAATCATCGCGCTATAACTGGCTAGTGCGGAAATGGCCCTGGCTTTGGCACATTTTTACCACGCGAGGCAACAATACGCAGATATACATGTTACACCCTGTCTGGACCTTCTCTTTAAAAAAAAAAAATCTCCCTCGGTTAGAGTATAAATAACAGTCATTAATAATGCTAGAGTAACGGCTCAAGTCTTTCTCAGAGACACCCCTGTGTTCTATCCTTTTTCTAAATGGAAACCTTTTCTGTCAGTTTGTCGCCTTCTCCTCCTCCTCCCCCCTCCCCCCCTCAGCTCCGGTGAGGGCCAAGAAAAAGAAAGAAAGGAAGAAAAGCCCAAACAAACGCCCAACCTTCGGTCTTCTGCTCCATTGGCTGCCCGCACGCGACAAGCCCCGCAAGGCTCCAATGGCTGAGCCGACACGCGACTGGCGCGAGGAGGGCGGGAGGTGGAGGGTGGGGCGCGGAGTCGGGGTGTGCGCGTGGAAAGGCGGAGGTGGAGCGGGTGGGGGACCCCGGCGCGTGCCGCTTTTTAAAGGGGGCGCAGCGCCCTCCGCAACCGGAGAAGCCTGGTAGCAAACGGACTGTGGTGCCTAGATGACTGGATAGCTACAGGTGGACGTAGACACCCGCCTTTCCTTCGTAGTTTCGGCTTTTTCCCTGGCCTTTTCTCCCCTTTTATTTATTAATAATTCTTCATTATTATTTTTTTTTGCCTGAGCCCGCGTGTGGAAGAAAAAGCGCCTGGGCCCCTGCCGTCGGACGGGGGCTGGAGGGCGAGGGGCGCCTCGAGCAGCAACCCCACAGCCTGCGGCGCTCCTCCTGCCACCCCGTCGCTGAGGCCTCTCCCGCCTTTTTGGCCCCCCTCGACGGACACGCACGTCCTTCGCGGCTACCATGAGCCACCTGCGCTCAGTGCCTTCGGGCCGCCCCTGGGGCGAGGGTGGCAGGGATTTGGGCTCGCAGCCGCCCCCGCCGCCGCTGGCGTCGGCAGGTGGAGCGGGAGGCGGCGACGCTGGAGGCCGCGGGGGCGCTTTCCCCCCAGCTGGTTGGGTCTCTGCTGCCCGGGCCGCGTCCCCACTTCCTCCCCCAGGTATCTGCTCTCGGGAGCGGCTGAGGGGGACGAGGAAGACGACGACGAGGAAGAAGAGGACGAGGAGGAGGAGGAGGAGGAGGAGCTCCTGGAGGCAGGCGCGGCAGAGCGCCGTGGCGGCCACAGCCGGACTCTGAGCGACGCCTCCGGGAAGCCGCTGTGCGCCTTACAGGAGCAGCCGCCGCCGCCGCCGCCGCGCCACCGTCACCACCACAGCCACCACCACAGCCACCACCACAGCCACCACCACAGCCACCACCCGGCCGGCGAAGCGCCGTCCCAACAGCACCAGCAGCAGCGGCCCCGCGCGCCCTGCCCCGGCCTGGGCGGCGCTCTGCTGCGCCCGGGGGCCTCCCCGCAGGTGAGCGGCGTCCAGAAGCAGAGGCGCCTGGCGGCCAACGCGCGCGAGCGGCGCCGCATGCACGGCCTCAACCACGCCTTCGACCAGCTCCGCAACGTCATCCCCTCCTTCAACAACGACAAGAAACTCTCCAAGTACGAGACGCTCCAGATGGCGCAGATCTACATCAGCGCCCTGGCCGACCTCCTGCAAAGCCCGCCGCCGCCGCCTCCTGCCGACGGAGGAGACCGGGGCGCCCCCTGCGGCAAGGGCCCCCTTCCGCCCGCCGGGCCGACTTACGAGCAGACGCCCTGCGCCCCGCCTGTAGGGGGCGCGCTGCAGCCACCGCCGAGGCCCCAGCCGGCGGGACACTGCCGGACGCGCTTCCCTTCGGAGCAGCCGGCGGGGGGCGGCGGCGGAGGGGGAGGAAGTTTCTCGGTGCAGCTGGACCCGCTGCATTTCCCGTCCTTCCCGGACGGTGCCCTGCTTGGACAGAAAGCCCCATCGCCCGGCCAGCTCCTGCAACCGTCCAGCCAGCAGCAGCAGCAGCAGCAGCAGGAGCGGAGGAAACCCTCCCCGCCCGCGCATCGCAGCGACGGGGAGTTCTCGCCCCGATCCCATTACAGTGACTCTGACGAGGCCAGCTAGGCTGCCGGCCGTTGGGCCGAAGGGACCGATGCCTTTCAGCCCTCACATTAGCTAGATGGGGATGGGAGGGAGAGAAAAGGGCCCGGAGCGAAGAGGGTGGCAGGTGCCTGGCCAAAGGCCAAGTGGCGGGGATGGACCTGTGTTGCTACCTCTGAATGCGCATCACCAGCCTTGAAAGAAAACTTTTGGAGGGCTGCCGGGAATTCCCGACGCAGCTTCTCCATCTAGATGTAGCCATGGAACCTGCGCAGACCTAGAACGGTAGAGAAAGCTTTTGAATCCTGGTTTCTTCCAAACTCTGCTTGTCTTCGAAACACGCTGCTCCCCTAAACAAGCCCGTTTAATCCCCAAGGGTCTCGCCTGCAGTCTTAGAATCTTAGCTTTTTTAAAAAAGGGGATTTTCTAGAAAGCATCTTGGAATCGAAACTCGTTTATGTAAATCTTCACTTTCCCTGCTGGAATCAGCTGTGTTGGTTATCCAACGACAGCAAAATAGATATTGAATTACAGCCTATAGGACTATGGGTAGGATCCAGACATAGTTAAGGAGTGCTTTCTAAAAGTTCTTAACCTTGGCTGGATCCCTGCTCGAGGCGTATTAAATCCCGAAGAGTTCAGTTGGACTGAACCACGGCGCTGTTCTCGGGCTTCAATCTAACGTCCACTAAATATCCCGGACGGTCGAACTAAAACACTTTAACCATAATGGCTTTTGCTTCCCAGTAAAGACAGGGCATTCCGGAGCATTGTTCAGTGGAATCTGCTTCCTGGTAAGTGTGCATAGAGCTGCAGCTTTGACATTTAAATCCGAAGCAGCCGTGTTATTTCGGAAGTCACTTCATGGAAGTCAGTTGGACACTTAGACCAGGGTCTCCAGGACTGGAATCTTGACGTTTAGCTTTAAGCAGAATTACTCGGAGGAAGATGTAATTTATTTCAATAGAATTTAGTGCCTCTTGAGTGTAAAACTCATTACACACCACACGATTCCGTTTAGTTTAATTCCAAGCATATCTCCGAAACCTGATTGTACACTACCATCTAATTTCGAATTTAACAATTTAAAGGCTCCAGTCATCAAACTACTTGGTCTGGATCAGTCCCATAAACTCGAGACAATATCTGAGTCAGTCGCTCGAGGACTTTGTCTTTACTAGACGGTTGGAGAGCTTACTAGGTGGTTGTTTGCTTTCACCAACTTTCCGACGTGTGGATCCCACCTCCCCCGAGTCGTTTGGCCACGCTTTGTCCCGGAATTTCTGGCTGCATTACCTTTGCAGAGGGGGATGTGAGTTTGCGCAGGGAACAAATAAATCCTCTAATGTACTTTAGAGCAAGTCCCTCTTGTTTACAGAAACTTCCAGGGCGCTCTGCCATACCTGTTCCGCTGGAAGGAACGCTCGCTGTATCCCGTGGACTTTCTTCCTCAATGAGGGAGTTTTAAGGACCGCACTCTTGCTCTAACCAAGCGTGCTTACGATCTGTTTCTTTCCCTGGAATTCCTTTGGAGTCGGTAGTCCGTAGATGGCCCTCCCTCTCCGTGATCCCCACAGGTCCCGTAGCCAGAGGAAGTTCGGACTTCCGCTAACGAAAGGGCAAGGCGCTTTCTGGTAGGATGGGAACGGGGTGGGGGGGGGAGAGATAGCAGCCTTCGTCGCCCAGTCTCCGCAAATCCCGAACCAGTCTCGAGATCAGGGCCATTTCCGCACGAGGCTGTTAGAGCGCGATGATTCCACTTTCAGCCTCCTCTGGAATCCTGGGGTTTGCAGTTTCGGGAGGGGCCGACTGGTCGGCCCCTCCCGAAACTGCAAACCCCAGGATTCCAGAGGAGGCTGAAAGTGGAATCATCGCGCTCTAACAGCCTCGTGCGGAAATGGCCCTGGAGTGAAAAGCGACCTAGAGAGCGGGTGTAAGAACGTTCAGATTGTAGTACTTTTTTACCCCTTGTAATAAAAGCAAAAAAAGCGAATTCCAGCGGCTCCCGCCCCCGAAATTTTTCTTTGAACTGTCTTCCAAACGGAATGTTAGCATCTTTGGTTGGTGGGAATATGGCCGTAAGCACTTTATAAGCCGCCGGGAGGAAAAGACGCGGCTCCCGGGAGAAAAGGGAGGCGCTGCCAATTGGGCTGTACCAATGTTGAACTCAGCCGTCGTGTTCATAGCATCGTTATTAATAATCGCCTTTTGCAAGCTGCAAAAGGAAGGGGGTAGGGATTTTGTTGTTGTGTCAAACCTCTATGCTCTTCTTCAATTTGCCTTTTTTTTTTTTGGTGATATTTTAGATCCAGAAGGGTTATTTATTACGGAGTGTTTACTATTCGTTCTGCTTTTATCTTTGTTCGATTGTTTTTCGATTTTTTTTAAAAAACAACTTTTTACACAAGCCATTTATTTTCACAAAGCGCGCTGCCATTGTTTATGTAACTTTTTTGAGACAGAGAGATCAAATAAACAACTTTTCAATAACATTTGTTGAGCTGGTGCTTCATTGAATTCTTGATCTAAATGGTATAAAAATATTTGGGGATAGGCTCCCCCGAGGTCAGGGTAGACATGCAATAGAATCCGATGAGTGTTTGCCCGAAAGTTGGTATCACTGAGGGAGAGGGATCTTACTCTATAGTAACTGTAGTTACTAGTAAGTTAGTAGTAGTAGCATTTACTCTCTAGTGAGTCTGTTCCTAGTAACTAAGCATGAGGTCAGCCGGCCTGAAGGTAACCGAATGCGTTGGTTTTCTTTTTCAGGACCCCTATACATTTCACGAGAGTCAGGTCATTTCCGCACTGTAGTGTTGTAGCGCTATTATTCCACATTCAACATCCTATGGAATCCTGGGGTTTGCAGTTTCGGGAGGGGCCAGGCGGCCCCTCCCGAAACTGCAAACCCCAGTATTCCATAGGATGTTGAAAGTGGAATAATAGCGCTATAACACTACAGTGCGGAAATGGCTTTAGTGTAATGGCTTGAGCGTCAGACCACGACCTTGGAGACCAGGGTTCAGTCATGTAAACCTGCTGCGTGCCCTTGGGCGCGTCACACACTCTCAGCCCCAGAAAACCCCGTGATAGGTTCGTCTTAGGGTCACCATAAGTCGGAAACGATTTGCAGGTACACTGTTAGTAATAACAACACTATTATAAAAGTAGAGAACTATCTAAGAAGTACCGCACCTTGACACTCACCATAAACATGTTCATGAAGGGACACCTGTAATGAACATTATCTTCTCCAGAACGATCTGAAGTATGGTTGCATTCTAATTATGGGGTAATCAGGCAGACAGACAAAAACTCATTCCTTCGAGAGGATCTGTTTCATGGCCCTGCTATTCTGAGATAAATCTTAGTGACCTCATAAGGAGACCACTTCGGACTCCGCAAATCGGCTCCGTAGGAACCGTCGAGTTTTAAATCTGTGATAACGGGACGGCCACGTTGCTCTGCCAATCCATCGCGTTGAGTTCTCTTTTGCTGATTTATTCTCCAGAAGGGTTTTTGGGCCAGAAAGGAAATCACTCTAGGGACCGCTATTCTAGTACTGAGAGGTGAGGTCAAGTAATATAATCCACTTACGGCGTGGTTATAGGCACCTCTGCTCAGAAGTACCGTAAGTCACACTGAGCTCAGGGGGAAAGGGCAGTTCCCAAGCCAAGGGCCACAAGAATTACGGTGTAGGTCCCCCCTCCCTTTATGGGTAATGCCATTGAGACCGGAGCTGATTCATCCGTGCCATTACAACCGTTAGTAGGAAGTGAGCGTCTCCTCCTCCTCCGCCCCCCCTCGCCTATGGCGCTATAGAGGTTAATAGGAAAGTTGGTGACTAACGACCGTGGCCGGGCAGGTGGGAATTCCCCACTTACTACAAGCATAAGAGGAACTGTGGATCGAGAGGTGAAAGCATCAAAACTATCTGGTCAAGACCAAGGGGAAAGATATCCCCTAGATTCGTAATCTCTCGCTCTGGAATCAAGAACTGCACTTATGCCGCACTTAATAGGACTTACTGTAATGCACTTATTGTAAATAAATTGCGTGTAAAAAACACAGTTCTTTCTCCCCCAAAGTCTTGATGGGAAATTCCAGAAGACGTAGGCCAGAAAAGAGAGTGAGCGAGTGTGTATGTGTGCGTATGCGTATTAACCTTGCGCCATTAAAACAAACCGTGGACCATCTTTCCTGCATCCAGTTTTCCAAGATGTGGCTGTGCCCAAAAAAGTTTGGAGATCTGGGATTACAACTCCCAGAATCCCCGAGGTAGTTGTGCTGGGAGGTGTAGTCCCCAAAAGTAACTTTTCCCAGCCTCTGGTGGACCTTCCTTTAGCAAACCAACGAACAGGTGGGCTTCCCTTGAGAAATCTAAGTCCTGAACGCCAGCGCGGAGCGAAATTAAACACAATTTCTTAGCCTTCTTTTTTAAAAATGAGATATTTTAGATGAGATTAAGATTTGATTTCTGACGGTTACTAAAGGAAGGGCTCAGGGCACAACTCCTCGTCTAGAAAGAACTCGTTCATTATTGACAGGTTACCAGGGAGTCTTTGGCAAAGCCTCAAAGCAGCAAGAGAGACCCGTTGCTCTACTCACTGAAGGGCTTTGCGTTTCTCCGTTCTTCTGTGGCAAAGCCTAATATCAACCTCGCAAGACTTTTGAACCCCCTCCTTTTTTTTTCAATGCCAGAACACATTTCGGAAAATCATTCAGAGACAATAGTGTCTCTGGGCATGTGCACAATGCAAGGGGGAACATCATTGAGTAACGGAGGTATTTTGCTCTCTCTCCTGCTCCAGACCAGGGAAAGCCTTCAGCGTTTTGTTGTTGCTTTTAATTGCGGTGAAGTCGACTGAGAAGTGTCCATCGCTGCTCAGGTCTTGCAGACTCAAGGCCCTGGCTTCCCTGATGGAATCTATTCACCTGCAACGAGTTTTTCCTCTTTTCCCACTGCTTTGAACCTTGCCAAACATTATTGTCTTTTCTAACGAATCTTAATGAGTTTTCTTAATGAGTATAGAGGAGCAAATTTCATTTTAGCAGTTGGCAAAAGGTGTTCCTTTATCTCTTTGTTCCATGAATATCCTGCCTTTTGCCCCTGAATGAGACTTATTATTAGATAACTGTGAAATGTTAAATACATGAAAATGATAAAACATTCAAAACAATTTATAACAACTGTGAAAGAAAATGCAGAACCTATTTAAAGGCACTAGATTCCCCTGAGATCTTGGAAGGTTAAGCAGGGTTGGTTAGTACTTGAGTGGAAGACCATTGATGAATACTAGATACTGTAGGCTATATTTCAGAGAAATGAACTGGCAAAACCACCTCTGAGTATTCCTTGCCTAAGAAAATGCTATGAAATTCATGGGATTGCTGTAAGTCAGTTGAAGGCACACACTCAGTGAAATCACTTCCTTGGAAAAATGTGTTGTCAGTTGCCAAATGCAAGGAACTTAATGCAACTTTAAATGGCCTTCTCAGTCCCAGAAACAGTACATTAATATCAACTTATTTTGCCAGTAAGATTTGGAAGGGCAGCTATCCAGGAACTAGACAAGATCCTCAAGTGCAAAGATAAACCATTGGATATCGAAGTCAGGATTGCCCATGCCATCGTATTTCCACTTTCTAAATATGGTTATGAAAGATGGACAGTGAAGAAAGCTGATAGGAAGAGAATTGACTTGTTTGAAGTGTGGTGCTGCAAGAGAATTCTGCAGGTACCACGGACTGCCACGAAGACAAATAAATGGATCCAGGAGCAAATCAAGCTTGAACTGTCCTAGAAGCGAAGATGACTATCCTACTTTACACACATCACAAGAAGACATGACTTATTAGAAAAGGCAGTGATGTTTGGTAAGGAGAGGGCAACAGAGGAAAAGGCAGCGCTCATTATGGGAGGACAGACTCAATCAAGGAATCCACAGTCCTGAGCAGTTAACTAAGTTGAAGTTGACTTGATGGCAGTTAACAACAACAAACTGCCAGGGTTGTTGTAAGGCAGGATTGGGAAACCTTTAGCCCTCCAGTTGGTTTGGTTTGCAACTCCCACAATCTTTGTGATTCAGGCTTGTACTACTGGGAATTGAGGTTCAAAACAGCTGGAAAGCCAAAGCATTACTACTTGAATAAAGAAAACTTTTGAACACTGAATGTGGTGGTATAGGCGATGATGATGATTAATTTGGTACCCCGATGGTTCTAAACACCTTAAACAGGACTGGAAACTATGCAACACTCCAAATATTGTTGGACTGCAACTCCTAGCATTCCTCACCATTGGCTATACTGGCTGGAGAGTGTTGTGGTTTCACCAACATCTGCAGAATTCATACTCACTAGACCACAGTTTTCAGTCCTGCCTTATGGTGTCTCTACTGATCTAGCAAACATCCCAGAACTTTCACTGAATCCAAGAAGGAAAAATACAGAAATGAATGCAGATTAGTTCAAGAACAAGTAAAGGGGAAAGGATCAAACATACCTTGAACCAGTTCAGCATCCTCCCAACAACAGTGAGATGTTGTGTTTTGGTCTCTGTATAGCAAAGTAACTTTGGTGGCCCCTAAGATGAGTGGGCAGCTCCATGTTTTGCTCTGCTTCTAGCTGCAAAATATCTTGAGCCAGCTTGTCCTGCTTTTGTATCCCAAACAATTCCAACTCAGTCATACATTGTCTCTGGGGAAAGTGATTCATTTTGTTATCAGGACTGTTAGCTTTTGGGCAAACTTACCTTGTGTATTAGAGGTCTAATACAGCTGTGGGAACTCGGCATACCTGCTCCAAATGCTTTTGGACTGCAACTCCCAGTAGCCCTAGCAGGTGTTGAAAAGTACTGGGAGTTTGAGTGCAACACCTTCTGGAGGGCCACACTTATTTTCCAATACCTTAAATCAGGACTGTGGCCTCCCAAATGTTCCTGGATTTTGATACCCATCTGCCCCAGCCAGTATAGCCACTGTTGAGGAATATTAAGAGATGCAGTCTGGAAGGGCTGCATGATTCCCACCACTGCTTTAAATACATCTAAGCATGTATCTGTAAACTCTATTTGGTAATAAAAGCTCCAAGGCTGGAGAACTCCTGGTCCTCCAGATGTTTCTGGACTCTAACTCTCCTCATCCCTGACCATTGGCCATATCAGGTAGAGCTGATAGGAACTGGAGCAGGATATTTAGGACAGATAGATAGAAATGGCTTCTTCACACAGTGCACAGTTAAAATTGTAGAACTGGTCACCACAAGGAGTGGTGATGACTGGCAACTTGGATGTCTTTAAAGGAAACGAGGAAGATATATGGAGGATGGACTATATTGTGTTGGACATAGTGCCTCTAGTACCAGAACCAGTGTAGGGAGCAGATGCAAGAGGAGGCAATTGCACTCAGATCCTGCTTTGTAGACTTCCCTTGGACAGTTGATTGGCCAGTGTTTGAACAGATTGCTGGGAGAGATCGATGTGTAGTCTGGTCCCAGATGAAATCCACAGGAAAAGTTGGAAACACATCTCAAAGTGCTCAATAAATATCTGCTTTATTATAGAGACATTTATATAGGTTTATTAATTGCTGTATTACAGAAGTGTTTATAGAGATTTATTATAGATATTTACATTTATATTATATTTAGTATAGGACCTAGGCAGAGTGCAAAGATTAAATTATCTTTCCTATATGTTTTATTATATAATAATGTATGAATAATAATGTGAATAATAATTGATATTTATGTTTTTATGTAGCCCTGAAGAAGGCAATAAATATATATACAGGTCCAGAGACATTGGGCTTTGAGACATGTCTCCAGCTTTTCCTGTGGATTCTATTGGACACTCTCCATTTTTTCTCTCTTCTGGTTCCAAATGGGTGTTCTTGTGTTGTCTAGCTAGCAGTTAGCACTTACATTTCTGTATTAATTATCAGTGCTATGCACTCTGTTACCCTGTTTACAGGGGGTCCCATGAGGGACACCAAAGTGCACTCTCAAAATATCAAAAGGTGGGGAAATTAGCAAGAGCACAAGTTAGCACTGTGAGAGGCAGGGCAACGGAGCGGAATCTTTTACCCAACGTCTACGGGGTCAGGCCAAGTCAAGGAACAAACAGGATTGAAATAACAATAGTGATCTTTATTAAAATACAATCAAGCGGTGTATGCAGCACACTCACACAGATAACTATAGAAAATAAAGGTTGGAGTGACACAGAGGGATTTTTAAGAGGGATTGTTGGTTTGGGTGATACTCCACCTGTCCTGGAGCCTGGGTAGTTCGGTGTGGAAGTTCAGAGGTGCGTGGTCTCAGTATGTGGGACTGAGGGGAAGGCTCGCCAAGCACAGCGGCAGCAAGGCTGGGTGGAAATCGTGCGCGATCTGAGCGATCCAAGGAAGGTCTCAGAATCAGGGGTTTTTATAGGGAAAATGTGGCCACAGGCTATTCCGTGCTTGGGGGAAAACAATGAGTTTCGGGCTGGAGACAAAGCCTCCGAAAGGTCAGAATTTAGCATGATTGAGTTAGTTCTGAATTGACAAAGAAGTAGACAGTATGCAAATACAGAGTGCTTGACAGATGAGGATTCTCATAATCAAGCCTCCTGCTCAGGGCAGGGAGTTCTTTGTAAGTAGCGTGCATACATAATAGTGTGCTTGCCGGGAGGTCTCCTACAGTGGTGATCTGGCTATTTCTGGCCTGCCTGGGTGGGAAATGGAATGTCCAGTGATTAATGGCCATGCCTAGTTTCGTGCTCGTCCAGGGGTCTCACAAACACATGGAGAGGGATGGTAGAAGAGAGCCAAATTATTGATATCAAAGTGATATCTAATGTCACCCCAAGTGCGGCTTAGGAACTGCAGTAACAACTCCCTAAGCAGTTTACAATATTGTAAGCTAATTGCTCCCAACAGGCTCGGTACTCATTTTACCGACCTATGGAAAGATAGAAAGCTGAGTCAATCTGGAGCCCTGCAGGACTGAATTCACAATTCCAGAGGATGTTGAAAGAATAGGAGCACTATAACAGTGTAGTGTGGAAACAGCCATGGATTTGACTGTGGAAGGGTGAATCCACACCTAACTCAGTCCCATGGATTAAATGAGCCATTTAAATAGGCCATTTCCACACTAGCTTGTTATAGGGCTATTACTCCATTTCCAACATCCTAGGGAATCCTGGGGTTTGCAGTTTAGGGAGGGGCCTCAAGGCCCCAGGATTCCCTAGGATGTTGGAAGTGGAATAACAGCACTATGTCCATTTCCGCACTAGCCTGTTATAGCGCGATGATTCCACTTTCAACATCCTCTGGAATCCTGGGGTTTGCAGTTTCGGGAGGGGCCGGACGGCCCTCCCGAAACTGCAAACCCCAGGATTCCAGAGGATGTTGAAAGTGGAATCATCGCGCTATAACAGGCTAGTGCGGAAATGGACATAGAGAACTAAGCAGGAGGGTGTGGGGCCTTTGTCTTCTGAGTTGGGCAGCCCGGCGGGGGGGCGTGCGGGGCTTTCTCTTCTTTCCTGGGCGGTTTCTTTTTCCTCCCAGCCCCGGCAGGTTGCAACAAGGCGAGCCCCCCACTCTGGGGTGGGCGGCTTGGCAATCAAGCTAAGAGCCGCTCCGGGTGGCTTCGCCGGGCACCCTGGAAGGAGGAGGAGGAGGCGGCGACCGCCCGCCCGCGCCGAGGAACCGAGCAGGTGAGCGTGTCATTTTCCCGTCCCGAAACAAAGCACCTGCCCCCTTGATAACCTTTCGCGCGGCCGCTTCTGCCGGGCCCAAGATAAACATCGGCCATCTTCGGGTTACTTGGAGCCACCGACGCTGCTGCGGGCGGGCGGCCTGCCTGCGAAGCGCGCCTCCGCCTCCCTCCCGCCCGCTCCCGGGGTTTATCGACGGAGCGGGTGCCCCGTCGTCCCTCGGCAAGGTGAAAAGTTCAGCCGGAGGGTCAGTAGAGCTCGGCGGCCGGCCTTGACTCGCTCCTGTCTCCCAGCCCAAAAGGCACCGGCCCCGCGGTGTCCTCAAACAGAAGGACGAGTCCCGTTCTATTCAGTTGGGTCGCTTCCCAGGGCCAGGGATGAGTTGTAGGTTCAGGCATCTTTCACACTACTGTAGGGTGAAACTCTCCTGGTGGTGTGCTGTGGAATCCTGGGATTTGTAGTTTGGGGAGGCATAGGGGCAGGGGGTCTTTTGTGGATTTTGGACTTCATCTCCCAGAAGCCCAAGCCAACATATAAGGAGGGATTCTGGGAATCTCAAATATTTGGAGCAAAGTGAAGTACTGCTGGAGATAATTCTGAATACCTTGCAAAACTGCAAATCCCACGATTGTGTAGAATGGAACCATGGCAGCTAAAGTGGTATTAAAAATGCTATTTGTGTGAAGGAGATTCCATCTTGAGCTGAGCAGGCTGTCTTCTGTCTGAACACTCATAGGATGATGATGTGAACTAGTCTCCTGACAGATGGACATGGTGGGGTTATGCTGCCTCCGGGGGATTTTTGCTGTTGCAATCAGAAAAGTTACTTTTCCAAGCTCCAGATGTGCACAGACATAAGGCACGTACTTTGAATAAGCATGATGGGACTGTAAATTCTACCCATGGTTCCAAACAGAGTGGCGAAACAAGTGTCAAGGTTTCTTTAACAAGCCCAACAATTCTTAGTTGTATTAAAAGCAGAACTTGGGAAAAGTTCCTGATAACAGCTCCCAGAATCTCTGACTTAGCCAAGTTCCTTCTTTAGACAACTCCCAAAATCTCCTGGATGAAACAACCGCTGTGATTGTGGAAGCTTCAGTCAAAAGAAAGACCATAGAGCTGGAAGACACCACAAGGACCATCAAGTCCAACTCCCTGTCATGCAAGAACACATCATCAAAGCATTCTCAACAGATGGCCATCCAACCTCTGTTTAAAAACCTCCAAAGAAGGTGACTCCATCACACTCCGAGGCAGCAGATTCCACTATCCAACTACTCTTCCCATCCAGAAATTTTTCCTAATGTTTAGATGGAGTCTCTTTTCCTGAAGTTTGAAGGCATTGCTCCATGTCCTAGTCTCTGGAGCAGTAGAAAACAAGCTTTCTCCATTCTCCCCTAGACATCCCTTCAAATGGAAGATGGAGCAGGCCTGTTTTCTGCTGCTCCAGAGAGGGAGGGACTATCATCATCACCTAGAAAAGGAACACAATTTTTTTCATATTAGCAAAATTGGGAGTATACTTCTTAGTTTTAAAATGATGTCCATTAAAATATTATTTATTAATTAAATCAAATTGTGCCTGCAAAGGGATTAAAACACACTCCTATAGACTTTCCATTCAGAGGAAAGTCCCACTAGATTCAATATGCTTTTTTCCCAACAGTGTATACATCAGCTTAGGTCTCTCTTTCAAGCACTAGTTGGATTTCTTCCATGGGAAGTTTGACTGCCTTCAGCAAAATGTACTCCTATCTTTTTTTGATGCTCTGACCCCAGAGCATCTTTCCAGAATTTTCAAGTATTTGAAAAAGTTAATATTTGTGAACCACAGCCAACTCCCACTGTTTAGAAAAATTAATCCCAGGAAAAGTCCCCCACCCAAACTCCCCAAATTCCCCAGTCTTTTGCTCTTGTTTCTTCTCCAGCCCATCATTCTCATAATACACTCATCCCAGGTATCCAGTGTCACTCTCATCTAACCCACACAACCAGTAATTGAAACTGTGTTTGTTTGCACTGATTCCTTGGTACCATAGCCCCACATCTTTCAGCCATTATGAAACTATAAGGGAAGGTTACCTAGTTATAGGTCAATTGGGGAGGGTTACCTAGATATAGGCCCTTGATTAAGGGAATTAATTAAGCAATTGCAATTTCCTTGATTTCAACTGTTGTGCATTTGAATAACAGGAACACCAATTGAACTAGAAGTTCTGTTACCGTATATGTAGGAGGTCTTACTTCCCTGTGAGTGTTCACAAAGACCAAGGCCTTCAAGGTGTTTGAGACCTAGTGGTTAACTCTTTTAAGCTACAATTCTGTACTCAACCTGGATGGGGCTTATTTCTGGGTAGCCATTTATAGGCTTGCAACTTCAGTAAACCTTATCCTTAGAATTGGCTAGACCTGTAGACATCCTGTTCTTTAATGTTACTATTTTAAAGTGCTTCTGTTAGGTCGAAATTTTAACAAATAAATCCCATCCACACTTCCATGGTGGAAACTCCTTTAAATGTAATGGAGGAAAAACCCTGAGGGTTGCCCTAACATTGTAAACTTTGTGGAAGTAGGCACCATCACCTAGATAACAGCAAATATTGTACATAATAAGAGGTGACTCTAATGTATTTAGAATCATATGTTCTCAACATATTGAGGATCAGCTCCTGATTTGGACAACTTTCGTCGATCAGGGAGCAGTCACAATCAAACAATCTCACAGGTTTGTGGCAGGGATAAAATAGGTCTGTGGCAGCAAAACCATGTATTCCACCTCCAGCTTTTTGGAATAAATTTGTGTATGCATATATTACACTGATTGCATTTATTAGATTTAAATCTTTTTTCTTTTCTTTTTTTTTTGCAAACTCAACTCAACATGGCTCAATACTTTTTTCTCACAATGACCCTCTCAGGCAGGTCAAAGACAGGCAGAGAAATGCAGGCAGGCCCAAGGTCACCAAGCCAGTTCCCTAACTGAGGAGGTGACCTGGGCCATTTCTGCACTACGCTATTACAGTGCTATTAGTCCACTCCCAACTCCTATGGAGTCTTGGGATTTGCCCTTTAGGGATTTGCCCTTTAGAATTCTCAGCCAGAGAGCTCTTTGGCCCAGTAAAGGACAAGCCCCAGAATTCCACAGGATATTGGAAGTGGAATAATAGCACTATAACAATATATTGCAGAAATGGCCCTGATCTTGAGCTCTGCCACGTGTAACCCCAGCACTCTAGCCCTTAGTCCTCAATAGCACGTGGAATGAACAACGACAACAACACAACGTTGGCCATTTCCGCACTACACTCTTATAGCGCGATGATTCCACTTTCAACATCCTATGGAATCCTGGGGTTTGCAGTTTCGGGGGGGGCCCTCCCGAAACTGCAAACCCCAGGATTCCATTGGATGTTGAAAGTGGAATCATCGCGCTATAAGAGTGTAGTGCGGAAATGGCCAACGTTTAAAGGGAACTAAAGTTTTTCGCCACTCAGGATTGCCCTCCACAGCCAAGAACGGGTGGGATGGGGAGGGAGGGATCCATATGTTTAATTGTTTAATTTTAAATGGGCCTTGAGCGCACCAAGAAAAAAAACCAGCGGGGTCCGTTTCCATTCTAAAGTTCTGCTCGGGCGTTGACATAACAAGGGCTTGCCAGCCGCCCCCGCCCGCTTCCTTCGCTCTCCGTCAACAAGCTGGACCGGGGGAGCCGCAGGTCTCTCTCAGCTCATTAATATTTTGGAAACGTGAATATTGAGCGTCGGAGGCCGCTCATTCGCCATATGCCGAGGCCACTCCCGCTATGCTGGCTGGTTCCTTTCTCTCCATTATTAGCAATTAGCTTCTCTACCTTTCCCCAGTCGGATCCAAGTATCCAAGAGACTGGGGGCGAAGGCATCGGTTCGGGGCGTGTGCGCGCAAAGCATGCTTAATGGTTCCCCCCGGCAAACAAAGGCGAGGGCGAGGGACGGGGGGGGGCTTTTAACAAGGCATCGGCACCCCCCGCGTGCGCGCGCGCCTCCGAAGCGCATCAGCTGGGAAGCAGCTCCCTTGAAATCAATGGGATGGGAAGTACCTCCAAGGATCCCGCTGAGGGCAGGAGGGGAAAGGAGAGAGGACGGAGAGGAACCTTTTGGCTCAGATTTCCAGGCCCCTTTAAGCGTTTGTTTCACAGAAAGACACACACACACACACACACACACAGAGTGGGCCATTTCCGCACTAGGCTGTTCTAGCGCGATGATTCCACTTTCAACCTCCTCTGGAATCCTGGGGTTTGCAGTTTCGGGAGGGGCCGTCCGGCCCCTCCCGAAACTGCAAACCCCAGGATTCCAGAGGAGGTTGAAAGTGGAATCATCGCGCTAGAACAGCCTAGTGCGGAAATGGCCACACAGACAGAGACACACACGAACGAATCAAACCGCTCCTGATGGCCAGGAAAAAAAGT
This sequence comes from Ctenosaura bakeri, assembly GCA_948474755.1. Lineage (NCBI taxonomy): Eukaryota > Metazoa > Chordata > Lepidosauria > Squamata > Iguanidae > Ctenosaura > Ctenosaura bakeri. The sequence continues at coordinate 335,095 of CAOLHI010000397.1, forward strand.
TGGACCACTCCTTAAAGGAAGTTCAAATGCTGGGGAAGACGAGATTTGCGCTGTTTCACTATCCGGTTTGGAACCAGCCATGGGACTTACAAAAGAAGCCCATTTCCGCACTACCCTGTTGTAGTGCTATGATTCCACTTTCAACATCCTATGGAATCCCAGGGTTTGCAGCTTGGGGAGGGGCATTTAGAATTTTCAGCCAGAGAGCTCTTTGGCCTCAGTAAACTGCGCAGAATTCCTTAGGATGTTGAAAGAAAAGCACTGTAACAGTGTAGGACAGAAATCCTTGATTTCTCACATATTTGAAGGTAATCAAAGTTTGGAAAAAGGGCTACAGAATCCCTGCGCACAGTGGCTAGGGGATGCCAGGAGCTGTAGCTGGGAGTGCAATTCAGGCTGTATGCACACTTTCCTGGGAGTAAAAGCCACACTGAACAAAACGAACACCTTGCCCATGGAACACAGTGAAGCTTTCTTCCAAGTGGTCGAGCATGTTTAAATAAAGCAGCATCGGGCCTTTACTTAAAAATGAACTTCCCCTTGCCTAATTACTCAGAAGTAAATCCGCTTGAGCTTAATTAGACTAATTCTAGGTAGGTAAGCAAAGAAATGTAGGCTTCTGGAAAACAAAGCAGGCTTATTTGGATTGGAAGTGAAATTCTATGGAAAGATGACAGGGGCTTTGGCTGTAGTCCTATTTTAGAGTTGGTTAGAAAGGGGGGAAAAACCCCTGTGGGATTAGGGGTGTGACTGTTTAGTAAGTAGGATCAAGCTCCCCGTTTCCAAGAAAAAATAGTTTGACGCGTGTTCGATTTGAACCTTGGGAGTGTTCTGTCACTTGAGAACAGTTTTCACGAATGATAGCCACTGAGGAATTCTGTTTTTCTTTTTTTAAAAAAGGCTTTTTAGTCAGTGAGGCAGAGCATAGTTGGACCATGTTAACACTTGGCTGAGCTGGGCATCAGAGTGTGAAATGAGTCACGCTCTCTTTGTACTTGTGTGAAACTTTCAGTGGTTTTATCGATCCAAGCACGTTTCTTTGCATTGTGGGAGGAAGTTGTGTAGGTTGTTTCAGATCTTGGTGGGTGGGGAAGGCTCAAAGCAATAGCCCTCCATGGTGGAATTTTCAGGCCTTTATGAACTGAACAGCAATCTGCTTGAATGGTTTGTATGCAAGATTATTGGCTTTTTCCGCACTTTGTAGGACAAAGAGCAGTCTGGACTCAATGCCTGAAATCACTTGGTTCGTGAGCTGTCTGTGCCTAGGAGTACAGACCCCGGAGATGAAATGGTAGCGCTTTGGTTTGGTGGAGGCTGTCCCGGCAATAGGAGAATCTTATCCAGCCTGTTGGTCCCTCAGTATTAGACTCAACACCAGCAGTCTTTGCAAAACTTGTACAGAGTGAGGCCCTTGAGTCACCCTTGTAGCAATAGGTCCTCTTTTAATCGGTCTTTCAATAGCACAGGCAGCCACCAGTTCTGGGCGTTCCGGAGCGGGCTGAAGTCCGGACAAACAGTAAGTAGTCCGAACCCAGTTCGCCCCCAAGTGTGAATGTCCTTGTGGGAATGAACAGCCATTTCAAAAATAAAATGCGGAAAAGGCCATAATTTCTATTGGTTCTTCGCACTTCAAATATTAAAACAAAAAAACAAAGTACAGTCTTAGATTCAAGCCTGAAATCTGGTCATTCACCTCATCCAGTGAAACACAAGCAAATTGCCATCTTGTTGGTAAGGAAAAGTGACCACAGAACCCAACAAGAGAGATGCAACATGTGTAGAAACAGGCTGTGTATGAAGTGGTGGTTAAGCGTGGTTAATACCCGGGGTTTCATGTATAATGGATTAGAATTCCTTTAAAGTCACACCTGTTTTTAAAAATCCTCTTCTAGTGATTAAAAAAAAAACCTCTTTATTTTAAACACCATTTCCAGTCATTTGACAAAGACTCCTAGTATCACAGAGTTGGAAGGAACCCCATTGAGTTCAACCCCCTTGCTCAGTGCAGGATCACCAGTTAGAGCATCCCCAGCAGCAGGTAACAGTCCAGCCTCTTTTTGAAGTCATCCAGAGGCAACTGGTTCCATCACCAAACTACTCTTCCTGTCAAAAAATACTTTCTAATGTTCAATTGTTCAGCCTTGCAACTTAAAGCCATTAGACTTGGTCCTATCCACTATGGCAGAGGACAACAAACCTACCACTTCCTCTTTGTGACAATCTTTTTGATGACCACAATCTTTCTTGGCAACATGACAATTTTCTATTTGTATGAGAACCAGCATGATGTCATGGTTTGAGCATTGGAATATGACCCAGGAGACCAAGGTTCAGTTCCCTGCTTGGCCTTGGAAATCCACTGGATGACCTTGGGAGCATCACACACTCTCAGCCCCAGAACATCCTGTGACTGAGTCACCTTAGATCACCATAAGTCAGAAATGACTTGAAGGCATATAACAAATACAGCAAAGAAAGAAAAACCACAGGGGACATTCAAAAGTTATATATCCCACCTGTAGTCCATAGTGGAACACTGCATTCTGCATCAGCATTCCCTTGTCATTCTATTTCCAAGGCAGGGGTGGGGAATTGTGGTCCTCCACATATTTTTGGGATTTGAATCCACAGTATCTCACCATTGGTTGTGCTGACTAGAACTGATGGAAGTTGTAGGCCAAGAACATGGATGGTCAGATTTGCCCACACCAGTTCCAATGAGGCATGCTTAGAAACTGCCTATCTCAAGAGGGGGAAAGCATGATGGCCATTTATTTGTTTATTTAGGCCTTACACTAACTGTCAGACTGCAAAGTCAGGCAGTGGCTCTAGCCAGCCTAGGCAATGGTGAGGAATGCTGGGAGTTAAAAAAAACTAAAGACATCTGAAAGGCTGCATCATTCCCTGGCCAACTATTTGTAGCAGGGAGAGATATCTTTTGACCCTCCAAACATTTTAGACTCCAGTTCTCAGATGCCCCAGTTAGCATGGTCAATATTAAGGGGTTATGGGAAATGAAGTTGAAAACAATCTGGGGCTGCACATTCCCCAGACCTATTTTATCACTGAATCATAGAATTGGAGGAGACCACAAGGGCCATCAAGTCCAACCCTCTGCTATGCAGGAAAATACAATCAAAGCATTCCTGACAGACATCCAGCCTTTCTTTATAACATCCAAGGAAGGAGATTCCACCACACTCCACTAAGGCAGCATATTCCACTGTTGAGCTGCTTTTATCATCAGGACGTTCCTGATATTTAGATGGAATCTCTTTTCCTGAAGTTTGAAGGCATTGCTCCATGTCCTAGTCTCTGGAGCAGCAGAAAACAAGCTTGCTCTATCTTCCATATGACATCCCTTCACATATTTAAACATAGCTGTCATATCATCTTTTAACCTTCTCTTTTCCAGGGCAAACCTACCCAACTCTCTAAGCCACTTCTCATATGGCATGCTTCCAGGCCTTTATCATTTGGTCACCCTCCTCTGGACACATTCCAGCTTGTCAATATCCTTCTGTGGTGCCCAGAACTGGACCCAGTATTCCAAGTGGGGTCTGACCAAAGCAGAAAAAAGTGGTACTATCACTTCCCTTCACCTAGACACTATATCCCTATTGATGCAGCCTAAAATCAGATTGGCTTTTTTAGCTGTCAAATCACACTGATGACATATGTTCAGCTTGTGTTCTAATAAGACTCCTAGATTCCTTACACATGTACTGTGGTCAGGGCAGGTGTCACCAATATTTTATTTGTGCATTTCAATTTTTTTTCTGCCCAAGTGTAGTGCCTTACATTTCTATTGATTTTTGTTAGTTTTGACCCAGCTCTCTAAACTTTTAAGATCATTTTGAATTATTAGTGTCATCTGCAAATTTGATAAGAATGCCCTCTATTCTATCATCTGAGTCATTGATAAAGATGCTGAATAGCACTGGGACCAGAACAGAACCTTGCAATTTATAAGATTCATATTGTGATTTGAATCATATCTGTGACCTGATTCTAACACACACACATACACACACACGCACAGACAGTCTTGATTTAACTGGATATTTTTTTCATGCCAAAATGGTAAATAGTGAACTTGATCTTATGCATGTTTACTTAATTTCCCTTGAACAGTGGTAACTGCTGGTGAATGGGTCTAGCACTGGAAATCACTGCTTGCTCCTTTGTTGCCTGGAAAGTCAGTCCCAAGTAATCACTTTTGCTGTATGCTCTACCGAATACTTAAGAGAAAATATGCATTGAGACCATATTAGTAAAATTCCCATGCTCAAAATGAAACATATATTTCTGTCAAAACATGTGAGTTTTAAAGGCCTAAGACATCACTTTAAAATATATTTTGTAATCTCAACCACACTCACTTGGACATAGCCCATTATATTTAATAGGAAGCCATTGCAGGTAATCTATAGATCCAGCAGATAGGAAGAAGAATGTAAATCTGTTTTTAAGAAATATTAGTTGATAGTATACCTCCTCAATTTCCTCCTTCCAAGTAAGCGCCTCACCCTCATTCTAAAGAATCTTTTTCAGAAATTACTGCTTTAATAATAATAATAAAGAATGAGGCCTTATTTAGCTTCTGAATAGCTACATAAGGATATTGTTCAAACGAATCTAATTTCATGTATGAATTTTCCCAACAGGGGATCTTCCTCCTCTTCTCAAACGTGCTGCTTTGCAACCTGTACGCATGTATAACTTTTTTGATTACTAATCCCAGCCTAAATTCGATTTGATGGAGATTTTCTAACTTTCACCTTACAAGGCCTGGCTCTTTTTATTCTGGATTTTAAAAGTCATGAATTCAAGAGCACATCAACCTGACAATAAGCACCAACGAGACTCTCTTGATGAATTAAGATGCATGAGATGGAGTTGCACAAAACCACCCTAAAGCTATTCGCTTTCTATTTTTCGAAATTAAGGCTACAATTTGTGGACAGAGCCCATTTCTGCACTAGACTGTTCTAGTGCTATTATTCCACTTTCAACATCCTGTGGAATTCTGGGGTTTGCAGTTGAGGGAGGGGCCTTTGAGGCAAGCCCCAGGATTCCATAGGATGTTGAAAGTGGAATCATAGCACTGTAACGGCCTAGTGCTGAATGGCCAGATAGCAGCCCTAATTCATAGAATCATAGAAATGTAGAGTTGGAAGAGACCACACAGGCCATCCAGTCCAACCCCCTGCCCTGCAGGAACACCCTCAAAGCACTCCCGACAGATGGCCATCCAGCCTCTGCTTAAAAACCTCCAAAGAAGGAGACTCCACTGCACTCCGAGGCAGCAGATTCCACTGCTGGACAGCCCTGACTGTCAGGAAGTTCTTCCTGAGGTTCAGGTGGAATCTCCTTTCCTGCAGCTTGAATCCATTGCTCCTTGTCCTGGTCTCTGGAGCAGCAGAAAACAAGCCCCCTCCTTCCTCTACGTGGCATCCCTTCAAATATTTAAACATGGCTATCATGTCCCCTCTTAACCTCCTCTTCTGCAATTATATTAAATATAATTATATTAAATATTAAATATAATTATATTAAATATAAAGATTTAATATTTATATTAAATATATGATATTAAATATTTAAATATTTATATTAAATATAAAGAGATTTCTAATCCTCCCCTGAAGCGCTCTCTACCCCTGACGCCCTTCCTTCCAAAACTGCGTTTGTGGGAGGAAAGGAAAAGCCTCAGTCGTGAGAACCTCCAGAAATGAAGGGAGAAAGAAAGAGAAAAAGGGACCGCGGCCGCCCCTTCTCCGGTGTTTCTTTAATTCGCGCGGCCCAAACGAGGACGCGGGAGGGCGCGCTCCCGCTCGCCGCCCTCCCTTCCCAGCCTCGTGCCCGCGCGCAGCCGTGGCGGCGGCGGCGGCTTGGCAACGTCTCCTGGCTGCCAAAGCCGGGGCGTCTGGAGCGGGGCACGCGCTGTCAGCTGGTGAGCGGAGGGGCCATTCAGGCCGCCCCTCAGGGAGCCGCGGCGGGCGCATTGAACGCCCTCCCCATCATCCTCTCCCCATCATCCCCTGCCCCCGCGGCCCAGCGGAGCACAACAGCCAGCATTAGTCAAGCCCTCCAGGAGCCCTTCGCGGCAGCCGGGCCGAAGCGGTGCCTCCCAGGAACCGGCAGCACGCGAGGGCACCGCTGGGGCGCAGGGCGGGGGAGAGGGCGGGCGGCCGGGCGGGCAAAACAAAGAAGAGAGAAGAAAAGCCGCGCCCGCGCGCCGCGAAGGGACCTCGGTGGCGCCTTTTTAATGCTGTCCCTCTCTAGAAGGGAAAGGGAAAGGAAGGCACCCGCGCACGACGAGCAGCGCCTCGCGGTCTGCGCCTCAGCACCTCCTCTGGCGCGCGCGCCTCTGGCACCGCGGTGCGCATTACGCGTCCGGCGCGAGAAGGCTTCCTCCCCTCTGGACTGAACCGCTTCGATGGGATGGGGATGTGTGGGGTGACCTCTCCGTCTCTCGGTTCGTCTTTTTTATTGGACTCCCTACCTGGCGTTAAGCCAGCGTATCAAGACGCTTTCTGCGCTCTGATGTGCTCTTTTGCTTTTGTTGTTCCTGGGCAACATTTAAAAATACTACAATATATTTCCTGTCACCCCTCTACTCACCAGAGTAGAACATTCCAGAAACTTCTTTCCTTAAAAAGCAACCAGATTCTTTGGAGTGGTTGTGTAGCTTAGTGCTGAAGGAGTTGCTTAACGGGGACGCTTCTGCAGGAAGAGTTTTCTGGCTCTTTCTTAAGCCACTTCTGCACTATACCGTTATAGTGCTATTGTTTCATTTTGAACATTTTATGGAATCCTGGGGCTTGCAGTTTAGGGAGGGGCGTTTAGAATTCTCAGCCAGAGAGCTCTTTGGCCTCAGGAAGGGACAAACCCCAGAATTCCACAGGATGTTGAAAATGGAATAATAGCACTATAACAGTGTAGTGTGGAAATGGCACTAGATTACTTCACAACATGCCTACTGTTGCTTATGCATTCGAAGGTACAACTGTAAGAATAACATGGCCCGTGCAAGGTGTCTTAAGTGTTTCTTTCAAACTGCGATGCTTCTACAGTGGCATTGTTGTGTGTTGTTGTTATGTATCTTCAAGTCAACTCAGACATGCCCAGTCACCCTATTGTAGCGTTTTCTTGGCAAGTTTTATTCACAGGAGGTTGCCACTGCCTTCCTTTGAAGCTGAGAGACTATGGTAGTTTCCGCACTAGCCTGTTATAGCGCTGTTATTCCACTTTCAACATCCTATGGAATCTTGGGGTTTGCAGTTTAGGGAGGGGCCACTTGGCTCCTCCCTAAACTGCAAACCTCGGGATTCCATAGGATGTTGAAAGTGGAATAATAGCGCTATAACAGGCTAGTGCGGAAATACCCTATGACTTGCCCAAGATGACTCATAGGGTTTCCAGGCCAAGCAGGGATTTGAATTATGGTCTCCCAGAGTTCTTCCAATAGCAAACCACTGCACTGCGTTGGCTCACTGGCACTACTGTACCTGATGGTTTTATAAAGGAGGCATGGGCAAAATGCAGCCCACCCAGAGGATGGGCCCTTAACCACCCCTCACAACTCTGTTTATTGTCTTTTCCTGGCCATAAAAAGATGAATTGCATCTAAGGTTGTTGGTTGTTGTGTTTTTTTCAAGAAATTTCTCATTTATGGTGACCCAAAGGTGTATCTGTCACAGATTTTCTTGGCAAGATTTTTTGAGAGGTGGTTTGCCTTTGCCAACCTCAGACTGAGACAGCTGAGTGGGGATTCAAACCTCGTCTCCAGACTCATAGCCCAGTGCTCAAATCATTACACCACACTGTTTGCCCTCCCATAGTATTTTAAAGTACTTTTTTTTTCAGAACCAGTTATTCTGACAAAAATCTGGACTGAATTTTTAAGAGTTCCTCTTCTGCCTTCTGTGTGGTGTTGAAAATATTAACGAGTGATGACTTCCCAGTCATTTGTGCAAATGTCCGGAATTCAATGCTAAACTAAATTATTTGCATATAGCATGATTTAATCATGCTAATAGGATTAAAGCTCACCATGCCTTGACTGACTTGTGGATTGGTATGGGTGAGTGATAATTATTTAGCGATCTGTGTGTATGTCTAAAAGGAAGGGAGGTGCTACAGTTTTATTGGCCATTTAATCTGCTGTAGATCAGTGAGTGAGACTGTGCACCAGCCCAGCTGGCTGGTCTTTCTGTATTCAATAGCATGGGGAGGGGGATTTCTGTTTGAAGTCAAAATTCCTCCTCTGGAGATCATGCTGGGTAATTTAACCTCTTTCCAAACATACACACAGACAACACAATAGACTTTAAGGGCTACCTCAAGCATGAATATCCTGAAGCCAGCTAATGGTTTAATAGGTCAACCAAACTATTTTTCCTTCTGAAATAATAATTAGAAAATGCCAGTCACTTCAGTGGTTCAAAATTCTTTTTTTTTAATTGTGAGCGTTTAGAATACACACACACACACACACACACACACACACACCACTAACAATGAATTTAGCACAAGCAAGTCTGCACTTAGGACTGGTTTATCTAGTGCTGAAACTGAGTTTTCTGATGGTATATGGTGGAGAGAAAGTAGGAGATAGAGAATCATAACTTTTCATAGTGTTGTTGTTGTTGTTGTTGTTATTGTTATTAAATTCTGCCTTAAAAAACAAATGAAGAAAATCTTTTGGTGAATAATGATTTCTTTAAAAAAATTGAATGCAACTTCAGTATTTAAAAGATGCAGCTAATGTCTCTGAGAACCATAGGTTACTATCTACATTAGATCTTGTCCACACTGCCTCTTTCAAACACTTCAGTCTTCTGGAAATAACTGAGCACAGTGAGAACAGTGATGGCTCAAAGTATATCCAGCCAGTGACAGCTAGCGGTATCCACCTCACTGGGCCAATAAATCTGCTCTGGATTTCAAGTCCGTACCTTAAAGGTGCTATCCAAGGTGCTAAACTTATTTTCGGGTACGGTTTCTTGTCTTGGATACTCCTTTAAAATTCAGCCTAAAATCTGGAAAGGATTCACAACTCACTGCTGTGAAAGTGGTCTATAAATATACCTTCTAGTTGCAAACATAGCACTTTTTTTTCTGGTAATACCATTGTGTGTTTTCTGGATCTATGACTTAAGAATAATTATGCAGCAATTGATTATTTGGTTACTTTTGTACATCAGAATGCAAGGGGAATTTGCTTGATAGAGTTCTCCCTATGCTAAATCAGACATGCATGCACTTATGCATACTGTCCATACTAGCATACCAGACAAAGGGTTAGGCAAGAGCTTTTCTCCCTAATGCAATAGTTTCTTCAATGGCGAGAAAAACTTAAGTTACAGATGGATTGTTCACACTAGGCAGGATGGATAGAAGTAAGAAGTATCCCATCTGCACTTGAAGTCATAGAGTTCAAGACTGTATCTATCTTTGTGGTGTTATGCTTCAGGATTCAGTTTGAATCAAATCAGGTAGAAAATTTTTCCTGTACTTTATTATTTTAAAATTCTCATTCTTTCTGTCACAGGCTTGTACATAGAAAAATGACAGAATTCTAGGTAAGCTGGCTGACCGCTGCCATGGTAATTTAGTATGTGCAAAGAAAGTTTTAGATTTTGGAACATTCAAATATATGCTTCTCTGCCTACAAGTCAAAGTGGAACTTTTCAAGAAAAGCTTTCTTAGTTAATTCTGCTGAATATATAAACAGACTCTCAGTTCAGTGATGAAAGTGGGTGGAATATTTCATTTTGCATGTCAGTCATATATTTTGGTATTCCATCCCTTTTATCATGTCACTTGGAGAAGCATCACATCTATTGATCTTCTTACCTTATATGGTTCATAAATTCTTCAAATGCTGGTGTTTCTATACAGTCAGGCTTCCATATCCATGAGTTTAACTTTTGCAGGTTTGAAACTTTCTACAACCCCTGCCCCACCCACCTCAAGCTCTTCTTTCCTGGAGGAATCTTCCTTCTCGGCAACTCCAAGCAGGTCATGCAGCACTTCAAAAGCCACCTCTGTTCCTTCTCTTCCTCCACCAGCTGCTCCCTGGCCAGCAACGGGTGGCTCACACTCTGATTTCTCAGCACCAGGAGCCCTCTCCTGATGTCCCTCTCCAACACTCAAGGAAAGAGATGAGCAGAGAAAGGAAGTATAAGACCACCATGCCGACTCACCCCCTTACTCTCTCCCTTCCCTTCCCTGGTTTGGACACCGGGTACCCAGTCTCACTGTCTTATCTTGGCCCCCTTCCCACCCACCCACCCACCCAAACCCATACCCACCCACCCCCACACACCCACACACACTGATATTTGCAGTTTTCCCACTTTTGTAGGTGACCTGCACACCTAACTGTACTGAATGTGGAGGGCCAACTGTAGTAGCAGCAGCAGCAATATAGCTAATACTATAACTGTATTGACTGAATGGGAAACTCAGTGTAGTTTTTCTGTTGGCTAAAAACTGTAGAATTCAGTAAAACAAATGACTAAATGGAATGCTCCTGAGTTGGCCTACATACTGTAAGATCAAAGTAGCTGCAGGAACATTCATCTGACTTCCATATAGCTTACCCATGCACTAGGGTCACCATGAAGCCTAAGTTAAAGCTGGTGATAACTGAGGAGGGAGCCTTATTTGTGTTGGCATTTTGCTGTGGAACAATCTCCCCAGAGAGACTTATCGGACACCTACTGGTAAGTCTTCAACATTAGGTGAAGACTTAGTCATTTCCCCAGGCTTTTTAACACAGACTTTTATTTTTTTTAAAAAAGTATTGAATGCTTTTTGTTTATTGTTGCATTATCTGCTGTTTTAATCTAGCCTATATTATATGATGCAGTTTTTAATAGGATGTTCTGTAGAACCATCTTGATACTTTTTTTATTTATAGGATAAGCCATGCATTTATTAATAGATAAAAGAGTGCACATGTGTGCACAGATGCACAACATCTTCAGAATCTGGTTGTTCTGTTTCCTCATTCTATCCTGGACTTAAGTTTGTTAAAACAGGCAGTTTCTGCTCAAAAGCCCAGTCAGATGCCTGTTAACCTGTACTCTACTGCAATCTTTCAAGACCTTATCTAGGATCAATATTTTTATATTCAGGAGTGAAGAATCAAACTTGTTTCCTGTTTCAAAGGTGGGAGGAGAGCAGCAAGAAGCAATTAGGTAAGGCATCCTTTGCATATAAACTTGATCATTGTAGGAGGAACAACATATTTGAGCTGGATCTTTGTGGAATGTTGCATTGCCCATGTGATAGAGCTTTCTGTATTCAGAGATTCTGGGATTTCTTCACAGATGTAGTATTTAGAACCATGAATATTAAAAACTCATAGGCAATTTTAATTATAAAAATGTTGCAAGGAAGCATCATATGTTCTTGCACAGAGGCAGGGATTGTTGTACCACTGAGGATCATCTCCATAAGATGGACTGGTGTTTAGTACTATGTTAGAGCTAAGAGGGGTTTTGTCATGCCATCAAACAGAAATTATTTCCAGCAATAATCTGTTGATTCTTATTATATGTAGATCAGCCTTAACACTGTGTGAATGGAACTGTATGCCCGTTTATCTGTTCCACTGCTTTATTTATACTCCACCTTTTCCCCAGCCACAAAGTGGCTTACAAAAGACAGAAGATTACAATAAAAACTCAGAATGAAAAACATACAGAGATTGTGTTTAAAGCAGTGTCAAACTAACAAATAATATTAAAACCATTTAAAATACTATTTTAAAGCAAAGATTAAAAACAGTACAACACAGAAAAAGTCCTTCTCTTGTTAATAGGCTTGCTCTAATAGAAAGGTCTTCGTCTGCTGCTGAAAAGACAGCACAAAAGGAGTCATCCTTCCTTCCCCAGGGGAAGAGTTCCAAAGTCTAGGAGCAGCCAGAAAGAAAGTCTTCTATCACATTCACAGCAGAAGTTCCTTTGAAGGTGTTGGGAAAGAGAAAAGTATCGCTTCTGGAGATTTTAGAGCATATTGTAATGGTTTGAGTATTGGGTTAGGACCCCAGGAGACCAGAGTTTGAATCACTGCTCAGCCATGGAGACCACTGGATATCCTTGGGCAAGTCACTCTCTGTCAGGCTCTGAGGAAGGCGATAGCAAACCCCTTCTGAACAGGTGTTGGCAAGAAAACCCCGTGGTAGGATCAGCACATAACAACAACACTTTGCTTTTATTGCTTTCAAAGGAAGGTATAATAATATATTTAGGAAGACTTAAGAAGCTAAATCAGATCAAAGGCATACCTTATTTCCCACAAGATATACTAAATAAGTGGAAATAGATAGATGGAAAACCTAGAAGGAGGACATAAAATCTGTACCTCTTCCTTTTGTCCCTTAGCAACTGGTAATGCAGAAATGTGCTGCCTCTGATCTTGGAGACAGCATATCACCATTATGCCTTGCTAGTGATAACCTTGTTCTCCATTAATTTGTTGAATTTTCTAGATCATTGATTCAGTAGCTCTTGGCCTATTTCCTTCCAAAATTACTCTAAATCAGGGATGAGGATTATGCAGCCCTCCAGATGTCTCTGGAAAGCAACTTCCACTAGCTCTAGCCAGCATTCTGAGTATTGAGACATGTTGGGAATTGCATTCCAACAACATTTGAAGACCACATGATTCTCCCCACTGGTTTAAGTTCTATACAGTTGCATGGATTCTAGTGAGCATGACCTTTTGGATTTCACTCATGATCATTATTCTAATATTTTGAGCCTGTGAGAAGGATTTTTTTTTTAAAGAAAGAATTCAGCCTTTGGTTTTGCTACTGCTGTGTTCATGTGATTAATTTAAATTTTTAGTTTTACACACCCTGCCATAAACGTTTTATTTACATTTTATGGCAACTGAACCACATAGCATTTACTCTAATAATAATTCGTTAACAACATGGGGCAGGTGTTCTCAAGGATGTGATGCTTGGACAAGGTGAAAATCTAAACTGATTTAGGAATCATCATAAAAAGAGAGAGAGAGAGAGAGAGAGAGAGAGAGAGAGGGAAGGTAGAGCAGAGATAATAAAACTGTTGGGTTTATGCTCATTAAGCTACTTGAATTTCTGGTTTGTAGAATCATACCTGGTGGAGCCATAAATGCAAACAGCAACGTATGACTGCTGCATCTGCACAGGAACAAATGTTTAAAGGCATACAAAATAAGGTTTGCTCATAGACATTTTTCTACATAACAGTTTTGCTTTTATGGTCTTCTGAAACCATGAAGCCAATGTGATAGGTATGAGCGCTCTCCACGTTATTTCCTAAGATGATCCAAGTGCAACCAGATAAGAATACACAACTTGTTATACATTTTCAGTGCAGTGTAAATATACACTAGCCACATTTTGTGGTTGCTGCAATTGCACAACCAGCTTGAACTCACTCATTGCACAATGGTTGATGAGCTTCTCATCCACCAAGTTAAAAGCATGAGGAAGGCCTGTGTATGTGCTTGTGGAACACTTGACTACACTTGGAAGAAGCTAGGAATGTTTAGCTTGGTGAAGAGAAGACTGAGAGGTGACATGATTGCACTCTTTAAATACCTTGAGGGCTGTCAGAGAGAGGAGGGGTCAGGCCTATTCTCTGTTGCCCCAGAAGGTAGGGCCAAGTCTAATGGTTTTAAGTTGCAAGAGAGTAATTTCAGTTGAACATTAGAAGGAACTTCTTGACAGTAAGAGCAGTTCTGCAATAGAATCAATTGCCTAGAGATGTGATGGGGTCTCAAAAAGAGACTGGACAGCTATCTCTTGGGAATGCTTTAGTGGGAGATCCTCCATTGATCAGGGAATTGATCTAGATGGTCCTTGAGGCTGCTTCCAACTCCTTGATTCTATGACTCTATGAGCTATCAGCTGGCAGTCTGTGGAGAGTTTCCAGGAAAGAATGAAGCAGTTGTAGCTAACAGGCACTGATATGGTCCTGGTCCCTGACACATTGGGTGTGTGTATGAAATTGTTGTTTCCCATATCAGATAGCTTTGGAAGCATTGCCCTAAAGAACTACGGTAGCTAGTCACAATGGGAAACAAGATGCCAAGCTACCCAGGCCTTCAGTCTAATCCAGCAGGACTCTTCTAAAGTGAATTTGCAGTGAAACCAGAGTTAAAAAGAAAAATCTGAAAATAGATGGGAAAAAAAAACTAAACATCATACCCTCTAACTCTCCTGATTTGGCAGGAACAGTTCCAGTTAATCCTCAGTTGTCCCACTTTTCAACCACTTTTGAGATGTCCCAGTTTTTTTTTTCTATACCTCTCCCTTTTACCCTTTCTCCTTGGTTTATTTAGTTGCTGCAAATTGAGTTAAAAGTGCAAAAATAGTCTATATTCAACTCAGTAGGTGGGAGGAGGAGAGGAAAGGAGAAGAGAGAGTGGAATTTTGCCTTTCCCTGGAGGCACAGGCAAAAGCAAAGTGCTGCAACCTCTTCTAGTGTCTTCCTCATTAATAAGTTTTGCCATCTTGAAAACACTCTGATGTTATTGGGCCACACATGTCCCGGCATTCATTTGTGAAATGTTGGAAGGGTATGAAACAAGCTAGTCTTCATGATTATTGTTGCAGGATTTTGTTTTGTTTTTCTGTAAAAAGATGAAAATCAAAGATTATTCCATAGTTTTGCTTGCCTTCTATGCCTGCCTGATTTTCTGTATATTACATATCCAATAACCTTCCAAATATTTGTGCTTGTGGCTGGAGGGAAAATCAAGGAATCTTCTTTTCTTACTGTTGCTAGGTAAATTACATTTAACAAGATGAGCAGTGAAGCCCTAAAGTAGTGTTTGTCATAATCAACACAGTAGCAAATAAAACAATCTTTTTGATTTAGTGGGCCACACCCCTGTCAGTATATATAATGACCAAACTCTAGAAATATGTGTGTTAGATGTTATAGTTCTTTTCCCTAGCTAGTGTAGCCCTGCTATTTAATCATGGTGCATTATCCTCATGACACTTTTCATTCAGAGCAATATTTATTTTGATCTATAATGTACCCCTTCCAAAAGACTGGGTGAATAGCAAAAGCCAAACAAATAGGTATATACGCAATGAAACATAATAAAAATAGTAATAAAACCCTGCTTTTCCTGGTGTAATTCAGAGCAGGAGAAACACCTTCCTCTATTTTCTAAAGGGTTCTAAAAGTTGTTTCCATTGGATGAATAGGATGCAGATATGACCAAGCAGAAAACAAAATAGGTGGAAACAACAGCATTAAAGAATTAAGTCTGAGTAGAATCTAATTTCATCAAGAGCACATAGTGAAGGATTTCCATGTAGGCCATGCAGAAAAAAAACCCAAAATGTCACAGTGGTACAGAGATATGAGGCCAACCAATTAGTGCAAAATACATTATTACATTAGCTTTTGAAGCTTAGTGGCTTCTTTATTGAGCTAGAATGTTAAACATCATACATGAGAAGAAAAGTGATCATGCCAGAGTCTCAGGCCTGCTTCAGTTGGTGTTACAAGGTGGTCTTGAGGGAGAGTTAATGCAGGCAGAAGTCACATCTCTTCTTTTGGGCCATTTCCGCACTACGCTGTTATAGTGCAATTATTCCACTTTCAACATCCTATGGAATCCTGGGGTTTGCAGTTTGGGGAGGGGCCAAGTGGCCCCTCCCCAAACTGCAAACCCCAGAATTCCGTAGGATGTTGAAAGTGGAATAATCGCGCTATAACAGCGTAGTGTGGAAATGGCCTTGGTCACGAAAGGACAGATAATAAAATTTTGGTTCCATTAATAGTAACAGACCAATTTATCTGAGATCTAGGCCATTTTTGTCACCAGTGATCAAGAACTTCCATCTTTGTAACTAAGAATTAGCGGTGGCTCGGTTTGCTTTTTCCTCATCTCTTCCAATACTTTTTTTGTTTTTGTTTTTGATAGTAAGCCCAAGGGAAAGGGCTGTCATATTACTGATCTTTGTAAGTCATTCTATTTTACCTGAAGAGCTGGATGAAAATAATTGAAATAAGCACATTTGTGAAATTAGGAAATACATTTCTAGGTGATTGGCATTAGTATGTTAGATTTTTGCTCAGAGTTTTTGAGCTAAACAGTGGTTGGTTGATATTTCACCAAATCCATTGTTGGGATCTTTACCAAGTTCACTTTCAAATTACAGTTACCGTACAAGAGGATAATAAATGGGAAACACACGACAGGGTGTGTGCTTTACTGCTCGAACAACACGCCTTGGTTGTTAAGCATGAGGCTTAAAGCCAAGTCCTGTTAAAGCAATATAAAACACATCCTGTAGCAAGTCACTTGTACTATAAAATGACTTTTTATGGCTGTTGTAAAATGTGTACACTGTCCTTTGACAAGTTGAATTTTTTTTACAGTATATGTGTGTATATGAAAAATTTAAAAATAAAATATTTTAGCTTCTGCTGAAAGCTTGGTAAACTTGATGCCATGTAATTGGCTTTGTACATTAAGCCCTCCTTTTAAGATTATCAGGGCTTGTCTTGCCGTTATGTAAAGTGGGGCAAGTGTCTGAGATGGAGACAGTGAAGACAGCAATTCCTTGGCTGTTCTCCTCTATTGAAGGATAGAGCTTGGTATGCCACATAGCCTGTGTCCTCTACACTAGCCTGCTGTCCACAGGTGCGGTGGAAGACAATGCCTTAGTACTGAAGTGAAATTCAGGGTTTAGACTGGTTCACTTCTCTGTGAGGAATGACATATTCTCCAATATTTCACAAATGAAAACTGAGGGCCTTTCCACACTATACTGATATAGTGCTATGATTCCACTTTCAACATCCTGTGGAATTCTGAGGTTAGTAGTTTACTGAGGCCAAAGAGCTCATTGGCTGAGAATTCTAAATGCCCCACCCTAAACTGCAAACCCCAGGATTCCATAGGATGTTCAAAGTGGAATGATAGCACTATAACAGTGTGGTGCAGAAAGGCCCTGAGACATGTATGGCCAAGCAACATCAGAATATGGTCAAGATGGCAAAAGTTATTATTAAGGAAGAGAACAAAAGCTATGAGGGGCTGCCGCAGTTTGCTTTTGCCTGAATCAACAGAGAAAGGCCAGAATCCACTCCTTCCTCTCCTCGCCCCCTGCTGAGTTGATGTAGACTAATTTGCACTTTAAACTCTATTTGCAGCAACTAAAGTAAGCTGAGGACAAAGGGGGAAAGTGGGAGGAGGAGAGAGAAACGGGGATATTGAAAAAGTGGACAGCAAAGGCTTAGTAGACACTAACTCTGTCAAATTGGGACAGTTGGAAGGTAGGGAATGGGTGTGGAGGGATAGCGTTTTGTCCTGTAACTCACATCTTGGGCCAGTCCTGTATATTGCAGCCTAAATTCAATTGTTATAGCCAAGTATAGTAGCCCCACTAAATTAATGTGAGTGACATAGATGTTGATATGTTAAGCTCCCATTGCTTCAGTGAATTTACTCTACTTGGTGCCAGCATGTGAGTTTAGGCCTAGGACAGGACCAATGCTAGTCTTAATTAGATAAGGGGGGGGGTTAAATGACTGTTGGAAAAGTCTAGAGAAACAATAGATTTGCGATTTTTTGGAACTTTAGATGCGTCATTTAAATAGCCCTTCGCTCCTTCCTTCCTTCCTTCCTTCCCTTCCTTCCTTCCTTCCTTCCTTCCTTCCTTCTTTCCTTTCTTTTTCAAAAATTAAAACAAATACAAACCAAAGCTCATACAGAATGTTTTAAATACACAGCTTATATCCACAAAATAGATCTCTTCCTTCCTTTATGTCTTTTCTGCCTGATCTTTTCTCATTTTAGAACCCCCCCCCCGGCTTTTTGGACCTGAGATGGCCAACTGTTCCACCCTTATCTCTCTAAGCATCGACTTTATATAAAGTTCAAAAGTGATGAAGTGCACTTTTGCATTTTTCTCCGCATCCGTTTGACTGTGAGGATTGGTTTGTCAATGATCTATAAGCCTATGGCATTTTTTCACGTTTAATCATACATCTCTCTGTACCTGTGGCATTTTACAATTGGGACAGGCGCCACACTTGCATTTACAAGTCATATAAAAGTTGGTGAGTTTTAAGGGCAAGTCCATTTCTCTTTTCAAAAACATCAACAAAACCAATTGCGAGTGTTCTTGATGACTTGCTTCATAAAAAACATAATGATGGATGAATACATGACCTGAACCATGCTGAATGTTTTAAGATTCTCTTTTTGAATCGTAGTTAGTCCATTTGGACTGTAAAGCTCTTTAGGAATAAAGACACTGGCAAATAAACATCAAAAATGAACTTCTGCTCCCTCTCAGATGAATAAGGGATATTACAAGATGGATCAAATCTGCTAGAGCCTTCGGGCTGGGAGGGGAGAGGAGCACAGAAAACAGCATCACAGGTGAGATGAAAAGGTGAAAGTGCAATGGGCAAACCTGTAACTGTGAGTTTGATCAGTCATCCATTATTCATTCTGTAAACAATGAAGGAGTGGAGAAGCAGACAGACTTTCAGTAGCAAAGGATTAAGTTGTTGGATAATAAAGACATGGAAAATAAAAAAAATACAACAGAATTGGACATCATTCATAAACTGGCAGAGGCTCTGCTAAAATGAATAAATAAGCCATGAATAATTCACCACTTTCATTAACTTAATTGGGCCATTCTATCAGGATAGACTTTCACATCACTTTCATGGTGAAACTTTTTGCTTTCAACTTGAAAGTTTTTGGCATACCCTCCCTCCCACACAATTCATGTTCAAAAGAAGTAATTTTGGAGAAATAAACATGAACCATTAATAATGCATCTACAGGACAGAAGTGTATCCAGACACATTCTCCATCAATTGAGACAATAGTGACTTGAGTATACTTTTTTGTAACAACAACAACAACAACTTCTCCCTCTCCCTCTCCCTCTCCCTCTTCCTCTTCTTCCTCTTCTTCCTCTTCTTCTTCTTCTTCTTGGTAATTTTGGGAAGACCATTGTTGCTGGTGCAAAGAGAGTAGCTAGATGATCTGGAGGTTGTATATAGCCAGTGTGACTGGTTGTTCTTGATAGGCTTATTGACCAAATCCACTTTTAAGGTCATTTGAGCTGTTGGCCATCAATACAGCTTGTGTTTATGAGTGCCGTCATTTAATCCCGTACTTATATCTGTTCAGAAGAGACGTATAGCTGCTCCTCTATGATATAATAGTTTTCATTATTAGTACTGTTATAATTATACACTGATATCAAGTGAAGCAGTATTTGTAACCAGAAGTTATATTGATATATAGGTTTTGTCTTGAGTATTTGGACCACCACCAGCTCTCCAGGGTTTGAGACTAGCCTTTTCCCAGACCTAGCAGGAGCTTTCAGCAACTGAATTTGGGACATTTTGTATGCAAAACAGATGCTTTATAAATGAGCGACAGCCCTTCCCTAATAATATGGTGTTGCCTCAGCATTATTTCTTTGTGCTATTCTCGCTTGGCTCAGTTGTGTGACCCCAAATTCTTGTTTTATGAAAGATGGAGAAATAATATTAATAGGTTGTTCCATTGAACTAGAGTCAGACAACATTTATCGGAATCCAATCCATACAGGAACTAGTCCCTTGTGTTTTATCTTACTTATCTTCATCATAAATTGCTGCCTATTTCATTTATTATTTTATATTTTCTATACAAATAGACCCTTGCCTTTGTTAAACAAAGCGAGGAATGAGGGCTTAATAGCTTGCATCTCCGGTCTGCAAGCAAAGTTGTTTCAGAGCAGAAGGATTGTTTTCCATGTTACTACTTGCTTTGAAAACTGTTGTACCTAGGGATGGCTTATTTACACAAGAAATACAGATAAGATATTTCTGAAGCAGGAACAGTATATCCTCATAAAATTAGCCAGGCTTTGGCATTTCTAATTGAACTTATTGCTCTTGAAATCATGCCCAGCTCAAAATGGAACTGTTAATGTTAATATTATGTACAGAATATCACTTCTTAGCAGGAAATAACTATACACAGTACATTAAAATGGGTTAGGGAAGGTAGTCTAATAGTGCTATTCATATCTATTCAGATTAATAGGGTATATTCCCATCATACTTTCCCATTTGGCAGAGGGAAGAAGCTATCTCAGTAGATATTGGCTTGGATAATGTTGGGATCTTACAGTAGCATAGCCAGGGGTTATGTCAGTAGTGGGGCTATTTTCTCTTGAAATACAGACCACATAGCCACTTTCTGTGTGTTCGTGAGTGACGTTGCTTCTGGTTCCAGGAATTGGCCAAAATGTGATCAGTTCTCACTGTCTAGGACAGTTGGGGAAATAGTGGGAAGAGCAGGGGGAGTCAAACAGTCACATTTTTGTGGTGTTTTGAACATTCAATTTGGGGAGGGTCTGGGGGCTACAAGTGTCCCCAGGCAGGCTTCAGGAGCTGTAAAACAGGCTCACAGGGCAGTACTATTACCACTTCTGCATTAATGGATGTAATTTTAAGATGCTGCATAAGGAGATATCCAGTATCTCTCTGTGCAAGTAGATTCTCATCAGTGACTTGGACACATTTCCACCTCACTCAGAGACTAGATGGCCATGGAGTTGGATCCAGAAAGCTCTGCCATCAACAAGCTGGTTGCCTTCATCTCCCTAGCCAGCAGCCCAAACTGCTGCTAAGTATGCCGATGGAACTTCTGTGCTTCATGAGCTTTATATAGGATGTTGGCCATTGAGTATAATGAGGAAAAGGGAAAATTCATAGTAATTTGAATGATGAGCTGGTTGTTGCTATATTTTTGCCACTAGAGAAAAGAAGTGCAGGATTTTTGTTCCTTCCGCTCCAAAATAGCTTGGCTGTACCTGGGTATTGTGCAACTTCACTTATGGAAAGTAGTGTGATTTATTGTTTGGTCCCGGGAAAGGCAGTCCTGAGTGAGCCCTATTTCCACAAGAAGTGTGCTGAACCCCTCAACCCTCTGCCTATAGAGCCAAATCTTGCTCTCCTGGGGTCCTAATTTGCCCCTCTGGAATGTCCTAGTTGGCTATGCGTCCTTCCTTATGACACTCTCATTTGGTGGTTTCCCACCTTTCATACCATCCCCCCAGTTCAAAAAGATTTTTCCTTCCAAAAAATTGAATTATCTCTCTTAAAACTTAGTTATTGGCATGAAGTGCTTGAGGCAAAAATATGCTGATGTTTTTGATCCTGCCTTTTTGCTGTGCCCACCACTAGACTGCAGCCCCTGAGAATTTATCTAAAGTTGAATTTGCTTCTCAAGCTGAAAGAAGTTGCCTGCTCTTGGTACATGGCACTGAAGTCTATTTCTCGGGCAAGATCTGGAGTAGAAACTTCTCTGTTCATCATTCAGCAAGAGTATGCTCTGAGGAGACATAATGTGGCCATTTTGCTCATAAAATTAAGGAGATGTAGTTCAGGTCAGTGTCTGGAAGTCCTCTGGCAATTTTCTGTATATTTTGATTTTGATCATGGAAGCAAATGGGGATGGAGATAGGCTTAACCAGTACTACTAGCCACCATGTTGTGGTAAATAAATAAATAAGTAAGTAAGTAAGATGATTATTGAGAAGGCTTTTTCATGTTGCTCTGTGATATAGCATTAAAAAAAATATGGAAGCAGAACTAGCAAGTCACAAGAACTTTCCATGACTGTGGTTTTGTTTGGTATTGGCTAGTAGTGGTATGGATTCTCCTTGTTACATATTTTTTACTGTGTCCATGAATAACACTTCCCAGAAAGAGAAGTTTCACTTTATAATAAGATACTGCACAAATTCCTTTTATTTGGGAGTTGGTCTCCCCACTCCTTGACCCTTTATCACCATAGGCTAACATCAGGGATCAATTTTGCCCCATGAATCATCCCCTGAGTGATCTCTGTATAAAAGTTTTGCTGCAGGAGCTCTCTCTCCACTATCAGAAAGGTCGGCTGGATAATGTGACACGCATTTTACTTTCAGCAAGCTTGTTATAGTAGCTCTGAATTTTTCATGAGTGCTTCAGTAACCTGTAGCTGAAGCTCTGGGGGTTTCCACCACAAAGAGGTGGATCGGCTTAGCTCTCACTTCCCATCTGGCAGTGGGTGACAGGGACAGTCAAGAGACTGCAGGAAACCTGAAGAACAAGGGGGTGGGGAGAGTTAATGTGGGACAGCCATTGTGAAGCATGAAAAGCGAAACATGTGCTTCTTACATGGGCATGGATTTTGAGGCACTTGTTTATGTGGCAGGCTTAAAGTTTCGACTCATTTCACTTTCTGGCCATCAGAACAGCTGTCTTTTTGGCAGATAATCTACATAATAGAGACACTGATGTCCCATTTTGCCAAGCCTGAGGTCTCCAGATTCTTTTTTAAATTCTTCACCCCTTTGCTGTTTCAAACAATCTTTATCCAGATACTGTCTGTTTTGGGCTCTTCAAATACATTTAAGCTGGTGTCCTAGTGTTTTGAACTTTATTATTTTAAAAATATGCAACAGGAAAGATCAAGGTCTAATTACCATGGTATTATGCAATGATAGTATTGCTGCAATAGGACAGTATCCTCCATCATACCTGAGAGATGCAGATGAATTTAAGACCTGAGAACCCGCTGTGTGGCATACACAGATCTGTTCTTCAGTGGAGGGGAATGCTAAGGGGGATCAGAAAGATTGGCCATGGTTGCCCTACAGCATCTGTTGCCTGAGACAGATCCCCACTAATGGGTGGGCTAGCCCTTTGACTTTCTGATCTAAATTCATATTGGGTTGTACTAACATGATTTTTGTATCAATGAACATGGTGTAGTGGTTTGAGCTTTGGACTATAACTGTGGAGACCAGCTCATTTTGTCATGGAAGCCCACTGGATGATCTTTAGCAAGTCACTCAGCCTCAGAGAAAGGCAAAGCAAATGACTTCTGAACAAATCTTGCCAAGAAAATCTTTACTTTAGAGTCACCATACATTGGAAGTGACTTGAAGGCACATGACAACAGCAAACAAAGAATGGGTTACTCTTCTTTGTCAATTTTATCATTTTAGAATGTTTTATTCAAACATCAAAAAGGGTTTTACAAAACAACTTTATTCATAATCATATATGTCCCTTCGCATTTTTTAAATAACACACATGGGGGTTCCCTCTGGGTGTGTGTTTTACCCACGTGCTTTTTCAGTGTGCTTTCATGACTGAGGTCCAAAGGAGGCTTAACATTAAAGGTGTCTCTGGCCTAGATCCAACAGCAGCAGCATGCTTATACAACTCCTGGTTGTACAAGAAATTGCCGTTTTTCTAAGCATGTGTATGGAGGCAGCTGATAGTTCTCTGAGCAAACAGTTCCTTCAGTTTGCTCAGGTGATATAACAAGTTGGCTTACATGTCAATCAAGCACCTGACCATAGCTCTACCCTCCATAACCCAGGAGGATCACTGATTGTCCCACAGGGAGTTCTGGAAGCTTTCAGCCAGATACTCATAGCAATACACCATGGCTGGAAAGACCTGTTTCCCCTTTGGTTACAGTGAGGATTCCAGTTAAATCTCAGAGGGGGAAATATGGTTGTCCGTGCTGCTCAAAAAGTCTCATGGCTCAACTCTAGCTTCACTACACTATTCAACTTAATTCAGACTGTTTCCATTTACTTTTAAAGGCTTAACAGTAGGAGCGGGCAACACATGTCTTCATCATTGTGAGTCCTGCTGCCCTCACATTTTCTACCTGGCTGCTAAGATTCAGTGACATCATGGCAGGAAAGCCCAATTTTTTTTAAAAGGAGGTGCACACTTCCTGTGCACCTTGTTTTAAAGGGGAAAAAGCAGGTTTTTGTTTTGTTTTGTTTTTTGGTCAGCAAAACTTTGAATGTTCAGCCCTTAGCAGGTCTAAAGGGGCAATGTGGATGTTCCTCTGTTACTGGAAGTTGCCCATCTCTTCTTGGGACCTATCAACCTAGCAAAGCTTTGAAAGGACTCCAGCCTCTCCTAGCTTGTGTGTTCCTCCTCATTAATAACTTTTGCCATCTTGACCACACTCTGATGTTGCTTGACCCATTTTTCACCTGGGAAATGTTTTTTGGAGGTATATCTACTTTTCTAAAAAGTTGAAGGTGCTAAAGAAAAAGGACTCACTCTCTTTCTCATTCTCTCTGTATACATGAAAAATTTAGTAAATGAGCAGAGCTTGGAAAATATAGAGTTGGAAGAGACCACAATGGCCATCAAGTCCAGCCCCCTGCCATGCAGGAACACATGTTCAAAGCACCCCCAGCAAATAGCAAATACAGCATCTGTTTAAAAACTTCCATACGTGGACAGAACTTGAAAAAATAACTTTTTCACACTACAGTTCCCAGAATCCCTGAACAATCATGGACACTGTGAGGTGCAGTGCAAAATGGGATTCTGGGAGTTGTTTCAGAAAGCCTTCTCCAGCCCAAAACAACTGGAGGGCACAAGGTTGGTAGTTGCTGCTCTATTACGGTATTGCAAAAGGGCACCCAAGAGCAAGCAGCGACAACATGAAACAGGTTGTATGCTTAATCCGAGGTAATAAAGCCCTGAACAGATGGTTAATTTTTCACTACTTCACAGGTGAAAGGCAGAATTTCTGCAAGACAATACAGGTTTGCTTCTGGCAATGAAAGGGCATTTTCGTGATGAAAAGTGCCAAGGCATCATGATATTTTTTACCCAGATGAATGACTAGTTCTCAGCAATGGTTGGAGCATCCCCCTGGGTAGTGAAGCTGTCCTACCAGCTGCAGGTGACCCATTTGTGTCCTCAACAGGTGGGATGAGAAAACCTTCCTCTTCAGAATGGGACTTTGTCTAAGCAGCTATAGTCTTTCTGGATATGGGGGGCTTATCCCATGTTACTGGCCCTTTTCGCATGGGCTTTCTCTTGCAAAATAGCCCTGTGAGCCTCGCAGGAGTGGGAGCGTCACTCTGCACGACGCAGTCCCACTTCCGCGGCGCCCACGGGGCTGAAGCGGCGCGAGCGCGGATTTTTTTATTTTCGGCTTGAAGAGAAAATAAACGGTGCTCACGCAAGGCTCCCGGCGGCGTCCCGCAATTACTGGAGTGCGGAGCGCCGTCGCAGGCGGGCCTGTCGCGCTTCCTCCCCGCTTCTGCCCCTGCGGCGCCTACAGCTCCCAGGGGGCTCTGCGGAAGCTGGAGGCATGGCTGAAAAGTGCCCGTCGCGCAAGAAGGCTCCACGTGTGGTAAGGAGGCGGGGGGAAGCGGCGGCATTGAAGGAGAGGGTTCTCGCGTGAACCGCCCTCCTCCATCGCGCAAGCGCTGGCGCTGCGAAAAGGGCCACTGACTTGTTCCTTAGTTTGTTCTGCTGGGTTGACTCCTGGTTCCCACTTGCCAGCTGCTTACACACTATCTGCCTCCAGCCATTCTGAAATGGTCTGCTGCAGATCAAATTTTCCCAGATCTGAAAAGTGGGCTGCAGTAAGCAGGTCTGGCAAAGTGTACAGAGTGGAACATTTCCCAGCATGTCAGGTTGTTTCAGATAAGAAGCCTGACCAAAGGGGCCACTTAACAGAAGAGTAGTTTTGTAGCAAAGAATAGTTAATATAATTATACTGGCTGTGATCCTATGTTGCTAACTTAGGCCATTTCTACACTACACTGTTAGAATGCTATTATTCCACTTTCAACATCCCGTGGAATTCTGGGGTTTGTAGTTTACTGAGGCCAAAGAGTTCTCTGGCTGAGAATTCTAAATGCCCCTCCCTAAACTGCAAACCCCAGGATTCCATAGTATGTTCAAAGCGGAATGATAGCATTATAACAGTGTGGTGCAGAAATGGCCACAGTTACGAGTATGCAACTAAATATCATCTTCTGGCCTGACACCCTCTGCAAAACATATGTTAACAGCCAGCAGCCTTACTGAGTGATGGAGGTCTGTCCTGCTGCGCCCAGCAGGATGATGTCTCCAGCCCCTCCTGCCAGCAGTTTGTGGTACGATGAGGAATTGCAAGAGGAGTTCTACTTCCAGTTGTTGCAGCCTTCCTCACTGGAATGTGGGGGATGCAAACATCATCTTGCACTCCATTTCTTTGAGCAGCTTCTTGCAGTTTAAGGTGGGATTTGGGTATGGGGGATCATGGCAAATGTTCCACGATCATGAATATGTAATATAACTAAATATGGACCAGCTACATATTTGTAACTGTAGGTTACAATTCTGGAACTGCAATATAGGATACCAGCCATTATCCATAGTTATGAGGAACCTGCCACACAGAGACCCAGTTGGCACCAATGCTGCTGTCTTTTCAGTGCAAAGTCAAACTATGGCTTTTTGTTAAAGCCTTGGGGGAGGGACTAACTGATTTTATCCATTTTCACATGAGTTATGATTTATATTATTTTAAATTGCTTTAACCCATTTTGAATTGTCTTAAGTGTTAAATAGTTTAATATTCTTTTAGTTCTTTAGAATCATTTTTATTATTTTAAACCAATTTAAACTGATTTCTATGGATAACATAGACTTCCAAAAAGACAAATATATGGGTCCTATAGTAAATTTAAGGTATGCAGATGACACTGTGCTGCTAGCAGAAAATGGCAAAACTTGGAACAATTGCTGAAAAAAGTCAAGGCAGAAAGTGCAAAGGCAGGTTTACAGCTGAACATTAAGATAACAAAAATAACGACCACAGATGACTTAAATAACTTTAAAGTGGACAACAAAGACATTGAAATAGTTCAAGATTTTTTGAACTTTGGCTCAGAACAGAGAAATCAGAAGACTAGGACTTGAAGGGCAGCTACGAAGGAACTAGACAAGATCCTGAAGTGTGAAGATATATGATTATGTTAGGCTTGAAATTTGGGGCTCTGTAATTTGCTATAGAGTTGATGTGTGTTACCAATTAACTGTGACATTAATTGACATTCTAGACACACAGAGCTCATCAAACAACCTTGCTTTAGAATTGTTTATTCTGCTGTGCTCCTGTTTATAATCAGTACTTGCAAAAAGAAGGACAATGTGAATGTGAAAGATGTCTTTGAGAATGATCTAGGATGTAACAGGGTCATGTAGACTCAAGAAGTTAAGTTTTTTCTTTTCTGTAAGCATTCTTAATATAAACATAAAAATGGTATAAAAAGGGAACCCTGAAAGAATAAATCATCCTTCCTGGGATCCTTCGGCCAAAGTTATATGTGTGTGTGTGTCTTTCTTTCTTTCTCTTTTCAACCTTCCTACCTTGTGTTTGGGGGTTCAAGTCAGCTCTGTGTCCATCTGGGGATACGGTGAGGTGTGGCTTGTTTATCCACTCTAACAATTAAATACTAAAGTTAGGATTGTCCATGCCATAGTATTCCCAGTTTCTACGTATGGTTGTGACAACTGGACAGTAAGGAAAACTGATAGGACGATAATCAACTCAGATGAAATGTGGTGTTGGAGAAGAGTTCTACTGAAACTGTGAACTGCTAAAAAGACAAATGAGTGTCCTAGATAAATCAAGTCTGAACTCTCATTAGAAGCCAAAATGATTAAGCGGAAGCCATTGTACTTTGGGCAAACATGAGATGACTTGGCTCATTAGAAAAGACTTTAAAGCTTAACAAAGTAGAAGGCAGTAACAAGAGGAAAACTGCATTACAGATAGATAGATTAAATCAAGGAAGCCATAGCCCTGAATTTGTAAGACCTAAGCATGACAATTGATGACATTCATAATGTCACCATAGGTGGGAGTCAACTGACAGTAATTAACAACAAAGCTGATTTTACTGTATGATGCCCTGCACAGAGGTAGGGCAAGATATAAATATCTAAATAAATAATAATATAGAACAGCAGTCTAGCCAACTGCCTCAAACGAAGCACAGGTTCATCTATTGTTGGAATCAGAACACAACAATCCTATCTTGTTACACACCACAGTCTTGCAGGCCAGCCTATACACTAGTGGAGAGAAACATGCATCATTTCAGAAGTTGTTGGACTGGAACACCTGGCTATCCTCAGTATTGGCTGTGTTAGCTAAGACCACTGGGAATTGCAATCCAGCTACATCTGGAGGGCTGCCTGATTCCCACCCTTGCTTTATAACAATGCCTTATCAGTCTTCTGCTTTCATTGTCCTTTCTCTCCCTGTTGATTTGGAACTCTTGTATCTTTCACAGCACCTATGGCAGTAATTTTGGGACAATACTTAAGTTACAGAATACTATACAGTTCCTTGAGTCAAGAACAATGCTTCTCAAAATGGTGGTCCAGAGCCCAGTGCCAGTCCACCAGCCATTGGCTGTCATTCCCTGTCAAATTTGCAGGAAAAGAAAAGTAACAGTTGCAGTCAGTGGACACAAATATGGTACCAGCTCCTGGTATACTGACAAAAAATGATTGCCAGCCACCCACAGTGAAGTAATTACAGGAGTCTTACAGCACAGAACATGGCCAATACTTGGTTGTGACTCTGTCTTTTAGGGGAAGATTAGATAGCTGTGTGATCAAGAGTTTTTTTTTTTTTAATGTGTATGTTTGCAAATTTTAGGGTTACCACAAGCATACTGATACACAATGGCCTTGTTTCAGCTTCTTTTCTGTTACCACTCACCTTCTGAGTTTGAGAGAAGGGGTGAGTGTTGTTGCATCTCCCACCATTCCCACTGGCTGTGCTCAGTAGGACTGATGGAAGTTGCAATTCTCTCCCCTTTATTAAAGAAAGCGATGTTTAGTCTTACCATTATTAGAAAGATATAGAAAATGTCACTTCATATTGGTATTTGTATGCATAGTAATACTTAT
This sequence comes from Ctenosaura bakeri, assembly GCA_948474755.1. Lineage (NCBI taxonomy): Eukaryota > Metazoa > Chordata > Lepidosauria > Squamata > Iguanidae > Ctenosaura > Ctenosaura bakeri. The sequence continues at coordinate 363,885 of CAOLHI010000397.1, forward strand.
CATTTTAAAAAAATCATCAACAAAAAAGGTTCTATGACTTTTGATCTAGTAAGTTCACATGCCAATTTGCTCTGAGTCCTTCTTTACATAAACACAGTCTGAGAATGGATGCTTTCATACAGAGTTGTTACTAGGTGTCAGATACATATTTAATGTGGTTTCATTATATCCTATAAATGTTGGCATTAGAATCATCTCCCCAGGGGATGTGTGTGAATAAGAGAATGAGAAAATGATGAACAAGCCTAGCACACGTCCCCTTGACTTCATGATAAAAGCCAGCATCTCCCCGTACAACACCTGTTGCTAGAGCTGGGTTAATTACTTTTCATTGTCGTCAACTGCCTGAAATATTTATTGCCCTGACTGATAATTTCCCCCAAATCTGAAGTGCAACACCCAGAAAAACAACAAAGTCCTCCAGTTTGGAGTGTGTGAGTGCATGTGCGTTTTTCTGAATGTTAAAGTTCACACATTTAGTTTTAAGATGTGGCTCAGGATAAAGACAAATGCGAAAGACACTTAAACATTTCTATGGAAAATGATGGTTTAGATGTGTGTGTGGGGGGGAGTCAATATTCTATTAGAGAGATACCAAGTTGTTACACAGGTGACAAACTGCTATGGAGTACAGAAGAAACAGTTGCACAGTTCCATTCCATAGGCAGCCTGTTAGCCCTGGAGTGTCATTCAAAGTTCTAGAGCTCACATTGGGTGGGATCTATTTCGGAGCCGGAAGAAGGGGTCAGTATCATCAGCTATCTCCTGAGACTTACATGCTATCAGGTGTCCACTGGAAACTCTGCTAATCCTGCTGGAGCTCCTCTTTGCTGTTACTTTCTGTTCACCTGCCCCCTCTGAGCATGACAAGACTGCAAGGAGCAAGGCAGCTTCCTTTCCTCTTTCTTTTTGCCTGTGCAATGTCATTGATGGCATTAAGAGGAAGACCGCAGATATATGGGGTCCAGTCACAGTGACAAACTTAGAGGCAAATCAGATGTCTTTTGAAATGTTGGACTTCAACTCCCATCATCCAGCATGGGGATGCAACAACCATCAAAGTTTCCTCACCCATCATTCAGTATGGGGAGGCAAGGACATCAGGTCCAAGGATTACCTTTGACCTCCTGACCTCTGTGGTATGCATTTGCCTGTTTTTCAAAATCCCAAGCCTCTTCCCCACTTAAGCTAATACCCTGTTCAGGGCATGCTTCTGTGGACAGACATATATACAAATAGAGTGTGTGTGTATATATGTGTGTGTGTGTGTGTGTGTGTGTGTGTGAGGGAGCGAGGGAGAAAAGTAATGACAATGCAAAACATGGTTCTGTGTTAGTAAGTATGCCTTAATGACTGTAAAGAGTAGTTAAAAGGACAAAAATGAGACACAGGTTTTGAATGCAAGCATAGTTAAGCAGGTGAATACAGGTATACTGGAGAAGAGTCTTTGTCTTGCTTGTACACAAAATCTTCCTCCCACTTTTGTTCTTCTAACCAGTTGTTGTTGTTGTTGTTGTTGTTGTTGTTGTTGTTGTTGTGTGCCTTCAAGTCATTTCTGACTTATAGTGGCTCTAAGGCAAATCTGTCATGGAGTTTTCTGGGGGCTGAGTGTGTGATGCATTCAAGAGCACTCAGTGGGTTTCCAGTCTTTACCACCATCCTTAAGACATACTTGTCATCACACCAACATGACTTGCATTCCATTCTACTTTATACTCACCTTTCCTGCCTTCCTTAATGTATGTCTCCCTCCAGACACTTCCCTCCATGCATTTGATGAAATGGAGTCCACAAAAACTTAATGCTAAAATAAATCAGTTATATGTCCCTCCCTCCCAACATTTCACAGATGAAAACTGGGACATGTGTGGCTGAGAAACATCAGAGTGTGGTCAGGGTGGCAAAAGTTATTAGTGAAAATAATGCAAGCTAGGAGAGACTACAGCTGTTTGCTTTTGCCTGAGTCTTCAGGGAAGGGCAAGATTCTGTCCCTCTTGTTCTCTTCCTCTTGATAAGGTCATTTGGTGCAACTGAAGTAAGCTGAGGACAAAGTGGGAGAATGAGAGAGAAACTGCTAGACTTTTAAAGCAGAAAAAAAAAGGGAACAGAGGATTAATTAGGGATGCCCCTATCAGTTGGGGCAGTTGGAGGTTATTCAGTAAATCCCAAATGGGTTGCTGCTTTCTTTTATGCACTTTTATATTAAAGCAGACTAACATGGCTATCTCTTTGATTACTAAGTCTCAGTAGGTTTGTCAAAACTGGTTCACAAATGTGCATTTTAAAGCAAAAAGCCTACAAAAATTTAAAGTGACTGTTGAGTAGAAACCCAAAGTATTTGACTGATTGAATTTAAACCCTACTATGGTGGTCTCAGTCTCATGAAATAACATGCCAAGTTTGATGACTCTGTGATCAAGCATGAGAACTTATATATTACAAGGACAAGCACACTTGTTACCATATTACAAAAGGACAAGCACTGTTGTTACCATTCCATACACCCCCACCCCATGATATAATTGACAAGGAATATTATTTAATTGGCACTAAATATGAATGATACATTTATGGCTGGGGAGCCATGTTGGCAAAGAAGACTGGCTGGACACGTGCAAAATTAGGTCAGAGGGGACCTCATGGCATGGCTGGGTCATAAGTTCACTGAGGGTTAGTAGGAGAAGATGGTCCTCTCAGCCATCCAAACCTAGAAGATAATAGCCATCAGAGCTCCCAGAGAAAGCAACAGTGACCAGCATCCTGTAATCTCATTCCTGCTGAATGTCTCCCATTGTTCCCTTACCTGCTCAGACATTAAGAAGCTATCATGATTCCCGTTAATGCTTTGTTACCTAATGCTAAGACTATTAGCCAGCTCCAGACCCCTTTGTTTACTCTGTCAGAGAGCCACTGACACCTTCTCCTTCGAGGGAGAAGGAGGGTATAAAAACCCTAACTCCAGTCCAGGAGTTTGCAGTATGCAAATTTGCAACATGTGACATTCTAGCATTTGGGCATCATGTTGCACCCCAGACTCTCATTATTCTGTGCTGCCCTCAAGGTCTTGTGTTTGAGCCATCTTGCCTCAATCTTCTTTTCTTCAAGGTTGGTAAATATCGCTCACTTTGTCCTAACAACTCACTATCCAGTGTTTCTGTCCTTTGCTTCTGTTAGCCTTGTATGGTTTATGTGACTGTTTGATTGCTTGCTTATGTGTGATTTCCCCCCAATAAAACATTCTTTTGATCTCCAACTGGTATTTCTCGGTTAGCATTGGCAAACACAAGTGAAAATATCTCGCACTTACCCCTCTCTTGCTGGTGTCCTTTGATCAATAATTCCCCATCTTTCCATGGAGGCACTGGCATTGCAAGTGGACCCCTGAGTCACCCACCTTTCGGGGGTAACACTCTAAGTTAGACACACACACACACACAATTTTTAAAGCCTGTTCTGGATCCCAGAAGGATGCAGTCAATCACACTTAAGAATACATATTTATTAGTGTATCTAACAAAATAGGTATATATTAGTATACTATGTCAAGATATTTTGGCTTGCTTGAAAAAGAAGCAGATGAAAATAGAAGAAGTTGAAATGTCTTGACATAATATTCAAATATTTCTGTTGTGTTAGTCACTCTAACCCCTTCCAGAAACTAGAGCAGACTTGGTGCTTTACGATTATCTGTGCCTTTCTCTTTCTCCCCTCTTCTGCTTCCAGACAAGTAAAGTAATAGATACAGAATTATGAAAAGTTATTTTGTGGACTACAAATCCCAAAATCCCTCAGCCAGCTTCTGGTAGTCCAAAAATGTAATTTCCCAAATTCTGGATGAATATGCAGCTATGTTTATGTATCAGTCAGTGAATATCATGCCAATCAAACACATTTTTATTGTGTATCTTAAAATCTGACCAGTATTTAACAACTTCACTAAATATAAGTTGTTATCAGTTTTTTTTTTCTAATAATTAATAGGAGGCTAAAATTGGGTGTGTTTTAATTTTTTTGAAAGGTGATTATCAAAACTTTTTTTGCTACTAAAATCATATTGGTTTTATTACTGCAAATGATTATGAAATGGTTAATTAAATTAAATCATTACAATGAATAAATCCATCAAAGGAATAGGTTAGATGTTTGTATGGAATTAGTTGAAAAGTTGTTTCTTCATATTGTATATTGGAATACTCAGTATAGTATAAACTTGGAAAGGGATTTCTTTTTGCAGATATACTAGGAAAACAGAATATTTCCTCGATTAAAAAATCCAGAGAGAAAACTATTATTTGATAATATGTTAAAGGAATGCATAGATTATATGAAGCTGTACATGATAGATAATATTTGAATAAACCAATGCCTAGCATAGAGGATAGCTACATTTAAAAACAAAATAAGCTTTTTTTAAAAAAAATGTTGATGAGATGTCAGTTAGATAGACAGTTATTCATGGATCTGTGTTATATCTATGTCTAAGGAGAATTTGATTGACAGTAGAGTTTGTTACTGAGGACAAAGGTCAGAATTTCACTGGCAAATTAACAATAGACCCTTTTCTTTACAAAAAGGCACACATACAGCAATATAAATATAATGCAGAACTTTGAAATCTCATGACACAACCCCACACAAAGTGCGGGGACACATATTTACACAAAACACCATGCCACTGAAAACTCTCTCAAGCTTTGTTGCACCTATATTAGGAAGGGAACTGAAATATCACATGGAAATATTACATTCAAGATCAACATAATCTGAATCATGTTTGTGTGTTGTTATACTTTAGGTTTATAAAGAATGCCACGGGAGTGTTACAGCCACTGTTTGCCTGTGAACTGTTGCAGTTTTACACTGGGAACCTGGTAGGAGGAGAGATAGAATCCATTATCCAGAATATTTCCAGTTCTCTTTCCCACATTCACAAACCTGATCAGGTTTACTCAGAAGTAAGTAACCACTTTATCACTAGGGCTTACTCCTTTGTAAATGTGCTTAGGACAGCAGTTTCATTCAATGACCAACTTAAATCTGTGTCACTATGTGTCACTGTGTCACTTAAATCTGTGTAAGCGAGACTTTTTATTTTTCTGTAGCAAAGTAAAAGAAAAAGATTTCAACTTTCTGATGCTTGTATTGTACATCCAACAACCTGGGTTGGGAGAAGTAAAACAAACATCACATCATATACTTTGTTTTTTGACATCCAGAATAATTATTGCTTTAAAAGATGTGATATAGAAAGGAAACGACAGGAGCTAAAACACTCTTTGCCTTGCCCCTTTTTTCAACCACTGCATTTCTCTTCTAACTCAGGAGACATCAGAGACAGTGTATATGTTTTGAGTTAAGGATGCTTTCACATGGACTTTGCTGCCAGATAGATTAGTAGATGATTATGACCTCAGAAGGTGGTAGTTGTATGAGATTCTATTAGAGCAAAAGGTAATATGAATGCTAAACTTGAGGGCTTCCCACTGAGTAAGAACACTTCTCCCTGCTTGTCCAAATACAAATATGGGGTCTGTTGAAAAGAGCAAACACTTTGTTATGAGTTTCACTGGTTTGCCCATTGACTCTACACTGAATGAGATCCCATATTGATTCTTTTTCTCCCCCTTCCTCACAAAAAAATCTAAATTGCTAACCTTGCAACTAAGGCCATTTCTGCATTAGACTGTTATAGTGTTATTATTCCACTTTCAACATCCTATGGAATCCAGGGGTTTGCAGTATCGGGAGGGGCCAGCCGGCTGGCCCCTCCCAAAACTGCAAACCCCAGGATTCCATAGGATGTTGAAAGTGGAATCATAGCGCTATAGCAGTGTCGTGCGGAAATGGCCAGGGGCCCTTTCCTCACCCAGCGAGGGAAACACTCCCTGCCACTACTCACCGGCTTTTTGGTGGGTCTGTTTGGGTCCGTCCTGATGAGGAGCAGTGCAAGCTCGTCGCTCCGCACTGCTCCGGCGTCCAAAATGGCGACTTCCAGTTGGTGGAGGCTCTCCACCAACCGGAGGAGCTCGCTAGCCTAAAGCTCACCCCCGGCAGATCTGCAGGCACACACTAGTGCGTGTCTCAAATCTGCACTGGAGCGCAGCGACGGAGTGACACGGGGTCACACACTCTGTACTTTTTAAAAACCTCTTAAAAGAAGTTTTTAAAAAGCATGCTGCACAACCAGTTCCAGTCGCTCCGGAGCAGAATGAAGTGCGGAACTACGAAAAGTAGTCTGCCCCAGTCCACTCCACGGTGCAGAAGACCTCTCTTGGAGGTCGCTCTGCACCGTTTTAATAGGCCGGTGTGGAAAGGGCCTAAGTCAATTCATTTGTTTCTGATCACCACTGTTTGCAAGAACCCACATATTTTAACAAAATGTAACTTACAGAGGATGTGTTTGCAGAAGGAGGCAGTCAGGAGGGAAGTCTTGCAATGAGAAAGAAAAAAAAAATCATAACTGTCAAAAGCCATCTTGCTCTTCCATTGTACTCGCTCTCAGTCACACCACATTATGAGCTAAATAATCCAGAGAGGAGCATATAGATCTACTACATGATTGTTATTATCAGTACTTCTTGCTGGGGTTCCCAAGTATGGCAATGGGGAAAGAAGGTAGCTTTTAATGCTCAAATATCTGTACACTCCAACATTTCACAAATGAAAACTAGGACACACGTGGCAAAGAGTGTGGTCAAGATGGCAAAAGTGATTAGTGAGGAAAAACACATGAGTTAGGAGAGGCTGCAGCAGTTTGCTTTTGCTTGAACTTACAGGGAAGGGCAAGACTCTGCCCCTCCCTTTCTCTCCTCCCTACTGAGTTGAGTGCCAACTACTTTTGCACTTTAAACTCAGTTTGCAGACATTGAAGGAGGCTGAGCACAAAGGGGGGAAAATGGGAGATGGAGAGAGAAAACTGGGACATTATAATCTGAGAAAGTGGGATGAAGGAATGCCTGCCAAATCAGGAGAGTTGGAGAGTATCACACAGAAGGGGTGGGGAGAAGGAGAGTACAGTATTTATTGATTTCAGTGTCCTCCCACCTTTTCAGGCTTTCCTTAACTCAGTACATAAACAACAGCACTTTTGTGTGATCTTCCTCATTATCAACTCTTGTCTTTTTGTTGCCCGGTCACATCCTTTTGCCCACACTTTGATGCTGTTCAACCACACATGTCCTGGTTTTCATCTGTGAAATGCTGGAAGGTATTGCTTTTAGCTATTGCTAAATACCTATTGCTTTTAGAAGTGGAATTTCCTTCAAGATCTCATAAAGAAAAAAAACCCCTACCTCCTGATGGGAGCCAAGAGAGCGAGTTACAGTAGTTATAATGTCCATGAGAGACCATTCAGCATCAACTGTAGCAAAAACTTCATTGATGTCTACCTGCCTCATCTGCAGGTGTTAGTCCTAATCCAGGTTGGGGCTGTGCATGCTTAGTTGAGGGTAAAAAAGAAATTGCTTTAAACGGCACCTTCCCGCCCCCCATCTATCTTAACACAGTATATAATTTAGCTCCAAGGTAAAAGCTCATCTGGAACTGATCTTTCTGAATAAGCTCAACTGCTTGGTTTGTTATTTTTGTTTCTTATGTTTTTTTTTTCATTGGTCCTGTCCTATATTATAAAAACAAGGATTCCCATGCTATCATTGGCAAGTAGTGCAGTGTTCCACAATGTCTTTAAGACACTTTGAAAGTAAAACATGCAAAAGACAGGTAAAAAAGATCTGTAGAGGTAACAAAGAACCCAAAGCTACTTAATTTTTTTCCTAATACCTTTTGTCTTTGAAGCATGATGAAAGGATTTGAACAGTCTGCAGTCCAAATCCAACTGCTAGACCCAACTAGAATAGACCCATTGAATCAACTGGTGAGTGGTTAATCAACATTGAAGTAGGTCCCATTGATTCAGCAAGTCTACTCTAGTTGGGATTAGAAACTGGAGGTAGGTCCATGTCTCTTCAGGAGTTAACCTCATTTCACAATGAAGAATGGGATGGTGGCACAGAACTTGCTTGTTTGAAAACCAATGAAACATTAACAAGTGACTCTGTTAGAGCAGATCATTCTTGGCTCTGTCTTCCTCCCTTATGTGGGTGGAGAACCTACTACATTGTATTCAGAATTTACCCCCCTGCAAAAAAAAAGTCTGTCTTCTGAATTAAAATAATTAAAACATTTCGTTTACATCTTAAAATAAATGTGGTGGTTATATTCACACTGTATATTAAAGATAATTTTCAACACAGAACTGACTGAGAACAGCTGAAGCTAGTTACATGAATATCCCAGCTAGTATTGCCAGTAAATGAGAGCTCTCCAAGAGCCTCTGTTATTAATGCTCCTGCCTTGTAAAGTCAGGGGAGCTATGACATCTTTGATGGAGTCAGTCCAGCTCTAATGTGGTCCTACTGCCTTCTACCTTACCGTGCATTATCATGTTTTCTAATGAGTCATGTCTTCTCATGAAACATCCCAAATAAATTGTTCCTTATTGCCCTCAAATTGGTTTCAAGTTATGGTGACACTTTGAATGAGAGATCTCCAAAGCACCCAGTCATCAACAGACCTGCTCAGATCTTGCAAACTCAGGGAGTCTATCCACTTTCTCTTTTCTATTGCTTTTGATCTTACCAACTATTATTATCTTTTCTAATGAGTCCTGTCATCTGATGGTATGTCCAAAGTGGTATTTTCAGTTTAACCGTTTTGGCTCCCAGGGAGAAGGGGGTTACCATATACTCAGTGTCTCTGGATTTTACCCAAATTCATAGCGTGACACCTGGTGCCTGTTCTAGTCTGGTAAATCTCTTGCAATATGAAGCAAAATGTAAAGGCACTCTTCTGTGAAATTGTTCAGTGAGCTGTGTTTCTATGTCAAACATCCCCATTCCGTGGGTATGGTCTAATTGGTGAGAAATATCATTTAATTGGTGAGAGATATGATATACTTATGGCTGGAGGGCATGTGGAAAAGGACTCTGGTTGCAAGCCGTGTACATGGCTACATTGTAAGCCTCAGCATGGCTAGGTTGCAAGTTCAAGAGGATTAGATGGGAAACCCCAGTGCTGATGGGCTTGTAATAAGCCTTTCAATGACCCAATCTTCAAATACAATAGCAAATGAGACGGCCCCAATGAAGCAACCAGTGGTCATCATCTTGTAACCTCTTCCCACAGAAACTCGCTTTTGTTCCCTCACCTGTCCAGAGATTAAGAGACTGTCATGATTCTCCTCAATGCTTTGTCACCTAGTGTTAATACTATTAGTCTGCTCTGGACCCATTTTGTTTGCTTGGTCAGAATGCAATTAACACATTCCCTTTTAGGGTGAGAAATGGTACTTTAAACCCTGGCCCCAAGCTCAACAATTTGTAGTACCTTGGATGCATCTAGGTGTGCCACTCTGTCCATTGGCTCCCAGGTTCTTTGTTACCCTGAGAATTTGGGAGTCCTGCCAGGGGCGCCCGGGTTGCCGATTAAAATACCAAATTGGGGAAAATCAGCTGAGACACTGGTTTGACTAGCAAGGGGCAGGGTAACGTTGCGAGATCTTTAACCCTATGTATACAGCGGCGGGTCAGAGAGTAGCTAGACAAGGTTTTTCCAAATAATATACAATTCTTTATTAAAGGCAAAAAGACACGAAAGAAAGAACATAAACTAACTAGCTTGGAAAGAGAAACAGAGGTTTACAAGGGAGGACAATACCACCTGTCTCGTAGTCCTGGAGAGGAGAGGGGTTCTGGGGAAGAAAGCTCAGTTGAGGGGAGTCCCTTAGGCCACCGGCGGCAAGGCAGGATGGCAGTCCAAAATGATCCAACGACTGTTCGAAAGTGAGGGGTTTTTATAGGGAGTTTTGTGCCTGCTGGCAATGGCAAGCCAGGTGAGAATGAAAGGAGTTTCGGTGCTGGACAAAAGGATTTGGAAAGGTCAAGTTTAGCCTGATTGGATTTGTATTTGAAGACAATAGCGTGGCTGGGATGCTGATGGCCCAACATAAAAGAGTAACTTGATTGAAAGCCATGTGACTATTGTAAGGTTTGCGGCGGGAAGTTCCCTGAAGCTGCGGGCGAGGTTTGAATTGCTGGCTACAAAGAGGAATGGAATGTAACACCATTCCCGGCTGCTCTCTGTCCGTGCTTGTCCGGAGAACTCGCAAACACGTGAGTGAGATAAGGTAACTGCGAGCCAGTCCAGCTGGGGCCAAATTAAATGATATCAAAATGATATCTGGGTGTCCTCACCAGGGGTGCCATACCGGAAGTAACATCTTGTGCTCCCTGCTACCTTCAAACTCTTGTTTGAGTCATCTTGCTTCAATCTTCTGCTTCCAGAATGGTAACTATCACCTACTTCACCCCAGAATCCTCACTATCCAACCTTTACATTCACTAGCTTTGTGTGGCTCATGACTGGTTTATTTCTTGCATGTGTCTGTGACTTCCCCAATAAAAACATTTATTTGACTCTCAACTGGTATCTTTCAATTAGTACTACTATACACAGGTGAAAAAGTCCTGTGGTTATACCCCTCTCGCAGGCCTCCTTTGAGTTTTAATTCTCCACCTTTCTCAGATGATGCTGGCACTGCTAGAGGCATGTTAAAAAAAATAGATCTAGAAGTTTGGCTACCAGAATAGAAATCATGAGAGAATGGGAAGCTAATGAAAGAAAAACTGATTCTTGGATGCATTTTCGAGGAGAATTTCAAGGGGTCTCTAGAATGTTTAAGATGTTTTATTTGTTCGTTTCTTTTACTTATTCAAGGCTTACCTCACCTGGTTGTTTAAACATGTGCATATTGTTAGTTCTGGATAAAAAGTTTGCTGAAACATGTTGAACAGCATTACATTTAGCTTCTTTCCCTCTACCTCTCCTTGAAAGTGTTGTGAACAAACCTGGTATGCTATAGGAACATGGCCTTCTAATACTTGAATACTGTTGTCAATTGAAGCCAATGCTGTTTGACTTTTTAGCTATAGGAGGTTTTCTCTTCCCTTTGAGCAGAATGAGATCTCTCAGTCATAGTGCTTACACTTTTACGTGAAAATAGCTCTTCTCTTTCTCCTGCTCCTCTAACCTCAGAAGAGACAAGAATGGGAGCAGAGTCACAAAGCTCTTCTTGTACTGAAGAGTCTCTGCTTGTCATTTGTGTGATGCAGTTTGGTGTTCAGCGGTATTAGTTTCTGTGCCCTTTGTTTTTTCAAAGGCCTGCACTGTCAGCAAGTGTTACCATGTATACGATGCTAAGTTTTGCTATCTCTGAGTAAGGATTTGTGCGTTGGCCAAGCAGGAAGATAATATTAAAAGGGGGGCTTGGTGGCTCTGGGCCTTGTTCTTTTCAAAAAGGCCAGTTCCATGGCAACGAGGCCTATTAGGGAGCGGCAATCTTGTCACCACAACTTTAAGCCCTAATAATTCCACCCAGAAGATAAAACAGATTGTGGCAACTTTATCTTGCTCCATCTTTTACATAAAGTAATTTCTCAGAAACATGATCAGCATTAGAGACAACAAGTATTTAAAATGAGAGAAGCTGTGGGAGGGGGAAACCATCCCATTCACATTAGAGTTTTGAAAGATGAGTGAAAGATGGAAGAAAACATGATATTTCTATTTTTTTTAAAAATTAAAACATTCCGGCATCATGAACAATTGAACCAAAGATTAGAATTTTGAGATTTAGATTAATAACAGAGCAATTAGCAAACTAAGATATGGACGTTTTGGGGGAGAAAGAAGATTCTGTTGAATAGCCAAGGCAAGATAGTTCTGCCATCACAATAGGTAAAATAAAACATTAAGTTACAGATAAAATTATGTAAGGGCTTATCTGATGTGGAGCAGGGGAATGACTGACTGCAAGAAGCTTTCTTAAATGCATACAGGTGTGGAAAGCCTAACTCAGGTGACTAGTTTCTGCAATGAAATTTAAACCCATGAAAGGACAAATCTCTGTTGCTGTCTGACCTGCAGATCACTACGTACAGTGGCAACTATATTAACTCACCCTGTGGCAGTGAGATATTACCTCTCTGCTGTGGGAGAGGTGTCTATAGTTAATTTTTTCTTCTGCTACCTGGTACTCTCAAACGTATTTTGTTGTCACTGTAAAGAAGAAATGGGCAACCATAGAATGGGGAAATTTTGACCCAACGCACACCCAGCTAGCCACATAGGTGTGCCCGAAGTGACTGGAAATGACCATTGTGTTACTTCTGATTTTACCAGTTTCATTTTCAGGTGATTTTTTTTCCTTTTCTTTTTGTTTAAAGTTTGGGGGTATGTCACAGAGTTGAAGGGTTGTGTTTTTTGTAGGGTGAAAAAAAAATCACTAGCCTTTGAGGGGCTCAGGGACTGTACTTCATCCAAGCTGTAGTAAAGTGCTGTCAGCTCTAGTAATTAAGGAATGAAGTTTGTCCTAGTAGCACTGAACATGTAACACTGTCTTTAATTTCACATTTAAATACCAGCAACAAATTATGTCATTCTCACAAAGCTGAAATCAAACCTGAATAGATAGGGACTTCTTCTCCCTGCTCTCCCACCCCAATTTCCAATGAATCTATTTACTTATTCCCCATCAGTTGCCAACTGCTTGAAAAACCCAATCCCATCTTAGGTAAGAACACTCAATCATAGTGAAGTCTTATCATCACCACAGCCAAGGAGAACAGTATATTTCCCATATGCATATTTATTTAAAAGAAAAGTATAACAAATTCATTAAATTGGTACATTCATTTTTGTTTCTATCCATACACTGTAGTTGACATTAAATCTTTCATTTCTGTCTGAAAAAAAATATGTGGAGAGCCAAGTGTTTTACCTTTTTGTTTAGTGCTTGTATTTTCATTCTGGGCACCTTCACAGGAGGCCAAGTTACTTTGCTGTGGGATCTTCTTTCACAGATAAGGCTGGAGCAATTTGTTTCCTTTCACTGGAATATTGGCCAAGATGGTCCTTGCTACACTCAGATCTTATGCAACAGTAAATAGTAAAATATATTTCTGTACATTCTGTTAATGTATGAAATACATTAACCATAAACAACAAATGTTATGACCATTAATGTTGGCTACTTATGAAAAGCTGCATCAAAAGAAAACAAGTCTTGGAGTTATCCATGTGCACTATTAAGATGTTTTTATTCTGTTGTAGCACAATGGAATCAGTGCACGATTGGTATGTTTTCAGGCCTGGATAATAAGTGGGAGAATGAGGTTGATGGCACTTGAACAACTGAGTATCTTCTTTCCTTTGTATTCCCAGATTATCAGTAGCATCATTTTTCAAGGAGATCCAAACAGCACAATATGACTCTTAGGATGATGATATCTGTTTGGGGAAGAACTGCATAGTTCTCTGGGGTGGACTGGAGAGGTATGCCAAGTGGACCAAGATCTGTAGGAGCTCACATGACAAAGTGGTTCTCAAAGTGGAATGGGTATGGGAGAAGGAGGGGAAGTATATTTCCTACATTCCATTTCCTATTTGTGCAACACAAATATGTCACTTTCTATTCATTTTTCTTTCCAGACATCTACTTTTCTATGTACGGAGAATCTTTGTATATGTGGCACATTATATACTTCAATTTTTCACCTGAAGTCTGAAATCCTGTAACTTTAGGGCCACATGTAGCTTTTAGGTTCCATGCAACCCTGGGGCCACATGTGGCTATCAGTTAATTTCTTGGGACCCTTAATATAATGTCATCAGAGACGTGCAAGTGATTGGCTCAGGGCTCTGGCAAGAATTATCTCTCTCTTCCCTAGAAACCTGCTGAGTAGAGAGAGAAAAGGGGTGGCAAAGAAAGAGAAAAGGCACCCCCACATACCTCACTGATTTTAACTTTGGCCATTGCTGGTATATGGACTTTTATTCTTCAAGGAAAAAGGCAGAGTTAACAACAACACAACAACAATAAAAACCACAATAAAGTTAAGAACAACAATCTCTTTTTAAAAACCTCCAATGAAGAACAGTTCCTCTAAAGCTGTTAACTTTAATTTTTGTGGTTTTTATTGTTGTTGTCCATTTCAGTGTCAGATAGCTCTTACCCACAAGAAGTTAACCCTAATATTTAGCCAGAATATGACCTTCAACAGGAGCAAAAAGTATTCCTGTTCCTGATGTAGTTAGTACTTAATGTTATCTTCATCTATGAAAACTAGACCTTAGCCAGAGCCTCTTTAAACATCGATATTAGAATGGTGACAATTTCCCCTGTGCTCCATCCCATGCAGGTAAGCATCTTTAAGCTCTTTTTTTTAGTCCACATAAGTTAAATTGCAGTTAGCAATTGTAGATATTTTCTTTGGAATGCTCCCAACAGGAAGTGCTCAATTGCCCATTAAACTGACTGCTGCAAGAGCTTTCTTAGTGCAGAAATTCAGGCAAGCTGAGTATAAAGCAATAAAATATTTTTCCCGTAATCTCACACAACCACCTTGGCATATGATTTGTTCTCTTCAATTAGGTTTGTATACACGCAGCAAAAGGAACTGAACTCACAATTTATTCATCTATATCCCCTAAATCAGCGGTTCTCAACCTGTGGGTCGCGACCCCTTTGGGGGTCGAACAACCCTTTCACAGGGGTTGCCTAAGACCATTGGAAAATACGTATCTCTGATGGTCTTAGGCTCCATTCCCTCTTCGGTGGTGGTGCGCAAGCGTGAGCCACACGCTTGTGCACCACCATTCCTGGGCCTTTTTCGCATGTTACCTTATCACGGAGGTGGGGGGTGCCGTTCGCGCAAGCAGGTTCTTGCGCGAGGTGCTCTCGCTGCTTCTTCATCCCGCAGCTGGCTTCCTTGTCGCGCGACCACCCCACCCCTTCCTTCCGCAGTGCAGCCTGGGAGCTGTAGGCTGCGCTGGGGGAGGAAAGGGCGGGGCGGTCATGCAACCAGGAAGCCAGCTGTGGAACAAAGGAGCAGCGAAGAGAGCACCTCGTGCAAGAACCTGCTTGCTTGAACGGCATCCCCCACCTCTGCAATAAGGTAACATGTGGAAAAGGCCCAGGAGTGGTGGTGCGCGAGCGCGAGCCACGTGCTCGCATCCTCCTGCCCCCTTTGGTGGAAGCGCATACGGCCACAGCGTCGCCACAGCAGGAGTGGTGGTGCACAAGCGTGAGCCACGTGCTCGCGTCCTCCTGCCCCCTGTTCAGAAGGGACTGAAATCGCTCCCCTTCTCTGCTACCGGGAGAACCTTCCATCTGACAGGCCAGCTTGGGGGGGCGGCAGCACGGGGGGCAGGCCCCCTCCTCCCCACAGCCCCTGCCCCACTCGCCACGGAGGGGGCACTTTTCCGGGGGCGTGCTGTGCCCAGCACAAAAGACAAAGGTGCTGGGATTCCTCCTCCCCCCAGCCAGGGTCAACACTCTGGAAACTTTTCCCACACTGCCCCCCGAGCCGAAACGAGAGCGAAGCAGAAGCAGAGCCCGGGAGTGGGGTTCTTGGAGTTTTTTCCCGGGGGAGACATGTGGTTCCTCTTTCCCTCCCTGCCCGCCCACCCTTGTTCCTGGCCGGTGAGGCGGCCTTTGCCGGGTGGGGGGAGGCATTGTAAATAATAAATAAATAATTTTATGGTTGGGGGTCACCACAACATGAGGAACTGTATTAAAGGGTTGTGGCATTAGGAAGGTTGAGAACCACTGCCCTAAATGCTGTAAACTCAAACAGACCTCAGCCAGACTTTATCTTCTGTTGCTCTGAAGCAGGCAGAATTCCAAGGCTAGAGGTTGGTGCATAAGTAGGCCAATCAATATCAACTTTTCTTCTTTATCATTGGGATTTTTCCTTCTCAAAGGCTTTTGTTGACATCAGCTGGGTTCACATTAATAAACAGCTAGAGTCACAAACTCAGATATAAAGACCACAGACCCCTTAAGCTTCTACTATAGTTCTAGAAAGAATCTCTATTGTATGTCAACTACTTGCCTTTCTCAAGGTCAGCAACTACTGACATATGTCTAGGAGGTATGCTACCTGTGTTTTGGACCCCATTCCAGGAGAAGGATAGGATATAAATTCAATACATACCTAACATACAGACATATATGTAGACATATATGTGTGTGCACACACACACACACACACACACACCAGAGCTGGCCCCAACATTGAGTGGACTAAGAAAGCTGCCTAATATAGCAAATGTTGAATGATGTAAGTAGCAAGCAGAAGCAAACCTCTATTATTCCTCCCTGTTGGAGGACAAAACCATGTGCTCTCAGGCAACCGTCCTTGGTACTCCTGAGACCAACTGAGACAGTTGTCAAAATATGTCAGAAAGCAGCAAAATCTCTTGAGTTGGCCCTGCTCAAAGTCCATGTAATTAGATTCCAGATACAGTCTTTGTAGTTAAAGAATGCCTATAGCAGCAGCACCAACTATATCTAAAGAAGGAGTAAACAACAACAGTGGCCTCTAAGTTGTATGTCAACTTGTGAAGATCCCATGAATTTTGTAGGGTTTTCTTAGGCAATGAGTACTCAGAAGTGGTTTGTCATTGCTTGCCTTTGAACATAGCACCTGGTATTCCCTGGTGGTCTCCTTTCCAAGTACTAACCAGCCCTGACCTGTCCTGGTTTCTGGGATCTGATGCTTTCAGAGTATTCAGGCTACCTAAAGGAGGCTTTTGCCAGTTGTAAATAGAGGGGAATATTCCCATGGCTTCTGATATTGTTGTGCAAACATGATATAGAAGGTGCTGCTGCTACATATATCAACCAAACACCTATAGCTTCAAAATGACACCCCATAGTACCCTTGAGAATAACAGTTTCCACTAACTGGTTTCACAAGTCTCCTGTTCATGTAAATTTTCATGCCATTCTGCTCAGTCACAGCAAACCAGGAAAAGGAACAATATCCCTCTATACAAGGTAGATGCTGCTATTGTTCCACGCATAGCCTGCTGATGAACATGAGATGGCAAAGTCATCTTCATTAGACGGAATTTAATAGTGAATCAAAGTTCTGGAGAGAATAGACTGATCTAAACTTTAGCCTCCCTTGAGTCTTGCTGAAAGATTAGAGGGAAGGAGCAGGGCCCTAGTATGTTGAATGTAGCAGATTGTTTTTCACTAATAGTTACTTTTGTTATAAGCCATTGAGTGCCACCCACTTTTTTAACCCGTTGGGGAACAGATTGATACTGAGAATAAATGAAGAACCAGAACAGCAGAAGGTGCATCATTTTCTTTTGGGATACTGAGCAAGATCACTTTTGACTTTATTAAATTAATAAATATTAATAATATTAAACTATTTTGGCATTTCTAAGAGCATTTGTCAATGGTACCACCATGGTGGACTATTGGGTGTAGTTCCTGGGCATGTTTAAAAAGAGATTCGGTGTGTTGAGTGAAGCTGAGGTAGCATCTGCTATCACCATTTCCTCAGTGTCTCTGAGCATCACATCAGTGTCTCATGGCTATGGAATAATGTTTTATCATCCAACTTGTGGAAAGTCTGGGGAAATCTCACCCAGTGGTGTAATGAGAAGCACTGTTCACCTTATGGCTTACGTTTCCAGTGCAAGGGAAAGGGCACAGTGAAGAATCCCACTCTTACCTCTGATAAAAGATAATGGTAAAAGGTACTCTTACTGATAAAAGGTAATGAGATTCCTTCATGTGCTACTCACCCTCTCAGGTCCTTTCTGCACTACACTTTTATAGTACTATTATTCCACTTTCAACATCTAATGGAATCCTGGGATTTGTAGTTTTGGCAGGGGCATTTAGAATTCTCAGCAAGAGAGCTCTTTGGCCTCAGTAAACTACAAACCCCAGAATTCCACATGATCTACACTATAACAGTGTAGTACAGAAAGGCCCTCAGTTGGGAAAGTGAGTGTCAACTGTGAGACTCCTGATGTTATTTTCTATTGGTGATCAAAGATAACAGCAGGATTCACAGCCCTACATTGCTCCTCTGCCTTCCCCTGGTCTTAACATGGTAATATTTTACTGTTGCTGCTGAATGTCTTCAAGTCTTTTCCAACTTATGGCAATTCTAAGTCAAATCTCCTTTTTTTCTTTTTTCTTTTGGGTGGGGAGGCAAAATTTGTTCAGAGGGGGTCTGCCATTGCCTTTCTCTAAGGCTGAGATAATGTGACTTGCTCAAATTCACTGAGTGAATATCCATGCCCAAGTGAAGATTTCAGCCCAAATTGGCTGAAGTCCTAGGGCAATGCTCAAACCACTACATCATGCTGGCTCTCTAACATTTAACTAGTGTTTTAAAATCTATACTTTTTCTCTTGAAGGGATGTACAGAGTGGGAAACTTTTTCCCCCTGTTTTTGATTATACCTGTAGCTTCTAGAAACAGGAAGATGAATATAATAGAAATATGAGTCAAGGTCTCCATTACTCTTCAGTCTGCCATGCTGATGTTTTTTTTTCTCCTTGCCAAACAGTCCTGCTTTTCGGATGAGCAAGTTGGACAAGCAAATGGTGGTGGTAATTTATTGTTGTTGTGTGCCTTCAAATCATTTAAACTTAAGCAACCTTAAGGTGAACCTATGATGGGGTGATGCACACAAAGTCACGAAGTGGGTTTCCATAAGAGTGTGTGATGCACCCAAGATCACCCAGTGGGTTTCCATGGCCAAGCAGAGAATCAAATTCTAGTCACTGGGGTTGTGGTCCAATGCTCAAACCGCTACACCATGCTGGCTCTCATGCATCACTGGAAAACAATGGCCACTTTTACATTACCAAAACAAATGAAATGTATCACCTAAAAAGAGGATCAAGGAAGACAAAGATTAGCATGTACATGTAATATATATATACCTAAATGAAAATCCAGAGATGATTACTATTATGATTACTATTCTACTGAATAGAAACCAAAGCTTAGAAATAATGCATTACAAATAATAATATTATCTCTAATGTGTTACTTTTTATTTTTTGCAAAATAAACTCATAACATCATTAGTTTGGGGGGTGAGTACTGGTTACTTGTTACTTCTAAAACCTTTTGGGAGGTTGCTTGGGATCATCAGTGTCCATTTTTCAATTTGCTACTTTTTAAATGAAACAATCAGGAAATATAAAGAGTAACTTGGTATGTTACTTTTGAAAAATAACACTCCAATGTTTTGATAGAAATATTCAACATACCACCATAATTGGAATTCCTGTGGTAATATAACTCATATACTTGTTTACTATGCCATTTGGATATTTACTCTTGATTGGCCCAAACTGTGAGCATGAGACATTTCCTGTGGGGAATTTTTACCCCATTCAATGATGTTGAACATTAACTGCCCAATCCTCATAAAGGGGCAATCTGACAGCCCAATACCCACTAGAAGCTCATGAGAAGTCTAAAAGTCTAAAGTCTAAAAGATTGCAAAGTGATGTGATATCTTTAAGGGATGTCATATAGATGATGGAGCAAGCTTGTTTTGTGCTGCTTCAGAACCTAGAAAATATGCCAATGGGTTCAAATTTCAAGAAAACAGATTCCATGATATTTCCCTGTGTTATGGAAATACTTCACTGGATATGAGGAAGTCTATGTTGGAGCTTCTCTCGAAGATCCTTTGAGATCTTCTCATTTTGACCAGGAAAGCTTTAACTTTTTCAGACCGCTGGATTCATACAGTTTAGTGTGTTTTTAAGAAGTACTCACTAATAGAAAGCCAGTGTGGTTTAGTGGTTTGAGCATTGAACTATGACTCTGGAGACCAGGGTTCAATTCCCTGCTTCACCATGGAAACCCACTGGTTGATCTTGGGCACGTCACACTCTTAATCCTGGAAAACTCTGTAAGATGGAAATGACTTGGAGGCACATAACAACAAACAACCCACACAATGCTATGCATGTTTACTCAGAAGTAAGCCCTACTGGATACTTTCTCCCATATAACTGGGTATAGCATCGTAGAGTAAATTGTACAGTGAATATATGTGAATATTAACATTTAAAGAGTCAAAAATGAAAATAGAATAGCTTGTGCTTGAGATTTGTCCTATATTTTTTTCCTAATTGTTTTCAGAAATTCTTTATTACAGAGGGGAAAATTCTCAACAGAGAAAAAAATTACTAATTTCACTTTGAATGACAAAGTTAAAATCTATGGCAAAATAGGATTGTTGTACAACTTTACAAACCAGAACCTAACTAGTAGCATCTGGCACACTTAACAGGCAAACACAAGAAGGAAACACACAATGTGTTAGGTGATCTTTCTAATCTAATGCTGTCTCTGCACAGCTCCCCAAGCATTTGTTCCTAGCCTTTTATTCTAGTTTACTTTGAATGAATTCAGCCATTCAGGAGAGATGACGGGGACTCAGCATATCAAAGCTTCATTATCACTATCAGCTGGGTTGTGTAAGCATCTTTATTCTTTTGTTGATGCCTGAAAGTGTGTTATGCAGGTAGTGATAAAACTGCTACAAAGAACCTCAAACATAAGCGGCATATGTCTCCTTTAGTGATGGGCAAGATCTCCCCATTCTCAATTTGTAATTGGCTCAGTCTTTCAGAGCTTTCTTAGAATATTCTTGAAGAAAGCTTAGGTTTTCTTTCTCTCTCCTAGTTCATCAGGTTGGCATGTGTGCAATGATGAGATCTTGCACATGTGAAGGGTATAGTCCCTTGGGATTACTTTCTCTTCTCATAGTTCATCAATTTACCTCCTGTTCACTAAACATGTGAACAGTACCTTGGAGTTTGGGTTTTAGTTTTTTCCCCTCCTGTAGTTTATCAGTCTGGGTTGTGTGCATTGATGGTGCTTCACATACGCACTTTATGAGCTCATTGGAATCTGGAGTTTGGTTTCCAATTGATTTTCTTTGATGCTTACTGATGCTTACTAGGGGTGGAAAGAATATTTTAAAAATATCTGAAAGACGGTAGAAAAATGTGTTTTTCAAGTGTCAAGAATCATGGACTGACAAGAATCAGACCATTATTTGTTGTTATTGTTGTTATCTTAAGTCTTTGATTTCCCTTTTAGTAACAGTGAAGTTAGAATTTTATACACACATCTACCTCATTACTGGTTATGGTGGTGGTCCAAGATTTCAGGGTTGTGCCCATGATACAATAGGAGTGTGCAAACTACAGAGAAGTAACCTAATTCATGGCTGTGAGTAAAAGAGAGACTGAAAGTATTCCAGGAGAGCCGAGGTTAGTCCTGAGGGCTGGGTCAGAGTATTACATAGCTAATACATGTAATGAGGAGTATACTGCCTGGTGTGATTTCCAGAAGGTATAAAGTTGATAGTAAGTGCCTCATGTACATGCAGCCCTTCCACTGTAAGATGGCTAAGGACAAGCAAATGTCCCCATGACCTCTCTGTATGTTACCCTGTGTGCTGGGGGGTCCCGGGAAGCGTGCCCAGATATGCCAGATAAAATACCAATTGGGGGAAATTAGCTGGAGCACTCTCTTGGCTAAACGAGAGGCAGGGTACTTTAGCAAGATCTTGAACCCAATGTATACGGCTTCAGGTCAGGGAACAGGCACACAAGTTTAAAGTAAACCAAAAATAACAGTTTTATTGAGAAGTAAACAAAGAATAAAACAACACACACACTAACTAACTGGAAAGCAGAATTGGAGAGCATAGGGATGGGTAATACGACACCTGGTCTCATTGTCCTGGAGTGAAAGATGGGGTTCCGAAGAGGAAAGCTCAGCGTGGCTGGCTGAGAGGAGTTCCCTTAGATGACCAGCAGCAAGGCAGGATGGCAGTCCAAAGTAGTCCGAAGACCGTTTGGAAATGCGGGGTTTTTATAGGGGAGTTTGTGCCTACTGGCTATGGCAAGCCAGGTGAGAACAAAAGGAGTTTTAGCACTGGACAAAGGATTTGGCAAAGGTCAAGTTAGCATGATTGGATTTGTTCTTGATGACACTAGCGTGGCCGGTACATTGATGGCCCAACATAAAGAAATGGCTTGGCTGAGAGCTGTGCTGCTATTGTGAGGTTTGCAGATGGAAGTTCCCTGAAGCTACGAGCGAGGCTGGAGATGCTGGCCTCAGTGGGGTCTGGAATGTAAAACCATTAGCAGCTGCACTCTGTCCGTGCTTGTCTGGAGAACCTCGCAAACACATGGAGTGGGGTGGCTGGAAAAAGGTCAAGCTAAGGCCGAATTGTTGATATCAAAATGATATCTGGGGGTCCTCACCCAGAGTGCCATAGCGGAAGTAACATGTACTCCTGTACCACCAGAAGCTCAAGTTTTGAGATCCTGTCCAAGGAACAGAACAACAACAACAACAACAACAACAACAAGGAGTTGTTGTTGTGTGCCTTTAGTTCATTTGTGACCTATAGCGACCCTTATTTGAACCAATCACAAGGTTTTTTCTGGCTGAGAATGTGTTACACATCCAAGTTCACTCAGTGGGTTCCCATGCTGGGCAGGGAATCAAACCTTGGTCTCCAGGGTCATAGTCCAATGCTTAAGCCACTACAGCACATACTTTGCAAAAAAATTTCAAGAGGTAACTTTGTGTAGAAAACAGGAGAAAAATTTATGTGCATAAAAGTATATTTCTACAGAGAAATATTATATTCTATGCAGAAAAAGCTCTTTTTTTTGCGGAAAATGCTGTTTGCTGTGCGAAGCCACCACATGCAAATTCTGTAGAGAATAAGTTCTAAATTGTGAATAGGCTTCAAAAAAGTGTGTACTTTGTAAAGACCTTCTCACGGTGGGTAGGAAATTGCTAAAATTATCCATTACTTTTTTTTTCAGGAAGAAACATACCCTTCTTGCAGAAATAGTCTTCTACTCATGAAGGATGTGAGTAAAATGAAATGCAAGGCAAGAGAAAGTGGCAACAAATAGCCATGATGATGCAATAGGTTTTTTTGTTTTGTTATTATTATTATTATAAAAATTTGGGATAATTTAGGATAATGTGAAAGTTTACTCAAAGCTAGGCTTGGAAACGACCTTCTGGGATCAGAGGTGTATCTAGTCATGCTAGAAGATTTAGAGGAGGAGGAGAGGGAGGGGGAGGAGGGGGAGGAAGGAGTGGCTGTGGAGGTTGGGGAGCAAATTCCACACTTGCCCTAGACACTATTTACACTAGATACACCTCTGTCTGGGCTTTTCTGAATTGACCCCAGACAGTAACTGGTTCAAGTCAGGATTTAAGAGCAAAAGAATTCCATTTACCAGAATGACCAGAAACCTCCCTCGTGACCACACACTAAACAGAGCTGGCTTATCATTTTTTGAACCAAGAGAAGTAATTTACAATATCAGTGGAAAGAACAGCACATGAACATCTGCACTGAAGAACATCTGCACTGAAGAAGTACACAATTACTCTTCCAAAAGTCCATCCTCCTATAATAAATCTAGAACATAAAATTACATGCATGCATCACTGCTTCATGGAGAGGTTAAGAAGCCCTACATATCCTCAATGCTCAGAAAAATTATTTTTTTGATGACACCTCCCAGAATTCCACAGCCATGATGGCAGGTGTTAGCAGTATGGTATAGTGGGTTGAGCGTTGCACTTGGGCTCTGGGACAATAGGGTTTAATCCCTACTGGGTCCCCTTGGGCAAGTCACATTTTCTTAGCCTTAGAAGAAGGCAATGACAAACCTTCTCTGAATAAACTGGATGGCAGGTGTGTGTGAGTGAGTGTGTCTATAGAAGGAAAACAAATAAAGGCAATATCTGACATGCCATTCTCGGGCATTCAGACTAGCTCTGGATATTTCCTGGTTGTGGTTGATTATATTTTTTGTGTGTGGGAGGAAGTAGAACTCCAAGCCAAGATGGGGCAAGCCTTGCAGGATTCACCCTATATTACAAATGCTGCTTTTTTTTTTCTTGGCTTTTTCTTCTCCTTATCACAAATTGTTTATTTTTAAGCTAGCATTCAGCAACGGCAATTACATACATTGGCATGTGACTGGGTACATATGAATACAAATGATTGTCAAAGCAACTGATATGTTGATGAGTTTTCAAAGGATCCCAAAGTAAAGAAGACATACAGCTGGATGATAGCCATGTTCCTCCCTTTCACCTCCTTTTTCTCCACAGTACGCCAACTTGAAGGATGAATTTAGCCAAAGTGCCTTGTTAAAAGGTCAAGGGACAGAAAGGAGATCATGTTATCACAGACAAAGTTCCATCTCACAAAAAGGCCCTTTAACTTACAGAGTCAAAATGCACACACACCTGGGAGAAAAAGCATGTGCCAATCCATGTGGAATAAGAGTGCAGGCTGGGGATCATTGAAATAAGAGCACTAGCATGCAAAATGTACCTGGAGCAACTGGAGAGAGCAGTAGGCAGAAAGCTTGTAAACGAACTATCGTGTCCAGAAATGAGATGACTTTGAATTCTGATCAAGACCACTCTTTCTTGTTCAGTTTTTGAACAGTTTTGAAAGGTGGACTCAGGGGAGTTTACTAAACCTCAACCATACAATGACTTTCTGAGTCCATCAGCCTATCACACTACACAGCTCTGGGCCAGCAAACTTGTGTTTACTGATGTGTTTCAGGCTAATTAGTATTGGTTTCCCTAAGCAGTTTGGCTGAAATTCTAACCTGAAATGAAATATATGCACATGAGAAATAAACTCAAGTAAGACACACTGACATGCAAACAGAAGCACATACCCCCTAAGACCAAGAACTTTATTCTTTCCTCCCACTGCATTCACCAGAATTTTTTTTTTGTCAAGAAACATGCTAATCCAAAATGCAAAGGCAGGTTTACAGCTGAACATTATTAAAACAAAAATAATGACTGAAGATGATTTACATAACTTTAAAGAAGACAACAAGGACATTGAAATAGTCCAAGATACCTTCACTCCAAATGGAGACTGCAGTCAAGAAATCAGAAGACTAGGACTTGGAAGGGCAGCTAGGAAGGATCTAAACAAAATTATGAAGTATCAAGATATATCATTGAATATTAAATTTAGAATTGTCCATTCCACCATACTTCCAATTTTTACATATCATTGTGAAAGCTAGATAGTGGAGAAACCTGGTAGGAAGAAAACTCATTTGAAATGTAGTGCTGGAGAACAGTTCTATGGATACTGTAGGCTGCTAAAAAGACAAATGAATGGGTCTTAGACCAAATCAAGCCTGAACTCTCCCTAGAAACCAAGATGACTAAACTGAGACTGCCATACTTTGGACATATCATGACATTATTCCCTAGAAAAGACAATAATGCTTGGTAAGTTGGAAGGCAATAGGAAAAGAGGAAGACTGCATTATAAATGGATAGAATCAATCAAGGAAGCCATGGCCCTGAGTCTGCAAGAGCTGAGCAGGGCTGTTGAAGACAGAGTGATTTAGAAGTCTCTTATTCATAGGGTCACCATAAGTTGAAGTCTTTTAGGGTCTGTCTAAGTATATAAAAGTTCTGGCCACATAATAACAATTGCTGTGCTTGGCATAGTGCAAAAGTGAGCCAGAAGACTCAAGGATGACTTATTGTATAAGACTATAAAAATCCTGCAAAAATACATTGTAATGGAAAACTGAACAACATTTGACTACAAAATATCTAATTTCAATAAAATCCAAGCTAGAAAGACAAAGACACCCTTTCTTTGCAGCTATCATTTGAAGGAGATGGGCAGATATATATCTACTTAATCACAGCTTAATTAATTCATGGACTTTTATTATGTTGTTTTATAATGGGGGCAGGTTCTGTCCAGGAAGACCAAAGCAATAGCTTTAAAGTGAACTCAGAAATGCAAGAGAGTGTGTAAATGCCATGACTTAAGTCTTTGGCAAAAAATAGTGAAATAGTGCAGTAACAAGCTAGTTGCTTACAAAGAAAAAATGGGCAGAATATTGGCAATGTATATTGCCTCATATCTTTGCTTCAACAAAGGTTAGAGACTTGTTTTTTTAAAAATGAAATCTGAAGTTCTTGGGGGTTATTGGCCTTTGGGTTGGGGCACTAATCTCTTGTTCCCTGCAGACACAAACAGCCGGTGTGATAACATAATTAATAACTACAGTGGTTAACATAACACAAGCTGCATTCTGCTTTTTTCACACTTTACAAAGAGGAACATAAAGAAAGCTGGCAAGTTTTTGCAGACAACTCCATAATTAGAAAAACTATACTAAAATGAATATCTTATTTATGCAAACTTTTATTCCACCAGGTTTATATTGTATACAGTTGCATTTCTAGGTGTACAAACCTTGATTTAAAAAAAATGCAGAAGCAGCATTGTTAAAGAACAAGCAGTATTCATTTGAGCTGCCTCCTAGTTGAAGAGCCTGTCATCCAGAACAATGCAGATTGTCTGACTCACAACAGGAATAGTCTCTCAGAGATCACTCTGATCATCTTGCTGGATGTGGATCTGTCTGGATACATCAAAATAAATTCAGGATTCTAGGGTGGTGGGACTGTACTCTTTCTTGTGAACACACATCATCCTGAACACACCTGGTCTTATTTAATTTCAGATGATAGCAGAATTGGGCCTACCAGCAGACTTCCAGGTAAGGCTAGGAAACAATCTTGCCTGAAACTTTGGAAAGTCACTGCCAGTTTCAGGCTAGATGGATCAATGTTCTGGTGCGTACAAGGGAATTTCCTACATCCCTATGCACGTAGAAGGTCCAAAGTTCAATTGCTGGCGTCTCTCAATAAGGCTGGACAAACACCTGCCTGAAATTCTGGAAAGCTACTGGCAGTCAGTATCAGAAAGTTTGAGACAGATGAAATTGTGGCCTGATGCAGCATACAGCAGTGTCTATATCAGGAAACAGAGTGTCACAGTTTTTAGATTCATGTCCATGGGTATTTGAATATTCAAGGAAGCCATCCACACTTGATGGATTTGATGCAGATTAGGTTAGTGGAAGTCATGACTCAATCAAAGTCATTATTCAAGTCCCAGTGGGGGCAAAGTGCTGTAAGTTTGGTGCCAAACAAGTATGTTTTCTTCAAGAAACACTTATGATAACAGAATACTCACTGCGAATTTGAAACTGGATTTCCTGGTATGTACTACTGCAAGGATGGGCAACTACTATAGGCTCAGGGGCCTCATTTCTGCCTCTGGAAGCCTCCTAGGGCGATATGGTCTGGACGTTTATATATAGTTTTGAAAAGGTTTTCTAAAAATTACTATTTTAAATGGGAGGAGTGTGTTTTCTTGAAACCCACTTACAAAATTTCCAAGGCCGTTTCTGCAACTTACCTCCCTCTGGCATCGTCCCAGCAGTGGCTTTGCTGGCATGAAAGCACAGATGCAAACACTCTCCTTTGCACTGGCTGGCACCCTGCCAAAGGAAGTGCAATGGACATGCCTCTTCCTTTTGTGGCGCAGCCGGGCTCTTTCTCAGGCTGTGCTGGGGCAGGAAGTGCCTCCATTACATTTCTGGCACTTATGTATGCCAAGTAAGTGTGGAACAGTCACACGATCAAGGGTCATTGATAGGGAAAACTCATCAATTATTTAATCCATGATCATGCCAGCTGGTGCCAGGAGAAGGATTGGGCCATGATGACATTATGCAGAAGCGTCGTCACGGTCTCACTCCTCTCCCGTCCTCATGCGGGATGACAGCCTTCTGTGGAAAGGAGAGATAGTTCACCTTTCTTTGGCCAGAAAAAGAGTGGTCCAGGGATCCTGACGGCTAGTAATGATGGGGCCGCATATGGTCCCTGGTCTGGAGGCTGCCCACACCTTACGATTATGTTACTGAAATAGTAATTGAATGGCTCAGGCCAGATAAGAAACTTTGCTTTCTTTCCATTGCCCAACATGAACGATAATATTGCCCAGTGCCTTCTTGAACACAATAAATCTCGCACTATATTAATTTTTAAAACTCAAACAGTGTTCAGGGAACAATTACCAATTGCCCTACCTATGCTGCATGAGTTCTCAGCTCATGGAATGTGCATGTAAACATCCTCAGTTTCAGTTCCAGAACAAGAAATAATAATAATACTAAGGAAAAAAAAACCTAAAAGGGTAAAAATGAAAATTTGTCCTGCTTGTTTCAGTGGAACCAGAGAGTTATAAAGGACCCTCTGAACAATATTGAGTTTAGGGCAGCACAATCACATCACAAAAGATTTACCTTCACTCTGCAAATTCAATCTAGGGCAATAACAGTCTATTACAAGTGGAGCAATACAACATCAAAGGAATATTTAAAAGAACTAGACAGAACCTTTACATCAAAACAATTGAGTTAGCCTCCCCCAAAGAAATCACCCATGGGAGGGATCCTGGTTTTTCTTCCACAAGTGACACTAATATCACATCAAAAAAGTTATAATTTAAAATGTGCATTAAATATATCTAACTCACTCACAACAGTTTGATTTCTAGCCCTATTAAAACAGTTGGGCTCAATGGAATTTTACAGAAGAGAATCCATGATGGATTGTGTCCTAAAATGTTAGGGACTAGGTTCTGGTGTCCTTAAAATTCTACAGTGCCTCTGGACTGAGCTTAATATCATTAAAAGTGCAATCCTATGCAGATCAACTCAGAAACAAGGGCCACAATATAGTATAGCATAGGATTGGAGCCTATAGCTAAAGCCCCCCCTCCACAATAGCTTTGAAGGGGCACGTGCAGCTACAGAACTGCACCTTCCCAGAGATAAAGGAATGATTACAGAAGATATATAAAACAGAGGGTCCTTTCACACTACATAATGATAGCACTACAATTCCACTTTAAGTGTCGTTCCTTCATTATATGGAATCTTGAGAGCAGCTGTTTAGATAGGAGTGTTTAGAATTCTTAGCCAGAAACCACTAATGTGTTACCAAATTACTAATCCCAGGATTCCATAAAAGGTTGCCATTGCATTTAAGATGGAATCATAGTGCTGCAATTGTGTAGTATGAAAGCATCCACAGTATTCTTTCATTAAGGGCCTTTCTGCACTGTTACAGTGGTATTATTCCATTTTCTACATCCTATGGAATCCTGGGGTTTGCAGTTTAGGGAGAGATATTTAAAATTCTTAACCAGAGAGTTCTTGGGCCTCAGTAAACTACAAACCCCAGAATTCCACAGGATGGTGAAAGAGGAATAATAGCACTATAACAGTGTAGTGCAGAAAGGCCCTTAGTCAGGAAATCCCTGCAAAATAGGCATACCCCATCCACACATTTACAGAAATGCCAAGACAATGAAATCTCAAAAGGATGAAAACACTCAGTATAGTAAAAAAACAAATAGAACAAAACAAAAACATTTAAGTAAATGAAGCCAATGGAAGAAGTTTAAAAAAGAAAGACCAGCACCTTCTTCCTCTACCACTCACTGGCCCAGTTTCTAGAGAGTGCAACAGGATACGTGTACATGAAGAAATTATGAGGACAGAAATTATTGTGTCCCCCAAATCCAGAGGAATTTTATGCCAGTTAATGGCTCAGGCTGGCTTGGTAGCTGGCTGCCTTTAAATCAAAGGCAGTGCAATGCAGGCAATGAAATTGGATTAACTGTAAAATGGCTCTTGTTTAAATCCCAAGGTGATACCTGACACATCCAGCCACTAACTTTGCCGACTCAAGCTCAGGAGATAAGCAATGAGTTGTACAGTGGTTCCTTTGCATTTGGCCCAAGAAATACATTTCAAAGAACAAGCAGGCTGTCCTGTATGGCAGGTGAAATGCTTAGATGTCAGATCAGCATTGTTAAGACCCTATCTGTATGCATAGTAACGATCATGTGTACAGCCAAGAATAGGCTTCATGAAGAGAAGCAGGGAAGAATAGACAGTCTCGTGTTTTACCCATTCTGGGTGGCTTTGTAAAAAAATCCTTTAGAAATTAAAATGTTATTGACACTTGCTGACCTGTGTGTCGTTTCTCTGAAGACCAACAGTAAATATACCAAATGTTTGAGTAAAATATCTAAATTTTCAGAGCAAGTGCCAATAAAGAAAAGTTTCTTTTGTGTCTTCAGAGCTAACTCTGCAACGAGGGAATATTTCATTATTCTTTTGATAGATTATCCTAACTGTGCAGATCACTCCTTACCTGTAGGTTTTTGTGAAAAGCTGTGTTGTTGTTTTTCCTTCTAATGACAAAACCAACTCTGAAAATTCCTTGCCTAAGAAAACTGAAATTAACAGGGTCCCCATATGTTGACAGGTGACTTAGAGGAACATATGTGTGTGCGTGCGTACACACACACACACGCACACACTTTGTCCATATTCCAAGAATGAAAAATAGGAATAAGTCAACACACACATTCATGTATTTTTAAACCTGAAAATGGCTTGTGTCAGGTTAGGCTTTCCGTCTTTGCCTCTGAAAATGATCCTGCTTCTGAAATATGAATTTGCACTCTGTGTGTGTGTGTGTGTGTATAGGTTAAAGGAATGTGGTCTTACAAAAGGATGGAAAAGAACTAAGATGCAATTTAGCTGCTACCTCATAGGAAGCTAAAGATTCTTTTTGTGCACCACAGACCCACAGGTTGTAGCGTTTCTTTTTTCTTTTTAAAGTAGCCAAACATAACCACAGCAATTACTTCTGAGAAATGTGAAAAACCTGCAATTATAAAAAACTGGTTTGTAGGAGGAGGTTTGGGATGGTAATAGTATTAGTTATTTAAGCAGTTTAATAAAGGAAATTAAAGTAACTCTATAGCACAACACATTTGTTCTTTGACAATGTAAAGCAAAGTTGAATCATTTGTCTCCCTTTTGTAAAGATGGGATGTTCTTCTGTTGCTCAGAACAAGGATTAATCAGAAGACTTTAGAAATGTTGTAACCCTGCCTTATTCACAACACTGTCATCCAGACAGCAGTCATCCTACAACTATTCCAGTTTAGACAGTATCATGCTCTTACTTCCCAGTTGCTCAGATGGTTTTTAAATGCCTCACTTTCTCCCTGATCCTGATTTCTCTCTCTCATCTTGTGCTTGCTTCAGTTGCAACAAACTGAGTTGCACTCAAATCAGAATGAAGAAACCTGCATTCTGGAGAGGACAGGGAGGAATACTGCTCTTTCCAATTGGGTCAGTGCAAGAGCTGCTGCAGCAGCAGCTATTTCAAAGTTTTGAAATGGAACAGCTGTGTGATCATGAATTTCCTCCTGGGGTAAAGGAAATAAATAAATATGTCCCTTGAAAAGCAGAGGAAGTGGGGCTTTCCTTGAGGAGATTTACTTTGAATTGTAGAAGCTAAGGAACTGTGCACCTGCTTATCTCATACAGACACATAGATTTCCCCCCTTGATTTCCCACCTCCATTTTTCCTGAAAGAAGATTAATATTGAAGAGGAGCATTCCTGATTCAAAAATAGTTCTTCTCCTCCTTTCAGTTTGATTCATTTGGTTTTGAGACTTGCATAAATGTTATACTTTAAGGCTTAGTTTTACTGGTTTTCTCTTCTCTACCTCTTTCTTTCCATTTACTAATGCCATCTCTGTGTGAATGCATGCACCTGTGTGTGTCCACATATGCCTGTGCATGCACCAGGACTGCACAGTGGCATAGAAAAGAAATTATAACTTGGAAGAGATTTACTGGCTTATTGTGAGATGTTTTCTAGCTATTAGAGACTTCTTCTGCAAAGTGCTGTTCCATTTATACTCATGCTGGTCTAGGACCACCATTTATATTAACAATGAAATCATGTACACATCTACTCAGAATTAACTCCCAATGGCTTCAGTAGAATTTACTCCTAAGTAAATATGTACAGGATTGTTAAGAAAGGAGTCATTCTAAAAGGCCATTGGAATGCGTGTTTTTTTTTTAAAAAAAATAATGATCATGTTTTTTCCCAACTGCATCTTTCTTTGTCTTTCTTATAATTTTATTCCAGTTATCTCCTAGAGATAATTATTATGGCCTGTCTTTTAATAGTTACAGATTATTGCTGTGAATTATCTTAGTAATATTATTCTTCTTTTTGTTTGAACTTCCTTTTCCCATTTTTGTATACTTATTGTTTTGACAGATTTTATGTTACAAACTGCCCTATAATAAAAAAAGTGGGTATTCAGTTTCTTATATAGAATGCAATAGAAAAATATGCATGTTGACTGCAGCTTTACCAGAACGTGGATATTTAATTATTCCTAAGGGTTTATACATCTAATGTATCAGTTTCTCCTTCTAATTTCTGGACTGACTATCTTATCTTTGTCTTGATAGTTGACTAAGTGGGTAGGGGAATAAAGCCATGGGTACTGCCAATGGTTTCTAGTAGCAGGTAGAGATCTTGAGAACATAGACAGGAGCTGATAAGGGGCTACTTTAGAAGATCTTAAAAGCTGCTGAAGAAACTCACAGGCCCCATTAGATTTTCTGTCATGCATATGATGAGAAAAACACACCAGTAGAAAATCTGCTGGATTGTCTTGCTGTGACAGCAGTAGCTATTGTGCTGGGCAGCCTTTTTGACTGTAGGTCCACCTTGCTGTTTATGCTCTGTTGGCTAGTAGAAGTCTCAGGGACAGGTTCCAAACAGAAAGGGCTTTGTGACAGGATAGGGCTGTCGTAGTACAACATGCGCCTCAGTGGTTTGACAAGATGGAGAAGGTTTCAATTAAAGAAGTCTGACCTAGTCTGGTTTCCCATTTCAGCTTTAAGCACTGGCTGTGCCCACCCCCAACTTCAGTCCAAATGATTGGCTTAGAAATGATATTTTAGCCTCTTTGCAACAACACAGAATCAGTTTCCAATGAAGTATAATTAGTGGTGAATTCTGCATCTTAGCTGCATCTTAGATATTGGGGGAAAGGGAGTTGTAACAAAAATAAAACAAAAATAAAAAATAAAACAGCTCACCACTATAGTGAGCCATAGGATGTGGCAGCTATCAAGTCTGATCGCTTTAAACCAAAGGTACTTTATACCACATGCAATTCCCAAGATGATCTATGTTGCCCTGCCCCCACTCCTCCAAGACTCCTCTTTTCTAGCTGGAAGAGAAAGAGGAGCAAATTGTTGCTGCCAGAAGCTTTCATGAACAGCAGTTCATCTTTTAAGCAGGTCCTAGTGTGCATCCCCAGCCACTGTTTAACATCAAACAGATAAAATACTTGTCTTTCAAAACATAAAGTGGACTTCTGACCACTTTTTGGGGTTTGTTTCTTTGGGGGAACATTTATGGCAGTCTTTGTGACCCCTTTGCTCTTCCCAGAAGGAACAATTAGGGAGGACCCCCCCCCAATAACTAATAACTAAAATAATTATAAAAAATAATTATAAAAAATATAAAAATAAAAAAAAATAGAGATTTCCATTTTAACATACACATTAATCAGGCCTGCTTACAGCTTAAAATCAGAACACCATGAAGTAGAATAAGAATACAAGAAAGGCAGAGACCACTGTTAAAACATAAACTTTACATCTGGGTTCAGGAACGTGTAGTCCTCCCGATGTTCTTAAACTATAGTTCCCATTATCTTTCACCATTGGCTATGCCAACTAGGACTGATGTAGTCCAAAAACAGCTGAAGAGGTACCTGCTTGGAGGGTTGTGAGTCACCCAATGCATGTTGGATCCATACCCTTCCTGCTCATAAAAACAGCCAGAAACTTCACTGTACTGGATAATTACAAGCCAGTCCCAAATTCTCTATTCTTGGGCAATGTTCTGGAGCCTGTGAGAGCCTCTCAGAACCAGAAACAACCAGATAAAATGGATCATCTAAATCCATTTCAATCTGACTTCAGGTCTGGTATATGGTATCCTAATCAGAAGCTGGAGAAGTGTCTCTCTGTTGGTAATACTGAAGATCTCAGTGGCTTTCTGTACCATCAGCCACAGTATCCTTCTGGGCCTTTAGAAAGTGTTCAGTGGTTCCAAAATACTGGTCAGATTAATCATCAGACCACTGGCCAGGGCTGGTTATAGGGACTCTTTTGTGACAGAGAGTTGCCAGTTCATTTCAGTTGCCCATTTCAAAATGATCGTTATGAATTATAAAACTCCCTACAGCTTGGGTCCAGGTCATCTGAAAGATCATTGTTCCCCATATGAGTCTGCCCAAATACTGAGGTGCTTGGAAGAAGGCCTTCTTGGTTACTGCTCCCAAGTAATGAACCCCTATCCAAAGTAAGCTAGTCTGGTCCCCTCTCTGCTCTTCTTCTACTGGGAGACAAATAACTTTTGATTCAAGTTTTTGGTCATTAAGTAGAAGAGTTTGTAGCAGGGGTGCTGTGCTTTTGGCTCATCTACTATATTCTAAATTCCATGTGTACTTTTTAATTTAGGGCTGTTTTTAATATAATAAATTAAAATAGGGTACAGTTAAAATTAATTATAGCAAAAAATTAACAAGCAATTAATTATAACAAAAAAGTTGTAAGCTAGCTCAGGAACCTGAGAAAGTTGGGATATAAAATTAAAATAAATAATAGGGGACCAAGACAGGTGGCAGGGTGTGGTATACACAGCTTTCTCCTCCAAGGGAAGGGAATTGCCACAGAGTGTGCAAGTAACAGTGGGAAGGCTTTCTCATTGCTCCCTAGCATTGACTGCCTGAGTATCTCATCTCTCTGGTTGAATCTGTCCTCTGTTGCTCCTAAAGAACTCGTTTTCAATATCACAATGTCTATGAATATGGAACCGGAATATAACCATAGTGGCTGTTGGAGTTAGAGTTTCTCAGGATGTTGGCCCTATTGGGAAATTCTATGAAAGCTAAAATTGTTAGGAATCAGCCTTCTTTTAGCAGAGTAACAGAAAAGCATGCCCAAATTTCTGTGTGGCTTCCCTGAACTGAAACTAAGAAAACAAAAACAAGGTAGGCAGTTTCAGGTTACAAGCTTAGAAAAGTTTACTAATGGCTTTTACATTTACATATGCATTGGGGAATCTACATCCTAACTAGCTAATTAACAGATCAGGTAAGATAGTAGCTTCATTCTTAACTTACCATCTTCTTGATGGAGATGTGAAGCACGGTTGGAAAGAAGGAAACAGGAGCAAAAATGGAGGAGAGAGATCTGACAAGGGTGTCTTTTATAAGGGATTACATAGGGACTATCCTGGGTCACATGATCTGGTCATCGGAACACCAAAGGTACTTATGATCATGCATTTAAATGATACAAGGGCAAATGGTGAGGCTTTAGGTGAGAAGAGGGAAGGCTTTAGCATGCCAAGGAGAAGACACCTGATGTTATCTAAGCCCCATTTGCCCTAAAAACAGATGGGCGAGGGGAGAGAGAATGCTGGAATTTTTTCCAACAGTGGCTAATGATACTGTAAGCCATTCTTGATGAATTTATCATTCCCTTCTTATGGGGCTTCTAAGATAGTTATCACTTCCTGTGGCAATACCTTCCGTAGTCATACACTCTCTTTTGTGTAGCTATGTATTTTCTTTGGTCTGTGTTGAATCTTTTTTAAAAACTAGCACCACTGGATGATACCGAGTTACGGCATTGTGAGAGAAAATGTGGGGGAAAAAAGTATGATGGGCCATGAATCCCATCTGAGAGTGGGTATTACATAATCAATTTTGAGGACAAAAGGTAACTATGTTAGTCTGCTTCAGCAAAAATAATGCGTTTTGCAGCCCATTAAAGACTGATGCGTTTTATTTGGCATGAGCTTTTGTGAACTCAAGGCCACTTGCATGTAATGAAGTGGACTGAAGTTTACATTCGCTTACGCCAAATAAAATGTGTTGTCTTGGAGATGCTATAGCACTCATTGTTTTTCTATAGTCAATGGCGCAATTAGTTAAGCAGTGGTAGAGTTAGACTTTAGACTGAATGGTCTTACCAGTGAGACTGTTTAGATGGTAGTGAATATTATTTCACTTAGTTCCAAAGGTGGTAAATCTAGCCCTGCTATATTTTTGTGCGGTCCTTTTCCCTTTGTTGAATGGAACCCTAGACACCTGCCCCCAAGGCCTGATGGCACCACTGTACACAACAAGTACACAATTACTACTGTGGCCTAGATTCTTGTTAAATGAGTCAATAGAGAGCCTTTTCTCTTTCAAAACAAACCACCTGACATTGATGAGGAATACATAATTAACTAGAGGAAACTCATATTGCATACAAATTGGTGCCATCAGTCCGTTTCATACAGTACTGATACTTAGCTCCTTTCAGTGAGAGGCAGCAGAGAAGAGGCACAATGCACCTGTTAAACACCACAGAATAACATCAGACAAGAAGACAGAGTACGAGGAAACAGCACAACATTGAATCCAGTTGGAACAGTGGAGGAAACCTAAGCTGGCAAAATGGAATTATCTGTACTGGAATGTTGCCAGAACCTCAAGTTAATTGTACCTTTAATCATTCCGAAGTGCAAGGCAGTCTTGAATATGCAAGGACCAAGAAGAGATCAAAGTTTTTCTTTTTTAAAAAGGACAACAACCATGTTACATTCTTTAGTTTGGGGATGAGGTTAGAAATAAATGTTGAAAGGTATCAGGGAACTGCAAACCTGGAATGAATTTGGAATTAATTTTTATTGTCTTGCACACTTCAGATTATCAGGTACCAAAACGCCATACCTAATGAAATGTGATGTTCCTTATTAAGCTACCACATAATAATGCATGTTAGCCTTAAATATAATCAAATGCTTAATGAGATGGCATTCCACGTATCAAATATTCCAGTTTTAATTGTCAAATACTGTCAAAAGTAAATTCTCAGCTCCTGTCAGATACTGAAAGAGATATCTGGTATCAACTATTTCCACTGAGAGTATACAATATCTGTTGACAGTTACACAACAAAAGGTGCAAAGGGGCATTTTGGAGGGAATTTGTGAAAGCAAAAGTTTTTTTTCCTGTTCTTTGTGGAACCAAACAACTGTTGTTGTTGTTGTTGTTGTTATTGTTGTTGTTGTGTGTATTCAAGTAATTTCTGACTTATGGCAACCCTACAGTGAGCCTATCATGGAGTTTTATTGGCAAGATTTGTTCCAAGGGTGTTTGCCTTTGCCTTGCTCTGAGACTGAGAGAGTGTGACTTGCCCAAGGTCACCCAATGGATTTCCATGGCCAAGTGCATGGTAGTGCAATGCTCAAACCACTACAATGATACAATTCTAATGCCATTGACTTCAAAGAAAGACTGCTGACTTCAAGATTTATGTATCCTGTGCAATGTGAAAATCTAGGCCATTTCTGCACTAAACTGTTATAGTGCTATTATTCCATTTTCAACATCCTATGGAATCCTGGGTTTTGCAGTATGGATTCCATAGGAAGTTGAAAGTGGAATAATAGCACTATAACAGTGTAATGAGGAAATGGCCCTGATATAGTGTTGTTGTTGTCATTAGTATCATGCTCCTTCATGTCAACTCCAAGTTACAGGGTTTTGTTGGCAAGATTTATTCAGAGGAGGTTTGCCATTTGTTTTCTATTGCCTTCCTATATGGCTGAGAGAGCAGGACTTGCCCAAAGTCACCTAGTGAATTTCCATAACTGAGCAGGGATTTGAAACATAGCCTACTCCAACATATAAACCGTTATATCACATGACTCAGACTTAATAGTCTAATATTTGACCTAAATGAATCTTTGTTCAGTTGTTGGTATCTCCCATCTCAACTGAACCACAACCCATCCCATTCAGCAAGGTCCTTTAGTCATTTCTGTCACATTGAAGGAGACATAATTGGAGGGACTGCTGTTGGATAAAGAGGACAGTGAAATCCACTCCCACCTGCCCAGTTGCACACTCCAAAATCAGAATCCTTTCTGTTAACTTCTATATTTCTTTATTGTAGCCAGGGCAATCTCATACATTTTGCTGCCTGAGGTTAAGAACGAGATGGCACTTCCTCCCAGCTCCATGTGCAAAGGTTTATTTGACTTACAGTTCAATCTTTCTTTAGTGCTGCCACAACTGAAGGCAGCAAGCTGAGCTAAACAGTATAGGCCAAGGTGTATGGCATGCTAGTAGCTTCTCCAGCACTTTTGCCTTTTGTCAATATCTGCCACCTGAAGTAACCATGTCATTCTGCCTAATGGCAGGGTTGGCCCTACCTATTATCTTACCATATAAAAAGAAGGATACATAAAGGCACAGCTTTTGCAGTTTATTACTGTGCATGCATAGTGTATGTGAGAGAGCTTATGTGTAGCTTTTTGTCATGCATGTATGTTTATGTGAATAGCTTATGGACTCCAGAAAAACATGATGAAGTTTTGGAGAAACCCTTTCTACATATGAATTGCTGATTACATTTGGCTGCTATGTTTTAGTGAAATGTTTGTAAACAATTATTTTGTAATGATTGTATTATTAATGTTTAAAAATTAAAAATTAAAATGCCTGTACTTAACTTATATTTGATCCCTTCCCAATTTACACATTCATGTGTATAAACTGAGAATCAGATATAGATGAGATAGAGATATACTCCTAAAGCATAACTGTATTTATAAAGTACCCTATAAAACCAGAACAAAATAAAAATTCAATGTGTGGGACGTGTATATATGTGTCTTCATATTCTGCTGCAGCAGTAAGTAGATCTCAAAAAATCTTTACCTTTTATTGTAGACAGTGTGTCAAATGCAGTTTACATTTCTCAGCCAGTAATTATATTTTTGTGCAAGTGGCTCTGAAGACATAGACACAACAAATAATAACTGGCTTTATTGGGAGGAAAAACAAGCATTTTTATCAACATGAAAGAGCTGCAATGAATTTAGGAGACCTCACATACAGCTGTAATATAATAAATTTGGAGGATTAATGGAATTGCGGGCTACAGTGGTAACCTACACTTCTGGCTGCCTATTTTAAGGAAGCTGATAATACAGTTTATCATGGACTCCATGGGAATTCCCACAATATATTAGTTGTGGGGTAACAATAAAGCGCACACAGTCAGGGGTATGTCTCTTTTGACACACATTCTCTTCCCACACTTATTTTACCAGGGAAACAACTCTGGTGCAGTTTAATTAAACTCCACTGCAATGAATTAGTCCAGGTCCTAGCCTTCTGACAGCAAGGAACTTGGCAGTACCGCAGGGGGCTGTCCTTCCCTGACACCACAGTCTGCAGACGTTTTGGGATTGGGAATGGAGGGTTTCTCTGGTGATACTGTCATTGGGCACACCTATAATTGTCAGTCACAGAATCAAGCCACACTCTTTATTTGGTCTCTAACAGACTTTTCCCAGATGCAGGTAGATGCTTTGGAATGAGAAAAGGTATTTAACCTTCCCACACTGTTTTTTAACCCCCAAAACACTTGCCTGATATTTTCTGATCTCTGTGAGAATTCCAACATATTGTGGATAACAATCACAGATAGGACAAAATGTACACTCCTTGGACTGCCAATTATTTTCTGACCTCAAAAAGAATCCTAGTATCATTTCAATGGGGGGGGAGATTTCCTCCTAAATGGGGTTCAGTCTGCTAACAAGCAGAGCGAATCTCTAATCTCATCACATCATAATTTACCAAAAATATGTCATGGGACAATTTCCCCCCCAATATGTTCAACTTCCCAGAGTTGAAAAGACAAAAATGAATATATACGTTGGGTCTTTAGTTGTTGCTCTGTGTGTTTTTTCTTAAACTATACATGGTAACTGGCTGAAATTTGGGGAAACTGTTTATTGTTGATAGCATTATAGACTGGAGCATCTATATTGTAGTACAGTTCTGAGTGCTTTCTACAGTAAAATGTGACCCTCAGAGCCTAAAATGTCCTGTTTAGTTTATGGAAGTTAAATAACCTTCCCCATTTTCCAGGAAAAATTAATATTCTTTCAAATTTCCAATATATATTTCAGCAACTATCCAATTTATTGACAAGGAGAACAGTCAGATTTCAGCAACTTTAGTCTTAGAGACTTAGAGACCCATCCCTAACTATGAATGTGGTTTGTTACAGGGTTTGATCAGCTGGATCTAGAAACAGGTTTATTTAGAAGATGGAACTTGCCTTCTGGTTAGTATTTCAGAATTGCAGCCTATCTCATACTGCCGAAACTTTGTCTCATTGCCATTGCACCACAGCTTTAAAACTGTCATGATAGTCATTCCCACTCCCAAGGTACCCTGGGAAATTTTGTTATGTGACAGGGAGATTAGAGCACCTTTGTCAAATTAGAGTGCTCTCTTGCTTATTCTGCTGATTACTTGTTTCAATACAATAGATGAACTGGTGGAAACAACAAAGAAAAGGAACTGCAGGAACACAGACAGGAGGCCATTGAGGACAGTCAACGTATGATCCTTCCTCTTGTACTGTGGTGCTTAAGCTGCTGTCTTCACCTGGGACACCTTGATGCCTTGTCTGCCCTGCCAGATTCTAGCTAGTTTACAAAAAGGGAGCTTCACCTCTTCATTTTGCCCACAGCAATTCAGCATAGTCAGCCACTCCATTGGGAGCTAGGTTGCATACTGCAAGGGTGGCAAAGAAGGGGTGTAGATTTGGGTAGCCTGTCTTCTCAAACCCTGCAGGGAGCTAGGCCTCAAAATGGTATGCCATGGCACTTGGGCTTGTAGATTTTAAACTCATTTGCTTTTCATTCCAGGAACATCATAGCATTGTGTTGAGATTTCTCTCAGCCTCAAGCAAATCATACACATGCATACACAGAACTCCCTTTCCACATCTCCTTTCCTGGGTTCCTTTACCTCTTCCTGTGCCCTCCCCCACTTGGATTAGTCAGTGTCCCAAGAGATATTTGACCACTGGGACCTCATTTCAAATGCTGTTTTTGAAGTCAAGTTGTGTGTGGCTTAAAGGTTCCAGACAATGGCTTCATGAGTCATCATTATCTTTTGTTCAATTGTTACCCTGAAAATTGGGTGTATCTTGAGGACACCCAAACAGGCTTCAAATTAAGAGAATTAACAGAGAAACTCTAAGCTTGTGAGAGGTCAGGACAAGGGATCTTTAACTCTATGTCTATGGAGTCAGAACCACCAAAAGTCATAGGAACAATCTAAAGTAACTTTATTAAAACTAACAGGGAAGATTGCAACACATGTTAACAAATAATCCTACAATCACAGAAGGGCTACAGAAATGAAATTGGAAATAAGAGACAGTTGGGAGAGAGGGCATATGGACCTTAGTCTAGGCGTCCTGGAGAAGGAGGAGATTAGCGAAGGCTTGGTGTAAAGCACCAAGGGGAGGCTGGATCCTGGGGCTGGAAGGCTGGCAGCAGCAAGGTTTCGCGGTGGGTCAGAGACGCGCGTTGCGCTCAGCTCTCAGCAGCGTCTAAGAGGCTTGAGTGGGACACCTCGGTAGCAGCGAAATGGGCCCTTGTTCAGTCTGGGAAGCTCTCCAAAGAAGCACAGAAAGTGAGGATTTTTATAGACAATTTCTGTCTTCAGGCTGTGTATCGGCTATCAAAGTGGCGTTAATGGGCGATGATTGCGGAATATAATGTTAGGCAAATATCACAACCTCTCCTCGGTATTATTTCTCCAGGGAAAGTCCAGGTACGTGATAGGTTTAAAAATCCAAATTGATAGACTTTGTCTATCCTCGCAAAGTTCATCATCGTGGCTTGGGGCTGAGACAACCTTAATGATTCAATTTATTAATCAAGGAGAGAGTCTATTGTGGCTGCCTAGAGATACGTGACTTGGAACAATAGGTCATTGTCTTTTAGCCTAAAGGACATTGTCTACGTTCCCATACAGCAGCAAAGGGCATTGTTGATCTTAAGAATCTAATTCAAAACCAATTTTTACTTGCAACCGGCCTTTGCTAGCCAATATCCAATATGGGGGAAGTCATGCCAATTTTAGGGGACCTCTCTTAGGGTTACTCTGGGGTGTAACACAATAACCCAGGAGAAATTTCTTTTTTCTGCAGCTAGATAGATAGGTGGCAAAA
Organism: Ctenosaura bakeri; assembly: GCA_948474755.1. Classification (NCBI taxonomy): domain Eukaryota; kingdom Metazoa; phylum Chordata; class Lepidosauria; order Squamata; family Iguanidae; genus Ctenosaura; species Ctenosaura bakeri. The sequence goes on from CAOLHI010000397.1 coordinate 405,706, forward strand.
TGTATCCAGTAGCAGCAGCAGTTGATGTCCTTCCCCTTTGGGAATACTTCCAGTATGGAACATGTGTGACATGTGTGAGTATGCCTTTACCTACAGCACATGTTGTTGCATATGGGGAGTTTTTTCAGGCCTCATGTTACAATTGATGCTTTCTGAAGGTTCACCACCATTCCTAGGAAGGCCTTGCACTTCAGCTGCCATGGCTTCTACAACAAGGCAGTTCAGGAGACAGAATCCTGATGCTCCATTCTCTGCTGTGCTCCAAAAGGCACAATGGGCCTATTGCATGCTCTCACCTTTCTTCTCCCTTCATTTCTGGCTTTTCACTGCAACAGCATTGCACAAGCAGCTCCTCAGATACTTTCAAGCTAAGCCAGGGAGGTCTGGAACCAGCTGAGAATTGAGAGAATGGAAAGCCCAGGCTTTCAAGCCACTTAACATACAAAGATCAAGCATTCTTCTCCTCCACTGCCATTTACTCTGCAATTTGTCTCTCTTTCTGCAGATCTGGAGAGCATAGCACTCCCTGAGACTCTAGTCAGCTTCCCAAGACTTGAGAACCCTACTGCTTCCCACTGGAACACAAAAGATCTCCTTTTGTACTTAGAACTCCAAACCCTACCTTGCCATTTTCCTGTATCCAGTTTGGGGAACCACAGCATCCTGCATGTGACACTTCTTTCCCCAGAGCTGTTTTCAGGAATATTTGCTGGTCTAGTACTAAGGGTCTGCTATATTAATCAATTCGTATTTTGTTCTACCAACTTCTAATGAAGCAAAACACATCTCATTCATGGGCCATCTCTCTCAATTAGCTAATTTCCAAAGTGTGTTGGAAACATCTGTTGTGTGTTCTACACCTTTGTAATGAAGCCATTGGGCACACGTGTACACAGATCAGTTCATGTGCATGTGTAAATGAAGGGAAAGAGTAACAGAAGCATTTGAAACCTAACTCAGAATGTGTGAATTACTTGTATGCAAGAATGAGGATAGATTTTCAAAAAGACAATATACTATTCTATTCCCCAGAGCAGATCCTTAGAAAAATTCACCAAGTCTTCTCCAATAAAATGGTATTGCATCTTCCATTATTTATATAGATATCTGTCTGATGGCTTTTATTAATTCATGAGAATGTATAGATGTATCACAGGAGGTCCTAAGGAAGGAACAGCATCACAGGGCACTAGCTCTTGCTAGCTTCTACAGATTACAGTGGAAATGCAAAATGCCCACTTAAAATATATGACTGAGGCGTGAAGTTTATGGGGCAAGAGTGCAGAGGCAAAAAGGAGAAATGCCTCCCATTGCCACTACTTCCACTCCAGGAAGACTGATTTCTGATTGTTTTCCTGTTGAAAGACCTATTTCTGTCCAGTTGTTCTTTTCACCCTTCAGTGCTGGCACCTCCTGTGAACTTATGTACTGTACCTCTACTTCTGCACCTTCTCTGTCATGGAAGATGGAGACACCAAGTCTTTCTTTCCTGTCATGAAAGGGCCACTAGAGTCACTGCCACTGTGTTCCTTATTTTCCACAGTATCTCCTTCCCTGGAAAGAACTGAAAGAAAGACAAGTGGCTTCCTGGGGTCCCGACTGGCCAGCAACCCAGGAACATAGCCTGCCCTGGATAAGCCTATACATGCACTTGATAGTCCAGGAAAAGTACACAGCTTTGCCTGGATTCATGACTCAAAAACTCATTGGATTTCCCTGTCTCTTTTCTCCCCAAACTCTTTGATTTTCATGCTGCTTTTTAAAAATTAAATATAAAAAGAAAACAAGTCATCAAACATCCAAATACAATAGTCCTTATTCTCTCATCAGTACTACATACAATGACTTCCTCCTGACAAGCTTTGGATTACAGTTATATTTTAAATTCTGTATCCTTTCATTAATTCTATGATTCTACTGTGATTCTACTTCTTTATTTCTACTTCTTTAATTAGTTTTAGTATTTACATATAAGATAATCCTGGTCAGTTTATCCTTCAGGGCTCACTATCATTATGTCTCCCCAAGTGTTCTTAAGATAAGATATGACTGTATCCCATTCATTTATAAACTTTTCTCCTATTCCTTTTCTTAATGATACTGTAAATTTGTCCATATAAACAATTTCTATTAATTTCAAAAACCAGTATTTTTCTGTACGTAAGTGTTTTTTGCTTCCAGTTTTGATCCTATATAACTGTAGCAGCTGCGGTCATATATAATGATTTTTCCAAAGCTTTTTTATAGTTCACCTTCAATGATTTGTAGTAGGTAAAATGCAGGTGTCATCTCGAAATGATATACTACTTTCATGCTGTTTTTGATCCACCCTGAAACTCATTTGGTATGTGTTAATTTGGCCTGGGTTACAAACCCCTTTGTCTTCCTCACTCCAGAGATGGTTCTTTTCTCTCTTCTCCCACTTTTTCCTTTTCTTACCCTCTACCCTGTTGTTTTTCCATTGACTGGTATGATCCAGTCAATCAGTTTCTGTCTCTCTTTCTTGGGTCTCCATATTCTGATTCCCTAAAACCAGGTAGTTACATTTGCACGTTATCCAAATTAATCATTAGGCAAGCCACGTAGTAGCACATTAACATACCCTTCTAACTTCCTACTGAAAAGTACTCCTTTTAAAGTTGTTTTATAGAGAAAAAAAAACCACACAAAGTTTTGTTTTCTTTGATTCTTTGTACATGAAGCATGGATGTGCTGGAGAGAGGTACAATCTACATCCAAGGTGTTTTGTACATCTCCCATAACTGCTTTTCATTACTGCCTAGTCCCTTCCCAGAGTTTCTATGCCTTTAGCTGTTGTTGGAGATAATTAAACAGGTATATTAAAAAGAGCTATTAAACAGATAGCTCTTTCAAGAATGGGGGTTGCAGAATTTTGGGATCTGGCTGGAGGGATCTTAAGCAGTGTCCAACTGCCCCGAGCCCAATTTTATAATCATAATGTTTAACTGTAGGCCACTTTTCCATGGGGAAGCCATGCTAAAAGTACTTACACTAATATTAAACAAAGATTACATACTATAAAGCAATAATTTCAACAAAGAAAAACTCAAGATTTAAATACACTGAACATCTAATAATAGCAAGCATATATTAAGATTATACTGTCCAGAAATAATTGACACAGAAGTGTTATTAAGATACATATATATAGAGAGAGAGAGAGAGAGAGAAAGAGACAGAGAGGGAGGGAGAGAAATCTGAATATCAGTCTTCATAGCTGGAGTCAACCAGGATTACAACAATACAGAAAAAAAACCTGTATATTCTCAACAACATTTTTAAAAACAAAATGTTATTTGCAGTGATACTGTATAATCACAACGACAGAATTGAGTGATGCCTCTCTAGAATGTCTTTCCTCTGAGAAAGGAACTGTTTTTTTCCCCCAGAAAAGGTCATCAGCACCAATAGTCTCTGAACATGCACAAAAGGCTTCCCATCTTTGACAAAAAGTTATATTCTTTTTCAAATGCAGTTGAATAGCACAAGCCTACCCATGTCTACTACTAGAAGAGCTGCCCAAGTTACTTAACATATTTCATGGATAAGATTCATCTTCTTGAAAAACTCCTTTAAAGTTCAAGCTAAAATCCAAAGCAGATTCATTGCCTTACTGACACCAGCTGCCACTATATGCATTATTATGGCCCTTTTTGCACTCAGTTTCTGTTGTGAGAGGGCCCCTTGAGCATCACGTAAATGGGAGCGGTGGTCCGTACGACGCACTCCCATTCACGCGACGCTCATGAGCCTAAAGCGGGCCACGTGCGCATTTTTATTTTCGGCTGGGAGCCGAAAATACTGCAGTCGCGCAATGCTCCCGGTGCCCTCACAGACTTACCTGCTGTGCGGTGCGTCAGACGAGCCGGGCCGGTTGCGCGTCCTCCCCCAGCGCAGCCTATAGCTCCCAGGCTGTGCTGTGGAAGGAAGTGGTGGGGTGCTCGCGCGACGGTCGCGCAACCAGAAAGCGAGCTGCAGGACAAAGCAGCAGGGAAGCCGTAGCGTTCCTGCTGAGGCTTTTCACGCGAGATGCCCCCCCCCAGCCACGCAAATGGGTAACATGAGAAAACGGCCTATTTCTTGCTGCTCCAGACTTTGGTCACATTATATTAAGATCTGATATAGGATATACCTTATACCTTATGTACCTTGACGATCCATAATGTTATTAGTGTGGGTAGTCCCTCCACTGAGGCTGATAGTAACTCTTTTACACATCGTTCTGTTCATAGTTTCTCAGGCCAAGTCATCATGTGGTGGCCAATTGCCTGGTAAATAGACTCTCTGAGTTTAACTGGGCTTGTCATTGGACAGCAGACATGTAGTCTGTTGACAGAGGCACACTCAGCCATCTTACCAACATGAAAGAACCTGACAGAGCTTCTATTTCAGCAGCAAAGTCTTCAAGACTCCAGGGCCAACTCCATGTCATGATGAAGTGGTAAGAGCAGACCTTTGTGGAAGACTAAGGTCCTTTGAGGATTAAATCCTTGTTCACCTAATACGTTGGTATGCCATCCCTATGCAAAGGATTGAAACTTTAGTTTTAAAGTATCTGTTTCTAAAACTTTTCATGTAGAGCTGCCCTTTTGAAGCACCAGGACATACCAGCACTAGAACACAGAGCATGGAAAAGTTACCTTTTTGGATTACAGTTCCCAGACTGAGAGAGGATTCCAACGGGCTAAGGGCGCTGTAATCTATAACTTTTGCTTCACTGTCTGCAGTATCTCTCCAGCACAGTTTAGGCAAGGTGTAGAAAAAGAACCTCATATTTCTTATTCTAAACTGAAAGTATTGCTAATATAGTATTTTCAGATATCTAGATTGTTTTTTATATCCCAAAATTACATTCCAAAATGCAAGAACATGTAAATCCAGTGTGCAGTTAATGTAGAAGTATGTCCCATTGAAATCCTTGGGTTTACCTATGAACTACTTCTGTGAGGAATTGCTTCCAAAAAGGCAACTTTCACCTGTAGTTGTTGGCACCATAGTGTGGGTCTTAATTCTAAATACTAATCCATTTGAGGCTTTTGGGCTGCATTTCCATTGCTGCCTTTACTCCACAAAAAAGTAATTATTCCTCACATACATTGTCCCAGTTAGAGCAGTTTTCTTTCCTCTCCTTTCCCTTTCCTTCTGAAGTTGAGAGAACAATTGTACTTGTGGACCAGGAGCTATGGTTGCTGACACTTGATCTGTTTATTCCACCTGAAAATCTCTGACCTCTGCATTACCTGTGTAAGAAGAAGAATAGAGTAGTGGAAATACATCGACACAAGATTCTCCCTTTACTTGCAAGACAGCTATAGACAGAGGGAATTTGAATTAGAATGGGCAAGCATGCCCTCTGGGATCCAGCTACAGTTCCTTCTAGTCTTCTGATTTCAAAGGCAATTGCTCCCTCTCCATCCCGGCCCTGCCTTTCACTGCTGGAGTCCCTGCTTACATTAACCTAGCCATTGACAAATGCAACACCATCTCTTCTCTGAGAGTTGGGGGACAGTTAAAAGGTGTTGGGGTGAAGACCTACCATGAGGCAGAGTGAGGCAACTGCCTCAGATGATAGGAGCTACGGGATACAGTGCAAGGGCAAGTTGTGGAAGGACAGAGATGCACTGGCCACAGAGTCTACCCAGTATCTGACATCCCCCGAAATCTCCTGTTCATTCCTCTTCAGGAATTGGACCTCTCCCAACAAACATGCACAATCACTACCAACAATGACATGTGTCATTGGCCCAATCAGTAATGATCCTAGTTTGTATGACTCACATTTATCAGAATCAGGACAAAAAAAATGTTCAAATAAGTATACTTTTGATTTTCTTACCATTACCTTTATATGTCATAAATTTTATTCATTGCATAATCATTAGGTCAGTAAAAAGTCTGGGAATTTTAGTTCAAAGAAGGAACTTTCCCAAACTCCAGAACTGGGAGCATCTTTCTAAGCACTCTGGTTCATTTTATGTTGCAAGTTAGGAACCTGTGCAGGATTGTAAGAAGAAAAGATATACAAATAGCATGGATCTTTGTATTGATAGTCATCAAAAATAAATGAGAATGTTTCTGGTCTGGAAGGTGTGGAAACATTGTTACCCTGATTTCTGGGGTCCCTTGAGGGACACCTCAGTGTGCTCCACGTGATGGGGAATGGAAACTATCCAGAGCACAAGCAATAGCAATGCAAGAGGCGGGGTAACCTAGCGGGGTCTTTTTACCCAGTTTTTATGGGGTCAGGCCAAGCCAAAAACCAAAACAAATGTCTAATAAATGATTTTATTAAATATAAGTCTTACGCACTAACGCACTCTCACACACACGCACCCAAGAGCTATTAAGAAGAAAAAGAGAGGAAATTGGACAGCGGGAGTATTAAAGGGGTGTTGTTGGGGTAATACTGCACCTTGTCCTGAAGCCTGGATCCGAGAAGGCAGCCAAGAAGTGGGACTCAGTACAGAGAGGGCTGAGGGGATTGCTCAACGAATGGAGTGACAGTCGGGTGGAGTGACCAGGAGTGATCCAAAGAACCGCTCAAAAGTCGGGACTTTTTATAGGGGAAAAAGTACCTGGAGGGCTAATCCTTTCCCAGGGAGAACAATGGGAGTTGCAGTAAACACAAAGCTTCACATTGGTAATTTCCTTTGAGTGACAGGATTGCAAGGTGTTGCCAAAGTCTCAGGATCTTCGGCTGTGTTAGTTTGTGGTGTGACTTCATGTAAATGGTCCATGCCTGATGGAATATTTGCTCAACTTGGGGCAGATACACTAATCCTCTCAAGTCAGCGTCTTGGGGCTGAAGACCCTTTGTTTATTGCGGGTTTACAAATCTTGAGGTTTCCTGGGGCTATGTGACTGGGGATTTTACTGGCCTGACCTGGTTTTCAGTCTTTGACCATTGCTGCCTGCCTACTTGCCCATCCGGTGACCTCTCAGGCACGTTGAATCATATTTAATATCAGAATTGTAGACCCCGGGATAGGGCTTCTCTTTTGCAGTGACAACATAATCTATGTTTATTTTTTATTTTTATTTTAGGTTGAAAAGTAGCGAATCAATTGGTAGATCAAGAGAGCCCCATTGTTTCATTTTTATAGTCAATTTTCTGAGGGCAAAGATACTTTTACTTTCAGTATCCACTGTGGTTGCTATTGTGAACCTGACTGTGGAATAATTGGCTGCATTGTGAGTTATGTTCCCTGACCTAAATGTGAGAGTCAAAGTCTTTCTTGGCTGCCACCACAACAAAGACCATTATTGTGATTAGAACCCTGCTACAAAGACGTAAGTACCTTAGCTTTGAGTGCAAAGCCTACTTTTTTATTTGATTTATAACTCTCATCTCTTTCTTTTCTAGCCTTGGTCTCTTCTCCTCTTAGGAAAGTTGGTACCCTATATGTGGACAGGAGCTCTTATGTAAGTTTCCCTATGGATACAGAAACTATACTGCACACTCCTCAGATCTGCATTCCTTAATATGTACACTGGTGCATGCAACTTGTCCTAGTACATACATTTTTGTAGGCAATCTTCTCTAACAGATAAATTTTAATGGGAAGTTTATGTGCTGATGACTAAGGACATTTCTGCACTACATTGTTATGGTGCTATTATTCTGCTTTCAACATCCTATGGAAAACTGGGGTTTGCAGTTTAGGGAGAGGCATTTAGACTTCTCAGCCAGCGAGCTCTTTCACCTCAGTAAACTACAAACCCCAGCATTCCCCAGGATGTTGAAAGTCGAATAATAGCACTATAACAGTGTAGTGTGGAAATGCCCATAATCACAAAATTCAGAAACATGAAGGATAAATAATTATAAATATGTATTTGGTGTAGAATACAGAGGAGAAAAGACAAAAGGTAATCTTGTGGAAATACTATAGTGCTGGCCTCAGACATTTTTTTTTGCTGCCTATGGATGATGATGGTGGTGGTAGTGGTGGTGGTGGTGATATTTATTTCTGCCTTCTTTCCCAGTTTGGGACTCAACATGGCTTGCAACAAATTAAAAAAAAAACTTTAAAAATCCACAAGATGCAAAAGTTAAAATGAGATTAAACAATCAAACAATTAAAACTAGATTAAAACATATATCATTAAATATGAACACACACCCCAGCACAACAATTAGCAAGATCCAGCACATAATTTTGGTAGGGTTGGCCTCATTTAGACAATCATCAAATGTCTGTCTAAGCAGAAGTGTCTTTACTTGTCTGCAGGGATGCTGCCAGGCTAACTTCTTTGTGGAGTTCCAGAGCCTGGTAGCAGCCACTAAAAGACCTTCTCCCATGCTCCACCAAATGCAGGTGGTGGGACAAGGTGGTGTAGGACAGGAAGAAGGGCCTCCTCAGAAGATCTCAAAGCACAGGATGGTTCGTAAGGGAGAATATCATCCTTCAAGTAACCTGGACGTGAGTCATATGGGGTTTTATAGGCAAAACAAGCACTTTGAATTGTGCCCAGAAACAGACTGGCATCTACCGAAACTGTTGCAACAAAGGAGTTGTGTGTTCCTTATAGCCAACCCCAGTCAACAATCTAGCTGCAGTTCTTTGGTCCAGGCGGTTTCCAAACACTCTTCAAAGGTGGCCCCATGAAGTTTCATTCAACTAGGATGTAAATAAGTCATGTGTCACTGTGACCAGACCTGATGTTTTATACTTGGCATCCTGTTGTAGAGAACTCTAGGAAGGAAACAGATGGCAGATTTGTAGCAAAGAATTCAAACTCCCTTACTGAACTACAAGTCCCAGGATTCCCTAGAATGGAGCCACAACAGTAGAGGTAGAATAAAACTTCAAATACCTGTGTCATATAGATATACTCCAAGGGTATGTTTACAGTACATAGCAATACCAGTCTGATATTATTTTAACTGTCCAGGCTCTGTTGTGAGGAATCCTGTTTTTAGTGAAGTGCTTAGCATTCACTGCTAGAGAGCTCTAGTACTCGGGTTCTTGAGAATCCATGAGAACGTTCTCACAAACATTTCTAAGCACTCCCCCAGCTACAAAACCCAGGATTCCATAGGATGGAGCCAAAGCAGTTAAGGAGCACTCAAATACTGTAACTGCCCAGTGTAGATATAATCGAGATGGCAGACTTCAGATGCAGCTGCTCTGGCTATCCTTTGGAGAAACAGAGAAGTGCATAGAGATTAGAATACACGCTACATTTCTTACATGAGCAAATGACTCCTTTGAGTGAAAAATACTAGTCCAAGATAACACGTGTACCAGTTTAATAAATCCAACCGAGCATTTGAACCTTGAACTGTGGAAGGCAGCTTGCCAGTGTCCTCTAAAGAAAGAAATCTGGTGCAGTCTGTAAAAAAAAACCCCAACAACAAAAAACTCCAATCGGATAGAATAGATTGCATTTATCTGCACAGCATAGGAGGTGCTTTCAGTACGACCTTGCTGAAAGAGACGGAGAAAAGGTTCAAGGAAATCAACTGCATTAGGTTACCATTACCATGACAAAGTGCCCAGAAATCTAAGGTTCATTTAGACTGAACATTTTTTTTTGTATGAGACAATAAAGAAGTATACAGTTTCTGACTCCACTTTGCAGAATTATCTTGTTTGGAGAACCAAAAGCTAACCCTGAACATATATGTGTCTAACCCCACAAGCATACAGCACTCTACACCTGAAACTGGTTCTTCAGTGAAGGGGGGGGGAATCACACGGAGTGTAACAGTGCAATAGTGTGCATATATACACACTTCAAAGATATTCTAGATCACCCACTCTCCAAGTTCATTTTTTTAAAAAGTACAAAGCTGTAATCCTATATCACTTACCAAGGGGGGTAGGGGTAAGCCTAATTGAACAATATGGTGATCAGACATATATATGATTGAATATATCATATTCCATAGGGCTCCAGTGATTTTTTAAAAAATAATATTTATTGAGAATTTATGAGTCAGTTTAAAAATTTTTTTAGACAGGAATGGAAGATTATAACCCCCTTTTGGGAAGGTAGATGGGGTAAAATGGCAACAGTTGGTTTCGAAATATAACACTCATGTAGATTAACCTTGATTTTTGTTATGATTGGTCAATCTGGTTACATATGACAACGACATTTTGGAGTGTATAATCTACTTATTTGATTTGATGATCAGAATTCATGTTAAAGGGCAAGGAAGATAAATATTGAGTTGTGTAGGTAACAGGAACCAAACAATATTAATACTCACCTCAACAAAAAAAGGGTTTTGGAAGTTACATAGAATGTATGTATGTATGGATATTATAACAAGTAGAAATATCTTATTTCGTATTAGAGGTAATCATCAGTATTTTATGTTCCACTCAACTATTAAACAAGTAGAAGCTGATAAGTCTCATAAGTGTAAAACTATATGTGTTTGTTTGTATGTATGTATATGTTCTTATATGTTTATATATGCTTTTGTATGTATTTTTGTAGAGTGTATAGGTTCCAGTGATTTTAATAAACATTTCTTCAAGGTAAATTTACATTGAATTGCAGCTTTAACTAGTCACCCTTCTGCTTAAAACCTCTCAGGATGCAGTCCATACAGAGTTTACAACTTGCATTTCTGGGAATATCTTTGATGACTTGCACTGACAGGTTTGTATTATTGGTGTGTGCGTGCATGCATGCATGTGGGGGTGTGTGATTTGTTTTTGTATTTCACAGTGCAAAACTTATCTGGCATTAATATAAAATTATATGATATAACCTATGTCAATGGCAAGTAGAAATTTGGATGAATATTCAGAAAAATTTGCACAGCGGTTTATTTAAGTCTCAAAGACAGCATGCTTCCTCTGCAGACTGTGTGTGTGTGTGTGTGTGCACATGCATGTCTTCATTTATATGGGTGCACATTCACACAGCTGCCTTTAAATTGAGTAAGCTCATTTATACAGGTACACTGCAGTTAACAATATAAATGTGTTGCTGGACATTGTTTAAAAGAAAATTTGGTATTAAAGGCAGAAGCAGGATGGAAAGATTTTAGGATGGGTTCCTCCACAAAGAACGAGAAGGACAAAGAGGAGGAGAGCACTTCAACCTATGTCATAAAAAATGTATTCAAAACTAAGGATGCATTCAGACTGATTAAAAAGACCAGAAAGTCCCAGACTTTGTTCCTGTTCTTTCTGATTTCATTTTGGAGATCCATAAACATTTTGTTTATCCCAGAATATTTTTCTGTCAGCTCCTCATACAATCACAGACTTTTTCTACCAGCTCTGCAGGTCAGTTTTTTTTTAAAACTCGGTAAAAAATCAGAAAGAACAAGACAAAATCTGGGACATTTTAATCAGTCTAGATGAGCCCTAATATGCACATGTGAAATGAACCAAGTATGTCAACTAAATTTTGCATAAGTTAACAAAAACATTTTGAACCTTTTAGAGACCACATAAAAGCTTCTTCCAGAATCAGGGGATGATTTTTTTTTCTTGCACCAAATTCCACTTTATTAAGATTCTATGATTCTTATAGATCTATGCCTTTTAAGAATGGTGAGGGGAGCTGGTTAGGCAGCGCTGATTTGCTCTTCTCTTTTCTCTCTGTTGTGCTATCCATGCACACTCAGCAGCTGTTTACCTTGTAGGCAGGCACATAAAGTTATAGGAAGAACAGCAAGAGGCGAATGCGACTTTTCCCCAGCTCAGGTCTGATTAGAGACTAGCATTGAAAGTCTCCAGCTCTCCAGCATAATGCTGAGGCTTCTTGCTGTGCCAACACTACTAAAAATATCCAACTAGACAGAGGACAAGGAGGAAAAGGGGGGCTGGGTGATCAGAAAAAGAATTTGTAAAAAGGAGCTTCCTTGTCAGAAGCTTTATTAACAGAGGTATGGCTGCATAACTTCTTCCGCGTGCTTTAGATATTTTAACTCAGTCATTCTTACAACACTGAAGAAGGCAAGACATGGAAAGAGAGACACACTTCATATTTTAAAAATGACTCAGGGCTATTATTAAATTAGGTTAGATTAAATTAAGAACATGCCCAGTCATTTTACATGGTATAAAAACATCCTTTACAAATTAGAGCCACTCCTGGAGATATAGAAATGAAAAACAAATAAGATTCTCTAATTTTTTCAATAACTGTGCTTCTTAGGTGTGTCTAATCAAAAGTAAACCCTACTGGATTTAATAGGGCCACCTCAACTTTGTATAGGATAGCAGCCTGAGATATAATAAAACTTGATATGAAGGCTTTGGATAAAATTAAGAGGGTTAGTTATGTTGTTGCTTCTCCTGGGGAGTTTAAATATCCTTAGCATTTTTCTGCACATAGCTTTTGTGAGCTGGAAACATAGATGCCTCATTTCCCTGTAGATGAATCTATAACATGGATTGCTAAGAATTTATGATACCAAGAACAGGTGGGTGGCTGCAGCTTTAAATACTGTATATGAGCATGGGGATTTTTGGTTAAGGATGGGGGTGCTTTTTGCTTTCTGCTTGCTCTATTTCCACTTTGCTCTTGTTCTCTCTTATTCCTGGTTAAAACCAGCATGAATGTCAAACACACAGTGTTTTCTTGTTCGTGTTTCAGTCTGCTGACACTCTTCATTCTTATATTCTGCCCCGGCCTGAATCACCCCTCTTTTTTTGGCATATGAGGAAACCCTACCTTGAAGGGTTTCAAATGCTGTGGAGCTTTAGATTTAAGGCCAGAATGACTGAGAACCACTGAGGCTGGTAGCACCTTAATAATTAACAAGTGTGTTAGGACAAAAGGTGTCATTGACTGGAATGTGCACTTCATCTGATGTGTAAAGTGTTACCCTCAAAGAGTGTACACTCATATTATACCTTTCTGGACAATTATCAGAATCCCACAGGGGATTCTAGGATTTTCAAGACCCCTAAAAAGTAAATTTCTGAAGCTCTGGTTATCCTTAGCTAGCAGGTGTATACGCACTTATAGGTACAGGGTAAAACACTGCAAAGTAATTGGGTTAAATGACAATGAATCACTGTGAATCACAACAACAGTAGCTGGTGATAACAACTTTCCTCCATTACCGTGAATTTGTAAGTGATGAAAAGAAAAAGAAGGAAAGAGACGGTTAAATTCAACAGTAGACCTATCAAGCCCATGGCATTACATGCGTTCAGTCCACAAGTGTTGATTTCCTCCAGAAGGGAAAAGGTCTCTGGAAATACTGAGAGTTTCCAATTCTTTTTTTGCTTTGATTTTAGTGTTTATTTGCTATTCACAAGTTGTATTCAGTCCCTTTCTTGAAATATGCAGGGTTTCCTCCCCCACTTTTTGTCCTTCCCTTTACCACTGAACACGCCACATTTAGTCTTAAGAAACATTAAAAAAAAATGATTTTCACCAGTTTCCACCCAGGATTTTTATCAGGAGTTATGGTCAAAATGCTAAATGCTTTAGCAATGTTACATTTCTTAAGCATTAGAGTCATTTTATTTTAGGGCTAACATCCCTCTTTCCCTAACTGGATCTCTATTGAATCTGTGTCCTGAAAACAGCCATGTTTACTGGTGGCAGCTGTCTTAGCTAGTTCTAAGGATGTACAAGTACAGATACATGTCACTTTGGAAATTACTGGGTTAATTTAAATTGTCTTGGAGAGCGGGTATAGGTCTCTCGTACTGCTGGCTGCTCCCAGGAAATATTTTGGGATGAAGTAAATGTCATGTGAATCTCCAAAATAAAATCACAAAGCACACATACAAAACCTGGAACTTTTTGTTTTTGTTTTGTTTAATCCACCTGGAAGCAGTCAAGGTTGCATTGATTTGGTCGATCCACATTACCTGGGACTATTGGACTTAGCCCATAGTTCTCTTCTTCTTTCATTCATCCATATAGAAATATTGCATGAAAAGACTCATTCCCCTTTAGGAAATGGGCCTCTTCCAATACACTCAGGCACAAGCAATGATGTATGTCATTGACCCAACCAATAGTAATTCTGGTTTACATGACTCATTCTTATCAGGAACAGGACAAAGACAAATAGGTATACTTTTGTTTTTCTGACAATTACCTTTATAAATCATAAATGTGATTCACTTCCATCATCGTTAGTTCAATAAGTCTTACCCTTCGACAGTGCAAAGTAGGTATGGCTGCTCACAAAGGCTCAGTGAATTTGATGGGACTTACTTTCAGGTAAGCATGCATGCCATTGCAACCTGAACCATTTTCTTTCACCTTCTCTCACACCCTCAATGATGCACGCAAGCGAAAAAAAGGATCTCATACTTCTCTCACACCCTCAATGATGCAGGTAAGAGAAAAAAAGATTAGTTCTCAGTCAGCCCTTGCGGTATAAAAGGATTTCATGGCACAGAAGTCAAAGAAGTTATACAAGCCACACTCTTGATTGAATGGAGTCCTTTAAAATAAAATTTTTGATGGCAGAACATAGCAAGCTGATTTATAACAGCTCAGACCATTGGCCCATCCATCCCCCTATTTTCTTCACTACTTCACTGTGGTTCTCCAAGAGTTTAGACTGACCTACCTGGAGATTTCAGGGACTTCCCATCCTACATGGTGATTCTAGGGATTTTTTTTTTTTTTTAAAATTCAAAGCATGTGCTCTGTTTACCAAGCAATACCTCTAGTCTACTGTGTATTCTACTAGGTTGATATGATAAGTGATCAGAAGAAGGAAACTAATTAACCGATTCCCCCCACCATAGTTGCATTGCTTCCAATCAACAGAATACCAGAAACCTTCAGGAACAGGAGATAAAAACACAAGATTGCCTATGGTAAGCAAGCACAGCTGTACTTTCCCAGATATGTCATTTGGAGGCCATCTCAGTGCTTAGAAGAAGCATGCAGTAAAGTCATCACTGGACTGTACCATATAAAAGTGAAGATATGGAATCTTGTTTGAATTCTTCCTAGTGTATTAACAAAACCCAGCAACACACCTCTTTGTCACATCAGGCGTTCATTAAATTCAGAAAACCATCTAACTTGGGAATAAGCAGTGCTGGTGGATGCTGGAACCAATTCTCTGCCTTTGGGACCGACCATTCAGGAGCCAGACAGAGGACCAAAATGCCAAAAACAAGGAGTGAGGAAGGGGAGAGGAAAGGAATTTAGAAACAGCAGGATGGCCAGTTCTGGTTTTTAAGAAACTGTTCGTTTTGGAAGTTAAACAAAAACATCAAAAATAGGGGACTTGAAACCTGTCCAGAAGGTGAATTGCTGTATTATGAATAAAGAATTGGATAGTTAATATGGATTAGTTCATTATATAACAGCAGCAAGAATATTGTTTGTTCAAATTTGGGAAAAGACTGAGAAACCAACAATAGAAGAATAGATTGTTAAGGTTGCTGAGTTAGCCCATTCCCCAACTAATGTAGGTTTTAAAGGATAAGCCAATTGAAGATTTTTTGAAAGACTGGAAAAGGTTTATGGCATCTTATTTTGAGCAATAAGAAATCTAATGATGTAATAATTTGTGGCTATGGTCATTAGTAATTCTAATAGGATTACTGTATTGGATCTGTTATGGTAGAACATATTTTTTTCAATCTTTTTTCCCTTTCATTACAGTTTAGCTTGGGAAGTTCAGTGTCCATTTGTGTTTCAGTAAGTTAGTACTTAATGTTTTAGTTGGTGTTCAGTGGTTTACTATTTAAGTTTAGTGCATTAGTGTTGTGTTTTAATTTTAGTTCTTTTCTTTTATTGAATGCATATTTCTTTGACTGTGACTGTGATTCTAACTGAATTTAATTGTTTGGTTTCAGACTAATAAATAGTCTAAAGAGAAATACAAATGGTGAATGGATGCTCTGGGAGTCTTCCAAATAAAGGTAAATTCATTCCTTTTCTGGTCAGAAAATGGGTAGTTCAGATCATCCTAAGTGGCTGTATGTAGCTTCAGGCAGTGGCATGTGGCCCCAGATACCCACTCTTGTTATTTCCACTATGGCACTGTGAGTGAGGACCCCAAGATATCATTTTGACATCTACAATTTGGCCTTAGCTTGACCCTTTTCCAGCCACCCCACTCCATGTGTTTGCGAGGTTCTCCGGACAAGCACGGACAGAGTGCGGCTGCTAATGGTTTTACATTCCAGACCCCACTGAGGCCAGCAACTCCAACCTCGCTCGTAGCTTCAGGGAACTTCCATCTGAAAACCTCACAATAGCGACACGGCTCTCAGCCAAGCCATTCCTTTATGTTGGGCCATCAACGTACCGGCCACGCTATTGTCATCAAGAACAAATCCTATCATGTAAACTTGACTTTTGCCAAATCCTTTGTCCAGCGCTAAAACTCCTTTTGTTCTCACCTGGCTTGCCCTAGCCGGTAGGCACAAACTCCCCTATAAAAACCCCACATTTCCAAACGGTCTTAGGACTACTTTGGACTGCCATCCCGCCTTGCTGCTGGTCGTCTAAGGAAACTCCTCTCAGCTAGCCACACTGAGCTTTCCTCTTCGGAACCCCATCTTTCACTCCAGGACAATGAGACCAGGTGTTGTATTACCCATCCCTACACTCTCCAATTCTGCTTTCCAGTTAGTTAGTGTGTGTGTTGTTTTATTCTTTATTTTTCAATAAAACTGCTATTTTGTTTACTTTAAACTTGCGTGCCTGTTCCCTGACCTGAAGCCATATATATTGGGTTAAAGATCTTGCTAAAGTTACCCTGCCTCTCGTTAGCCAAGAGAGTGCTCCAGCTGAATTTCCCCCAATTGGTATTTTATTTGGCAATCTGGGCTCCCCTCCCGGGACCCCCAAACACACAGGGTAACACTCTGTGCACCCTAATCACTCTATTTGTACCTGTTCAGCTGATTTTCTTTTGCAAACAGAATCAATGCTGGATCCACTGTTAATCCTCCCAGCTAGGATTCCTAGATCTTCTGTTGATTCTGTAATTCTTCTTTTTGTGTCACAGAAATTCACAGCCATCAGTTTTCACTATTCCCCCTTTCCATCCCCCCTGCCCCAACGGTATCCTGTAAAGCTTGTTTGTGCTTTCCAGGTACGGAACATGTAATGTGCGAAACAGCCCTTAGTTCCAGCTGAGCATGTGTAGAATTGACCTGCCAGACTCATCATGAAAGGCTGTTACACTTCATTAGAACTCCACATGGAACTAAAATCACCACGTGCATAAGAAGCAGACTGTTTTCTCTCTCTCTCTGTGTGTGTGTGTTCAGCTGCAGCCCAAACAACATGTTATCCTTATTACAGGAATATAATCTTATGTTGGGATAGGTGGAAAAGTGATTTTTTAATTTTATTTTTTAAACAGACCTTGTTACTGAAAGAATAACTACAAGTAGCACTAGAAGAATGTACTAGTAGTACAGGACAAAATATATATGTATGTAAACTAAAACAGTTCTCAGGAAGTGCATCCTTTAGCTGCACAGGACAACCAAAGAACAGTGAATTGTACATGTAGACTTTCTAAATTTGCCCTTGACTTGGAAGGACAATAGGCTACAGTAGCAAAGTACAGATCTCCAGATATGGTTGAACAAACATCACCCCTAGCCCATATACGGTACTAAAGATTTGTGAACTCGTGAACTGATTAAATGGATTTTTGTCTCACTCCTCTGCTGCAGTCTGAGATCTAAAAATACTGGTTCTAACCTAAGCTTTACTGAGATATTGGCCTCAATCTTCCTTTTGTCCTGACTAGTGAAGATCCAGTGAATCCATCTGATATATCTAAGGCCATTCCCGCAGTACACTGTTATAGTGCTGTTATTCCACGTTCAGCATCCTATGGAATTCTGGGGTTTGTAGTTTACTGAGGCCAAAGAGCTCTCTGGCTGAGAATTCTAAATGCCCCTCCCTAAACTGTAAATCCCAGGATTTCATAGGATGTTGAAAGTGGAACAATAGCACCATAACAGTGTAGTGCAGAAATGGCCTCAGTGATGATTTACTATACAACAATTCACTTAATGGAGCTACTCTAGTTGGAATTAACAAACAGGATGTCATCCAATATTTGCAACACACTAAATACTCAGAAAGTCTGGGTAAATATAAGCATTATCTGCTGATAATTTAAAAACACCATAATAACAATACAAGCCCCACCAGTATATTTAATGAACTCCAACCCTTTAAAGTAGATATGTCAACTGAATAAAAAGATCTTGAATAATTAATCATAGTTTGGCTCTACTTATCAATTAATTGATTGAACAAGTATATTGATAAAGGAATAAAAGCAAATAGTTCTCCAGAGAAGGCATAGCTTGTTCTCAAGTAGTGTATGCATAGAAGCTGTATGTGCCTCCTTTTTTTTTTTTTTAGATTGGGCTTGTCTCATTCAGTTTTTATGGCTTAAATCCAATTGTTAGTCCCAACTAGAAACAATGGGATTTATTTTAAGTGTTGACTTAACCAATCAGCAATTACTTGCATGTGATGGGATGAACAATTAGATTTAGGCCTGTGAGTGCTTGCATAACCTTTAGTTTTTAAAATTATTTTCACTGACATTTTAAATAAAAAAGATGACAGCTAAAAGGAATCAGGAATGACAAAACAGTTAAATGCAAAGTTGAATCCAATATCCTAGTAACCAATGCTTTTTGCACTATCCAATATTTTTTAATCTACAAAATATTCAGTTTAATGGAGAATACAGAAAGTGAAAATCTCACAGCAGCAAAAGGGCTTTATTTTCCAAGTCTTCTTTAAAAATAAAAATATGCTATATTTTTCATCAATCAAAAAAGGTTTAATTAATTAACAGTTAATTGTTAATTGCTGCCCCTCTTGAACACCCATCTGAGATATTCTTACCATTCTTCCACAAGATATTCAAACCAATGGGCTGGATCCAGACTTAAGACCAATATGGACCAGACTCATTAAAATCATTCGAACATATTAAAACTCCAGTGACTTCAACTGGACTACTTTAAGTATGATTAACTCTAGTTTTATCTCATTTAATAGTTTACTATTTGTAACAGCAAATAGTAAATATGCACTCCTGTGCATATTTACATCAAAGTATCCCTCTGTGCTCAAGGATAATTACTCCAAACAAAATTTTGCATATGATTTCAGCTGTGATTATGAATTCGAAAGGACTGTAATTAATGTCGTAGTACTTTCATGACTGGAGCAACTTTCCTTTAATAAGATTAATAAAAGGAGTGCTTGGGTCTCACAAAAGAGAACAGATCAAAATGTATGGGGGAACTGTATACACTGTACTTAATTCTGAGGGGAAATTGGCTTGAGAGTCATCTTAGCTTTTTTTAAAAACCTTACAAGATTTAAAACATCTGTTTAAGAGTTAAAGAGCAATGGTACGCTCTAAGAATTTGATGCTTTTGGTTTGTAAATACATGCATTTCTGCTTTTCTTTCATTAATATATGTTGGTTTGTGTTTCCAAATGCATTGAACCATGCAATATTTAGCCCTGGTTCATTTGTATCAGATGAAGTGTGACAGGAAATAAAGCACTATCTTCTAAAAAGAAGACGGTCGTCTCGGATCTATATTCCAAAAGGAAAACAGACAGGCATATTATATTTTAGTGGCTACATTTCATCACAGCCCTTCTTCTTCCTGAAGCAGAGGCTATCATAAGGACAATTGCTAAAGACACGATCATAATATCCCTGTACTTGTGAAATCCAGACTTACGGCTACTCAAAGGAGAAATACATGACAGATGCATTGTTCTCTATTAGCAGGATATTGTCCTAGCATAAAAACGCATACAAACTTTGAAGGCTTTGAATATTTAAGGCAGGACACTAGTGGCTCATCCCAGTGGGAACGACCGAAAAGGGGAACCTGATTAAATTTAATGTCATTGTCACTTCTTTTTCCCCATTGCTAAGAATTATATAGGTAGCCATAGCTACCACACTGTTCAGACACCATGACCACAATATTCTCCCTCAGAGGTTGGCGTCAGCGGCTGAATTGTTCAGTCAAAGAATGTACATTCATTTTGGGATGTGTTTCTTATTAATAAAAAAAATCATGAGAAAAATAAATTTCATTTGCAGCCCATTGATGACAGAAAGAATGAAGGTAAACATGCAAAAGGAGGGTGGGAACAAAACAAATACTACAACTGAAGAGAAGGAGGAGGAGGAAGAGGAATTAGGGAAATTAAAAGTCATATTCAGCCTCCCCTAAACAGCATAAATACTAAGGATCCCTTAGCTGGGATCTACGAGACACAGCAATATTTAGCAATATTTTAAAATCTTTCAACTTGTTTGGCAGTAAAAATATTTATTTCATTAAAACAAACAAACAACCTCACATTAAAATCTCTTTGGATCAGTCTGAAAACAATTTGAAAAGAGGATGAACGATTATGAATGCGTTGATTAGAATCTGTAATGATGATATTGATATATCTATATCTATATCTGTTCAGTTGGATGGTAGATATAGAATATGCTTGGCTTAAATAAGAAGACTGTTCTATCCTGCTTTAGTAAAACTGGAAAAACCTTTCCAAACCATCTATGTAGTTCTGTTTGTTTGGTTGTTTTAAATCTAAGTCAGACTGCCACTGTATATCAAGTCTTCTCTTATACGCTTGCTATTGTCACCTTTGGTGAAACAAAAGAGATATGGAGGGGAAAAAAGGAAAAATTACAGCTCCATATTGAACTGCTGACTTATAAAATGTTAAGTTACCATGAAAGTACTGAAATAGTCAAGATGGACAGTTGGCACTGTGTTCAGCCTAATACATTCTTTTTCAGCTCCATTACTTGGAAAGATGGACAAATATGTCTTCAACAGAAGATAATTTTAAAATCTCCATTTCAAAATGTTACTTGAAAGTAAACCCTTGCAAAATAGACTTAATTCCACACAATATATGATAGTGCAATATTTTTTTTTTCTCCCCAAACTTAACAAATCGGAAATAGCATTGATGACTTTCTCATGCTTTTTCACTCATGAAAGAAAACTCACTTCAAAACAGAGGGTCTTCCTGACTTCACAGAATACAAAACAATGGCCGTAACATATCAGCTATGCTCCATCCTGGAAAATAACAACTATTCTTTATCCGCGTGGACTAATTAGACTAATTTCCATCCAAAATAAGTTGAGCAAGCATGCCTCATTTACCACTCACTGAGATGCATGAATAAAGAAATGTCTTTATCCTTAAAGGGTGGCACCATTGCAAAACAGACAACAAATGACAGGCTTGAGAATAAAACATCTCAGCCTTTCACTGCAATAGCTATGATAGTTAACATTTCATGTTGATTCATACTTCATGTGTTACTTGAGAGGTCTCCCAGCAATCGTGTTCCCACTTGCTACAAAATGCCCAGCAAAATTTGTTACATTTAACTGAAAGACTCTGATTCTAGATTTATACTGGGCATGTGCCAAGGAGAGGCAGTCAGTTTTGATTCCTCAGTATGTACTCATTCTTAATTGTGGGCTACAATTCTCAGAATCCTGCAGTCTTTAGCCATGCTTGCTAAGGGACTCTAGGAGTTGCAATCCAAAAAGGGAGAGTGACATTTTCAGACTCTACCCACGTCTTCTTACAGGTATTTCCCATTTCCATGTCAAGATACTGTGGGGTTTAGCAAAATGTGGAGCAATCCTGAGTGAGGTCATGGGGGAGTCTCCTACTCAGGCCTATCATCACCTCCGTAGGCTTGCCAGCGGATTCAGTGACACACAATTTTCCCCAGCTGTTGACATCAATGGGGAGAAACTGGCAGTGCCTATTTCTGTGCTGGCATTGGTGAAAAGACTGGATTTTGTTTGCCCTGATAGAACCCACCCATTACTTGCAGTGGCTGTGCCCCAAACTTGTAGAGGTCAGTCAATAGGTATTCATGTGTCACTTTAAACCTGGCCAGGTATCAATTTTGTGAAAATGGGGGCAGCTTTGTATTATACTTTAAGTCAAATAAACTGTGCTGGTTAAAATGAAAATGCCAAAATGTAGATGCTAGTTCTGTATTTTCCTAGTGTTTTAGGAAACATAAATGACTTATTTTCTTATTATCATCTGTAGTGGTCCATCACTCTGAAATCGTCTTCCAAGGACTGATATATATATGGCCACATCTAGAAGCTTGGAAAAGTTATTTGCTGGCTAGGGTATCCTGTAGTCCAAAAACACAGTGGCCAAGATTTTACCTCAAGGTTGTGTAGCATATATCTCCACCTACACGGGTGTGTGTTAACTATGCTACTTGACTCTTATGTCAAATGGCAACATCATACAACAGAATACACAACTGAAAGCACATCAAATGTGCATCCACATTCGTAGGCATACGAATGCTGTAGGGAAGTTTACATAGGTGTGAGACACCAACACAATCCCAGCCATATTTTCCAAATTATACTGTCTCTATTTTTTTTTTTTTTGGGTGGGGGGAGAAGATTTCATTCCTTTTTTTTTTCTTTTCAAATTCTAGTTTCAATGATCTAAGGATTCTTATTCTTCTGATGCTGTTTGTAGTTGCAGCTGCTGTTCTGTTGCAGATGTCTACAGAATAATCAGATTGGTTACGATCAGAAGCTGTGGCATCAAAATGCCTGAGGAATCCAAAACCCTGCTAGGCTGACACCATCAGGGAAAAAGCAAGTGAGGAATGGCTTAACTGGGAGCCTTCCACTGATGTGTGTCCTATGGATCAGCATCCCCTCTCACCATCCCCAGTGAGCACCCCTCAATCCACCTGACTCTGTCGCTGCCTCTCTCTTAGCACTGGTGTCTGAAAAGTAAGACGTACCCAAGACCAGATCTCTCTCTCTCTCTCTCTCTCTCTCTCTCTCTCTCTGGTGTACACCGCTTTCTCTCTGCCCTTGGAGGGAAAAGTTTAGGAAAATGTTGTAGTGACCAGGGCAAATAGGTTCTAAGATTGTAGTCTGTCTTCCTATGGTCCCCAATAGAGCACAGTTTTAATTTATAACTTTAATCCTCATGCAGAATTGAGGGGGGGACACTCACTGCACTATATGAGCTGTGTGGTATTTCCTGACCTCAGTGGGAATTCCAGTACTTTCTCAAATGGGGGCCAACCTATTGAAAACCACAGTAGGTTATTTCGGCTCTACTGCATCATGCTCCCCACCCCCACAAATATATATGTGTGGACAGGACATGTTTTGTCTCAAAGTGTCCCAGTGGGCCAAAAGGTACTGCATTGGCAAAAAGTCATAGATTTCTTGGGATAGTTTCTGTCCCAGCTGCTTCTTTGTTTGGAAAACCTGTACATAATTGCTGCAGTTTCAGAAAATGGTTTACAACCACTTATGTAAAAATGTCATAGAATCCCTATGTTTTCAGTCTAGCTCAGGAGTACATTTTAAAAGAGAACATGACTTTGGGGGACTGATAGATCCCATCCTTGTGCATAAGGGCTGATATATTATTATTATCTTTGTATTTTAATAATGCTGTGAGCCAGGTTAACTTTGAAAAAAGCTATCAATGATAACTTCAATATTAGAAATTTCAATTTTATTTCTTGTTTTTTGTTTTTGTTTTTCTGCTCTTGTTCTTATTGTTATGGCTCTTGTTTAAATATGTCAAAAAAAATTTTTTTTAAAAATTAATATATTGTCACCCTGCATTTCTATGTAAAGCTGACTTTTTACATACATTGAAAAACAAACGCAATAAAACACTGAACAACAGTAAAACAATTACACAGGTAAAACAATCACGTTTCCCAGCAGTTGTTCTCAAAAGCCATTTACAGGTACATGGAGGTCAAAGCTGTTACTTTAATGGTATGTTTGAATCCTGTGCATAGGGAAAAAGTTAAGTGCCCCCCCCAACTTCCATGACGCAGTCCTTGTCAGGATCTGATGCCCATAACTGCTTTTTGCAAATAAAAAGTAATGTCAACCCTAATGTGCCAGGTTTTTCTGATACCAATATGAGACAACCTTCTCTGTTGCCTAAACAGCTGAAGACTACCCAGTACATGTGAGGCAGGCCTATATTAAGGGCATCAAGACTCTCACAGGCCACAAGCAGGTTTGCTAATTTCTGCACATTTCCTCAAAGCCTCTCCCTAAACTGCAAACTCCAGGATTCCATAAGATGTTGAAAGTGGAGTAATAGCACTATTACGGTCTAGTGCGAAAATGGCCTTAGTCTCTTGTAGAACTGAGAGTGGGGACAGGAAGTGTTAGTTGGACTCCCAGCAAATGGACCCCCACCTGAGGCCATTTTGCTGCATACCAAATGTTCCTAGGTTGGTCTGTTGTGAGTGCAAGTGGTGCCCACTTTTGGGAAGAAGAGACACCAGCCATACTCAGATTGACATCATAGGGTTACCAGAGTGAAACCTGGAGAAAGGAAGAAGAAATTTCAGCAGGTGTTGCTTCTTATCCGGTTGCATTACAAGCAGCACCTGCTGATATGCTCTCTTCCACACAGTCATTAAAGTTTCTTGGAGCATTTGGCACATAGGAAAATGGCCTCAGATGTGGGGTCTGTCTCTTTTGAGCACAGCTGGCACTCAAACTTCCTGCATTCAGTTCTGCAGGTGACTGCTAGAGTAACATGTAGTACAGTTTGGGCCTGCTCTATCTTGGTGCTGGGGAGGAAAAGGAGCGGTGCCACACAAGCCATGATCCCAGTAGGCAGAATCCAACATTTGGTATCCAAAGCGATTTTGCTGTGTACTAAATGCCCAGAGGCTGGTCTCTTGGAAGCACAACTGGTGTCCTCTCTCAACAGATCAAAGTGGTTTAGGCCATCCCATACAGCCCCAGTATGGGATGAGATTTCAAGTCCGCAAATACAAAATAGGATGCCTTGAATGCTAGTCAAATGCCAGGCAAAAGATCCAGACAGGCCATTTAGAGAAAGGGTGGTCATGTGCCAGAGTCCAGAGGGCTGCACCATTGAATTTTTGAGTCCTGTGGAGCCAGATACAACAGACTGCTTAGCCTTACTAAAAGCCAAATACAGTAGGGCCTCCACTTTCATGCAGGTTAGGGGAGCAGGACTCCTGTGTAAGTGGAAAAAAACACAAATAATGTAAGCTCCCCAAGCTGTATTTAACACACACAAAAAGTATCTGTACTGTCAGAGTTGCTGGGCTCTGATGCATGCGCATTCCCTTATTCACTCACTCATTCATTCATGTCGGCAGGAGGAGGGAAATGGATGGGATGGGGGAGTGAGAAAAAGGAGAAATGAGACATCTATCCCATTCTTTTCCCCCTTCCCACCCAAACAAGTGACTGAGTGAGTCACACTCTCCCTCCTCCCATCCCATCCCCTTCCTCCCTCCCACCCATGAGAGCTGAGCAAACACACGCACACTCCTCCTGCCCCATCCCTTTCCCCCTCCCACCTAGAGAATGAACAAACATGTGCGTGAACCTCCCTCCTGTCCATCCCTTCTCCCTAGCAATCAGATTGGTGAATGCCTTAACCCACAAAAGTGGAGGGCTGGCTGTAATACCATTTTTGTCTAGATTTTAAGGTCCATTCAATTGAACCACCAGGTGAATTTTTAGAGGGAGGAGGTTCCCTGGCCATTTCTGCCCTACACTGTTATAGTGCTATTATTCCACTTTCAACATCCTGTGGAATTCTGGGTTATGTAGTTTACTGGGCCCAAAAGCTCTCTGACTGAGAATGCCCCTCTCTAAACTGCAAACCCAGGATCCCACAGGATTTTGAAAGTGGAATAATAGCACTATAACAGTGTAGGGCAGAATGGCCCCTGCCACTGTTCATGGCAACTGCTCATCTCACATTACAAGAACTGGGTTAAACATGGAGTTTGGAATCAAATTAGTTTATTCTCCCCCCTCCTCCTCATGACAGATGCTAAAAGGATTGATCCAGCTTTTTTCCTTCCCTCTCATTTTTTGGTGTCTCCCTATTAATAACGGAATGTCAGAAAACAACAGCAGTGTTGGCAAACCATAGAGGCAGCCAAATTGACATGACTTTCTGGATTATCCAACTGCCCTGCTACCTCATCAAATCTGTGCTGTCAGAATTGGAACTTTTCAAATGCTACTCTTTTTTAAAAAATCCTTTATAGATTCTGCAAGGGTTTCTGCACATTTCTGCTGTTATAAATTTTACTATCCAATATCATATCTAATTTTTGTGAATGTTTCCAATGATACATCTTTTCAACTGCACAGTTTTTTCTTCTAGCTGCTGAATTTGTTTTCAGTTAGATGCGAAAACAAAACAACAACTTGAGATGATGCCTGGAAGTGGGATGAGCTCTCACCAATAGCAACAGCTGTTGTATAAATATTTCTTCCAAAAGTGCCACTCCTGAACCACAATAACATGTCACAGGCCTGTGCTACTTGCTATTCACACAGAAGGCCAACATGCAATGTCCCAAATACCTCTCTGTGACATTTGATTCCAACTTCTATAGAATTATAAAAGTTGATCAGGTTTTTCCCCCTGTAAACCTTGTATGCCTACAGATTGGCATTACTTCTATAACTACTTATATAAAAGTAATATTAATCTGTAGGCAAATTAGGTTTATAGGGGAAAAAAACCTTCCCACATGAACCTTTAATTGACTGTCTGACAGTTACTTTTTCATGTAGAATGGCCAGTATCCCCAGTTAACTTTATTCAAGCGTTGAGGATCTCTCTCTCTCTCTCTCTCTCTAGCCTTAAAGAAGTCTTTCTCTCTCATAATTATCTCTACATTCCACAATAAGCGTCATCCACACCAATTTCCATAATACAGAAATAATAACTATAGCCTGTTTCATACGGTTGTTGTGGGATTTGTTGACATTATGTCTGCAGAGCTCTCAGAACAGAGAGAGATCACTCCTAACTCTCATAACTATATTGCCCGTTCTGGCAAGAATGTTTGCTGCCAAGTCAGCTGCCAATTTCATTCTCACTTGAGGAGTGTGGTGGCACTCTAATGAGAGGTTTCAAAGCCCAGGGAATTATCTGAATGAATAAATTGGCAAGCATTCCAAGGAAAGGGTTAAGAAGCCTCAGCATGGGTTTTTTCAAGGACAAATCATGCCAAATCAGAAGATGAAGGAACAGGTGCTAAAAAGAAGGATTTGCCAGAATTTCTACTTGCCCAAATGCCATGTGGTTTGACAGGCAGATCATCTCTTCTGATCCAAGGCCAGAGCTTGGATGCTGTTCAAAAGTAACTAAGTGCTGTTATCCTTCATAGTCATAATTTTAAAAGAACTGCCTCTCTTCTTTCCTTTTCCCCATAAGTAACTAGTATAGTTATATAATACAGTTACTTTATAGTTATATAATATAGTTACTTGCAGTTGTAGTTGTACTTGCAGTTATTTCAAGCCACTTGAATGTTTTTTTTTAAATTCAGTAATGCTTGAATCATGCAACATTTCTCCTCCCCCATTCGCTGAGGCCACACAATCTACATAGTGTACCCTGTAACTATGAAGGTAACTAAAAATTAGGCTTATCCTGCAAAAGAAAGGAAGTTATCCCTTGTATACAATGTGATTTGATAATACTGTGATGTAGTTGGTCACTGAAGAAGTTTATTTAAGTAATTAACAAATTTAAATAATTAAAACTATTACTTCCTGCTCTGCTCTAAATTCATAGACTGTTGTCAAGTGGAAGAAAAAGTATTCTTCTCAGATTGAATAACATTAGTACTTATAATATTACTTCATCCCTTCTACTGCAATGAAATGGTAGTCAGAACTGATTCCAGAACTGAACATTGTCTCAAACAAAACTTTATAGAAGGAAGCACTCCTTGTCTGATTTGTCTCTTGAGGTTAATACTCTGCAGTGGGGCTTCGAAGCACTTTTGCAATGGCAGTAGTCCTCCTGGAGGAGTCATTTCAGAAGGTGATATTGCAATATTCCTATTCAATACTGTGGCTGTTAGCCTCTGGAGTTTCTCAGAGATTTGTTTAGCTCTCCCTGCTACTTCCAAAACTGTTAGGAGAGTGTAATGACGACACCTAATTCATTGTTTTTTCTTCTCACCTAGGGCCTTTCTGAACTACACTGCTTTAGTGTTATTATTCCATTTCCAACAGCCTGTGGAATTCTGGGGTTTGTAGTCTACTGTGGCCAAAAAGTTCTCTGGCTGAGAATTCTAAATGCCCCTCCCTAAACTGCAAAACCCAGCATTCCATAGGATGTTGAGACTGGAAATAGTACTATCATAGTGTAGAGCTGAAAGGCCCCTAAATTCAAGGGAGAGATTTTATGTCTAAACCACTGTCTGATGTCAATAACAGATTGAATAAAGCAGAACAAGTATTGTAGAAATTTAATCCAGACTAGACAAAGATTCATTGGTCAGTCAAAGGACAGATCAAAGAACAGGGATTCAACCTGTGTTGAATGGGGTTACACACCTCCTGAAAACTTGAGTTTGCAAAATGAGTGTTCTCTTGGGTTAAAATCACAACTGGAATGCAAGATTTCTGCCTTGGCTAGGGGTGTGTATGTAGTGTCACAGCTAATGCACATTTGTGCATGGAGATGTCCCACCTGGTCACAGTGACACATACTCTAGTTACTTTTCATTTGTATCATTGTAACACACTCTGTATGGAGCTGCTTTCAAATGGTACTTGGAAACTCAGCTCATCCAAAATGCTGTGGCCAGACTATTAAAAGGGGCCAGCCATGTACAGAGAGCATGACTCCCTCGTCAAGGTAACTTCACCAGCCAATTTCAAAGGGCTGGTTTTGACCCATAAAATTTGCAGCCACTCAGAACCAGGCTATCTGAAGGACCATACTTTCCCATATGAGCCTGTTCAGCTTTTGAGATATTTGGGGACGGGGCCTTCTCTCAACATTTAGTGGAACATGAGAGAAGGTTTAGTCAGTTGTGATCCCAGACTGTTGAACTCCCTTCCAAGGAAGGCTAGGCTGGCACCCTTTCACTTGTCCTTCTGGCTGCAAGCAGAAGCCATTTCATTCAGAGATTTTCGATAGTCCACTAATTCCTGAGGAGAAGGGTTTTTAATGGTTGGGTTCTGCATTTGTTTGTTTATTTGTTGTTATGGGTCCTTCAGGTTGACTCCAACTTGTGGTGACTTTGCCATAGGGTTGGCAAAACCCATTCAGAGGTGGTTTGCCACTGCTTTCCTCTTAGGCTGAGAAAATGTGACTTGTCCAAGGTCGCCTGGTGGGTTTCCATGGCTAAGCAGGAATTCAAACCATCACCTGGAGTCCTAGCCCAACAGTCAAACCACTACCCCATTCTGGGTCTCACTTTTTTGTTTTTAACTGGTGTGGTTTTATTTATTTATTTATTTTAAAATTAAACTGCTTTTTCCTTTTTTACTAGTATGCTTTGAATTTATTTTAATCTAATCATGTTTTGATTTTCTATATTTAATACTTTTACATACTTTTAAAACTGGTTATGTTGGGAGATACCACTGAATTCTAATCTGAGAAAAAAGGTGGGTTACAAATCAAATGCATATATGCCATACATATATAAATACAAAAACAAATACTTCCTGAGAAACTCCCTTTTCTTTTCTCTTTTCTTTTCTTTTCTTTTCCTCTTCTCTTTCTCCTTCTTTTCTGGAAACAAGTTTATAGCTGTTGTGGCTAGAATGGCCTGATGGCCTTAGAAATGGACTGTGTCTATGACAGATCTGGAATGGGCTCAAAAGCTGAAGCCCCCAACCTACAAACCTATTATCAGCCTCAACTAGAGAATGCTCTTTAAAACTTTTATATGGGTGGCCTTCTACACTTGTTAAGAAGAATAGAATTAAATCTGCCTTCTCCCCTCTCTGCTAGAGAGGCTGCACACAGAATGGAATCTTTATACATTTATAGATCTATAGTAAAGATGTGGAGAATTACTTATTAATTGTATTAGACATAGTACTGCTCAGTACAATCAGCCCTCCATATCAGCAGATTCAGTATCCATGGACTCAACCAGCTATAGCTTGAAACCCCTCTCTCTCTCTCTCTCTCTCTCTCTCTCTCTCTCTCTCTCTCTCTCTCTATAGATATATCCAAAAAGCAAACACAATTTTACTATGCCACTGTATATAAGGGGACTTGAGCATCCAAAAATTTTGGTATCCATGGCGGGTCATGGGACTAAACCCTAGCACATACTGAGAGCCCACTGTAATGACTTTTCATGATGGCATACATTTTGTAGATGTGCAGGCAAATCCTGCAGCCATGATGCAAAAGGAGTGCTGGATGCAGTTGACAATACCACATTTGGATCCAAAGCAGCTAGACCTATCTTTATGTGTATATCCTACATGGCCACAGATGAAGCACTCAGATAGTTGGCCTCAATAATAAACTATTAATATAAGATTATGATGACTGAAAGATAAGCCTTGTCATTTAAATATTCTGTGCATTTATTAAGAAATGACATTGTTCTTATATAAAGTCCATATTGCCACCTGCTCAGAAACCTATTTCATACTTCATACTATGTTTTCCCAATGCATAAAATGTGTCCAGCTGCATGTTAAAATACTTCCTGCAATTTTATTTATATCCTTCCCTTTCCCTAGAACTGGGAGCCAAGGGGGCTCACAAAAATTAAAAAGAAAAAACATGTAGGAAATAAAATACAAGACAGCATGATGTAGTGGTTTGAATGTTGGCTTAGGGGCCTGGAGGCCAGGGTTTAATTTCTGTTTTAGCCACAGAAACGCACTTGGTGACTTTGGGCACATCACATACTCTCAGCCCTGCGATATATCCACCTTAGGGTCACCATAAGTTGAAAATGACCTGAAGGCACATGACAACAAGTACAAAGAGCTATTGTTACAATATAATCACACTAGCTGTAGAAGCAAGAACAATTTAAAATGTGCCCATTAAAAAGACAACCCCTCAATGTTTGTTGGTAGAAAACCACAACAACAACCATGATCTGAACCTGCAGATAGAAGGACAACAAGGAGGGACTAGTCTAGCCTTCTTAGGAAGGCTAGAGCCTGGGAGTGCCTTCTGAGAAGGCCCTTTTCCATCTTCTCACCAAATGTTTCTCTGAGAATGGCAAGATCTCAAAAGCTTCAAAAAGTTTTCTGCAGGCATTAAATGGGTTCAAAGCAGACATGGCACCTTGATGATAGGTCTGTTCCCTCTTTTGATGAAGGCAGACACCTCTGTCCCATTCTAGTTGCCTGCAGCCATAAGGCCTTGGGCTCTGGAATGGACAGATTAGTCAAGCTCTTGTGAAGATTTTGATTTTTCCATTGCAAAACTTCTTCTATTTCAGTTATTTTATGAATTCCATCCCCCACAGAAAGCTTCATTTGGTTCCACATTTTGTTTTTGTTTCTTTGTGTGAGGGAGGAACAGAATGAGTAAATTTATGAAAAATGTTGATGGGGGAATTTCTTATCAGTTTCAAATTAGGATTGAGCTGTCAACGAGTTATAGCATTGTGGAGTTGGAAGACATCCCTGAACCATCAAATCCAGCCCCTGTCAGTGCAAGAATCTACAACTGAAGTACTCCTGAGAGGTAGACATCCAACCTCTGTTTAAAAACCTCCAATGAAGAAAAGTTCACAATCTTCTGAGACAGTCCAGCTTTCTAAGATGTTAAATGGTGCAGCAACCAATTTAAAAGGTGACTCTCCATTCCTGGGCACTTTCAGAAGAAATGATGCATCCTTTTTGTTTTCCCAGAAACAGAGTAGTTTGGGTAGCTGAGGTATGTGTCAGGGGCTGCAAAAACAGCCATGTGGTTTTCTATGCAGGCTAAAAAGTGCTTACCTTTGTCTTTGTATCATGTACTTTCACACCATCTTCTTGGACTATTTCCTTCCAAAATGAAAGAAAAACAATGGTACCTGTATCCAGAACCTGCATTTAAGTTCCTAACTCACCACACACACACACACACACACACTCTTGCAAGCTTTCTAATTGCAGACGATGGTTTCTGAATAGTAACAAGTTATTTTGGGGAGTTCCTCTCCTTTTTGAAGAGAAACAAATGGGAACACTGCTACTACAAAACTGTATTTAAAATGTATTTTAAAATGACAACTGTATTTGAAAATGAAAGCTGTTAGGTATAGTGCTAAGGTGCCATCTGCTGGCTGCAGAAGATTTAACAGATCACAAGCATTTGCTGAGGATTTGTTACTTTTCCAAAAGAGCTGGAAATATATTGGGTGTCTGAAGCTTAGTTTTATGCAGAGGCTTCCTTTTCCAGTTGATAATCTCAGGGAGACCTTGGTTTCAGGCAACACATTGGAAACAAAAGAGGCATAGTGTTTTGCTGTCTGGGAGGAATATTCTTTTAGCACGTGCCCACATTGTGCTGGAAAAGCTGAAGGGTCTTGAATTCAGAGGAAAGAGGTTAGAAGTGTATGTGCTCCTGGTTCCACTGTAAACGGCACAGCTTGCAAAAAACCCTGTTTGAGATATTGGGGAGACAGTACCGGTCAGAATGGATAGACACACAACCTGTGCCTAGGACATTCCTTATATCTTTATAGGTTAATTCATCTTTAGAAGCCACATGGCTGTATATACGAACAGTGTTGGGAACATATGGGCTCCCCCCCTTTTTTTTTGTGTGGATGCATTTGACTTTGTTAAAAAATTCTGAAGGAAATGTCCCTGGGATGAGCCTTAGGTCCCTTTCATACTACACAGTTATAGTACTATGATTCTACTTTAACTGCCACGATTTTGTCCTATGCAATCTTGGTATTTGCAATATTTGCAGATTTGCATTTAGAATTCTCGGCCAGAGAACTCTCGTGCCTCAGCAAACTACAAGACCCAGAATTCCATAGGATATTATTGTGGCAATTAAAGTGGAATATTAGTGTTATGATTCTGAGTGTAAAAGAGCCCTTAGGGAGAGTGTTTGATGGTCAGCCATGCAACAACAAGACCAAACACAGAAAATTAGATTATGTAAGGGCCACTTTATTTGACTAACCTATTTAATTTGTGCTGTCCTGGAAGAAGAGCATGAGGGGGTGCAACCTGATACAGATCCAGCTGAGGCCAGGTGTCACCCCATGACTACCTCCTCAGCCTTGCTTTGGGCAGAACACTTCAGGCCTGATGGCAATCAAAGTACTATTGGTTGCTCTCCAGCCTGGCATAATTAGAAGGCAAAAGAAAAAGAAATGCACAACAAAAATCAACAATTGGTCCAAAGAGCAAACCAAAATGAGACAAGCCTATAACACATAGACTTGTCTTATTATAATTGGAAGGCAACACAGGGACTTCCACCTATGTTGTAGAACTCTAGATCCTGAATCCCAGGTTAGTTTTAAGGGTAGCTTCCTTCACCAATCCCCCAAGCTGCAGAACCCTACAAGAGGACGTTTCAGAGCCCTACCTTACACCAAAAGGGTGCCAACAGTGATCACCAGAGATTTATATTCTCCCCCTGCTACTTGCCAAAGAGAAGCATATTTAATAACACTGACCCAAAACAATTGTCCAGCTCCCACAGGTACAGTGTGGGATATGG
Source organism: Ctenosaura bakeri (assembly GCA_948474755.1). Lineage (NCBI taxonomy): Eukaryota > Metazoa > Chordata > Lepidosauria > Squamata > Iguanidae > Ctenosaura > Ctenosaura bakeri. The sequence goes on from CAOLHI010000397.1 coordinate 439,189, forward strand.
CGGGGGGAAAGGTGAAAGTGTGTGGGGGAATTATCCGGCACTGAAGCGACCAAAGAGTTCTCACCCTGCATTGAGGGTGGAAGGGTGGGTTGCATTATGAAGATCTGATCCAACAAGGCATGTGAATCAAATAGCCTCTTGCCCTCACCCCTGCCCCATCACAAGTTGTGATCTGGCACTGAGCACTATTCACCAATCATACTGGTCTCCATTATGGAGACAGCAAAATAGTCACTTTTTCCCACAGTAGCGTTTTTCCATGCAGGTTGAGGTAAGCATTATACAACCAAACCAGCAGAAAGATCATGGCACCAGAGAGGTTAATTCAATGTTGCATGCAAATATGCATAATAGATTCCATAAGCTGGTTGTTAAAATAGACTGCCAGACAGAAGGAAAGAGAGACAAAGAAGTTAAACATGTAGTAGAAAAGAATTTCAGAAAAAAGTTAATTTGCCCAGAGAACTAGAGAAAGGAATGGACCAATTACAAAGTTACAATTCTCTATGCTGAATTGTACATGTGAGATTGTACAAGTGAGATTCAGCATGCAAATTCGTACATTTTTATGAAATGGTGGGCTGAGAATTCTCCCAGATATATTTCTACTTTTTTCTTTTAAAATCACCTTATCCTGAAGGTGCTTTAAAAAAAAAAAAAAAAAGGTGTGACATCAATTTGTGTATAGCATGTAGTTGTTGTTGCTGTGTATCTTCAAATAGCTTCTGGCTTCTGGTGTCCCAAAACAAAAACTATCACAGGGTTTTCTTGTCCAAATTTGTTCAGAAGGGGATTTGCCTTTGCCTTCCTCTGAGGCTGAGAGACATGACTTGCCCAAGGTCACCCAGTGGGTTTCCATGGTTGGGTGGGGATTCAAATCCTGATCTTTAGAATCATAGTCCAACAGTCAAACCACTATACCACACTGTCTGTCTGTCTAGCATGCAGTTAGACTCATATATGACCCACATAAAACATGCATTTAGACTCATTTTTAAACCTGGATCATGAAAATCCAAAACACTTCAGTCATTTCTGAAAATGAGGAACTACTGGGTTCCGAAATTAGTTACCATCAGAATGATGCTGAAGAGAATATAAAGAAATAGCATAAGCTTTCAGTGTAAGCTTTCATAGGCTATAGCCTACTTGCTTAGTTGGTTTGTCTTCAAAGAGCCACAAGACTCTCTCTCTCTCTCTCTCTCTCTTTCTGTGTGTGAGCATGCACACACACACCTTCAAATTGCCTGTCTACTTATGGTGGCCCATGAATTTCACAGGATTTTCATAGGAGAGAAATACTCAGAGGTAGTTTTGCCAATGAATACCATGTGCTGTACCCTGTATTTCAGAGGAAGGAATATAACCTACAGCACCTAGTATTGGTTGGCAATATCCCATACAAGTACTAACCAGAGTTGACACTGCTTAGCTTCCAAGATCAGAAAGGATCTGATGCCTTTATGGTATTTAGGTCCTGCCAACAAAGTCTACTTTCCCCTTTTATTTCCCAAACTCTAGAGACTGTTTTCTGATTTCAGTTGGAAGTGTGGTCCCTTTTCCCTCCTCTGCCCCAAGAGTGCACATTTCTTTAACAGCACACGGAACAATTGGCAAGGATCCTTCTTAACAACAGCCCATGAAATATTGCCTCTAGGCATTCTGCTATGCCCCTTCTCAGTCAAGTGGGGCTCAGGCAAAGGACCATGTTTTCTAAACAGTGGTGATTCTTCTGGAATTTTCCTATCCTGAATAATTCTAGGGCATCCTTCCATTAAGATTGTATCATAAGAACATTAAGAGCCGTGCCAGATCATATCAAAGGGCCATCTAGTCCAACATTATGTTCATATAGAGGCCCAGTTGCGTTCAGGAAGCACACAAACAGGATGTGTGAGCAACAGCATTCTTGTGTTCATGTTGCCCAGCAACTTATAGACAAGGTCATACTGTCCCTATAGCTGGAGGGAATATATAGTTATTATGACCAATGATGGGTATGTATTCCATGATGGTCTAGGTCTGGACTATCTGACAGACCATGCCTTCCCATCTGAACAGTTCTGTTTGAATCTGTCTGACTGCTGACATCTTCAGTAGAAGTCCTTCTCTCAGCTCCACCACTCCCACTGGTGGGAATATGAGAGAGGATATTTTTGGTGGTTGCTCCTAGACTCTGGAGTTCCCTTTCTAGGGATGCTAGACCGGCTTCATCCTTGCTGACCTTCTATTTACTAGTGAAGACCTTTTGATTCCAACAAACCTTATAGAACTGAATGTTTTGCAAGAAAAGGGTTTTTCTTAAAGCTTCCCCAGACATGGAAAAAAAAAGTCTCTAGAAGTCCCAGAGTCCTGCACAAAGCAATTTTGGGCTTATCCAGACAAATTGAAACATTCCAGATATTGTTCCTGTTCTTTCTGATTTTATGGAGGGTGAAAATAAACTGACTTGTGGAGCTGGTAGAAAAAGTCTCTGATCATACCAGGAGATGACAGAAAATTCTCTGGGATAAACAAAATATGTATGGATCTCTAAAATAAAATCAGAAAGAATAGGAACAAAATCTTGGATTTTGTGGTCTTCTTAACTTGTCTGGATGTAGCCTTTCATTTGAACATCTACCTGATGTTTCCCCCATCCTGAAGTATTCCCAGGGAACTCCCAGCATTATCAAGGAGTTTTCATTCCCACTCCACAGGTCAGATTAAATTTGCCCACTGTTTCCTGAAATGAAATGTAACTCTCCATAGCTGACTCTGTTATACAAGAACTAGCTAAGATGGCCATCACCAAGAAACATAGTGATTATTTCTAGTACCCAGATTCAACAGAGATTAAGCAAAGGAAAGAAGAATGTGAGCAATACAAGAAATGTCTATTCTAATGCTCAACTAGTGATAAAGCACTCTAACACTTTGACTGTAACTCTGGGCTAATAATAAAAAGGGCTCATGGAAATCGTTGAAAGTCAGTTTCTGAAAGGTTGCCTAAGTCTAGAAGTGACACATGATCACTGGGATGGGAGAAAGAAGAACAATAGGGACAGGCAAGGGAGAAAAACCTGGGATAGTTCAGGAAAGAGTTTGCATGCAAAGCCACATATATGCAGGTAGAATCAAAACAAAAAGAATGGGAATGTCTCAGTACTTCCAGGGACTTCTGTCTTTTGCAGTTAAGCCCTCAGTGTGTTGTACTACCTTTATTCTTTGCATCTGAATGGTTCTATTGCCTAGACAGTATAATACCACTTTAAACATATTTTTCATTTTTTAAATCTTCATGTGTTTTTGCTTGTATTTTTAAAAAGTTTGTAACATGCCTTAAGTCCCAGCTTTTGGGAAAACCATAAATGAAGTAATGTAGTACAGTATTAATAGTTCAATTCGATCAATTTGTCCAATCCTCTTTTAAAAGTACGCCAGCTACTACCCATCACTACTTTTTATGGCAGTGACTGCCACTGTTTTAAGTATGTTCACGTGCCTTCCTTGTGACAACTTATTGTTTGTTCCTACTTTCTGCTTCCTGTTTATTTTACAATCCATAAGAAGACTTCTGCCCTTTCCACATGGGGAAATAACACGTGGTAGTGCGACCTCTGTGGGAGGTTGTCTAAATGGTAAAGTGGATTGGGGTGGATTACTTTAGAGTAATTCCACACCGCAATCCATGCTAGGGCACCCAGAAGTGGTGCCGCCGTGTGCTTTTTAAAAACTTTTTATGTGTTTTTTAAAAGGCACGGGGTGTGTAGCCCCTTGCAGCCGCGTCGCAGCGCCCAGTGTGGATTTGCAGGCACGCGCAAGGGCGTGCCTGCAGATCTGCCAGGGGGTGGGATTTCTGGCTGGCGAGGTTCTCTGGTTGGTGGAGAGCCTCCGCCAGTCATCAGCCACCATTTTGGGCGCTGCCGGATGCCACGGGACACCGACGAGTGTGGAGCAGCAAAACGCGCTGCTCCTCATGGCGACGGACTGAGGCAAGCTCCGTTTTAGCGTGGCTTACCCTGTTTCTCCGCCCGCGTGTGGAAAGGGCCTTCTCTTCTTATTCCATGACTTCTAAGTTTCTGCAGCAGTCTTTGGTGAGGGACTTTGTCAAAACAGTATGGAAACTTGAATAAATAATGTCTAATAGATCTTTTCAGTTCACATTGTTAATGATTCTTTCAAAGCATCATAGAATCATAGAGTTGGAAGAGATCACAGGAGCCATCCAGTCCAACCCCCTGCTATGCAGGAACACACAACAGATGGCCATCCGGCCTTTGCTTAAAACCCTCCAAAGAACCCTAAAGCAATACAAGACTTACCTTTGAGATACCTTTTTACCAGTGTATCTGGAATGGATGTTTAGCTAACCAGCTCCAAATCCCTTTTAAAAATGGTAATTACTTCAGTACAGTAAACAGACTGATCTTATGGATGTTCAAAATTTTAGTTAGAAAATCAACAATATGAATTTTTAAAGACATCTCAAGTAGCTATCATCTGGATCTGGTGATCATCTCCTCCTCCTCCTCCTCCTCCTCCTCCTCCTCCTCCTCTTCTTTTCTGGAGTCTGTTGGTGGAACTTTCTGTCTTGTTGCTACTGTATGCCTTACCTCCTCAGTTTCTTGTCCCAAAAAGATCAGTTCAGGCATGGGTGTCTGCTCTATGTCCTCCACAGGGAAGACTTATGGAAAGAATTCACTTAGCTTCTCTGTATTTTATCTTTCTTTAATACTCTAAATTCCTTGTTGTCCAATTATTTGCTACTTCCTATCTGGTCCCCTGTTTGTGATAAAGTTAAAGAATTCTTTATTACTGTTCTCTGTGCAATGTGTCCCTCAGTGCCCTTATCCTACTGCATGCAACATATAGCACTGCCCATATTGGCAGAAAGAGAGAGGATTAATTCTTCACAGAATCTCCTTACTGGGTGGTTTGATTTTAAAAAGCACATCTTTGGCCCTTTCTACAGGACAATGCTCTCCTGCATCATCCTGTTACAATCCTGGCACACCTCTGCTGGTATGAGAGCTTGTCTCTAACACTCCCCTTTGCACCTGACTGACTGGCTGCCTGCAGAAGGGAGCATGAGTGACATGCCTCTTCCTTCTGCACTGCAACTGGCCATCTTCCCATGCTGCAGTGGGGAAGGCAACATGTGATTGTGCTTGTGGTTCTTCTGCATGGCCAGCTGCAATGGAAGGCTTGTGTGATCGGGGTCATTGATGGAGTCCTTCCATCAATGATATACCCCATGATCCTGCTGGCTGGCAATAGGAGAAGAATGGGACTGCAACGACATCGTACAGAAGTGTCATTGTGGTTCCACTCCTCTCGTGTTCCCATGTTGGGAGGATGCCATCCTGCAGAAAGGCCTTTGCCTCTCTTACCACATGGAGTTTGGGAACTGGTGTTTTATGGGTTCATTTCATTTCATTTTATGGGTTTATTTCATTCTCCAGGAACAAATGCAGGCAGGAGAACAGGACATTGGGTTTTCTTTATATCCCATGATAAAATAAATATAACAAACCACATGATAAAATAAAACAAATACAATAATTCTTTAGGAGGCCATACGCCTCAAAAAAATAAGGAATGTCAACTGGCTAAGTACATACCCTTTGCTGAAAGAAATGTTAATTCTTGAGAATGAGTTACTAACTTGCTAATGTCAATGTGTGTTTTTACTACAGGAGAAATGATCCACTGAATATGTCTGTAGGTCTCCTCCCAATGACTGATATACCCAAGGAGTATCAGATATGTACACAGACTTTATCATGCCGAGAATACCACGACAAGGAATGCTGTATGTACCTCAAAGGGATCCATGGAGAAAGCATCCCTTTATTTTAATGAGGAGACAATATTCAAAATAATTTGGGAAACAGGGTATTCTCACTTCCATATGCGACAGAACGATAGTTTGGGGAGTGGGCAAGAAAGTAGAAGCGACGCTTGATCTGTTGCTTACCAACCAAATCTTGCTGCAGATGCTACTCTTTCATATGAGATACGCTTTGAAATTGAAATAAGTAGAGGTATTAAAAATTGGACTTGGACAATGGGGTTTTTAGTGGAGAATCAGAAAAAGTCACACACCCTCTTAATCCTACCCTGAAAATGATCAGCTTGCCCCTGGAGCTGTCTTATCCAGGCATGTAATCAGTTTGGGGCCAAGAACCAAAAACTAGGTTATATGGGTCCTGGTAAACATGCAGAGGGACCTTGTAAAGTTATGTTGGGTGGCCATAGTTTCTTCTTTGTACACTAGGTAGTCAAAGTAGGCAGAGAGGCAAGTATAGAAAACAATTTTATTAGACAAATTATTTAGACAAATTATACACAGAAAGCTCTGCCACTTGTAACTGAGGCCTCCAAAATGTGTTTGTGTTATAATAGGCAACACATTGAAATAATTGGTTTTTCACTAAAATCACCGCAACACCTGGTATATCCCTATAGCTTGTCATAAAGAAATTTCTGTCTTTTTTTATTTGTAAATCAGTTGAATAGGAGCTCATGAATGTTACAAGGGGAAACAAGTTGTGCATGCTTTTAAACACTTGTACCCTGGGAAACAAAATGGCCTTGGCATGATAAGAAAATTTGTTCTGCCTTACACAGTAGACAATATTATGAAGATTTCATACAAAAAACAGTGACAGTACAGATGCTCTCCCAGAACAGAATTAAGCATCAAAATAGAATAAATCTGAAGAATATACCTTGAAATTTGTCCTAAAGCAGATCACCTAAGTTGGTTCCTATAATCAAGTCCTAGCCACATAGCTGAGTTAGGTTAAAATAAGTATTTTTTTTAAAAAAAGAAAAAAAAAGAAAAGAAAACACAGAATCAGTTGGCTTGCTTTCTACTTAAATCGCATTTTAGTTTTTAAGGATTACAACTGAAAGCTCATTTTACAGTTCTAAACAGGTAAGAGAGTGTTAGCTTCAAAAAAAAAATGCCACCCAATCAAAGGAGGCACTATTTTTGCTGTCATCGGTTTATCAATCTATACAATTGGCACTCACATCAAAAATACATCTATAATTGAATATGTAATAAAGATTTAAACAAGAGCTCAATCTTTCTCCTTTCACTTCTAGGAGTCATATAGGATTGCAATTAAGGCCACACCAATGTTTCTCAACAGCCTCCCTTTCCCAACTCACACCACATCTGCAATGATTGACGGCATTGATTTCAAAGAGGATTTTATTAACCTTCCATGATCTGGTTTTTAAGCCCCCTTGAGAGCTGAAAATCACCATCCCCTGGTTATGGTTTTCATCTCTTTCCATGTTGTCAAATTAATTCAGAAGTAAATGGTTAAGGTTAGTCTTACACACTGCTAAATAGCCAATGCGAAAACCTAAACGAATGAGTTACACATCTAGGAACAAACATTACATTGCCCTGGATGTTCTAATTAAAAAAAAAAGAGTATAAAATGCTGCATCAAACAATGCAAATCATAATAACATTAAAGCACCCTGCCTTTTCTTGGTGAAAAGACCCCTTGCCCTGTACATCTTTCCAGTATACAACACATTTTGACTAAAGCTTTATTAGACAAATTGCAATAGCATCGGCTGCTATTTTATAGATATATACATGTGTATATATATACATATACCAAAATGTATATATATGTATATATATGTATGTATGAGATACTAATTTATTTAACAGAACAGAAGATTCTGCTGTATGATACAGTTTACTGTACATAAGAAAAAAAAAACCTTTTTAAACACTGTACAATCACATAAAGGTCATATGCACTGTTGCAGTGCAAAAAAGGAGATCTAACTGTAGTCTTTACTGGCTTAGCAATGGCTTCTTGAAATCCTACAAAATTGCATTCTCTTATTAAGTGGCCTGAATGGTCTCTCCCTTCTCTTTCCCCTTTCTCTCATTATTTTTTTCTGTAAAAATTGCAAGGTTTGCCTTTGGTCCACAGTTAAAAGGACACACAACAGCAGTGAAAGACAGAATGGATGCAGCAGAACATAGAAGTTATTGCAATTATATCAGAACAAAGGAGAAAGAATTCAAAGTTTTCTTTAGTGATGTAACCAATATCTTTGATACAGACTTGGCATCTATTTCCTATACTTCAAGTTTATGAAAAGCATACTAATGGAATATTAAGATGGTGGCAGGGTAGTTTTTCAACAGTGGCTCATGTTGCACTTACTTCAGAGTAATCTCACTGGCCATAATGAATTGGTTTGGTGGTTGCAGAGTTGGGCCTGTAGCACTTTCTAGAGAGCCCTTATTCTGGAGTCTTGCTTGCTTAGCCAGTGGAGGTACTCTACTCTAGAGGATACGATCTCATGGCCTCAAGTAATTTAAGAGAGAAAGCGAAAAAGAGGAGGGGAAGAGGAAGGATAGTGAGTTGTTACTAATACTCCTGATTTCTTTTAAAAAAGTTACATCCATGTTAGTCCCACAATATCATAGCTGCTCCTTGCAAAGGGAGTCCTAGAAGGAAACAGTGACAAAACAATGTCTGAAGCTTTATATGGAGGTGCCTCGGTCTGGGTCGTTACCAATGTTGAGCCCTAAGGATGGAGTCGGTTGATATGGAATTGAAGACATTGTTTTGATAGGACTTCTGAAAAAGCCCCCATTTGGAGCCCTGTGCCTAAAAGGGCCAGTTCGGTGTTCCGGCACGCTGCCAAAAGAGAATCCAGAAGCAGCTTTAGCTGAAAGTGTGCGACTAAGAGTCTGAATCTGCTCTGGAATGAAGGTTGTGGTAGTGATATGAGTGTTCCTGAAGTCACTGATTTGCTCCAGGGCTTGACGCGTGGGCAAGGTGTCAATGTCCAGGGGAGTCAAGTCAATGGATGAGGTGGAAAACTGTTTATGGGGGCTCTCATCATCTGTGCAGAGGCTGTTCACACGTCTGTGGAGATGCTCCAGATCAATTTCTTTGTCATCCTGGAAGAAAGAGGGGGAAAAGAGAGAAAAGAAATTGCTCATTCATTAATGCCAACCAAAGAAAATGCAATTTTCTTGAGCAACCTATACCTCCCCTCAACAATATGTTCCACAGTGGAAGAATTGGAACTGTTCAGATAAAGAAAACCAGACTTGCTAGATGCCACTTGGAGCTGAATAGACTCAATTAGTTCTTTGCCCTATAACAGGGCAAGTCTGAACAAAGCATCCAAATTCTGGCAAAAATAATGTGTCAATTTACAACCACCAGACAGGTTTGTAAATATTTGTGGTTAAATATTTCTTACAGACTGTAAGTGAATGGTTTGGAAGGCATGCAATGCACTTGCCTCTTCTAAAGCATTCATCTTACAAAAGGGCATCTGAAGTGCTTAGCTCCACATGCTTCCAAGACATGCTTATCAGGAAGATGTAGGTCTGGAACTAAGAACTCTGATGCTTATGGTTTAGACCAGTAACAGATGGATAACAGTGGCAGTGGTTCAATGATGGTGAAGCAGAATGTAGTCTTGTAGGCTAGGATTTCAGTGTGAGGTTCAAGTGGAAGTGTTAGTTATGCACAACTGCAGTGCAGGGAATTGCTGGTGGTTCTTTTCAGCTCCTTGTCAGCTTGGACAAGATAATTAAAAGTGAGAGGACATTGCTGTTGTGCCATGCAATGCTGTCATCACAAGGCCCATGTGCCCTCTGCTCCCTCATCATCAGTGTTTCCATAGTTATGACCAGTTGGTTAGTGCTTCAGAAAAGACAACAAGCTCAGGGTAAACAAAAATGGACTGTTTGTATTTATTGATAATGCATTACTTTTTTCATTCTCTTAGAACAGCTGAGTTCTGATGTAACACATGGGATCATATTATAATGACCATGGCTGGCATTTGATATTGCAGTTACGGATTCATAATCTAGAGTTACAGATCCGTAACTGGCCTATATTCAGTAACAGTAAGTATGCATAATTGTGGCATTATTGCTGTGATTGTAAATACCCCCAAACCTACTTTAACAGTCAGCAGCCATGTTGAGTGATGGACGTCTGTGCAGCTCAGGATTATGACACAGGAGGGTGATGGTTCCATCCCCCTACTACAAATGAGTCAAGCTGTGATGATCAGAAGCAGGACCTCTGTCACAATTCCCTATTGTGACCTCCCTCCCTAATAGGAGGGGGATAGAAATGTTATCCTCTAGCAGCCCATTCAGCAGTTAACCTGATTGTTTGCTGTGGCCATTGGCTTTTAAGGTATGCTTGTGGTGTTGGGCCAGGACACATTGCTTAGTCATACATTCATTAACTGAGTAGACAATGTCAGATACTTTGCAATTACATAGAATATGACTCTGCTTTTTGAAAGGACACCTCCAAAGACTGGTAATTCATTTTATATTGCATCATTATGAACCAGCTCCAATTTTTCATGGAGCATTTCCAGTTGTTAGCTGCCTTTAAGGACTGTCACGCTTTTGTGAATGACTAGAATACTTGCATGCATGGCAGACACCTGTAAGGCAGGTGCCAAAAACTGTGCTGCTCACTGCTTCTCCAAAAAGTTAAACAAAACTAAGGCCATTTCCGCACTACAGTCTCATAGTGTTATTATTCCACTTCCAGCATCCAATGGAATCCTGGGGCTTGCAGTTTGGGGAGGGGCATTTAGAAATCCCAGCCAGAGAGCTTTTTGGCCTCAGTAAACCACAAACCCTAGAATTCCACAGGATGCTGAAAATAGAATAATAGCACTGTAACAATGTAGCGTGGAAATGACCAAGTAACGGCACCTCCAGGTCATGATAAGAAGGACTTCTTGCATGATTCACTTTCTGCTTAAAACTAGCCCTAATAAAACTGATATTTCTCCTGCTCCTATGCTTAGACACTCTATATAGCAAAAGGTTTGTTTGTTTGTTTGTATGTAATGATTTGGCCTTCATTTGGCATTTTTGGTGTATGGTCTATATATTTTCCCCTCAAGGTTGTGCTCTGGTTCAAGGCAGAGTGGAGGGCTATGCATGAGAGAACCAAGGGGAAAGACAGAATAAAATGTTAAAAAGGGGTGGGGGAGAGTGGAAAGGAAGCCTTACTAAAGTCTTAGAGATAGAAGAGCCTTGTGCACTGCTAGTAAGATGGGAATGAGGAGAGAAAAGAGATCTGGAGGCAGGTGACTTGTAGGTCTAGAATCTCTAATGTGATGCTAATTCAGACCTAGTTCTTTGATGATAGGCATATGATAACTGAAAAGGAGAAATCAGGCTCCAGGAAATCTCTTAATCACAGCTTTCATTTTCAATATAAATAGCTTTTAAATTCTGAGCAGCATCTCATGGATGATTTTGCTGCATTTAAATGCTAAAGGACTTCTCCAATGTATTGAACTTTGACACCTGTTATAATTAAAATATTTTCCCATATAATAGTTATGTTACTAATGTGAACTGCAGAATTACTGCAAAGCATTATTCTTAATTGGTATCAATACATGCATAATTAAATACTCTGAAGGGGAAAAATCTAATACAGGTTTTTTTTTTGTCTATTAGTAGACAATATGACCATTTCAATAGTCATTTTGTGACTCTGATATCCACCGAATTCCCTCTGATTTTGAGTGTTTAAAGCTTTCATTTTTCTCTGCTTTTTTTCAATATGCTTCCCTTAAGCTCAATATGAAGAATTATATTAACTTTATCTATCACTGACCAGTTAGTAGGGTTCTGCCAATTACATGCAGATAAGTTAGCAAACAGAAAGCCAAAGCAATGGCAGACTGCATGCATCACGCACTTGTATTGATTCTACTCAAATGTGCTTTCCAAAGTAATCTTAATTGTTGGAAAGCACACCTCCCTCCCTCTCTGTCTTTTTCCAAAAGACTGCATTAGCAGAAACTGGGAACTGATTTACTCTCTTGCTAGTTTCACCCACTGGAAGTACCTTTCCCCTTTATCTGATGCCTTTGAAATATTAAAAGAAGCCAGTGCTTCTTCATGTTAATCAGGAGGAAAAAAAACCCATAACTCACTGTTCTAATGTAAAGTCTTGTGTGCTTAGCAACCTATGTAAAAGTTCCTGCATGTGTTGGCCTCCTCGCTAATTTAATTAGAAGGGGGGCTCCATATGTATTCCTTGCCACATATGGCAAGGATTGTCTCTTCATTGTAATGTGGGGCACAGGGTCTATTTTTACTGTGCAGTTGGAGACAAAACATGCGGTTGAGAAAAATGTGTACAGCTGGAAAAATGCGAGAGAAACTAGACACATTAGGCTTATCAACTGTTTATTAAGTGTTTGAATGACAGAGAGAGGGTGCATACAAATTAATACTTGATTTGAGAACAAACGACCCAAGCCATTTTTTTTTTTTTAAAAAAAGGCTTCCCCTTTTTGGCCAGAATCTCTTCTTCTTTCACTATCATTATAGAATGTAGTGTGAAATGGCGTAATTTTAGGATGTCACCTGAATTGTGCCTATCAGGTAATCTTGGTGAGAACAGGATAAGCTCAGTTTTGGAAAGGTATCAATTTGGCAACCCAAATTTGGTGGGGAGACACAAATGTTCCTTGCACTGCTGTTAAGTGTCACTGAATTGGGATTTAAACTGGTGCACGAACCACTGGATAGTTCTGTTAGTTAATGAACTAAGTTTAAAAAAAATGAATCATTGCTGTGGAGCTGATGAGAAGTCCTAATTCCTGTGAAGAATCATAGAATCATAGAGTTGAAAGAGACCCCAGGGGCCATCGAGTCCAACTCCCTGCTATGCAGTAACACCCATCAAAGCATTCCAAACAGATGGCCATCCAGCCTCTGCTTAAAAACCTCCAAAGAAGGAGACTCAACCACATTCCGAGGCAGCAGATTCCATTGTTGGACAGCTCTGACTGTCAGGAAGTTCTTCCTGAGGTTCAAGTGGAATCTCCTTTCCTGAAACTGCAAGCAAGAAGCAAAGCTTGCTTTGTAGTTTTTTTTAAAAAATGTGGGCTGTCCAATGAGGAATTTGTATAGTTGGAATATGTGTTATTAAAAATCCTGATGGTGACAGTATTCTTAATAGCAGGTATTCTTATATGCATTTTACCTGTTACATATTGTTCCCTGTTCTCATCATCCTTTTTTTTCTTCCTTTAATATCCTTTAAGATAGCCATGTGTATGTATACTGTCTAGGTATAATCATATGTAATCATCAAACTGGATATAAATATAGCTCTCTCTCTCTGCATCCAGGTTGATGATTATATATAGACAGTATACATATAGGTGGTTATTTTAAAGGATATATCGTGTGTGTGTGTGTGTGCATATATTTCTATTATTTTGTTCTGAATATCCACGTCTGAAAAAGAAAGCCTGAAATCTAGTTCAGATTAGAAGAACCTTCTCAATAGAGTGGTTTGGCAATGGAACCAACTGCCTAGAGAACTAGTGGGGTCTCCTTCCCTGGACATCTTCAAACAGAATCTGGTCAGCTTTCTTCTGGGGAGGCTTTAGCTGGAGATCCCGCACTGAGTAGGTGGTAGAACACGATGGCCCTTCCAACTCTATGATTCTATGATTTCATGGTAGCAACATATGTTGGCTGCCAACAGGGCCACAAATCCAATTGGTATTGCTTCTGAGGCAAGCTGTAAATCAATGCCAAACATTATTGGGCCAGTATTAACAATTGCAGCGTACCCCATCTCTAGCATGCTTGCTAGCATGTCCATAATTTAAAATTACCCTGTGCCAACCAGTAGCTCTTCACACAAAGAGCTTGCCATATAATATGATACCCAAATGGTTTTTGTTTGGTAGTCACATTACACTGCCAAGAAGAATCTGGACCTGAGTTTGAAAGCTTGCAATGCATTCAACAATTGTTTGGTCCAACAATAGATAACATTTTAGCTGTTTTATAGAGTACGTTAATCAACTGAGACTGAAAAAAAAAATGACTCAAAATTGCATTGACCTAGAAATATGCACTGGAGATCCCCTTCATCCTTTGTGTTGGAATTAATATTTACTCTTTCCTCCCAGAAATTAATTTATAGTGACTCAATGTTTAAACTAGTTTTGGTGAGATCCACTTGTTCTTCTTGGCCATTATCGATGACTCAGCATGTATCATTCTGTATGGAAGAGATGTCACAAAACTCAGGGTAATAGTGAAAAATTCTGTCTCATTCCTTAGATAGCTCTAGGTTGGATAAGTGTTTGCCTTAAAGGAGATTTACTCTAAAGGAGTTGGTCCAATAAGTGTAAAACAATCACCATGAGCTAAGATACAGCATGGAATGAGAGTCCAAAATGCAAATAATCATTTTGAAACTGCACATAAATCTTTTAAAATCTCTTTAAAATCTCATACTAATATTGAACATCTAATATATAAAAGTCAAAGTCTGTGAGTTTGTCTGTGTCAGGCAAGTAAAGACCTCATATGATTGGCTGCCTGTGAAGATTCTGTGGAATCCTGAGGTTGGCAGTTTAGGGAAGGGCCTTTAGAATTCTCAGAGGGAGAGCTCTGAATAGGCTAGTTGCTATGGAGACGAGGCCTACAGCAAGGAGGAGGCCAGTATATTCCCTCAGAAACCAAACCTCTGTATGTTAATAATTCTGAATACAGATTGGATTGGGGAATATGGGGAAAAGTTACAGGTACTGGACAAGGCAGTTTGGGGGATTGGAGACACAGGATCTTAAATCTTTCCAACAAGTATTACCTATGAGAAAATAAAATCTCAGGCAATGCTGGGTAAATACACTAGAAACTAATATAATAACTTAAGTTTTTCAGTGATTTATATATTTTTTTAAATGCATGGCTTGTTTTTTTTTTTTTTGATGCTAACACTTTTTGGTCTTGTATATGATACAAGATAAGAGTGATAAGTGTGATAAGAGCTAGAAAGAGGACAAGAGTCATTTTAAAATACAGGCAACTCAACATAACTCTTCCATTTAATTTGGTTTGTGGACCAGAAATACAGAATTTCATTTAAACTTCATATCTGAAAATGACCTTGGGATTAAGACTTGCTCTGTTGACTCCAGAGAAACCAACAGAGATTCTGACATTATTTCAATAGTGCACTTGGAGTGGCCAGGGTTTTTGTTGTCTCCTTGTTTTTTGTTGTTGTGTGCCTTCAAATCTTTTCTGACTTATGGTTCCTAAGGTGAACCGATCATGGAGTTTGCTAGGGCTGAGAGTATGTGATATACCCAAGGTCACCCAGTGGATTTCCACAGCTGAGCAGGGAATCAAGCCCTGGCCTCCAGGGTCATAGTCCAATGCTCAAACCACTACATCATGCTGACTTTCCTGTTGTCTCCTACTGATATGCTATCAAAAGATGGGCTGACTTTCAGTGATATCTATGAACTTTAGAGGAGATACGTGGCTCATGGAAATTGCTTGTATGTTTTCTTGAATCCCTATGTCAGATGTTTAAATAAGAAGTACAAATGCCTCACATGTTTTCATACCTTTTCCTAGTGTAAAATTTGAGGCCAAGGTCCTATAGTGTGGCAAACCACTGATGGAATGGGCTGTTTCATGAGTAGCTGGCTATCTGCCAATTTGTACAATGAAGAAAGTAGGACAAATCAGTGTCTGGCTTTAAGTTATCCATTCAGTGAATGCTTGGCTTTGCAGTAGTGGGGGAATTCTCAAACCTCAACAACTTATATTATAGTTATATATATATATATATATATTATATATTATCAACATATTATAGAAAAGGAGGCTGGAGATAATGGCTGTGCATAGCTATTTTATCTTTCTCTCTCCTTCTTTGTCTTAATATGGCTTAATATGTCTTAATAACCTTCTTTCGCCACTACTTCTGTCTCCTCCTCCATCAGTGAAGCCAAAGTATCTCACCCTGAATTAGCTTTTCACCATCAAGGAAAGGGCAGAGAGTTCTGCTGCAATGTCTAATATTTTATTTTGTCTTTTCAAGAGCTGTTTTCCCCCTCCCCTCTATTTTACTTGATAGAGTCTATTCTGTATTTCATCTTAATTTGGTCTTCTGTGAGTCAGTTCAGTGTTACTTCCAAGCCTGTCACATCCCAAATGATACATGACCTTAGCTGATGTCAGAATTAAAAGAAAAGAGGAAGACTTTAATGGGGTGATATTTTCCCAAATGCCAACCCATGACCCAAACTCCACCCACTCAAGACATCAAAATGAGACACCACTCACAGGATGGTTTGTGCATAGCTCCATAAAATGATTGCTCCTCTTCTTTCACGTGTGCCTTGATCAACAGTGAAATATTCAACAATGCGGACATTTAAAATATCACCGGGCTTCAGAGTTTACATCCCACTGAGATTAATGGGGACAGGTCACACTTCTCTCAGAGCTATTGTTTAAGGCTGTCTGCAGACACAAGCAGACATGACTGCATGGGTTACTTTGGTTCACAACTGGAAAGTTATCTTCACAACCATAAGGCAATCTTTTTTTTTTCTTGTTCAGTACAAAAATTCAAAAAAAGAAGAAGCTTGCATTCTGGAGCCCAATAGCCCCTGGACTGTTCAGCCTTACATGGCCTCTTGTTTAGGATTCTGGAAGAACCATTGGATTTCATGGATACTAAAATGAATGTTAAGGTTTGTTCATAATCTTTGCAACACTGAATGAACCCTGTACATTGGATAGAGGGGATATTCAGCACAAATTTCCTTTTGAGGCTCCATTTTAAATGGAACTTCACAGGATAACTTGAACTCAGCAGATTATGACACCAAGTAACAAAGGCAAATAAGTAATCTTATTTACCCATCCATCCCTTATTAGAAATATTCAACATTTGACATGCCTAAATCCCCCACCCCACCTCTCTTAGGTAGAAAGCTACAATGAAAAAGTTGTTAGAAGTTTCTTCTAAATAGCAGACTCTTAAACAGAACCCTAGGCTTGTTGGCACCATCACACTCTCATTTTGTTTGCTTAAAGTATAGACACCTGTTTGTTCTGAGTTGGCCAAAAAAGATAATATATAAAAGGGAAGCCAGAAGTCAGGAAATAAAGGTGCTCCCCAGTTTACACTGATTATTTTGAGGATGGTGAATTTTGTAAATGAAATTCTTTCTCTTGGGCAAAGTGAGCAGATGGAATTTTGCAAAGGTAATGAAAGCTTAGCACTGTGTAGGCATTTGCAGCCAAACATGAGGGCAAAAGAAGGGTACCAGTGTATGGGTATGCACTCGGTCTCCATTGCCATCATCCTTGGATGTGTGAGCTCTGTTTAAAGCCTTTTGCACATTCAGTTTGAACAGATGTAATAAGCATCTTCAACTGAATGAACATACAAACCTTGTCATAATTGTTTGGAAGCCCTTCCTTGTCAGGGTTCCAGATTGCAGGAAGGCTTGCTAGAATATTCAGCCAAACATACTTACAACTCTCCTCTGCTTCAGACCATAGAGCTAACTCTACAAAGGTCTTTAGAGCAGCTGCATGCAGAAGTGTTGTGAGTGAGGGGTTATGTGCAAAGCCCCACACCCATCCCACCTTTAAGTCTTTAAGCTGAACATCTATGTAGGATTCTTACTGGGGCCATTTTACACATGCATGCTTAGGAAGGAACTGTAGCAATCAGAGCCCACTGATCTGTGCAGCTGGGTGATACATGTGTCTCTTAACCCATGATCACTGTATTAGCATTTTTAGGCATATACCTAAAACAGTTGGAGTGTAGCCTTAAACATGTAGCATGTGAACTGGCCCTGCAAGGGTGCTAAGAAATGGAAAACAAATGAGAGATGTCTCTTGCAGTTATTAAGGCCACAAATGTGTTTATTGCCTGAAAGACTGACAACAAGATATCAAAAGTTTAATGCAGTGGCCTGGAACCAAAGTACCACCCTATTAGTTCTGCGTGTCCAAAGAGGAGTTGGGTTTGTGTTTCCTAAACAGAAGCTCTATCCCTTTTTTCTTACTGGATTCTTCTTTTGAAACTGAGGCATTGGGAATTGCTGTTCTAAGGGAAGTATTAAGACCAATAAACCAACAAATCCTATTGGACATGGCCAAGTATGCCTAAATAGTCTTTGGATCCTGGACCAGGTTCAAAGTCGCTAAAACCACCTTGATTTTGCCTCTTGATTGCAAAAATCAGAAATATCTACTAATTCTTTGTAGCTAATGAGTCCCAAATTCAACAATGGGAAAACAACTAAAATGTATGAAAAGTTTAAAGGAAAAATCCAGAAAGCACAATCAAATTGCACTTCTGAATGGGACTTTCATGCACCCTGAATTCTACTCTCAATAATTTTAATTGTCTGAGAGGAATACACAACCAGTCTCTCACACTGCTTTATTTAAGGCAGCATTTTGGCATTTAGTCATGACTAAGAACATTGATACAACTGTTGTCATGTACAACTTTACTTGATTAATTGCCCAATTAAGCCATTTAAAGCTGCAAAATGATACACATATTTAAGACGAAACCTCACTGAACTAAGTAAAACTTCCTTTTGAGTACAGGGCACAATCCTAGTTATTTATAGCTGCATAGGTTGCAGTCTTAGTTAAAATGTGTTGACAGATCTCATCCACATAGGAATAAGAAAGTACTTTATTGCTGATACTTTACTAATAAAAACAATTAAATGCACACTTTCTTTCTCACCTCTACTGTGATGAAATGGAAGGGTCTCATACCTCTTTTGAAGGAACCCGTGAGCCTTTTCTTTTATTCCACCATGTTTCCAACATAGCAATTAAACAGGAGAGAACAATCCCAGCTGCCAGTATGCAAAATACACCTGCAAAGCTCTTTATGTCCAAAGCTCCCCCTTTATATTTCGGATCCACGGAGGAGTACAGGTCACACTGCCCATTTTTTGGCCACCACTTATGCTTCAGTAGATCCATATGTCCATTTTGCTGAAGTTCTAGAATCCTTGGGGAGAAATAACAGAATCATGCAAAAAATATTATTGATAGCGGTATCTGTTGCATAGTTGTACCACCCAAAGCACAGACTTTCAAGAGAAGTCCATATCACTCAAAAGATCTCATGCGAACCAAGGATCCATTGCAGCAAATAGTTCATGTGACAGCCATCATGAGATCTGACTTGAAACAGCCCCATGAACAGATGATGGTAATAAGAAATTAATTTAAAAATTCCATATATGGTAACTGACACATGATGTGCATTCAGATGGCCAGGCTGATACCAAGAACTTGAAACCCTCATTAGGAAAGCAGTTGTGTACCTCCGTTCTGATGCTCCAGACCTAAATATCCTGGCCTAAATCCTATTGTTAGTCTCAATTAGAGTAGATCCATTAAGTCAAGGGGATTTACCTATTCATTGACTCACCAGACAACAAGTGATCTCATCAATCTACTTTAAGTGGGAGTAACCAATAGGATTCAGGCCACTATGTAGGTGACAGAGTTTCATTCAAATTTTTGGAAATGTCTTTAAATTAACAATCACATTCTATTCCATTGTTATAGGCAGTCAATGAACTTTCAGCATAATGAAAGTTGGCTGCTGAACAATGAACTGGATCCAGACATAGCCAACTGTGGAATTAGTTATGATTAAATTAAGTCTTAGAGCCAAAGTCGTGTAGTGATTTGACTGCTGAATTCTAGGAGACCAAGGTTCAAATCCCTGCTTGACCAGGGAAACCAATTGGGTAATCCCTGGCAGGTCACATTCTTTGAGCTTCAGGGGAAGGTAATGGCAAGCCCCGCAACAACTCTTGCCAAGAAAATCCCATGGCAGGCTCACCAAAGAGTTGACAAAAGTTGGAAGTTTAAGACACAAGCACATACAAATGAAATCTTACTGAATTCAGTGCCTCTGCTCAAAGTCTGGATGCAATCCAAAGTGTTTCAAACCATGATACAAGTTATTTTAATATGCCCTCTTCAGAAGGAGGTGAGGAGAAACTTTGTGAAGTATGTCATAGACATATCAGAAAATATAAAATGTGATATATTGGAACACTGTGCCAAACCATTTCAGTAATAATCCTTAGCTTCACTATATAAGGCTGTTCTTGCAGGGTATTCATTCCTCCTGGTGATTGAAAGTTTGCTTACTCCAGGGATTGTGATATTGTAGAAAACATGGTAAGTGCATTTGTCTCAGCCGCATCAACCGTTTCCAGCAGCCACCCTTAAATTGTTCCCAGGAAATATATAAAACCCATATGTCCTTAGGTTGGATTATGGCCAAGAACTAGGACTATGGTTTAGGTTTATGGATTATGTTCTTCTGATGTAGCTTAAATATATTCCAGCCAAGAATAGCTGGAGGCTTCCATGCCAGTGGTGTGGTGAATTCACTTTGTTCCAGGCTTTAAGGGAGTTGTCCAAAATGCTGAACCCGATACCCAGACTAGGTTCTATGTCTTTCATTGCTCCTTTAAAGTCTGAAATAAAGCCCAGAGTTGATTCACTGCACCTCTGCCATGGCAGGCTCCAGTACATTTGGATCCCCATGGTGGAAGTGATTGTGTGTCATGTGTCATGGTCCTCAGCTCACCCATTGTACAATGTACAATTAACATTCCATCCTCCTATTCAAAAGTGAGTAACAGGAAATACATATGCTTAGCGGAATGATTGACTGTGCTGGGGATTACACTGAAACTGAGAAAGCCCAGTGAATTTGACACTATGGTCATGCCCAGTAGAATTCAGGCCTGTATCTGCATTTCACTCACTTGCTTCATTATTCTAAACAACAGTTATATAGTCTGATGTATCTTCCCCATTTTCTTGTTAAAAACATAATGTGCTTGTCAAATCAGGGCTATCTTTAGGGACACCAAGCTAAAGGATCTGCCAAGAGAGACTTACTATGCAGAGTATCTGAAAGTTGTTTGAGCATCATCCAAGAACATAAACATCCATCTGTTGGCTTTGAAGGAGAAGTGGGCAACTTTCAAGGATTGTTGGCCCCATAATGACAACTTAGAGGGCCACACTCACACTGTATCACCAAATCTTTTTTTTTAACCCCCCCCCCCAAATTACCACCTAGATTGCATGGAGGAATTTCACCATGTTTTAGACTGCTCTGGTTCATTTCAGGCCTAAGAGAGACTTTTCCAAGGCTTAAAACAACTGGGGGAGTTGGCAAAAGTGTACCCACCTTTTGTGTGTGCCAGGGAGAGGGATCAGAGGCATTTGGGCATGCAAATTGGGGTGCCTATGCAACCTGTGGGCTGTACTTTCTTCTAGTTTAAAATAAGTTACTTGTTGGTTCTTCTAGGTTAAAAAAGTGGGTGCAGTTTTACTTTGCAAGGTTTTACAGTTCTCAAGTCACACAATGCAAGATGAGCACTTGAAGACATTCCTTGCCCAGGATCTGGACCTGTGTAGAGCATTAGCACTGGTTTTCCCACCCTTCCCAGTAATATGAATTTTGTTTTAGATAGAGCTTGCTACTTTGTTGTTCAATCAATTGTTCTATCTAGGAAGCTGGGTATTTTAACCTGGAGAAGAGAAAGTTAAGAGGTGATGTGATAGCTATGTTTAAATATTTGAAGGTATGTCATATTGTGAGTGGAGCAAGCCTGTTTCCGCTGCTCCATAGACTAGGACATGGAGTAATGACTTCAGGAAAAAAGAGATTCCATCCAAACATTAGGAAGAACTTCCTGATATTAAGAACAGTTTGACAGTGGAATACTCTGCCTTCGAATATGGTGGAGTCTCCTTCTTTGGAAGTTTTTAAACAGAGGCTGGATGGCCACCTGTCAGAAATGCTTTGATTGTTTATTCTTGCATCGCTGAGTGCTGCACTCAGTGGACCTTGTGGTCTCTTCCAGCTTTATGATTCTATAAGCCTACCCTCATTTATAAATGACACATGCTTTGCTTGCATAATCTGTCCTTACACAAGACTACTTTTTCAGTGGAAGATGTTTGCGCAATACTTGCATATCTTTGAAACATCAGAGATCTCTTGGTAATTGCACACTCATTTTCTTATCTTAATGGACAAGAAAGATCTTTTTTCAGTTATCAACAATATGTACAACTTAGAGATCCCAGTTTCATAGCTAAGCAGGGTCCACAGGCTGAGCTGTTGATGAGAAAAGTAGTGATTAAATCCTTAATAGAGGGAAATTATACATCACAGAAAATTATGGTAGAATCAAAATGACTAGTCTGTCTCTCTGTTTCATGAAGTCAAAAGTCAAATCTGACTTGCCCTTTGCTAAAATCAGTGAATATTCTGGCAGTTTATTCCAATCATTTAATAAGAAGAGCTAATTTGTGCTGGGGTTTTTGAGCATCAGAGAAATCTACCACCAGGCCTGGCTGCTGCACAAACTCCATTAATTTTCAAAGGGTTTTGAATGGAAGAATAATGTAGGATAATATTAGGCACTGAAGGAAGGGTTTTTAAAAAGGAACCTAAGGCAATGTCAGCCTTAATTTGATAGCAACAAGCCTTCTGTAATGTGTGAATGTACCACAAGATGGCAGCCTCTGCAAAGAAGCTAGTAGTCTTCATCTTCCAGTGCTAAGGAAGAGTAAGCAAACATTTTCTTATAAGGCATCAAACTAGCACTAACAGCATTCAAACATATTAACACTCACTTTTCAGAATTATGAATTAGACCAGGCTTTCTGAAACTTTGAAACTGTACACCAACCCTGGCCAAGAGAACAGATGTTCAGATGTTCCCTGCTCTTCAGCAAGAACAACAAAAACATTGTATACATAGAGATAAAGGGATCAAAGAAATAAGGAGCAGGTGCAGGAAATGCAGAGATCCACTGCATTCAATTAGGGAAGAAGCAACTTGTTACAAAAAACAAAGCAGAGGCTAAGAGATCCTCCATCAAAGGTGTAGTTAAGAATACTTAACTACTTCTCATCTCCTGTCCCAGCTCTCCAGACCTACCTTAACACCCAGCAGCTGCACTAAGCAAAGGAGTTCTTTTCTGCTGGCAATTAGGGTGCAGCAGAATGATGGTTTCGAGCCTTTTCCTACTAGTGATCTGTGGTGTGACAATCAGAAGCAGGATCCTGCTGCAACTTCTCATCCAACTGCTAATTGCTGGTGGGAAGGAGCCAGAAACACCATTCTGATGCACTCTGATCACCAACAAAGCAGACTTCCATCTCTTAGTGTGACTGCTGGCAGTTAACGCAGGTTTGGAAGAGGCATTTGCAGGAGGCATTTGTGATTATGTCAATAATGCCACAATTGTAGAAATGAATACAGTAGGACCCTAGTATCCGCGGATTCATTATCCACTGACTCAGTTATCTGCAGTTGTCTAGCATTGGGCCAACCATGGATCACAGCACAGGATCGCGCTCCTCGCCAACTCCCGCTGCCTGCCCACTGCCTGATCCCAGCAGTGGGTGGCGGAAAAAGAGTGAGGAGGGTGGGATTGCACTCCTCGCCAACTCCCATCACCCACACCAGCAACGATCCCAGCAGCAGGTGGTGGGAAAAGAGCAAGGAGGGCAGGATCATGCTCCTTGCCAACTCCCGTCAGCCACCCCAGACCTGATCCTGGTGGCAGGTGGTGGGAAAAGAGTGAGGAGGGCAGGATCATGCTCCTTGCCAACTCCCATCAGCTGCCCTGGACCCGATCCAGGCAGCAGGAAAAGAGTGAGGAGGGCAGGATCACGCTCCTTGTCAATTCCCATTGCCTGCCCTGGGCCTGATCCACTCTTTTCCCACCTGCCACCACTGTGATTGGGGCCAGTGGCAGGACAGGGCATTCCCTACTATCTGTGAATTTCAGTATCCACGGCCCCCCCGAAACCAATCCCCTGCAGATATGGGTGTCCTACTGTACTGAACAGTTGTGAATGTAGAAATCTAACTCACACATTCATAACTGCTCAATAAGATTGCTCTCTTAGCCAATCAGCACAAGACTGGGATTTTTTTTTTCATTCATCAAACAGTGAGATCTGAAGATTCTCTATTGCTACACTGACAATCACAACAAATTTGAAGATGTATTTAGGTACTCCCCTTGTCTCAAAGGTCTAGAAGTCCTACTTTGCACTGACAACCATTGAATTCCTTCAACTTAACATATTCTGCAAATCTCTGATGTAAAGAAGAAATAGGGTGGGGAAAATATAAAATATATTTCATGGTTTGTTGCTCTGAGTTTCAGAGTCTGGCACTCCATTCATATATGACATACTTCATTTGGGCTTTCTCTAGATGCTGCTATTTTAAGCATCAATACACTCTATGGTTAGTACCAACTGGAGTAGACTCATCAAATTGACATGATTTTCCGGTGTGTTAACTCACCATTCAACAATTGATCCAGTCAGTTGGAACTAACTAGTGGGGCTGAGACCTTAGAAAGAGTTTGAAGTCCAGAAGGGAAAATCAATGGAGGCTGAGTCATATTTCTAGATGTCATTGACTTCAACAGAACCTCTGAAGTGGCCATTTCAGAGTAAGCTTCAGCAGGCATGTGCCACAGAAGTAGAAGAAAGAGGAAATCCAGGCTCTCTTGAGCTTCTTCACATAACCAAGCCCTAAGTGTACATGTGAACACACCATTTGCCATATCTATTCTACTCAGCTGCCTCTTTTAGTTAAAGCTTGGAACATTACTAAAGAAAAGAAACAGGTTACATTAATCATTATGCTGTCTACTTGACAGATCACTGCCATCACTGTCCCAGTGTGTGTAACTTGTTATGATATGTGCTAATAACATGTTAGCTTCAATAGTTCTCACTTCCTCAATCTTTTCTGTTTTTAATATCAGAAATCTTCTGCAAAAGATCCCTCCCCCAGGAACCTGATGGTATTTGAACTGTCCCTTTACTGAAAATTGACCTGTGCTTCCTTTTCCTTTTTTAAAAAACAATGCCCTAATTTCCTCTTTCTTTCTGTTGGAAAAAATAAAATAAAATACAAGTTGAATGGGACACATACAAGTTCTACAAAAGGCTGTGTATGTGTATGAGCCTTCAGGTCACCTGTTGATTTATGGTGGCCCCATGAATTTCATAGGATTTTCTTAGGCAGTGAAGACTTAAAAGTGGTTTGTTGTTGTTTTCCTCTAAAATATAGGCTACAGGTATTTCTTGGCAGTCTCCCATCTAAGGCCATTTCTGCACTACGCTGTTATAGTGTTATTATTCTACTGTCACCATTCTATGGAATCCAGGGGTTTGTAGTTTAGCCAGAGAACTATTTGGCCTTAGTAAACTGCAAACCCCCGAATTCCACAGGATGTTGAAAGTGGAATAATACCTCTATAACAGTGGTAATGTGGAAATGGTCTTACTCCTAGCAAAGCTTAGGTTCTAAGCTCAGATGTGCTCTTCTCTGAAAGGCTATGCTTCCCCCTCTTTTTTCTGAGTTCATAAGAAGCTAGAAGACCAGCAGGAAGGACGGGACTTTTCAATCCACCTGGCACCAAATGTTATTATTTGTAGCTATAGACAATGTGGGCATGCTATAGAAGCAGGGGAAGCTAGGTTTTTTGGGTGGTTGGGCGGGCTGTAGTATATGTAAAGAGAACAAGCATGGTGTACTGGTTTGAGCATTGGACTATGGCCCTGGAGACCAGGAACTGATTCCCTGCTTGGCCATGGAAATCCACTGGGTGGCCTTGGGCACATCACACACTCTTGAGTCCCAGAAAACCCCTATCATCTTAGGGTTTCCATAAGTTGGAAATGACTTGAAGCACACAACAACAAGTGTATGTAAGGGATTCATCTGAAACACTAGTCCCAGTAGCATGTGTAGGGGGTGATTCTGATGGTCATCCCTGCCTCTGCATTGATCAAAATAGGTCTGATTGCCCCTACTGACAGGATGTGAAGCTATGTACAAACTAACTAATTGCTATAGTGTTGATTGCAAACAGGTAACACTAACTGAAACAATCCATACTTTTAAATAACAAAATGTTGTGATCTTTGTAACAATGTGAATACAAATAGACAGTATAACAATGTAAATATAATAAAATGTTATGACATTTTTAACAACGTGAATGCAACAAAATATTGTAGCATTTCCACATCCTAGCCTATTAATAACCATACTCTCATTTATATCCTTGATCCATATATTCATCTATGAAAGGATGTGAACCTATAGCACAGTTGTGTTGTGTACAGCCGTACAAATAATGGATGATGCCAGATTTAGGTAGGAAGGATCTTCCAGTCAGACTCCAGCGCTAGCACAGGTTTCTAATCCAGCAAGTGCTTCTTTTTTTTCCTAACTACAAAAATTGGGGTGGGTGGGCAGAAAAAATTATGAAAGAGGAAAATGAAAGAATGAAGCATTTAAGACATTTAAAACAGTGACAGGAAGGAGGGAAGAAAATAGGAGAAAGAGAGGAAATCCTGCTTTTTCTGTATAACAAAGGAGTTGAGAACCTCTACCCCAAATTATAACTGTGAATTCTGTATGGATTGATAGGATAATCAGAGATACCCTCACTAGTGATGTGGAATTTTCTGGAAACCCCCCCCCCCGACTTTTCCTCTGCTTTTTGAATGCTCTAAATAACAATATTGGATTTAGCACATTTGTTATAAATATATATCCATATTTCCAATGCTTTATGTGGAAATCATTTTACTAGAATATTTGAGCTAACATAAAGAGAATTGCATAGGCTTCCCTTACGTTTCACACAAAAAAATTGACTACACCTGAAAGAACACTATTTTTTTTTCAAAGACACATACATAAAGAGAGCTATAAAATTGTTAAGCTTTCTTTTGTTCAGGTAAAACTGTAGTACCTTCAACTTCACTCATTTACCTGCTGTACTATTCATCAGTCCTCGGTCAAATTGAGAAAAAAATCTGATTCACTACAACTAATTCAATACTCTGTAAAGTCGAAGGCTTTCACAGCTGGAATCCATAGGTTGTTGTGGGTTTTCCGGGCTTTGAGGCCATGTTCTATTAGTATTTTCTCCTGACGTTTTGCCTGCATCTCTGGCTGGCATCTTCAGAGGATCTCAGATCCTCTGAAGATACCAGCCACAGATGCAGGTGAAGCGTCTGGAGAAAATACTAATAGAACATGGCCTCAGAGCCTGGAAAACCCACAACAACCTAATTCAATACTTTGTTTCACCAAATGATTGATTGTGCTATAACGGTCCAGGCAACCATAGGTAACCCTGTATGTGCATCCACATACACAGATAGCTATCATATGTTGCAGAAAATGTTGCACTGAAAAATAGCACTAGAAAATCTTCTGACCCTTACCAAGATACTGACTGAAGATGTATTGGCAACGTCCTTGAGACTTAATGGCAATTAGACTGAACCAGAATTAACATTTATGCAATGGTGGAAATCATTATGAGAGCTATTGTGGTGCAGTGGCTTGATTGTTGAAGTAGTACTATGGGAGATCAGGGTTCAAATCACTGCCCAGCCATGAAAACCCACTGGGTGACCTTGGGCAGGTTGCTCTCTCTCAACGTCAGAGGAAGGCAAGGGCAACCTCCCCCATTGACAGGTTCACCTTAGGGTTGCTATAAACTGGAAGTGACTTGAAGCCACACAGCAACACTAAAGTGATTATAATCTATTGCTGAGAAACAAGGGTTCCTAGTTGGTAGTGAACCCTGCAGCCATGAATGCAATTGACAATGCTTGTGACAATACCGTTAAATCCAAAACATCTAGACTGTATTTTTTCTGAATCTGTCTTTGGTGACAAATGAAGTAGCAGGTAGTTGGTCCAATAGTATACTATTAATATAAGGTCATTAGGACTGGAAGGTAAAAGTAGTCATTTTAATTTTCTGTTTCTTTATACTTCTCTCATCTGGAAAGTAACACTGGCCATTTTAATTTTCTATTTTTTTTCTTTTTCTCAACTATTTCTATTAAAGTTATATTTATGTTCCTGATTAAAACCCGCTACACAACAATCTATTTGAAATGTCTGGAACCCTGTTGGTTAACTATGATAGGCCAACTGAATCAATGGTTGAATGTTAAGGCCATGGATAGGTGAATCCAGTTGATTCAAAGGATCTGCTCCAGTCAGGACTAAAAAAGTATTTAAGACAATGTGTCTACTGAATAAATTGTTAAGAGTTTGCAGGACTAGCACAGTGTTACAACTTTTGGCACTAAGAAATGAGTGTCATAGTGGCACAACTGCCAGTCATAAGAAGTACTCATGCCACAGCTGTTCTGGGTTGAGAACATGAGGTAAGGGAAAAGCTAGCTGTCAAATCAGCTTGCGTCAAAGGTAGGTGCCTGATATAAATCAGCCTGGTTTCCAAGGTAGCACTTGATTCTATGGAGTGATTAATATATGGCTCTCCAGATGCTGTTAGACTACAACTACCTTCATTTCTTACTGTTGGATATGCAGAACTGGAACTGATAGGCACTGCAGTCACATAAGACTTGCAGGGCTGAATGTTCCCCATCCTTGTACTAGATTAAGAGGAAAAGAAGCTATGAAGACAAAACACACTGCAGCTAAGATCCAAGGAAAGAGGCACTAAGAAGAAGAGAGGTACTCAGACTATAGAATAAGCCATGAGGTTAAGTTAGGATGGTGATGCATAAGGCAATGTGCTAGAGTCCAGATGCTAGGAATTTTAGTTTTAGACCTTCCCTTGCAGCCACCCATGCCTTGCAACAGCAGGTGGCTTGAATCTATCACATAAGCAACAGATATATTTGTAGCGTTGTTCAAATGCCCTCAACTGGTGCAATCAGGGGTCTTTTGGCTGCCATAGATAGGACAAGCCAGGCATGATGTAGCAGAATGGTGCAAAAACCATATGTGCTTGCCCCACAGTGTGAGGCAGAGGCAGAAAACTAGTGAGCTAGAGCAAAATCTTATTGTTTCTAGCCCCTCAGATGTTTTTAACTAGAACATCCACAATTTCTTACCATTGGCCAAAGTGGCCAAGAGTTCTGGAAGCTGAAGTTCAAAGCATCTAGAGAGCAGATAACTCCCCATACCTGCACTATAACAAAACTAGCACAACACGATGGGAGTGCTCCACTTGCCTTGCCTGGCAATCATACAGTAGTTAAATCAGTGTGTGCCTTTTCACATTTTAGGCATAGCTGTTAGCAAGGTGCCCTTATTAGGAAATGCAAAGTGCTATTGTAGCAACAACAAAAAAGTAGCTATGGGAATATATGTCAGTTTTTCTTTTTTTCAATAATTCAGGTCATACATCCTGAGGTTCAGAGAGGCTTAATGGCGCTTTTGAAGAGGGGACACAAGCTCTTTTCACAGATGGTTTGAGGTGGCATGCAATATTGAATGCCAGTTTCTTGTACCAGGACATGTTAACTAAAAGACATACTTTTGGCTGCTTGCATTTCTTCATTGAAAACCAATGGTGAGAGGAAGTGCTAGAAGTCAAATTCCTGTAAAATGACAAGAGCTTTCCATTAACAAAGAATGAACTACTTGCTGTAACATTAGAGAAAAACAGTTTGTCCTAATAGTTTGGATTTGAACTTTAGCCTAACAGCAGATAATTTTCCTTCTAAGAGGAAAGACTGTAGCTAATTACTGAGAATTAAGCAGAACTAATAGTGGGTTTAAATAATCAATATACATGTCAATCAATACTTTGTTTACAGAGGGTTGGACTCAGACTACCTCTGCTGCATTTCGTTCCAGTTGAAACTGCTACAACTTAAGTCAGGACTAACTTTTCACATTTATTTCAATGATTCATCTATGTATAAGTATATATATCTATGTATATAAGTGTGTGTGTGTGTGTATCTATGGACGTGTGTGTGCATCTGTGGATATGTGCATCTATGGATGGTAGTTCAACCATTAAACCCTGCTAGACTGAAAAACATAGAAAAAACAAACTGGTGAAATGATCAGCATAAGCTTTGCTTCTTTGCCCATTCCCTCCCCCATTTTTAGTGCAAACCAATTCTTGAGCTGGAAGAAGGCACGGATCCAGTATCAATATGCTCTCAGTACAATAACTCAGTGAATGAGAAACAGAGAGACCTTTGACAACTGGCTATTCTTGAACATTCAAATCAGATGCATATGGAAATAAGCCCCCATGAGTATCTAACTGTGAATAAACTGCCTGGGAGAAACAAAGATTGGAATTGGGTTATGTGAAATGGGTGGGAATCATGAATCTTTCCAGCTGTTATTGGATCATAACAGCTAGTGTTCTTTGCCACTGGCTATGGTGGTTAGGCCTGCTGGGACTTGCAGTCCAAGAATATTTGGGGAACGACATGATTACCACCATACTTCCATTTGTTCTATGAATGGTTCATAGATTACTGGATCCCCTTCAGACAACATAATTCTATTTGATTCTCACTACTTGGAAATTGCAGTAGTTAATACTTGCTTATTGAAGCTACCTAGGTAGAATTCTGCGAATTGTCCTGGTCCACCAATTGTCCATGCCACCACTCTCCCTCTGAATACATTTTAATTCAAGATCTGTGTTTAGAGAACTTTCTTGATAAAACTTAGGAATGTACTACTCTTTTGAAAAATATGAGCCCATATGTGTGTTTTTTTTGTCCTCAAGTGCTTCTGACAGCTCTCAATCACTTAGCTGTAAAGCTGGAATAACCATTCTAGCCAACACAGCGAGGCTAAATCATTCTCAGCAAATTATTTTAAGCATTTAGTGATCAGGGTGAGTTCCATAAAGCAAAAATTTGATAAATGATGTTTTTAAGCAATTAAGAGTGTGGGTGACAACTGTATCATTTTTAAAGATATTGATTTTTAAAACAAATTTAAAAAGAACAATATCAGGTTTTAATAATTATCAAACTGCTCAGAATAGTTATTAATATCAATATTCTGGTTGTGGGAACAGATCTGGAACATTATTAGACAGATACACAGATCCATCAACTGATAGACAGACAGACAGACAGACAGACAGACAGACAGACAGACAGACAGCATGAGAAATCTTTCCGTATTCAGTCCAGTTATACATCTCTGCCAAAGGCTTACTATTTAGTTCTGCATAAAATACCATCACACAATCTTAATTATTCATCATAAAATGTATGTTACAGTGAGTGCAGTGATGTTTTATGGTTTCTCCCCCCCCCACAACTCTTCACAATCATGGTGCACTGTTGCCTTTGTACTATTTTTACTGCCCTCTGATTTTTCAGTGTGTGAGCTGGCCTGCAGATCATGTATTGAATGGGACAATGTTATGGCATCAAATAGCCAGTCAGATTAGGCTAAATGATAACTAAATAGATACTATTCAACTTGTTGGTGGTTTCTTTGTCTGCCAGAACTGCCCAGGAAAACTTTTGCTTCAGTTCAACTCTGCTCAGTGTGACTAAGTGCTTCTCAGTCAGAATGCAGATGAACATTTGGATGTGTACCTGAATGTACCTTTCACTGAAAGTTGTATAATGCACAACACATTCTGTGTTCTGCCATAGGAAGATAACTACAGCTATCTTCAGGGGCCAATACTAAACAGGTGCCAGAATCCTATATGACATTTTGTGTAACATAACTTTGAGCACACTTCATTAAGTAGCAGAGGTGCTTAGAAATCTGGTTACTAGATTGTGAAGAGGCATATTGGGGCACTGGTAAGAGTGCCCAAGGCTCACTGGGACTGTTGCACATTGGTCTTGTTGTGCATCAGTCCCATTGCGGAAGCATGATGCATTGGATGCTTTGCCAGTTCTGCTACATAGTAACCTAACAGCAGTTCTCTACTGGATATGGATGCTGCACAACTGTGAAATTCTATTCCCACAGACATAAGTCCACTTATAAAGGCACAATGCCCCAACAAGATTCCAGCCAGAGTAGGTAAATTGTTCATTACAGGCTGTGTGGTGTAGTAGTTTGAGATTGGAATATGACCCTGGAGACCAGGATTTGATTCCCTGTTCAGCCATGGAAACCCACTGTATGACCTTGGCCATGTCACACAGAAGACCCTGTAATAGGTTCACTTTCAGGTTGCCATAAGTCAGAAACTACTTGAATGCACACAACAACAACAACAACAACAACAAGGTAAATCATTGATTGCAGGCACAGTGCTGTGAACATTGATTCCATCCTTTGTGTGGCAGAACTGAACTGATTCCACTGAATGCCAATGTCTGAAAGGGAATCCCATTTCTCCTCCCTTGAACATGAGTTGGACTCTTGACACAGTCTCTGCTTCCCTTCTTGCAAATAGACATGAGAACCACATTGTCTCAAGACAGAGAAGTGGATCCCTCTAGCACCTTGTATTTTTCAGACATGCCATGTATAGGGTAAGGTGCTCTTTCAAACGTTGAAGTCCCAAATTGTTTAGGGCTTCAAGTGTCATTACCAGCATCTTGAATTCAGACCAGGAGTATATTGTCAACCATCTGGTAAAACACCTCCCTCCCCCAATGTTACTCAGTGCTAGCTGAAGCACTGGACCTTGCCTTTAGCTTTAAAAAACCAATGAAGACATAACACTAAACTATAATGAAGAACATGCACGTGACAGTGAAATGAGATATTCATTATGTTTATTGTTGGAATAAGCACTGGAGGGAATTCTTAACTGTAATGTCAGTGTGGTTTCTAAAACTTACTTTCTTATTCTGCTGAGTGCAACGTTTCAAAAAGTGGGGGAGGGATAGATAAGCAAGGTCTCCTGCATACTTCTAATATGGAAAAAAAGGTGCATTGACATTATCTTCATTTATTGCCTTCTGATAGGATACTGAGAATAAAACTATCCATGTCCATTTGCCAGTCCTATGTAGTACATCTGAAGACATCCACATAGACATTATAAATTCATTAAGTTTAGTGCTGTTATAGTAAACATCAAAAGCATTCATTATATTGAGTCATAAATGTGCATTGCCAGGCTTACCAGAACTAGGAAGTGGAATAGATTTAGATGAATGTTTAGAACAGAGAATAGGGGCTTTCAAATACTCCTTTCATTTTCTGTGGTATTTCACATTACCATACAGATTAAGATTTTAAAGTACTTGGCATTTAATGCAAAGCAAAATGTGCTTCTGCTCAAGCAGTATGCTGGAATCCTACATGACCTGTTATCTTACATAACTTTATATATACAGGCTTCCCACACTGACAGGTTAGGGACTGGAGCTCTGTCAGAAAACGGAACTGGTTGAATAGCAGAACCTATGTATGGTATGGTAGGGTGTATGAAGGACTTATGGAGGCTCACTTGGGACCAATCTCACATGTGCTGCTTGCAGTGTCTCCCAGCTGACTTGTTGCCTCCCCTCTCAAGTCACTTTGCAAGCTGCAAGTGCATACAAGCAGTCCCAAGTGAGAAGAAGAACTGATGAAAGAGCAGATCCCTCATCAAATTAATAGAACTTGTTCTTAATTTGGAAGTGTCAAAAGAATGAGTCATCAGATAATGGGGCATCAAAAGGCAGGGGCTTCCTATACCTAACTAAATAGTAGAGGCTCTAAGAAACCCTGATACTGAATTACTAAGATGCATAAGGGGACACCAGCAAGAGTGCCTGATGCACATGGGTACCAAAGGGACTAATGCAATGCACATCCTGTTGTACTTCAGTCTCATTGTACATCAGTTACTTTGTCAGTTCTGCTATGTAGTAATGTAACAGAAGCCCTTTACTGGATATGGACATTATAGAATTGGCAAGTTCTTATTTTTGGAGATGTAAGTCTACTTCTAAAGACTTAAGACCCTAACAGGATTCTGGCTGAACATGGGTAGGTTCTTAAGCAACAATTAAAGAATAGCTTGGCAAAGTAATTTTATTAATATTCTGTCTCTCACAGTCTTCCACCCAGCATGAGGATGTCCAAAAAGTAACTTTCCCAAGTCTCACTCTCCCTGCTGAAGCTGCTTCATTTCTTTACCCATAGACAGTTTGAAGAAGCAGTTTTCCATTTTTCACAGGGTTTCCCTGTTTTCTTTTCTTCCCTCTGCACCAGAGGAGAGCAATTGTTAGAGGACAGAGGACTGCAGGAGATCTAGGAGGGCTGTACCTCTGACTGTACCTCCCCTGCAAAAAATTCAGTTTCCCCTCACAATGTCTTCTAGGAGGTGTGGGGGCATTTTCATCATGTTTTTTTCTCCCCTCAAACCATTTTGAGTTTATTTATTGATGTAATTTATATCCTGCCTTTATCCTAAAATGAGACTCATCTTCTTTATATGTGCTAGTTTCGAGTCTACACGTTGTCTATGTCCCTTTTTTAGTGCAATGTGTCCCCCGTTTTCCCCCCACTGTGAATCTGTGGACAGGGAGTATCTACTCCAAGTCTTTCATTCAAGCTGAACATGCTGGAACATGTCCAGAGCAGGGAGGCCAAGAAAAATCAAACATCTGAAACCCAAGCCTTATGAGGAATACCCTAGGGAGCTAAGTATGTTTAACCTGGAGGCTGAAAGGTGACATGATAGTTGCCTTTAAATACCTGAAGGAATGACATGTAGAAGATGGAGCAAGTTTAATTCCTTTGTTCCAGAGACTAGGATATGAACCAGTAAAATTAAACTACACAAAAGAAGATTCAATCTATACATTAGGAATTTTTTAAAATTGTAATTGCAGTTTGACAGTGGAAGCGTCTGCTTCACAGAGTGGTGGACACTCCATTTCTGGAAAGCTTTGAATACAGATTGGATGGATATAGCAGTGAGTTCAACCACATGGCCCTTGTGGTTCCTCCCAGCTTTAAGCTTATATGATTCTTTGATTCAAACTATGTTGTACATAATGTACCCCCGCACTTGTTTTAATGCTAAGCTTGGCATTCTGTAATCTTTCTCCTTCACAGAAAGCAGTTGTAGTGTCCTTACATTCATCAGGATCAGACCCATGGTGCATGGCAGGGGGGTTATTCCTTTCCCCGTCCTGTTTTCATGTGGAAAATTATTCCCCCCTACAGCTGCTATTTTGGGCTAACTGAAGTTGGGGTGGGGCAAATATATGTTTGGGAAAGAGTGGCCTGAATAAGAGCAACAGCAAGAACATTTCTGTCCTGTCTTTCCACTAAAAAAATAGCCCTCAAGGCGGCTAATAAACATAATTAAAAACAGATTAAAAGCCACTTAAAATAGATTAGGCAGTAAAACCATTAAAATTATCACATTAATTAAGCCATTAAAAATCATCATAATAATTAGGAAAGCTGTTTAAAGGGCCAGTTTGAAGAGATGGCTTTTCATATCCTTCTTAAAAGCAGCAAGAGAGGAAACCGACTGCAACTCTGAAGGAAGGCTTGCCACCATTTTCCACAGTGCATCTCACAGTCCCATTCTCATTGGGAAAATGACCCGGGGGGTGAAGGGCTAAACCGTTTTTCTGTGATGGCTCTGTAAAGGATAAATTGGGCAGGTAATCCATATTATTAAGCTCCAGTTTGGCCCTCTGCAAAGTTGAACTAGTTAAAGATTTCCTATACCTTGTCTCAATAACTAACCAAAGTGGAATCTGTAGTCAAGAACTCAGAAGAAGACTAAAGCTACTTTTGCCCTACACTGTTATAGTGCTATTGTTCCACTTTCAACATCCTATGGAATTCTGGAGTTTGTAGTTTACTGAGGCCCAAGAGCTCTTTGGCTGAGAATTCTAAATGCTCCTCCCTAAACTGAAAACTCCAGGATTCCATAGGATGTTGAAAATGGAATAATAGCACTAAAACAGGGTAGTGTGGAAATGGCCTAAGGCTTGGTAAGCAGCTGTGAAGGAACTTTACAAGTATAAAGATATATCATTAAATATCAAAGTCAGAATCACTACTATCATAGTATTACCAGTCCTTATGTATGGTTGTGAAAGCTGGGCAGTGAAGAAAGGTCATAGGAAGAGAATCAACTCTATGGAAATGTGGCACTGGAAGAGAGTCTTGAGAATACCTTGGAATGCTAAAAAGACAAATGAATGGGTTTTAGAACTAATCAGGCCTGAAATTTCCCTAGAAGTAAAGGTGACCACACTGAGGTGGTGAAACTTTGGATATATCATGAGATGACATCACTCATTGGAAAAAATGATAACACTTGGTAAAACAAAGGCTGTAGGAAAAAAGGGAGAACCACAGTGCAGGTGGATGGATTTACTCAGGGAAGCCATGGCCCTGAGTTTGCCAGACCTGGGGATCTTCCAGGTCTCTCATTCATAGTATCATCATAAGTCAAAGCTGACTTGATGGCAAATAACGACCACAATAAGTGCGACAGTCTCTTTTTAAATATACAGATTATGTATAAATGCTAACAGATACACATATGAGGATACAACACATTTGTATCATTTAAATTGCAACAGTAGATCAGAGACCATGCCCTTATCAGGTGTGAATCTGAGGGTTCCAGGTATACTTCCATGCCAGGATAAGACCCAAGACAATTTGCTACTTGAAGCAGGCAGCAAATTGGGCCTGTTCATGTAAGGAAATGTGCACAGCATACCCACAGTGAGCAGCAAGTTATTTGTGACACATTGCAGGAACTCCTGCAAAGCCCTCTTCTCCATTTTAATTTCAAAATCTGTTGCTATTTTATGATGCCCCAAGTCTGTTGCTTCATTTTATCTCAAGGTAGGGTTAGGCAGTGTCTTAGTATTAAGTCTGAGAGTAAAATAGAATGGGATGGTAGGAAATAATGTATGCCACGATTGTCATTCTTGAACCTTAAAAAAGTGTATGGATGAAATTTTAAGTACACAATTTCCATTGGCAGGTAAGAGTGGGGAGCTATCTCTTTCAGTGATCATGTTTCCTGTGTAAAATCCTTTTAAAAATCTCTCTCTCTCTCTCTCTCTCTCTCAGTTTTAAAAAGCTGTTTCCTTGTGGTGAAGCTTTGTGACTGAAAGTAACATCTCTAGAAGCAGAAAAAAGTTATCTTTGAAACGTGCTTTCAGGGAGACAGGGAAGGGATCAGTTCATCCTTTCTATCCATGCTGAATTTTCAGGTCTCTCTCATTATTTCTCCAATGACATGACCACAACCACTACACCACAACTGGGTATGGGACTGAACACATGCTTTGGTGATCAGCCATGAAATAATGAGACCAGACACAGAAAATTGAGTTGAATAAAGGCTGTTTTATTTGACCCTAACCTATTTAAGTTGTGTTGGCCTGGAAATGGAGCAATATGGGGAGCATCCTGATGTGGGTCCAGCTGAGGCCCAGGTGTCAACACCCTTAGTCCTGCTTTGGGTAAAGCACCTAAGACCAGCTTAAATCCAGCTTAATTAGAAGGTAACCCAAGGATTCCCATCCAAGTTGCAGAACTCTATAAGTGAGAGCCTGAATCCCAGATTAGCTTCAATGGTAGCTTCCTTCCCCAATCCCTGGGACACAGGATCCTAAAAGGGGCTCCAGATCCCTACCCTACACCAAAAAGGTGTCAGAAAGTGATCACCAAAGTCTTAAATTTTCTCCTCATTACCTAGCTAAATGGTGTTTTGGAGTCACGTGTCTCTAGTTCAGGAGGAGTTTGAAACTTCTAGTTCATAGGTTGCATGCACTCTCAGTTTGATTTCATGTGGCCCTTGGCCTAATTTCAAGCCCATTGGAAAGAGTTGTTTGTTGGGAATGGAGGAAGTGGGGAGTCATAGAGGAAGGAAGGAAAAGTGGGAGAGAAAAAAGGGTGGCAGAGACAGAATGAATGGCCTTGTCTGCTTTGTCTATCTCCTTATACTAATGGCTTCAGCCTTAACTACCATCAGCATAGAACCCCCTCCAAGAAATCATCCTTGAGGGAATCTAACCTTCAACAGAGGAATATGCTGCCTGGGAGTGTGGTGGAGCCTCCTTCTTTGCAGGTTTTTAAGCAGAGGCTGGATGGCCATCTGTTGGGAATGTTTGATGTGTGTTCCTGCATAGCAGGGGGTTGGACAGGACGGTCCCTATGGTCTCCTTCAACTCTATGACTCTATGATCTATGAAAAGTTTCCATCCCTGTTGTATTCCATGTACTACAGTCTTTCCATGACAGCACATGGCTTTTTGTAATTGGCAATAAAATAGTACAAAGACATTTCTGGTTCATCAGATTTTGGTTCAGAACTTTTTGTAACAAGACTTTGTTCTTGCCCTTTTTTATGCAGTGACAAGTTATATGGGAAAATCAAACTGAGATAGAAACTCTTAATTAATGGGTTCTCCCTGGACATCACCATTTTTTCTCCAAAGAAATCAATAAGAGAGGGATCCAAGATCCTTGACCTTCTATTGAAGCAGTGTGCAAAATGCCCTTAACCATGGAGAAGCAAAATCTGATTAACATCCTGATGGCTCTTAAGTGATGAGCTGACTAGTGAACTTCAATATTTCTTTGTGTATTATATGTTTATAGTAAGGCTGTGAAGTCAAGCACTTATCACAGAAATGGCAGGCATGATCTTTCATAATATGGAAGTTGTGCTCCAAAGAAACTGATAATAGGTATCATGAAACCAGGCCAAGAAATATATGGGGCTGCTACAGAAGACTTGGTAATGTTTCCTGCAGAGACCAAAGTTAGAATGGCAAAATGGCCAAAGGGAACACGTAGGTTGATCTTTTAAAAATGTCATCCTCATTCTCAAGCCCATTACGCTATTTAGGTTAAAAGGTAAAGATGGAGGGGAAAAGATCATTTTAATTGTGAGAATCTGGAAACAATCTTCTCAGCCTAGGAGTGATGCTTCAGGCAATGTAGGTGCTTGCTCTGACACAGCTGTTCAGACACCTCATGTTGGAAATAGAAATGGTGAGCAACAGCATCAGGCCAAATCTACTGAGACAGAACATTGTTGACTTGATGAGACTCAGACTAACCTGGCTCAGGAGGAGTCTGCCTAGAGCCATTCCAAAATGCACTCTTTACTTAATGTTACAACAGTTTGTGCTAAGGGGATCAGAAGGTTTCAGGATGTCCTTGCTCTAGGAGAGGCTTGTCTACAAATGTGGTGGATTAAAAAAGAAAAGAAAAAAGAAAAAGACAATAAATTTTGTTCCAAAGAAGTAACAAACTGATTAAGATAAAAAGTAAGAGACTACAAGTGAATGCAACAGAAAGGTAAGAGAGTCAAAACATTTAAAAAACAAAAAACAAAAAACATAGGCAATAGCAGCAGATAGGAGACTATTACTCTGTTTTCCTTTTTAAAAAGTAAATTCCAGGATAGCATAAAGTTACAAGATGTCATGACTTCTGCATGTACTTGAATATTGGGGGTCCAATTACTATTTCAAGTCTATAAACAATGACATTAACTAGGTCAAAAGGTCATATTATACAGCATGCTTAAAACATATTTCAATCACATAAAATAGAAATGAAAAAGGTGGTGGTGTGAAAAAGGCTCTTGGCAATTTTTTAAAATATATATAAATAATTGCAAAAGATATATGGTTGGAAAGAATATAGCTCTTAGCTTATACTGTTTCTCATCCATGTACTTATTTCAGAGTCATCTCACTATCATCAATAAAGCTGCTGGAGAGACAGCAATTGGGGGATCACCATATCCTCTTAGGTAGAACTGAAGAGAGAATACAAATACCGTGGCCCTTTTCGTACCTTACCTTGATAGCGCTACGAACTAGAGCCCTCACGATATTGCCAATATCACAAGAGGCCCAGTAGAGAGCCCCTTGCAGTCTGCACATGGTAGGGAATTTGCGAGAGAGCACCAGCCCCTGCCTGGTGCCTTGTCTGCATGTCAGCATCCTGGGCCACACCCAGGTCCCGCCTGTCCCCGCCCCACCGCCCCTGATCGGTCAGTGGTTTTTCTTTTTCTTTTATTGTTTCGTCAACTATCGTGCTAATGTTAGCACGATAGATCCTGCCAACAGGCTGTTTCATACTATGTTGGTAACATGCTAACGATAGCGCTGGGTTTAAAAAAAAACACAGTTGGCCGGACCTCAGGGGCTGCTATCGTCTCAAGTGTGAGTGGTGACGCAGCCCCGGGGTGGCCTCTCGCGGTGACATGTCGTGCAGTGTTCCCTGCTGTGATGGGGGCAGCGGCCGGCCTGCTGCTGGGCGGAGCGTCCCCTGGGACCTGCGGTGTGAGGGACAGGCAGCAAGGACTGCCCACACCCCACCCATTCTCGGGTCCTTCCTGAAAGCACACCAGACGACGGCTCCGCAGGTCCTCTGGTCACTCGACCGATGCGTGAAAGGGAGGTTATTTTCACCTTTCAGGAGAAAATAAGAAAACACGCTATCAGCACTATCCGTGGCTGTGATAGCACCTGGTTCGCCAGAACGTCATGCGGTACAGTGGCTCATGAAGGGGGGAGGGAGCGTGCCTAATATGCTTTAAAAACGCCATGCAAAAAGGGCCCATGTTTTCATGAGGTGAAACTCCAAAGTCTCTCATAAATGTCCAGGAAATTCACAACAGTCCCTTGTATTCAAACATTACACATATAATAATATGCATCAGCCTTCTAATCTGTTGTTTTAATGGCAGTTGTCCAGAAGGAAAACAAAATCAATGTTCCATTGGAAAACATTTTCATTCCTCTCCCTTGTAAAATAACTCCCTTGTTTCCAGAACTTTGCTTGTAATGCCTTTGAGTGCTAAACCTATAAATTATATGTATATACTGCCAAAGGTACTGGAAGAATTAGCAAGAGAATGATTAATAGGAACTGAGGTTCTGAATGGGTTTTAGAAAGTAATTCTTCAAGCACCTCCAAGGCTATGAAAGGGATGAAGCTGAGTGTGTGGTGTTGGACATGTAATCTACGCAAAGCAAACGGAAGATCCAAAATGACATTTCATGAGCATTTTTTACAGCCCCCCAAACAGAAAACATTTAGAGAAACTAAACAAGAAAATGAAACATAAGGCATTGTTTTAACAATGACTATCTTGTAAAGTACCATGGTTACCCATGCTATCCAAATACCATATGTTGTGTTAACTGTGTAAGAACAGACTGGTAAATCATCTTCTTGGTCAAACAAAGTTTGGTAAAAGATAGAGGTTGGGCCTCTCACAACATATAACCTCAGGAAGCTGTTTTCTACTGAATCAGGCCATTGGCCCATCTATCTTAGGATATTTCTCACTGTCCAGAGTGCTGGACAGAGTCTTCCACTTCCCTGCTTCCTGAGCATCTTTCAGTGGAAGATGAGGCCATGAAATCCTTCTAAAAATAAAGTATGCACTCTGCCTTTCAGTTATGACCTACGTCTTCAGCAGTGTTTCTAATCCTAAAGAATGCAAAAGCCTTCTGCTTTCCTCTAACACATCTGACCAATGTGTCTCCACATGATGAATACTACCAGCAGTGTGCTTACTCACTAGAAGTTCGAAGCAATTTTAAGGATGTTTAGCACAGAAGCTGATTAAACTGGAATTGGAAAAGCTGGTGTGCAGTTGTGACAGTGCTTGTAAAACTGTTCTGATCGGGTCTGTTGGCCTTATAGTCCTAAACTAATCAGGGACACAGTATTGGAGGTTTTGATCCCTGTGCCAAAAAATCAGGAGCCACTGTGTACTTTACACTGTTGTGCTGAAACACACTGATGTTGAAATATTTACTCAGTAAATGACAATACTGTAACTTTCGATAACGCAGAGAAACAGCTTCATAAAAATTGAGTGCCATTCAATACTGATAACAATCTGTAGAAGGACCAACTGTCTTGTCTGTTGATAATCAAACCTCTCTGGCAATATAGTGCATCTAAGAGCTGAAGTGTACTGTCAAGGCTGGGGTTATTTTCCTCTTCACAAAGTCTGTGAAATTAATTTCTTTTGCTTTTTCTTAGTCTTAATGAACAACTTCCAGTCTATACAAAGACAGGAGGCTATTTCTTAACTCTAAGTGTGAGAAAACATAGAATATAATGTTCTCTTCCTTGCATATAAAAGAAAATAAAACTTTGTCAGATATGCAAAATATTGATTGAAATATACCTTGTGCTTGCATAGTGTAAATCTGCACTTATATAATTTACTGATGGTTATGTTACACCATCCCTCTGCTGAATACCAACATTATACACACAACTGCATATCTGCAAATGTGCCCCCTGTTTCTCTATCACTAGGGAATCAAGTGGTACATTGAAGGCAGTGATGAATAGTTACACACCATTCAAGAATGTGCAATTGCATGTGCAGCAGTTACATTTCCAAAAATCCACAAACGTAAATTACACCATGGTGAAAAAAGTTATAACTCCATGCAAAAGAGGATTCAAGTATGCATAAAATACAAACAGGCTGACATCGTTGTCTCAGTTTACTCTGTGAGAAGTACTTTTTTAAAGGTAGATTTGCAACATTCACATTAGTATTTTTCTCTCTCTCTGAAAACTTTGTCCACACTACAATTGAGAATGATGGTAAAATCTGGATTTGGAGCAGACAGTCCATGACTCAAACCTCTGTTCAGCTATGAAACTCATTGGCAGCCTTCAGTTGGGACACTACCACCAGGATCCTATATCAAGCTAGTGGTGCATAACATTATGCCAGAATATTCCTGCTGGTCTTCCCCTTCTGCCTCCAATGTAACAGACCTTTTCAATACTGGAGTCTCCATGGGCAGAATCTTGTGGGAGGGAGGAAGGGAGGAATGTGTGCCTTGATAGCAACTCACTAGTCTTTTGTGGACCCCTCATAATCTTAAAGGGAGGCATTCTTTGTAGTGGAAGAGAAACTGACGCTATTGTTATGAATTGCTAATGTTTATCTCAGTGATGTATACAACCTGTGAACAGGATGGAAGCCTATAGCATTATGCTAAGGTATCTGAGCTTCGACATTGGGCAAATGCAGACAGACCCATGGTTAACTACAGTAACTTATATTTCTGGGCTCCCTCTGTATTTTGTTATTTTGTTTGGAGTAGTCAAGATTCTGGACGAGACTTTACCTCTTGGCTTTCTAATTCCAAGTCCAGTTTTTGAAACCTATTATGTAATTTATTGTGGAACCCCTAGGCATATGATGGTTTTTGAGACTGAAATGACTACCTGACTTCAGCTATGATGGAAGACTAGAAGGTAGTCTGTGTCCACAGATGACTAAGCAGAAAGAACATGCCAATGCTAGTAGTTTTATGCTTATTTTACCTGATTATATTTAAAGTTATTGGATTTTTAAATTTTATGTACACTGCTCAGATATAATTGTTGAGGCATGTGTGGTATATATCATTTTAAATTTTAAAATAATAAAATAAACACAGTTCTAATACACTTGGCTTTATTTTTACCCTTTCTTCTGAAACTGTTCTGAGTCTGTTTCTTGTGTGACTTGCTCCTTGGTGCTTGAATTCAGAGGACCTTGTTGCATTTAGCTTCCCAACCCCTTTCTTGCCTTTTTCCTACTACCCTTCCTGCCCTTTTTCTGATCAATCAAATAAGTTTCCTCCATCTTTAATTCATTATTAGGTATAACTTGTGGCTAGGTGGCTAATATACTCATTAATTGCTTCTTTTTTACCCATTCATGTAAAAAACAAACTTCAGTGTTTCAATTGCTAGAGTTCTGAAGTTATTGTCCTCATCTTGTTGAAGATGGAAAATTCACCATGGCATGCACACTCAGGCTTCTGCAAAAGTTCCTTATATATCTGGGTTTGATAGGTACAAGTACATGCATGTAACTTCTCATGTCCCTGTGAATGAGGATATCCATAACAAACCTGTGTACAGAATTCAACTACAGAGAAAAATGCCTGTCTTTCTTTGTAGCTACTTCTTGCCCATGTAGAAGAAGCTTTCTCTACTGAATACAAAGCTATTACCAAAATCAAAGGTGAGAATTATGTGACCCCTTAGATGTTCTCAGACTACTGCTCCCAACATTCCTCATCTTGGATTATGTTGGATAGGGCTGGTGGAAGCTGCAGTCCAACAGCATCTGGAGGGCTGCATGGTTCCTACCCTCAGCCTACATCCAATTTCTAGTATCAAGTCAAGTAGATCCACTGACTCAGTAAACTTACAGAGATGCTGACTGACCAAGTTCCTACTGATTGTAGGTCTGCTCAGTTTGGGAATAACAGTTTGGTTTAGGCTTAAATATAAACAATTTCATTTCATTTTAAAGGAACAGTTTTACCATATTCCACAATTTTCTAAAGAAAGAACTAAACCTGGTAGCAAAAGAGGCCAATAGCTTCAAATGCATTCCATGCTGAATAGCTATTTAGCTATAAAACAGGACTGGATGGGGCCACTCAAAATGGAAAAGCAGCAGGCTGCAAAGGGTGCTAATTATTGTGTATATGTATGTGCCTTCAAGTTGCCTGTTGACTTATGGTAACCTCCTGAATGTCATAGGATTTTCATAGGCAAGGAATACTCAGAAATGGTTTTGCCAGTTCCTTCCTTTGAAATATAGCCTACAGCATGTAGTATTCATTGGCGGTCTCCAATCTAAGTACTAACGAGAACTGATCTTGCTTACCTTCTAAGATCAGATGGGATCTGGTGCCTCTAGAGTATTTAGACAACTAATTATTTCATAGCCACTATTTCCTGTACTCCCAATCTCTCCCCCAACTGTTTTTCTTCTAGCAGATATTGGGTCAGACTGAGAAATGCATTTAGCATAGTTTTGAAAGATTTGCACCATCCAATGGTGAAAGATGTCTGTATGCTCATCTATGTATGTTTTGTTTTGCAAAACATACATTGTTGTTGTTATTGGTTACTGGAAAGTAAACAAGTTCTTAATTTGCAAATCTAACTGTTGAGATCCACATCTGAGAGGAAAATGGGTTTGATGCAGGGAACATTCATTCCACTTAAGATCTAGCTTGATCCTTTGAGACTGGAGACAATATTTCTATTA
The DNA here is from genome assembly GCA_948474755.1 of Ctenosaura bakeri. Taxonomy (NCBI): domain Eukaryota; kingdom Metazoa; phylum Chordata; class Lepidosauria; order Squamata; family Iguanidae; genus Ctenosaura; species Ctenosaura bakeri. The sequence goes on from CAOLHI010000397.1 coordinate 483,914, forward strand.
AAAGGACTCTTTTATGGACAACCTTAATTGTCTTTATTCTGAAAAGCTGAATGGATTACATATGGTGATCCCTTAATCCTAATTAAAAACAAAACCTACAGGAAATTTGTCATCCTGTATTTCTGAATGACTATTCCTTTGTATTTGATTTTGTTTGTGACTTCCACTGTTTCTCTATATGAATTCTAGTCCAGTTGTGAGTACAGGTTGTCCCTAAGGAGTGGAAGGCTGTACAACACCAAGAGTATGAGATGCTTATATTATATATCCTGAGAGCATGTCACCACTTGGCCACTGACATTTGCAATTACATGGCAGTCTCCTGGAGGAAGAACTCTGATGAGAGTAACCCACCATCAGGCCTCAGTTTGTTTCAGTTTTTATATGCCCTGTAACTTGAACTATCTTAGATCATGAATCAGACAAGTACCTTTCTTGTTCTCATAACCTTATAATTTCATTTCACCATCTAAAACTCAAGGGACAGTATGTTTCCTGCAATAAGGGAATTGTTCCTTTTCCTGCACAAGGATGTGTTCAGCCTTTCAAATAGGTCTTTGACTACCACAGGGGCTTAGTTTTCTTATAGTTAATACAGTATTGTCACTTTCTGAAGCTCCACAGTTTCTTTATTCCAGCAAAATAAAATGCTAATACTTCAAAATAGGAATGCTGTCGTAATTTCTCTTTGATTTCTTACAGTGGTATTGTTTCCCTGATATGGGCAATTATCCTAAATCTTACTTATGCTTGATTCCTTATAAAAAAATACTTTAAAATGCTGCACAGACACATACCATCTAGAAAACCATATTTCTGACTAGTAAAATGACATCTGTGATTCTGTATCACCTACATAGTTATGTAACTAGCCCAGTTATGTAGTGCCCCCTGGACCAACCCAACCATCCTCATGTACTGGGAAGCTGGTGTGAGAGATGGGGATCTGTTTTCTCACTAGAAGGGAAGCAGAAGAATGATGTTCTCATCTCCCTCCCATGAGTGATCTTCATTGTGACCCTTACTGCAGTATGGCTTGATATGGTGTTGTCCTGGCGGGATCCTGGCACTGCCATTGCTAGGATGGGATCAGGACCTGAATGCTCCAAACTGCACTCAGTTGGCTGCTGGCAAATGGGTAGTGTTAGGGACGCTCTTCTTCCTTCTGCAGTACAGCATCAGTGGCAAGTCTCTTTCCCCACCTCTTCCTGTGCTGTACTGCAGAAGGAAGCACTATCAAGCACTTCTGCCTTTCCTGCACACCTGCAGCTGATGGGATTGTTGCGGGAAAGAGGCCATTACCATTTTGGTAATGGTATACAGCATGTTTACAACGCATGGGGATGCAACAGTACCTGGTCAGCAATGATGTTATCCAATATGTTGCCATGCCGGGATGGTGATGCCATCTAAGGGCCTGTGACAGGCAGAAGCAGGATCCCTGTCATAATTTCCCCTCACACTGGAGATCGCTAGCAGGAAGAGGGTGGGAATATCAATCAGCTGTTTCATAACCAACAGAGCTCTGTCGCAGTGGCAGTGGCAAGCTTCTTCTGAACAATGCTGGTCAAGAAAACACTGTGACATTTCCACCTCAGGGTTGCCATAAGCTGGAAATGACTTAAAAGTCATGCAACAACAATTATATTATTACAGTTTCATTATGCAAAACAATGATGGGTCTCACACAAACATCAGTGTCTGTATTTTCCTTCTTATGCCCCAAACATGTTTGATTCTTTTGATTTATATTTTCTCATCAGGAAAAACAATAACAACAACACGGCAACTGGATGCACAGCTACATGGAGAAAAGGTAGTAGCTAAGAAAAGAGTGGATTGTGCATGACATGAAGTTTTGTCTCTCAGGACTGTAGTACTCTTAATGGACTGTACACTATGTGATCCACTGCTCATTCCCATCCACAATTTTCAAAACTTATCATAGGCCCTTTTTGCATGGCATTTGCTATGCAAAAGGGCGCCTGGAGCATCACACCATTGTGAGGAGTGATCTGCAACGCTCCAGGGTAGGGCAGGCACCGCTCATGCACTTTTTCATTTTTGGCTTTCAGCCGAAAATGGTGCATGGTTGTGCATTGCTCCAGGGCCCCACGTGTACTTGCCATGCATGCGGAGCCTCCAGAGCTGCAGCGGTTGTGCTTCCTTCCCCAGCGCAGCCTGGGAAACTCACAGGCTGTGCTGTGGAAGGAAGAGGCGGGGCTCTTGCACTACCTGCTTGGGAGCAGGCAGCTCATGTGGAGCTGAAGCAGCAGGGACATGACAGCCTCTCGCTGGAGGCTGCTCGCGCGATCCCCGCACCCCAGTGCTGAAAAAAGGTAAGCTGCAGAAAGGGCCATAGTGTTGCACCACTATAATGTACATTGGTTTGTGCAACCATTTTCCCCCAGGGAAAACTGCAAAATTCTGTATATAGAGATTCTGTTTGGAGAAGCAAGAAGGTCTATGAACAACATGTGGAATTCAAAGAGTACAGGAAGAGTAAGTAGTAAACATCATGGTCTTAATTCAATTGAGAATCCCAACTAGAGCAGGCCCAGTGAATCAGTGGAAAAATGTCAACATTTATGTAACTTCCATTGAGTCAGTGGGTCTACTCTGGTTGGGGTCAGCAAATGAAAATAAAGGAACAGGTTTGACACATCCTACTTCATAGCATAATATGCCTTACATCTATAGTTTTCCCCTCTAAACCTTGATCTCTAAGTACTATTGAAGTATATCTTAGAATCCCTCACCACTGGCCATGATGCTTGGAATTCTGGAAGCTAAGGTCCAATAACATCTGGGAATGGAAGCCATGGCCATGAACAGATCGTCTCATCCCTGGAGGTAGAGTGGGTGCTTAAACCTTTCCTTATGCACTGATTCTTATAGGTAAATGTCCCCTATGCTGTTTTATTCCCAGCTGAGATGATCTCAAAGATGGGGTACAGATAAAAATAGTCAGGGGAGAGTTCCCCAGATTTGACAGATGGGAAAAGGGTTAAATCTCCACTGTGGCTCTTGGGTGATACATTAGTATTACAGAGTCTGGAAACCTCATTGTTGGTTCATAACTTGCAGTTCTGGTCTTCTTAAATTTTTAATTTTTTTTCCTGGTCCTATTGAGAGTATTGCAGGCATAATATCCCAGATTATATGTGTCCAAACTGATCCTCATGCACCTTGCTTCTCCTTGTACGGTGCCCATTTTTCACAGCAGGTGGAATTCCATGTGCAAATGGATCATGGTTAGGACACAACAAGTAGAAGGATCCTTCGTGAACACAAATTTAGCAAGCTGAAAAATTATAATAATCAGGTTTTATATGTATATTTAGATGTTTATGATCCAAGAATATTGTCATATATGCATAATTTATTTAGCGTGGTTCTACATTGTGAATGACAATTAAGCCACACTAGTTCAGAGGGCCCTTTCATACAACTCTGTTACAATTCCACTTTAACTACCATAGTTGTCTCTGATAGACTCCTGGCATTTGTAGTTTGGTGGGGTACTAGAGCTCTCTGGCTGAGAATCCTAAATGCTCCTCCTGAAACTGCAAAACCAAAGATTCCATAAGAAGGAACAACAGCAGTTAAAGTGGAATTGTAGTAGTATGCTTGTGTAATGTGGAAGCACCCTTAGTGTGTGTCATATCATGTCAACAGGAAGTTGAATGTGATATTCAGTTCAGCACTATCAAAAAGAGACTAGCAAGTAGGCTATAAGTGGTGGTGGGATTTCTGGAGATCTTCTGGCATTTGTCTCCTCCTCCAGTAGAGTGATTGTTAACACATGCATACATACATGCACAATGCACACACAACCTGCACTAGACTGATTTGAGCTACTCCAGTGTTGTCTGCTTTGACATTTTTCTAATGCCAAAGTCATTTTAACTGGAGATGTTAGCATTTCCCATGTGCAAAACATTTGCTACACATCCAAACAGTGGCTCCTTCTGAGTGCTTTGGGTGTTCTCCTGAATTATGGGTCTTCTTGGGTATTATGTGAAAGAACAATTAATTTTGCCCAGACTGCTTACTGTTTCTTAATCTTTTGTGCCAGGGTGGAAATTAGGATTGCCTAGAATGACTCCTCAAAAGGCTGCAAATTCACAGCTGCTGGAGACAATGTCCATTAAATCACTGTCCTTCCTTTGAGAGCTGCAATAAATAATTTGAAGGGGAGTCTCACCGTTGGAACCAGCACCTGTCTGAAACTGCTAGAAGCTGAAGCATCAGGCAAGTTGATATGGGAAAACAAGAAGGAATAAAGCAACCCATGCTGAAGCAGCAGAGAAACCTTATTTATGGTTGTGTCAAGTGCCTTTTTAAAACTCTTTCCCCTCTCCAAGCAAGCAGTAAAAGAGAAAACCCTAAGAAAGTCTTAACTTCACAAGCCTTAAGAAAATCTTAATTTCATCAACTGTTGCACATTAAGCAACAAAAGGAAGAAGTACTACAGAAGTACTACTGCAAATTAAGAACAAAAGGAAAAAAGTACTACATCATAAGCACATAACTACATAATTACTACCTCTCTCTCTCTTTTCTCACTGTCTTGAGCCAGCCTAGCATAGTGGAATACAATTCTGGAGGCCAGGGTTTGAATCTCTGCTCAGCTATGGAACCAATGGGTAACCTTGGGCAAGTCACACTCTCCCAGCCTCAAAGGATAGCAAAGGCATTTCTCCTCTGAACAAACATTGGTAAGAAAATCCCATGAGAGGTTCATCTTGGGGTCACCATAAGTTGGAAACAAACTGAAGGCATACTACTGTCTGTCTGTCCATTCACTTACCCTCTAATCCATTCTCCAGCCCTGATACTCTAGGCAGCTTACATCAATTAAGGCAGATACCCATAAAAGCTCACATCATCAAAAAAACCTGTCAATTTAATTAAAAGAAATTTAAAAGTATACCCATTTAAAAAGCAGCACATACAGAAAATATGAGACATAATTAAAAGTCCTTTGCATGTAGGTTAGTTCCCAAAGGTCTGTCAAAACAATTTATTAATTATTCTATTATTTTATTTATTTAAAAGATTTATACCCTACCCTATATCAAGAGATCTCAGGGTGGCTTACAAATGAAGACATTGAAATATTTCAATTTTTTTTCATACTTTGACTTAGTTGTTAATGAGAATGGAGACTGCCGTCAAGAAATCACAAGACTAGGACTTGGAAGGGCAGTTATGAAGGAACTAGACAAGATCCTGTAGTGTAAAAATATCATTGAATACTAAAGTTAGAATTGTCTATGCCATGGTATTTCCATTTTCTTTGTATGGTTATGAAAGCTGGGCAGTGAAGAAAGTTGATAGGAAGAAAATAAACTCATTTGAAATGTGGTGCTGGAAAAGAGTTCTTTGGATACAGAGTACTACTGATACAAGACAGAAAAATTAATCCTAGATCAAATCAAGCTTGAACTCTCCCTAGAAACCAAGATGACTAAACTGATATATGATACTTTGGACATATTGTAAGACGACATGACTCTCTAGGAAAGACAATAATGCTTGGTAAGGTAGAAGGAAGTAGGAAAGGAGGAAGACTGCACTGCAGATATATAAACTCAGGGCTTTTCTCAGCCAGAGAGCTCCAGTACCTCCCAATACTACAAACCCCAGGATTCCATAGGAGGTAGCCATGGTAATTTAAGTGAAATCATAGGGCAATAGTTATGTAGTGTGCAAGGCCCTCAGTCAAGGAAGCCACCACCCAGAACCTGCAAGACCTCAATGGGGCTGTTGAGTTGGAAAGTAACCTGGAGGTCTCCAATTCATAGTGTTACCACAATACAACCCTGGGGGATATCCCACTTAACAATAGGCCATCACACAGGCCAACTGTAACACGTGCAAATTGCTCCCTCCCACCTGGAGAATACACAAGTATATATACTCTGTCTCACTTCCATGCCACCAGATCCTCTGAAGATGCCAGCCACAGATGCAGGCAAAATGTCAGGAGATAATGCTAATAGAACATGCCCAAAAAGCCAGGAAAACTCACAACAACCGAACTTATTGTTTCTTCTCCAAGCCGCACCCAATCCTTGTATGTTTCCTTTTGCTTCTAAACCTTCCTGCATTTGGATGAGCTCAGTTCTCCTGCCCCCTCCCTTTACCTCCTTTTAAATCTGTGGTGTCATTAACGGTGTGAAAAGTAATATAGTCAGATTAATTAAAGTGTCCTTCCGGCTTATATATTGTAAAGTTAATGGATTGCTGAAGTGCTATTTTGCCTTTCCTTTTTTCTTTTTTCTTTTTGGTTGGGCTGATCCCTCTGTGCAAGAGAGAGATGAAGACATGGTATCCATAGCAATATGCAGCTCAACTCTTTATATAGCACAGGAATAATAATTGCACCCTTAATTCTTTTATATGTTTTCAACATTTACAGCAGTTATAATGATCCTGCTAAGTGTTTGTTACCATATACTGGCCAGTTTTATCAAAGGTCTTGAGCTTTCCACTCCTCCAGTACATTCTTCATTACCAAGAACATATTTTCCGGTAAAGGTATCTTTAATTCATATTTTGCCAGGAATCGTGTCCTGCTAGGTCTTGACCTCTGAAGTAGGACCCTAGTGTTCTACAAACATAAGCCATTTCCACACTAGACTGTTATAGAGTTATTATTACACTTTTAACATCCTATGGAATCCTGGGGTTTGCAGTTTTGGGAGGGGCCAATGGGCACCAGTATGCTGAAGAAAGCATACTATTGGGAAGAGGCCCTCCTTCCTTCCCCCTGCCACTGCCCTGACCTCAGACATAAGGCCTTTCCGCACTACACTGTTATAGTGTTATTATTCCACTTTCAACACTCTGTAGAATTCCGGGGTTTGTAGTTTACTGAGGCCAAAGAGCTCTCTGACCGAGAATTCTAAATGCCCCTCCCTGAACTGCAAACCCCAGGAGTCCATAGGATGTTGAAAGTGGAATAATAGCACTATAACAGTATAGTGTGGAAATAGCCTGAGTCTCAAAGACATTTCAGGATCCTTTTGCACACTGATACAAATTAACATGGCTATGGCCATTTCCACACTATACTGTTATAGTGCTATTATTCCACTTTCAACATCCGGTGGAATTCTGGTATTTGTAGTTTCCTGAGGCCAAAGAGCTCTCTGGCTGAGAATTCTAAATGCCCCTCCCTAAACTGCAAACCCCAGGATTCCATAGGATGTTGAAATAATAGCACTATAACAGTGTAGCGTGGAAATAGCCTGTGTCTTTGATTATTATTTCAGTTACCTCTACTTACTGTTAGTTATTGTGCAATCAAGGGATTGCACTCAAGCCTGCATGGAAAATGTGGGTTCAAAGAGGGACTGAAAAGAAGCAGAAAGGGGGAGGCAATGTTTTCTGGTGCTCTTCAGGCTCTTTGGAGCAAAAGAGAGAGTGGAATTAAAATATAACCTGTACAAACAAGTAAACAAGCAGGATGCTGGAGTAGAAAGATCTTCAGGCTGATGTAATAGGGCTTTTAAAATTATGTGTCCCTACTTCCTTTAGAAAAAAAAAAGAATGCAGCCACTAACATATATTAAAGAAAGCTAAAGGGCACTATAACAGTGTAGTGCGGAAAGGCCCAGAAAGAAGAAGAGGCAGGCACAGCTCCATCATGCCTAGGCCCAGAAGTAGGTGAAAGGCTCTCCTTCCATCCCAACTGCCAGTGCCCTGGCCATGGAAAGAGAGAAGAGGCAACATCTGCTGGGCTTAATCCCCTTCCACACTGTCATCCCTTTCCTTTTTGTTTTGTTCTTCTACTTGTAAACCGCCACGCACAGTGATGAAGCTATTTAAATACATGATTATAATGATGATGATGATGATGATGATGATGATGATGACAACTATGACAAGAGCAACAACAAGAACCACATATTTTTTTGGGTCATATTGCCCAGAATCCCTCAGCCACCTTGGCCAGAGAATTTGAAAATAATACACAAAAAAGAACAATGGCGGATATTATTTCCCTATTCCTTTTGGGTGAAGTTGTTCGTGTCTCCCGTACTGCCCCACAACATGTACATGTACAGAGTGGCCTTACACCGATTCAAGGTATGGGTCCACCTAGCTTTCAGTTGCCTTTTGGCAAAGTATTTTCCAAGCTTGTTCTAGGCCTGTAAGCTAGGTCCTTTTAACTAGACACACTGACCATCCACTTCTTGTTTTGATTTGGCTCATCTGGAGCCTATTCACACTACAGAATTATAGCACTATCATTCTACATTACCTACCATGGCATTGCTGTTGCTATTATTACAATTCACATTAGTCACTTTATTTATATCCCACCTTTTTTTCCAAGACTAGGGCTATTTCCACACGAGACAGATATAGCGCTATGGCCATTTCCACATGGGGTTTTTTAAATGGGGCAGAGCATCCTCCAGGGAGGACGTCTGCACCTGGAACGGGACTGGGTCGGACCTACTGAACATAGATCTGTAGTCCAGCCCGCTCCTGAACGACCCCAAGTGGTCGTCCAGCGTGCTTTTGAAAGACTGCTAAAAACAGGTCTTTCAAAAGCACGGAACACACCACTGCGAGCCTGCTCCCATATGCAGATTCACAGGCTCGCATTGGTGCGAGCCTGCAATTTACCAGGGGCGGACTTTAGGCTGATGAGCTTCAGAGGTTGGTCGAGACCCTCGACCAACCGGAAGCTGCCATTTTCGTCCCCAGAGCAGTGCAGAGCAGCGGCCATGGACTGCTCCAGAGAAGTGTGGACTGGACTGGGGAGCCCAAAAATCTGGTGAGTAGCATCACGAGGCGATTCCCTCGCCCCATGCAGAAATGGCCTATGATTCTACTTTCAACATCCTATGGAATCCTGGGCATTGCAGTTTCGGGAGGGGCCGCCCTTGTTCTTTAACCAGTGCTGCAAACTCTCAGCCATATATTCACTTCCTCTGTCAGTCTGGGGAGCTTTTACTTTGCTCCCAAACTGTCACTCCACATAGGCACACCAATTCTTAAACACTCCACAAATCTCAGATTTTTATTTCAGGAGGTAGCAGAAAGTGTACCTGCTATAGTCATCTACCAGAAGCATCACATACCTGCCTGTGATAACTGAAGCCCCTGTCAGAGCTGCTGATGACGAGCAGCAGCTGTTGGTCCCTGTGGCTCTGGCTGGAGATGAGTCCTACAGCTCAAGAGCTCCCCCTGCTGCCATGGACCAAGCAGGCTCAGATGTTCCTCTGCCTGCTCCTTTAGGGCAACAGGGATCTGATTCCGAGGATGCCTTGGAGCCTGCGTCAATCAGCCCACAAACAAGGTGGAGACTCAAGAGAGCTGAGCAAAGGGAGGCTTCCTTGATTAAGTTCAAGAAGCAGTGACTGGCCACACCTGTGCCTGAGCTATATAACTGCCTGCCTGGAAGCCTTCCTTTGCTTGTGGCAAACTTTTGACAAGTCCTCTCCTTGTCTGTTCCTTGCTTCCTGCACCTGATACCTTGGATTGATCTTGTGGCTCCAGACCCCTGGATTTTGGACTTTGACTATGGCTTTTGCTTGTTGCTCTGGCTTAGGTAAATGGACTGCCCATGGACAATTGCTTGCTTTGACTCCTCCTGGTGGGACTTTGTTATCTCTCCCACTCCCTTCTCTGGGATGGCTTGCTGCCTGGGTCTCTGACCTTGACAGTGCCCTACCTGAGATCTTGGCATGGGACCAATGAGATCTGAGTGCACCTGTTGAAAAGGTTGTGTTGACACCCTGTTGCTGAACTTGGGAATTGAGTGTGCCTTTCATTTGGATTGTTTGCAGACAGCACAGTCCAAAAAGGCATCACAAGGGTTAATTTTGCAGTCTTTACAACACTCAGGCAGTTTCCTTAGAACCTGGAAACTGGCATGCCCCATCCTTCTATGCAACAGGTGAATGCAATTGTCATGCTGGGGCTTATTGCTATACACCATGTGGGTGTTTTGTTTTGGCATGCACTTATACAGCCAGTCTCTGAGCTCACTCACAGTGCACACTGCCCCATTTCTGATTTACTCACATCCCCAGAAAAAAGAATGTCATGCCCACTTAGTGCCAACCCAGACACTGACAGCAGACAAGACTCTAGCGAGGGCACATACAAAACATTATCTAGGTATTTCCCCCGAGCAGGAACAAAGGCTTCCCCCATACCTTCCACCATGCATTTAGACCTATTGGGAAGGGAAACAGAGTCAATTTTTGCTTTGCCCAGTGTCTTAAACATGCCTTTGCTATTGGTCAGATATTGAGGACACCCACTATCTAGCAACCAGAGAGCCCCTTGGAGTTCACAGTCCTTAACCACAGCTGAAAACAGCTGGCTACCCCCTTTATCCTTGGAGCCCTTGCTCTGTGTCTTTGGCACTCTGCCTGTGCTGTCTCGACAGTCCTTCCTCAGATGTTTCGTGGACTCACACCTGAAACATCTTTTCACAGCATTCACCCTCTCTGTAGCCTCAGTCTGTTGAGACTCAGTGTCCTTGGCATTCTTCTTGCCGTTGCCACTGCCGCTGCTGATACGCTCTTGCTAAATCTTTTCAGCATGCCTCTCCTCCTCCTCGTACAGATGCCCAGAAATGTACTGGACCATGAGATCCTGCTTTATCATTCCTTCAATGGTGGCCATGAAAACATCCCAACTTGCACCTAAGGAACTGAGTATGCAGTAGACTCTGTCAGGCTAGAGATCTCCTTTCCCTTCTTTTGCAGAGCAACAAACAGGGAAGTTAGGTGCTGGAGATGGTCATGCATACACTCACCAGGTTGCAGCTGTGTCCAATATAGCCTCTTTATCAGGGACCTCTAGGGCAGATGTAAATATCTCGCAAAGCATCCCAATATGCCTGTGCTGTGGTGAGATGCCTGGCATGCTTTACTTGGCTGTCTTCCAAAGCCAGAAAAATATTACTGATGGCATTCTCCTCAGTTCTGGCATCTACTATGCTGAGGGGAGGGGTTGGGGATCAGCAACAGCCTTCTACAACCCCTCTCTACGCAGATACATCTCCATCTTCACTGCCCAGGTGAGGTAATTCTTCTCATTTAATCTGTCCAGGGGCAGACTCACACTCCCTGTGGATGCCATCCCTGTAGCTTCTCTCACCTTCCAGGCCCCTCCTATGCCAGGACTCACACTTACCAGAGACCTTCCTCCAGCAGGCTCTCAGCAGGAAGCTGCAGACTGGAACTGGCACTTCACCTGGTCCACTTGACCCCCTGGTGTAGCAGGAGCATGAGGGCTGGGCCCAGAACCTGTCAGAATTTGGCTGGGACTGGCTCCTCTGAGCACACATAGACTGCAGATAGTGAGGCAAGACTTCACCATAGCCAGAGTTTTCAGTCAAGCAGACAAAAAAACTGGAGACATGTTCTTTAAGCTTAGAGCAGATTTATGACTGCGCATTAAGATAAGGTTTTCCAGCAAGCATTCCAAAAGGCAATTAGGAAAGCAAAAACATCAGGAGAAAAGAATAACATTGGAGATAAATCGGACAGAATCTCCCCCTTCATAGCATACACAGACAGCAATGTAACATGACCAGCCAGGAAAATAATGAACTGGTGGACTGGACTGGCAAATCCCAGCCTTTTTAAGGGCTGTCACCCTGAACATATGGGGTGACCCAATCATCTTTCTTGTGTGTGGCCTTCCCCAGTACACATGTTGTAGTCATAATAGACAGACATATAAACCTTGCACCTGCACCTCTGGCCACATCACCTCATTTTCTGCTGTCCACTTAGAGGAAATCATATCTGACTCAGCAGAAATCCTTGACATGGTTTGCCTTACGATTGCCATAAGTCAGAAATGACTTGAAGGCACACAACAACTACAAGATACACGTCTCCCTCTCCCTCTGTAAAGATACAAAACAGAAAAGAAAAAGAAAATGGTAATTTTCATGTCTATGCCTGAGTTTGCTTCCACCGTTCAGAGATGCCAAAATGCACATATCACCCAGAATTGTGGGATTTCACATGTATCTTCCTTTGGGAAAATGTTTGTAGGAAAGCTTTCCATGCTAAAAAAATGCTTAAGGATCTATTTTGTTCTAACTTCAGCTTCTATGCGAGTATTGCGTGCCCTTCCCTGTGACATGATGTACTCTCACCGCACAGGAAACTTCTGTGAAGTGACAAGAGGATGCTTAGTTGTCAATAGCAATGCTGTCAACCCATGTCTTTACGTATCTATCTGACAAAGCTAGTTAGATGGTTCAGAAGCAGTTCTTTAGTGTGTCTGCTTTCCTTGCTTCTTCTTGTTAGGCACAGACATGGTCACCTTTGGAGATAGACTACAGATATCAGGCTTAGATCTTTGGGGCTGTAGGAAAATTTCATGGGGGGCAGAATTGTTATATAGGGAACAATATCCTCAATTCCCCCTCATAGCTGCACCTCTTGCATCGCAACAAGGATAGTATCACAACAGTATATGTTGGGGAAATATGAAGCAGATTACATTCACAGAGAGAGAAGCCTAACATTATCTTGAGGAGTTGCACGGTTGACTATGGATTTGAACTTGGGGTCTTTCTGCCTTACACTGTTATAGTGCTATTATTCTACTTTCAACATCCTGGGGAATTCTGAGGTTTGTAGTTTACAAAGAGGCCAAAGAGCACTATAACAGTGCAGTGTGGAAATGGTCTTAGTCTTTGTTATGTCAGTCCATGGGTCTAACCATTATACAAAACTGGCTTTCAGTAATAGAATATTGTGAGGAAATCTTTGCTGACTTTCTTCTCAAGCTTCTACATGCAGATACATATGCACAAAGTTTGTACACATGTATAAAGTATGTTTGCATCAGATAAAGAAAATTTCTCAGTGAAAGGAAGTATGATTATACAAATCTCTGGTAGTTGATCTATACTTGGAAACTTTGGTGTATGTTATCAGATAAAATACAGCAAACTCTGGGGTTATACATGAAAAATATGACCATAGAAACAGTTTTATATTCCAATATTTTTTTATTTTTTATCTTTAGACTTTCTATACCAGTGCTGATAAAATTAATCAACAGTTTCAGGTTTCTTCCCAGCTATACTATTAATTTGTCTAAACCTAAAATTATGCTTCTTGAGACTAACATTTGGCACAGATTGTTTGCCAAATGGTAGTTTCATTGGTTTCCAGAAACCATTAGATATTGTTATGTCAGTTTCTTGGCATATTGCCCAAATGATTAGTTGATCTTGCCTACATTGTTGTCTGAAATATCTTGGTTTGGATAGGTGGGCTTCATTTATGTATTTGGATTAGGGTTAACATACTCAAGCTGAATATGTAGATGTTGATATAGTAGGTTCTTTTTAACTTGTAACTGTATATCCTCTATACTTATTTCCAGAAAATTAATAGGGAGGCTTTTACCATATATATTTTACTTCACACACACAAAAATGATCATTTTCCATGGCAGATTTAATTTTCCAGAACAGTCTGTATCTCAAGGCACATCTTTTAGTTTCTACAAAGAATTCTGTACAAATGGTTCCACTCAAAGATAATCCCTGCATGAGTAATTTTGGAATCAATCTATTTGGCACATCTTTTTGGTTCGATTGTTACTACGGCTATGTTATGTCTGGTGAGAACACTAGATATCTCTTGATATCAAATAATTTGGCCTTTATTTGACCTTTCTCTGCCACCCTACTCCATGTGTTTGCAAGGGCCACCGGACAAGCACGTAATAGGCGCGGACGTTAATGGTTGTACATTCCAAACCTAATTCAGGCAGGCAACTTAATGCCTCTTCGATGCTTAAGGGACCACTCCTTCTTGCAAACCGCCTTGCTCAGCGCGACTTCACACAAAGACGCCCGGCCGAGTGCTGAGCCATTCCTTTATATTGCATACTATTTGCATACTATTTGCATACTGGCCATACTATTGTCATCCAGCACTAAGCTCATCATGTAAAATCTGACCTTTTCCAACGCCTTTGTCCCGCTACAAATTTCCTTTGTTCTCACCGAGCATGGCCTGGCCTGTGGACACAATTCACCCTATAAAAAACCCCTGATTCCGAGAGTTCCTCGGATCACCCAGGACTTCCATCTAGCCTTGCTGCCGCTTTGTCCAGTGAAGTTTTTCCCTCAGTTCCCAATAACTGAGTCTGCCTCGCCCCTTGGACTACTTCGAATCACTCCAGACTTCTATCCCGCCTTGCTGCTGGTTTGTCTGAAGAGTTCCCCTCAGCGAACCACGCTGAGTTTCCTCCCCCCTGCAATCTCCGTTTCTCTCCAGGACTACGAGACCAGGTGTCGTATCACCCATTTTCCCCCGAACTCTCCATTTCTATTTCTCAGTTAGCTAGTGTATGTCTTGTCCTTTATGTGGTTTGTCTTTAATAAAGTTATTATTTGGTTACTTTAACACTTATCTAACCGCTCTCTGACCTGATGCTGTATACATAGGGTTAAAAGATCCCAGCTAAAGTTACCTTGCCTCTCGTTAGTTTGAGAGAGTGCTTGAGTTAATTTCCCCATCTTGCGTTTTTATTTGGTTATTTGGGCATTCCTCCCGGGACCCCCAACATACAGGGTAACAGGATCACCTTATGGTCTGTTCATCTATGGAAAAAATAAACAGTGTCCTTTGCAGTTTCTGCAGCCAGGACTGCCTGCTGTATAAATCTGCCTCTTGAAGAATAATTTGATTTATATGTTCATGCTAAGCTAAGTCTGTGAAGGAATGCGGGTTTGAAAGTTGCATGACAGTCCTTTTTATGGGTGGACTGGGTTGACTGAGGGATTTCCACATCAGAACAACGAAGGGGAGCAAGTCAACCATTTTTTTTGTTGCCAATTTCAGTATTGCTATTTGCATATCATTTACTGTATTCCTAGTCCACTAGTTGTATGGAAAAAAAATATCTTTTCCTCTCCCTCCTTTTCATTATTTTAAAAATTTTATATCAAAAAAACAAAACCAATGAGAAGGAAAACAAGATGAAGAAAGGGAGCAATAGCAACAAAATTGGCTTATCTTGCTCCTGCATTTCATGCAGACATTACAAAATGGAATTACACTGATTCAGTTGCTTGGTGTGGTGTGGTGTGGTTTTGAATAACCATAATAAATATGGACAGCCTTTGCCAATGACCATGTGGTGGACCAGGTTGATTGGGCAAGCAATAAATGTGATGAAAACAACTCATCTCTCATCAGCTGAGTCCATGTGAGATCTGCTCAAACTCAACAAATACAGACTCCCATTGTGTTGTTTTAACAGAGTCAGTCTTCAGTGTACAGTCATACTTTACACAACACCAAGAGAGATCAATCTGCCCTGTATATCCAGACATTTTAGCATGGAATTTACTGAGAGAGACAACTGCGATGATGCTTACTGCAAGCATTCTAAGGAGAGAAAACTGCCTAGTGATTATTTTTTAAAAAGAAAACCCAATGCAATAAAAGGTTCTTGGGTGTGGAAAGAGCAACAACAATATTGATTCAGGTTGAGAAGATGGTCACTGCAATTTTGCTAATATCATGGGACCTCCAGCTTCTTTCACAACTTCACTGCTGTGCTCACACACTGTTTCTCTTTATTCATATTATTCCATCTGCCTCCTCTTACTCTTTTTGTTTCCTCCCTTTTACTTTTAAATAAAATTGAGGTAGGCTATTGCACTGCAGGTGGGGACCTTTTTTGCCCTGTACCCCCTCTTCAGCCAGCCACAGTGGTGTATTCAGAGTAATCAAAAATGATGTCATATCACTTCCTGGCTGAAAAATGACTCCGTTTTCCCCAGTGTGTTGGGGTGGGGTTGTTCTTGCTATTTAGTCAATTTTGTCTTAGGGTGATGCTATAAATGGAAGACCTCCGAGATCCCTGGTAATCAACTGCTCTACTCAGATCTTGCAGACTCAAGGTCATGGCTTCCTTGATTGTACCCATCCAGCTGTAATATAAATTCTCCCTCTTGTTCTACTGTCTTCCACGGTTTCATTTTGGATGTTCTCATTACAGGGTTTTCAAGGCAAAAGGCTTCAGGAGTGGTTGACCATTGTTGCTTTCTGTGCAGTACTAGCTCTTTTAGAGTTAGCTATGGTGCCACTACTGATATCTCTGAGAGATCCTCAGCCAGTGTCAACCTCTGCCCTGCTTCTGCTGCAGCACACTATAGCATTTCCACCCTACACTGTTACAGTGTTGTTGTTCCACTTTCAACATCCTGTGGAATCCTGGGGTTTGCAGTTTAGGGAGAGGCATTTAGAATTCTCAGCCAGAGAGTTCTTTGGCCTCAGTAAGCTACAAATTTGGGCTGAGAATTCTAAAGGCCCCTCCCTAAACTGCAAACCCCAGGATTCCATAGGATGTTGACAGTGCAATAATATAGTGCAATAATAGCACTATAATTGTGTAGTGCAGAAATGGCCTAAGTGTCAAAGGTATTTCAGGATCGTTTTGCATGCTGATGCAAATTAACATGGCTATGTCTTTGATTATTATTTCAGTTACCAGTACTTAGAGTTAGTTATTGTACAATCAAGGGATTGCACTCAAGTCTGCATGGAAAAGGTCAGTTTGAAGACGGACTGAAAAGAAGCAGAAAGGGGAGGCACTATTTTGTGGTGCTCTTCAAGCTCTTTGGAGAGAAGGAGAGAGCAGAATTAAAATATAACCTGTACAAACAATTAAACAAGAAGGATGCTGGAGCAGAAAGATCTTCAGATAGATATAATAGGGCTTTTAAAGTTATGTTTCCCCACTTCCTTAATAAAAGAAAAGAAGAAAAAAAAAGAATGCAGCCATTAACATATATGAGAGAAAGCTAAAGGGAGTTTTTGGGCCATTAGCCTATTTACCTTCCATCACAAAATTAAGTGGGAACCTTTGAGAACTTAGCCTATTTTGGACATCTGTGTCCCTCCATCTAAATATACTGCCTTTCATTTCTGTTATTTGGTCATTAGTAAAAGTGTGACAGAGTGCTGGCCTGGCATCCATCCATTCATCTACTAATCTACAGAGAAGCTGTTCTAAGAAATAGGCCATTTCTGCACTAGCCTATTATAGTGCTATTATTCCACTTTCAAAATAATAGCACTGTAACAGGCTAGTGTGGAAATGGTCATAGACTACACTGGAAATTGGAACTTAGCATAAGTATTTAGGAAGGGGATTTGGTCAGTTAGTTTTTAAGAAGCAATCTTTGAAGTTTAACACAAATCAACAAAGCAATAAGCTTCTTCAAATGTGATCCTCCTTGAAGAAGATGTAATGTTACCACCTGGTGGGGTCTGAACACTGAAAGTTTTTCTGTGTCAATACTACCGACCCCAAGCTGACACCCCTCTTACAGTTAAGATGCATCATTGGAGCAGGCCCAACCAAGAGCAAGAAAATATGTTAGTACTAACACCCTTAAATTAAATCCTTAAAGAGGAGAAGTGATAAGAAAATTTTATGAAAGTTGTTCTTTAATTAATTAGTTAAAGCAATAAATTATTCAATTAAAATTATTTTAAATTGCTTGAAATGGTCAGTAATTAATTAAAGTATTAAGAAATGTTGGTTGCTATAGACACTGAAGGATTAAAGTAATACAATTTAAAACTATTATTGCAAAATGTAATGAATCAGTGGCCATGACCCAATTTTGACAAATTATTTCTAGTTCCAGCCACTTAGTTCTTTGCCTTGTGAGCACTACTACAGAGAAATCCTTGCCAGGGCTGCAGTGTAACTTCTGAACTGAGCTAGACCATGCTAAGTGACGCCACATTGCCATCAATTATAATTGAGTTTAGTACTGTGCAAGTTTACTCATAGATCAAGCTTTGTGGTACTAGGCTGAGGTTTTTTTTGGTATGAATTGATTTTATTTGATGTGATCAGCTTTAAGCAGTATGGCTACAACACTGAAAAATTGATCAGGCGCCTGCTGTATGTTTATTTCTTGGGTTGGTAACTTTACAGGGGTTGGGGATCAAAATCCCTCCCTGCTAGGCATCCACACTTGTCCAACCTCCACCTCCCCAATGGATCTTTTCCACTGGATAATATCAAGTCAAAATGGCAATGAAAAGAGGATGTTGCATCATGTTGAGAAGCTGTTTTGGCTAGAATATGGCTGAAGAAGGAGATAAGAGGGAAATGTCATGGGAATATCTAGTGTAAACAGCACCTAGGGCAAATGTAGAAGTTGTGTCCCTACCACCAGGGCTGACTCCTCCTCCTCCTCTGCTGTTAAATCTTCCAGCATGGCTTTTTTGTGTCCCCCTGGCATTGGTGCTCAGGGCATGCACCCTATTTGTCCCACCCTAGATACACTTCTGGGAAGTCTGCAGGCTTTGGGAGTGTTTTATTACTGGTGCCTGTCTTAGCATGGCTGGGGTATTTTTTTTCCAGGATTAAACATCACTCCAAGATGCACCAAAATTGAGAGGGAGATGGAGGACTTTGAGTGATGGTAGGAGCTTCTTGGGCCCCCAAGATAAGAGCTGGGGCTTGTATGCTGCCTGCCAGCTGCAGTTTCCCCACTTTTGGTTTCGTTTAAACCAGAGTTTGGGGAAAGCATCAGATCCAAGAAAAGAACAGAAAAATGCCAGTGCTTTGTAAATAACATTGCAAGCAGCACAATAAGTATTTGACAGTATGGAAAAGTTGTGGGGGGAGGGGGAGGAGAAAGAAAGGAAGGGAGGAAGGAAAAGAGAAGGAAAAAGTGAAACCTTAATTCCAGGCTTCATTAATAACAAAATGTCCTGCCCAGAAGAGATTAATAAGAAAAGGAGAATGAGAAATTGGGAATAATAAACAAAACAAAGTTGTTTTACTAGCAAATCTCATGATATAAAAACGACATCCAATGAAACATCTTCCACTCAGTGCGCTTGGAGAACAATGCCTACGCTGTCTATAAAAATGGATGTGCCTTATAAACCCAAAGCAATTGTAAAAAGGGTGGTGGAGGAGGGATAAAACCATCCAGAGGACTACTTGTTTCAAATGCTGTAAAGAAGTCTGTCAGATAAAAGTCATATTGAAAGTATTTGTTTAGGAGCATATTTATTTGGGTGTGCATTTTAATAGGCATTAAAAAAAAGTTCCAAAGCCCTTTTTGAAAAAAATAAAAAAATAAAAATAAACAACCCATTTCTCTGGCAGCCAATCTGACACTGATCTTCTGTGAACTTCCAAAGGGCTTTAAAGTAAAAGACACAAAATAGAGAAAAATGGCACCTTTTATTGCATGGATGTCTGTTAGTGGGATTTCTGACACTTTGCTTATGAGAGCTTTCAAACTTCTTGGGCTGTTCCGTAGGCAGCTAACAGAACAGGAGGGAGCAGGTAGCATAACTTCTATGCAAACGAACAAGGTAAAATGGCTTGAGTCTTGTCTTTTTTCTTCTCTACCCCACAGAAATGCCAGGGCCAGAGGCAAGGGAGTGGGATGGGGATCATAGGCAGAGTTATTCACATTTTCCTCACTTTTGCATGGGTTCTACACCCCAAACCCTCATGAATGTGGAGGGTTTCACTTCCAATCTGGCATTGATTATACATATATACAGTATTTCACTTCCAGTCTGGCATTGATTATAAATATATACATGTAACTTCAGTGGCTTTGACTCCTGGGGAAATTATGCTTTGCATATCTGTGGTTTGGAACTTTCTCATTTTTCTAAAAAATCTACTAGGAAGAGTTGTTACAGTAAAGTCAAAGGCACTCTCAATAGAGTTGTAATACATGCATGAAACAAATTCTGCTTTACCCACAGTGAGGGTGAGCCTCCGGGTAATTCAATACCTTTCATCTCTGCGGAGTCCAGTAATCCTTCCAATTGACTTGAGTTCAACCAGTGTTGTCTCTCCTATTACGATATGATCCTTTGGTGCTAGGAAGAGCATAACCCAGGCAAGATCTGCCTTTTCACATTAAAGTCAATGTGATATGTTTAATTAACCCTTCTGCTTAACTGGACAATCCTACTTTTCAGAATCATACGGCTATGAAAGCATGAAATCCATTAATGGGGAATTAGTAGAAAGTTTATGAGGATGAATTTGCTACATTCACTTCCCTTTATTGCACAAAGAAGAAACTGAAGAGACATCTGACATCCCATTCACCTTAATACTGTTACATTTCACTTAAGTTGTTAATGCTAAAGATGGGCAGGGTCTAATATCATAGAACTGAAACTGTCAAAATCTAATAGCTCTCCAGTAGCCCAGAATAGCTTGTGGGAGAAAGTAAGTTTAGCTTGTGGACAGCTGAAAAACAGGTACCAGATTTCTAGTACATGGAAAAGCTTTCAATGAGTTATCCCAGCCTGGTAATGTAAGAGTGGATGACCTGAACACGAGCCTCAGAAATATAGTAGCCAGATGTGACTTAGTGCCTAGAAGACCACCTGGGAAGTAGTACCATGAAAATCCAGGCGGATTTGTTTCTGGAAGGCACTGTTATAGTGAAGCCTATACTAAGTGGGGCCTATGATGTAAGTGGCATGAATTTGCTGTGCCTTCTAGTCCAAACTTCATAGTTGCTTTTCAAAGTGCTGAATTTTTTACCTCAAAATAGGTTTACACCTTCAATAACTCTTTTAAGGATTAAAACCTAGAGTGGATTCATTGCTCCTTGAACATTGGAGCCATCAGCTACCACTAAATAGAGTCAGGGCTCATAGGAAATTATAGTAACATCCAAAATCCAAAAACAGTGATATCTTTTTTGGCCCAACCAAAAACACATCATGCAAGCTTTCAAAGTTCCACTGGCTTCTTTATCAGGCAAAGTTGTTAAAAATTATGCAGGAGAAGAAAACAATTATGATGTTAAGAGTCACAGTCCTACATTTTGCTGAGATGTTACTTTTGTTGTTATCAGTTAAGATGTCTGAGTTCAGATGCAATTCATGCAGCAACTGCAGTAAAACAGAATTTTCCTGGTGACAACAAATTGTTGTGAAGCATCCCTGCTGTGATGCAAAGTATTTTGGGATAACTTTGTATGGAATAGATAGTTATCTCTTACCATTGCAAGGGACCTGCTCTGGGTTAGCAAACAAGAACTGCTAGAACGGTGAATATGTCTGCCTTTTTGGAATTCCATTTGCATGTGTGTATGAGGACTGTCATGATAAGTACCTGAACTTCAGAATTAGTGGCACTTCAATAAACCTTAAAAAGTTGAGTTGGACAACCCTACATGTGAGAGTGCAGGAACAAAAACACGGGCTTTCTGGACGAGATAGCTCTGTGTACAAGGGATACTGGCAGACATTCTTTCTTCAAAAACATGAGGAGTTGGGTCTCCATTTAGGTTTCTAACCAACTGCCAGAATGTGAAGAAAAGTAGAAGAGGTTACCATGATGTGGCTGGCCTAGGCATTTGAGGTTTGTATGTAGCTTCTTCAGTCATAAGAATAAAGATTATTCTGTGGATGTTTGTATTCTTTTCTGATGATGGAGAAGATCATCCCTTTTGACAACAAGCTTCTACCTTGGGGCAGCTATGACAATAAGGGAGAACAGGATGCAGCTGATGGGTTAAGGCAGGAAACACAAAACAGCCCTAGTTACATTAGGTGATGGGGGAAACATAACGTGAAATGTGTCCCTAAGACACAGGCCTAGTTCAGGCATGACAGTAGCCCCACACAATCAATTTGGGATTATGCAGGGTTGCTGTTAGTTATTTAGTTAGTTATTTTTGCTTTGGTGACTGAAGATGGAAAAAAGTGCTTCTAGGCTCTTCTGCCTTGTGACAAAATAACATGGCTAGCGTTAGGTATTATGAGTCTTTAGCTTTACATGCAACACTTGCTATTCTACCTCAGGCACAGAAATATCTTGGACCAGTCTTGAGGCATCAAGATAACTGTAAAGGGAGATGAAGCAAATATTTAGGAGCTGAACTCAGATACAAAATGAAGATAAAAGACAGTGGGATGTGATGAGAAAAGGAATATGTCAACCACTCCATAGCTAAGGGCTGGTCCTCAAGCCAGCTGGTGGTGAGGGCCTGAAGAATGACAGGTGATGTAAAGTGAGCACATGCCTTGAGACAGCTCACTATGTTGCAGAGGCCTCTTGGGGCCATGCTTATTCTTCACTCAGGGAGGGAGAGCACCTGTCAGCAGGGCCATCCCAAGACATTTTGCTACCTGACACAGAACAGCAAATGATTCCCACTTTCAGGTCAAGCCACATTGTAGTAAACGCCAGCTAATTTACTTTGCTACATGAGGCACAAAATCTCACAAACATCTGCAATGTGTGTATATATGTATGCCTCTAAGTTGCCTGTTGACTTATGGCAACCCCACAGATTCCATAAGATTTTCTTAGGCAAAGGTTACTCAGAGGCGGTTTTGCTACTTCCTTCCTCTGAAATACAGCCCACAGCACCTGGGACTTATTGGCAGTCTCCCATCCAAGTACTCACCAGAGCTGACACTGTGTAGCTTCCAAGATCAGACAGTATCTGGTGTCTCTAGAGTATTTAAGCCCTATCTCCACAACAGAAATACAATAATTACAAATTAAATGCCAACTTGCTCATCAATACTACAGGAGACTAGATTGACCCTTTCTTTGTTCTCCTTCAAAGTCCTTCCATTTTAATTGGCAATTAATTAGTTGTTCAGAATGGACTTTTAATGGTGTGTGATGTTTTCTAAAAGAGTCAGTGTGGTGTATGGTTTGAATGTCGGAGTACGATGCTGGAGACCAGGGTTTGATTTCCTGTTTGGCCATGGAAGCCCACTGGATGACCTTGGTTGTGTCACATACTCTCAGCCCCAGAAAACTCCTTGATAGTTTTGCCTTAGGGTCACCATAAGTTGGAAATGACTTGAAGTCACATAACAACAAAAATAACAAGCTTTTTTTGTTTTTTTAAAAAAATCTTATTTAATTGTTTTTTAAAAACTTTTTTTTTTTGGTTAACATCAGGTTTTCAGCTATCTTTTGTTTTAAACTATGCTGTGAGCTGCTTTCAATCCTACATTGGGAAAAAGGATTCAAAGTAAAGCAAAACAGGTGCTGAGATTCTAATACTTGAGAAACCAGCCTCACTCTACCTAACACATACTCTCCAACTGTTCCAATTTGCCAGGGACAGTCCTAATTACTTCTTACCTCCCATTTAAAAATGGCCCAGTTTCTTTTAACTTTTCTTCTCCCTTTTCTCCTCAGTCCTCAGCTTATTTCAGTTGCTGCAGTCTGAATTCAAAGTGCTTTGCACTCAATAAATTTAGCAGAGAGGAGAGCAGGGGGCACATTTTGCCCTTTCCAGTAGGCTCAGGCAAAAACAAACCACTTCAGCTTTTCTTCCTCATTAGTAACTTTTGCCATCTTGACCACATTCCAATAGTGCTTGGCTGCATGTGTTCTAGTTTTTATCTGTGAAATGTTGGAAGGTGTGCCTAATAGGGCCACTGGTCTTGCCTTCCAGTCTTCAAGCTGAGTGAGCTAATCTTGCACACCATATTCCACAATCCTAGCAGGTCATTCCTCTATGCTAGGTGAATGAGAATTCTACATAAGTGTGACTACACACACAAAGTGTGACTTTGGGCATCTTACTCTCACTCACAATTTTTTCACCATAATTGTAAATCTAATGAAACAATTTAGGGGAGGGAAACCCTTGAATGTGCTCTGGAATATATGAAAATATTAAAAGAAATTGCGTACAGGACAATATATTACCAGCTCAAATGAGTTTCACCCTTAAAATTAAATTGGTTAGAAATACTGGATAAAAGATCTTTGCTGGTCTGTTAGCTAGAACACATTTAGAATGGTTAATGTGCCTTCTGGCTATTTGTTTATAAGCGTCTTATACAAACTGAATATTCATGGAGGGTGTTTTTGTGTTTTTTTGGTTTGTTTGTTTGAGCCCACTACTAGCAGAAGCTATCTGCTGTTTATATATTATTTAATGGCACTGCATAGGCATTCATTCACACTTGGTTTTGCAACAAGGAACCCTGAAGTGAATATGAATGTTTTTTGCTAGATTAAACGATAAATCATTGCCTTGAAATCAATATATGTAAAGCCAATGATTGTTTCTTTGTATCTTCCCACACTGAGGTAACAGTTTTGAAAGGTTTCCACCTGTTTTCCATTTTTGATTTGTTCAATGCCAAGCCATGTTTTCACACTCCTTCATTAATGACAAGGACTTCTCTTGCCCTTTAGTTTACATGGAGACAACCAGATGCCCTCTACGTGTTTTGGAGGATGACCCTCGTAAGTCCCAACCTGACCAATGATTAGGGATAAGCGAAGTTCTAATCCAAAACATGGAGAATAACAGGTTGCTTACCCTCACCTACACTTTTGTCCTTTAAACATTCCCCCCAAAATGAGCTGACTTACAGAGGACAGCCCTGATTCCATATGTCAATTGGCTCCTAGAGACAAAGAAACTGTATTTGCTACAGAGGACTGCCCCTTGGAGAATCAATTGTTTGGCTGTTCCAGGCTGCTTATTCCTGGCACAACCTACCATAGGAAAAATGATTAAAATTCTGAACTGCTTGGCACATTATTTTAAAAGTGGTCTATTAATTATTGATAATAGTCAATTAACTGTTGACTGATTGTCTAATGAATCAATTAAAAATAAAGATTACAGCATCTCAATCTATGGGTGACATTTTAAAGACATTTAAATAAAGATAACATTTTCTTTCAAGGAGACAGTGCAGTTAGATGATTTATTGTTGGAAAAAAAGTCATAGACTGCAAGAGTTGAGGAAAGTGAACAAATTGTTAAGATTAAAGGCTCCCCCCCTCAAGTGATGGTTGATTGAAATGGCACTTTTGTCTGTAATTAAGCCATCTAATCATACTGATGAATCTATTAATGCTTTTAGTAGTAACCACCAAATCCCTTTTCAGAAACCTCAGTATACTGCCTCATGCTGTCTCCTTCCTCTACTTTCTTCTGCTTTGTGTATATAAGGTCTTGTTGTTATTGCTGTTGTGTATCTTCAAGTCATTATCTACTTACGACAATCCTTATGATGGGGTTTTCTGGGGGCTGAGAGTATGTGATGCACCCAAAGTCTCCCAGTTGAGAGTGGGGAGACTGAGTAGGAGAATTGAATACTGGTTTCCAGGTTTGTAGTTCAACACTCAAACCACTACAACTAGCTGGCCTCTTGCTCAGGGCAATTTAGGGTTGGGAAGAGTTCTGTTTGATACCATAGAGAACTGCTGCCAACCAAAGTAGACAGAACAGGACTAAGAAAAAGGGAAAAGGACCTGGAATGATGAACCAAGGACCAAAGCATTATGAACAAAATGGTAAAAATTACTAAAGAACCCGTTTATGACAATGTATATATCATTAACATTGTGGTGTAGGAAGTGTTATCAATGGGTTCTGTGGACACCTCCACAATGTCTTGTCCATTGTTTTAGAGTCTCCTCATATTGATCGCTTACATATGAATGATATATAGAATACTCTCTAGTCCTGATTTCTTTTGTCAACTTCCATGACAAATTTTTCTTTAAAAAAAGTAATGTGTGTGTTTGTTACATTGATGAATTTGTTATTGTCTTTAGCTAGAAATCTGTGGTCTGTCTTTCTCTCTTTTTATTTGAATTAATTTTACAAACAAGATGTATAGATGATCAACAACTTATGTTCTTACATGCTTTGACATATATTCCTGGAAGTCATTCATTCATATTCACACACACATACACACACATATGAATTACATATGATTTACAATATATGTATGTATGTATGCGGAGATATCTATCTGTCTATCTATCTGTCATCTATCTATCTGTCATCTATCTATCTATCTATCTATCTATCTATCTATCTATCTATCTATCTACTTATCTATCTATAAAACATTAAGCTCACTGATGCAAATGACATTTACATTTTGCCAGCTACCCTATAGGACACTATGAAAAAACCTCTGTATGAACAATTTTGGATTTCAAGAGAAACAGCCCTTGGGCATTTATGTGCAAATTACATGCTGAACATCTCTTCAGTGAATTAACTCTCAGGTTTATTTCCCCCCAAGAAACTGAAACATTACACCTGGTATGACCAGCAGAAAGCTGTTCACTAGTCCCAACTGTTGTAGGCACATTCAATCAATTACTGAATGGTGAGTCAACACATAGATCAATTCTAGTGATTCAATGGGTCTACTCTAGTCAAGACTAACAACAGGATTTAGGTCTTTGAGTCATGTCGTAGTCCCTGGATTGATAACTTTCTTGTCCCTAAAATATAACCATGTATCACAAAGTATTAAACAAGCTGGTTGGAATCTTCCTTCATGGTCTATGTTACCTAACTTTATATATACCCAGATACACAGCAGAGGTACTAGGGAACCCAGTTAGCGAATTGCAAAGTTGCATACATTACTCCTTAGACAGTGTCCCAATGTGTACAACAGGACTGATGCATATTGGGATCAATGCACAAGAGAATCATCGCACAATGGGACTATCGTGCTTTGGTCACTTTGCCAACTTCTCTATATAATAACATAATTGTAGTCCTCTACTGGATGTGGACATTATGGAACTTCCCCTTTTCTGCATATGTAAGTCTTTTTATGAAGATGTAACTCCCATACAGGATTCCAACTGTGGTTAATAACACTGACATTTAGTTTATGCATGATCATGATGGTTCTATTAGTATAGCATTACATCTAATCTGACAGACAGCTACTATAAGTTTATATCCTAAAATATATGTAAGGTGCATTTATACCCCTCAGGTTCAGGATAACAAAACACAAGAAAAAGATGTACATTTATGACCTGCAAGCACCTTTCACAGAGCATTTTAACACATCATTATCCCTAGAATCTCTCTCATACGTTCTCTCTTTTTTGCCCTCTGGCGTATCTAAGTCAGTCCCTTCAAACATCTTTCTTTAAGTGACGTTTTATTAAGAAGAGGAGATTTTTGGATTTCAGAACTCAAAACTATATCCCCTTTGGGCTTAAATGATAAAACTAGTTCTTCTTTTTTTTGTAAAATATTTTTATAACTGTTTCTTATCAATAAAAAGTATACACATTCATTTTTTGAAAAAACCAAACATTAAAATTAAGAATTCACTAGCCTTTGGTAGGGCTGTTTTGTTTTTGTACAGTACTATGTACACTGATGAATAAACAAACTGACATACTTGTCATGGCCTGAGAAGGCATCCATTTTGAATTTCAGTCATTCTCTTTTTGTATTTAACACATACCATGATGCTACATTTTTCAGAACTGAATCTTGATTCTGAATGTAGCTTCCCTCTAGTTGACACTGTGCTTCTCCAGCATTCTGATCTTCTCCTTCTGAAGTTCCTTTCATTATATAATGAGAGTAGCAGCTACTGGGTAATTTTGGTGTACTGTGGACCATGGTTATCTTTGTACATAATGATGTTTTTGTGTGCCTTCGTGAAGTTTTATGGGGTCAAGGGTATGTGATGTGCCGAAGATCACCTAGTGGGTTTCCATGGCCAAGTGGGGAACTGAACGCTGGTCTCCATGATCATGGTCCAATGCTCAAACCACTGGATCTTGCTGTCTCTCTTGTACATAAAACTATATAGTTTTAAGAGGGGTTTTTTTTGCAGGTGTTGTATAGCTTAAATCATTAATTAAAAAAGTCTCTTTTGTTATTGTACGAGTATTTTTTCCTGATATAGCTATTTGTTTGTGGAAATGTTCTTCAACTGTTCTCCTAATTAGATTTTTGTTTTCCTTGCTGTTGCCTGTGTAAATTTACATTCTCTCTAAACCTGGGTCTATTGGTATTTGGATTTATACTACGCACCTGGCTATTTGGACTGTTTGTATTATAAAAAGTTTATCTATTTGTTAGCAGTTGGACTGTTTATATCATCTGCCATCTTTAGAATTTCATCAAGGTTGAGTACTTATCACAGCTCTTGTTGTCTATTTGGGACTTAACTCAGGAGTGGGAATCATGTGGCCTTTAAGCCAAGCGTGGGGATGCTATATGACCAGCGTGCAAACACATTACATGACAAAGTAGAAATAAAAAGGTGGGAACAATACGCTGAAGAACTATATAAAAGATATAAAAGTATGACAGATTCATTCAAGGAAGAGCCATTTGAGGATGAACTTACAATTTTAGAAAGTAAAGTGGAAGCTTCACTCAGACCACTTGGAAGACAAAAAATCAACATCACCAGGTGGTATAACAGTAGTGCTGCCTCAGGCTACAGAGACAGAATCTAATCTAGTTCTAACTAAAATCTGTCAACACGTATGGAAAACTAAACAAAAGCCCACAGATTGGAGATGCTCAATATAGAGAAAGACACCAGAGATTGCAGTAAGCACAGGATGACTGCATTAATCTCCAGTGAAAGCAAAATGATGTTCAAAATTCTACAACAATGACTTTTACCATATATGGAGTGAGATGTGCCAGATATCCAAGCAGGAAGAGGCACTAGAGATCATATTGCAAACATACAATGGCTATTGGAGTGTACCAAAACATTTCAGAGGCATGTCTTATGGAGCCAGATCTGATTTCTCAAGGAACAGGTATAAGTGCCACACTAGTCTTTATTATGCAAATGCATTCCTGGCCACTGCTGAAACCTGGGCACCCAGGTTCAGAGCTGAATCCAGGAGAACACCCAAACTGTGAGCCTGAGATTTCAGGGAGATTGTATCGCCATCTAGCATAGGCTGAATCCCTATTCCCTGATCAGCCTTTCAACTGGCCAGGAACATCTCTGTTTTGTCTGGATTAAGCTTCATCCAGTCCATTACTCACAACATAGACAGCTTCTTTGTAATTAGATTGGAAGGAGAGATATAGCTGGGTGTCATCAGAATTTCTTAAGCATAACCCTCTTGAAACGAATGTGTCTTGTGTAAGATGTGAAAATCTAACCTACAGATACTGTCCATTTCTATGGGGCCTGTAGTTGAGAGCTGCCAAATCCAGTGTGCTTCACGTTTTTTAAAATTAGGCCAGAGTATGAAAAATGCTTAACAGCATTAAAAGAAGCAACCTTTCCTGACCCCCATTGCTTTTTTAGCATGCAAGAAACAAACGAGGCTTTCCGCATGAGGGATAAGGCTATAAAGGAATGTCACAAAGTATAATATGCCAAGAAGGCAGCTTATTAAGCATGTGGCCACGGTTCGTTTTAGAGTGACACCTTCATATTTAGAGGTGTCAAGAGTTCTGAAGAGAAGCTTGGGATCAATTCGTTCTGATGTTCGAGAAGGCAAGGAAGGAAACAGATGCTTGCTAAAGCATCTGGAGCTTTTCAGAGATTAAGCAGATTTCATTATCAAATCCTTTGCATCACACTCATTGGGTAGATGTCATCACTCATATATGAGGAGAACATAGCTCTCCCAGGGAAATGCTTGGAAGTACAAAGTGCATTTCTCTGCCTCAGTAGTGTAAAGATGTTTCTCTTTCTCTGATCATAGGCTCCAGTTTTGAAATAAAGCACACAGTCAAGATGGAAAGAGAAACAGACCTAGATATTTTGATGCTTAAAGTAGAAAATCCAATGTCAATGACCTAAAACACATGCACACATAAGAGAGAGAGAGATGGATGAAGTTAAGAAGATCCTGTGATAGAGTTGCCTAAAGGTCATCATAACCATAACTCAGAAACAACTTGAAGGCATACAACAACATAGACCAGGGTTAGGTGGACCTACACGTGCTCTCATCCATACCTTTTTTAAGTGATAAAATGAATATGAAAAATGGGTGACTTGGCATGACTGACACAACCTTGGGCAGAGTAAGCCAGTTACTTCAGGTAGCAATTGCCAGAAGGCAGCAGCAAGATGTTGGAGGACAGACCTGCGTGCCACATGGCTCTGTCTTGTACCCCCTGCTCTGCCTTTAGGTGAGATGGATGATGCTGTGGTTGGTTGGTTGGGTGGTTCAGCCTGATTTCCTAAATGAAACTAGAAGGGATTTCTCAGGCACCAATATGTCTTGGAACTGGGTTTGCCAGCTTCGTGAGCCCACTGTTCACATACCTTCTAACTTTTCACAGATGAAAACCAGGATATGTGTGGCCAAACAACATCAGAGTGTGAACAAGATGGCAAAAGTTATTAATGAGGAAGAACATATAAGCTAGAAGAGGCTGTGATAGTTTGCTTTTGTCTAAGCTGACTGGGGAGGGCAGGATTCTGCCCCATCATCTCCTCTTCTCCTGCCAAGAGAGCAAACTGAGAGCAAACTACTTTTGCACTTTGAACACAATTTGCAGCAAAGGGGGGAAGTGAAAGACAGAGAAACTGGAACATTTTAGAAGCAGCTTGAAAAATGGTCAATAGGAACTTTCCCAGAAAAATCTGGGCTGTTGGAGGAGCATGCACTCAATTCTACTTATTTCCCATGATGCTGGACTCCTAACTGGCAGTAAGAAAAAATTTCTATTCCATCAGAAATCATGGAAATTGAGGCTCAAAAAAGAGGATTCTGCCAATATCACAATGCTGATAAGGAGATTTACTTGTAACTGTTGGGGAAGGAGGAGAATTACTGCTTCTGTTGTGAGGGAGACTTCTGTGGCCTGTGACATGTGGATGATGTTTATTCTAGCCTGTGGAAGGCAGTCTATATAGCAGGTAGTGAAGAGAAGGGGGCCCACTGAGCACTTTGAATAGTCAAAATACATCTGTGCAGCTGGCATTCAAGGTGTGTGGTTTGTCTTTAGAAAAATATGTAATCTCGAGGTCTGTGGGGTGGGGTGGGGAGGTGGAAGGTCCCTCTTGCATCTTGATTGTGTGAATAAACCTCCATGGGAATAGCAGACAAAGATTTGTGTCTCCATGGCCCTTTCTGCACTACACTGTTATAGTACTATCATTCCACTTTCAACATCCTATGGAATCCTGGGGTTTGCAGTTTAGGGAGGGTCATTTATAAATCTCAGCCAGATTGCTCTTTGGCTTCAGTAAGCTACAAACCCAGAATTCCACAGGATGTTGAAAGTGGAATAATAGCACTATAGCAGTTTAGTGCAGAAATGGCCCAAATCTTTGATTTGGTGCTGGTGGCTTTGATGTCAGTGGGGCAGTTTTAGTTCAGACTGAAGGATCTATCCAAGGTGCTGAATCCTATCCCTACAACAACTTCAACACCTTAGATAACTCATTTACAGTTCAGATTAAAACTCATAGCAGATTTACTGCCACACTGATGGAAGCAACCAGTCACCACTGTGAACAATGCATACTGGAGGGGACTTTCTGAGTTGTAGAGATGGGGACATCTGCCAGTCTTTTTTCTTTTGCGTTGGGATTTTATAAACCTCTAGCTTTTTGCATCTGAGGAAAGAAAGTAAATTTGTATAAATTCTTAAAAAAAAGCTGTAGTTAAATTCTCTCTGCTTGTCTCCTGCCAAATTAAGTAGGAGCAATTATTCTTAGCATGGAGAAGATTGTATGGTATCTGCCTTT
Source organism: Ctenosaura bakeri (assembly GCA_948474755.1). Lineage (NCBI taxonomy): Eukaryota > Metazoa > Chordata > Lepidosauria > Squamata > Iguanidae > Ctenosaura > Ctenosaura bakeri. The sequence goes on from CAOLHI010000397.1 coordinate 515,419, forward strand.
CAAGATGAGGCTCCTCTTAGGAAAAGAACAGCAGCAGCAACAACAGTGGCCACCCTAATTCAACATTAGCGTGATTGACAACATGAGGGTTCAAATTCACATACAAAAGAGCTAAGCATTTGAATCTGTCAATTTTGAGTTCAACCACACTTGAATGTTTAAAAATCTCATTTTTCCTCCATTCCAAATATGAAGTTGTCAAAATCTGGCAAATTCTTAATAAATCCATACTGAACAAAATCTCCATTCATCCCTATATATAGGGACTTGTATGTTTTACTCCATAAGGCAAAGAGTAGTTTGAATGATGCAAAGGATTTTTCAGGATGATGCAAAATTGGAAAATGGCATAAAGCAATGGGCTAAACCTACTAAAACTGTGTCACCTTCATGGCATTTGTAGCCTTTTGCACCATATAAAAGTTGAATAGAGAATAAAATTTCCCGGGGAAGTTCTCCAGCTCTGTGCTAGACCATAAGCTTTGCATTCTGAAGTCCCAGGGTCAGTTTCTGGAATAAAGTCAGACTGAGTAGGACCTCTGAGACACACTGCCAACCAGTACAGACAATACTAAACAAGGTGAGTCAATGGGCTGACTGTCAAGTAGTTAGACAGCTTTCTTTTCCTCATCATACTCATGCTTTCCATGTTCAGTCTCTGGCAAGTGCTGACCTCAGGAAACTGACCTCTGTCCGTGAAGAACTAGGCACAATATCGGGTTTAATTGGCTGTTGATTTTAAATAGCTTTATCTCTTCTCAGGTACTGTTAAGGTCAGCTTATGGTTTTCCAACTTAACTAGCTATGTTCCTAACAATGAGGCATAAGCCATGCTACAACAGCTCTGCAGTATACCATCTTAGCAAAGAAATCCAATATGTTGGAATCAATAAAAGCACTTATTCAATTCAATCCTGAAGTAAGTGCATGGGAGTAAACAGTGGTGTATTTCTTAGCCAGCATTTAGTTCTCATTCGTGAATCCAATGAGTACCTATTTTCCCATTTACAAGTCCACATTTACACCCATGGTTTTTATATCTATGCACTTATAAATAATGAACACATTTACATCATGTCTTCTTTTTTTCCTTTATACATACCATACATACACAAAAATAAAAAGTTTTTCAAACAAGCTAAAACTGCCAACATTTTCCTGATTTGTATGACTTTTATGTGGGTTTCTTATGGGTAAAGACTTCCTTTTTATGGGTTCTGAAAATTACCAGCTGTCCCACACCTGGTCTTGTTAGGTGCCAACCATCCTCAAATTTATGAACACCCTATAAAAAAGAAAAAAAAAGAGAAAGAGGAATTGGCCTAGCTCTTAAAAATCTATAAAATGAGCAATGTTGGAGGAAAGAATATACTTTATATTTCTGGATGGCAATGAAAAGAAAGTAACACTAAGAATTTGTGAGTATCTATAACAGGACATAGGAATTTACCTGTCCTGCTAGTAAGAGCTGGACATCAACTGGAGGAGGTTGATTAGTTCCAGCAACTGAATTCCTCAGCCAGTTCGTGAATTCTGTTTCAAGGGCTGCCTCAGGGTGAGATCACAGCTCTATAGCATATATCCTCTTGCATGTGTAGTTATGCATTAATTGTGCTACACAATCTTTGTGTTGAATGGCAATGTTGTTCAACAGAACTAAATATCAAATAATCAACTAAATGTCCATGCACAATCATATACAGCATCCAGATAATACACAGTAGACAGTGTGCAGCCATGCACAGTAATACTTCATGTGAACCTCTGATTCTGCAACTGAACTATATGCATATATGCTTCATTGGATAAAAATGTCCAGGTGCTTCTGTAGGGGAACTTACACATGTATAAGACACTAGCAAGATTTCAGTGTGAATGTTCTTGAATACAGAACTGATACAGACATGTGGCCTATGAATCAGAGCTCCAGAGTGGCAGACAGAGAATTGACATGATGACATGCTTGTCCATCACTTGATTTGTTGTCACATGGTTTCCCATCAGCTGTGGAGATATCTATCATCTATCACATGTGTGAGATATAGGGTCATGTGGGCTAGCTGTGCTCTCACCCATACACCTGGTAGCTTTCCTCATTGATGTCATACATCTTCTTTATGTTTGGTTTTAGATCCCTCTGCACACAAAGCCCCTCCTCACATCTGGATGGTTGGGAAGCTCCTCAATGTGTGGGGCACATTGGCAGAAAATTCCATGGTTAGCCCACATGGATGACTCACAGTGGAGTGACCCCATCAAAATGCTTTAAGTACAAGTGGAAGTGATGCCACAGTTCTAACTCTAGTGTTGATCTGTAGTTGCTACTTGATCCAACAATGTAGCACTATTATTCTCCCTAGCAATTTGACATTGGTAGTCCATTATATATATGGAGTGTTGCTGCCAGCAAGAATAGTCTCATTTATTTTGATGGAGAGCTTTCACACATTGTTGTTATTTTTGTTGTTGTTGTTGTTGTTGTGTGCCTTCAAGCCATTTCTGACTTATGGAGACCCTAAGGCAAGGATTTGCAAGGATTTCTTGGCAAGATTTGTTCAGAGGGGAGTTGTCTTCGCATCCCTCCCAGACTGAGGGAGTGTGACTTGCCCAAGGACACCCAATAGATTTCCATGGCCAAGCAGTGATTCAAATCCTGTCTCCAGAACTGTAGTGCAAGCTCACATCTCTACAGCATGCTGGCTCTCAGAGTTTCACATACAGTGAAATCACCCCTTCTCCACTGAAGTCAGTGGGAAAGTTATGCAGTAAAAACATGTATTCTGAACCATTTTGACCCTGAATCAGGGTCATAGTATGGGATCATAGTTCTCAGAGCAATGCAGGTTGTGTATTTTTTGGTTGCTTTAATTTTCACAGAATCAACTTAGCTGAAATTCTAGCCAGAGTACAATACTGTTATTGGATAATAGTGTTAGGAAGGAAGGAAGGAAGGAAGGAAGGAAGGAAGGAAGGAAGGAAGGAAGGAAGAGAGAGAGAGAGAGAGAGAGAAGAAAAAAGAAAGAAAGAAAGAAAGAAAGAAAGAAAGAAAGAAAGAAAGAAAGAAAGATCATTATATTAGTCTTAAGGGGAAAGACACTTTTTTGATAGAAAGGTTCAAAGAACCAGGATATAGAGATTCAAATTAAAACAAATCCAAAAACATTCATATAATGTTAGGATGATTTTCTATTAAGTCATGCCAACATAGATATCTTAGTGTCTTTGTACTTTTATTGATCCATGGATTTATCACACTGTCCTATCTTATTCTCAGTCTTGAAGTTTAGTGATGTGGATGCCAGATTTTACCTATTTTGTACCTTAGCAACAGAAGAAGGTTTTAGTTTTTGACAAAAAAAAAGGCAAATAAATGTCAGGCCAATGTTATTACTTTGCGAATAAATTGAAGCAATCATGGCATAGAAACATAGGAAAGCCACTCAAAGATACAACAGCAGTTCATTCATAATGAATCATGTTCAACAGCAAACATCCACATTTCAATCTGCTATAAGTGAATCAAAGCAATTCTGCCTGTGTTTTGTGAATATTGAGCCTGAATGTGCCCCAGTTTGAGTGATACTTCACCAAAACAAAATTTCCTTTCTGCTAAATTGACCAAAGTTTGTATTTTTTCAACAGCTTAATCAGAATCTCATTCTTTTACATTTTTCTGATAAAATAATGTAACGTGCTTAATGGGATGTTTTTCAGAGAGATAACAATATTAGTCTGTCACAGCACAGAAGGGAAAAGGATGGGGAAGAGGAGAAGGAATCTAGTAACTCCTCCAATGTAACTGATTTATTTCAGTATGTGCTTTCCTGGATATTGTCTGAAGAAGTGATTTGATATCCACAAAAGTGCATGCTGAAATAAATCAGCTTTGAAGGTGTTGCTAGATTCCTCTCCACTACCATTTTTCCTTTTTGTACATTTAATAGGGAAAAATCATCACAACTGTCCCGATTCGATACGACCAGCTAAAAGAGATATTTCTACAATCAAAGAGGTCACTAGTTGAAAATGCAAAATACCAGAGCAATCCTTACAGTAAACTTCAATTAAATGGGTTCTCGACAACAACAGAATTCAATCATGAAGTACCAGGATACCGTTTTAAGTCTTAACTCTTGTCAACAGAGATAAATCACTTTGTGCAGAAGCATCCTTGATGTGTTTCGTGAACAATGGATTGGCATCCAGCCGCGGCATACTGTCAAAACAATCTACAGAGAAACATCTTCATATGATTTGGTATGATGATGTATGGTAGTCTTTGCTGCTCCCTTTTCTTTTGTGGAAGACACACACTACTGCCTAATAACAGCAAGACTAAATTGCAGATTCCTTTTTTTATTAAAATGGTTTAGCAAAGTTGCTTATAGGCCATATTTCTTAATAAAAGATAACAAAGTACATACAAATGATAACCCAGCAATAAAAAACAAAAAATAAATAAAATGTACAATAATTAGCAACGACTTTCCATCATGAAAGGTCAAAAAGTGGACATGATTTTAAAATGAACCAGAAGGTCTCTTTTACAGACAGAGGTCAGGATTAAGTTGGGACACATACTTACTTGTGTGAATGTGATTTCTTGAGTGCTTTGGGGTTGGTATTCCTGTCCTCTGTCTACACTGCCTAAAGACCCTCTCCCAACTTACTTTTAAGCCCTGAAGCTGCCTCATATAGCCATTCTGTGCTTCAATGTGAACAGGTAGGATCAGAGAAGCATTTGGCAATCGCCCCTCAAGCCAGACACACAATGCTTACAGAAACCTCTGGACAACCTCCACAGATCTCAGCACCAATGTTATCATTGTGCGTCTAGCTTTGGAGGTGCAGCCATACCTTCTTTGATCTTGTCTCCTAACGTTGAAGCACAGAATGCCTGCATGAGGGACTTTTGGGGATTTAAAGCAAGTTGGGAAGGTGGTATATGGATCAACATAACATAAGGTCCACAAGCGGAGCTTTGTGCTCCACTGAGGGGATGTTGAATTAAGGCCAAATACTGTATCTGTTAGGCCGTACATTGCTATGTCTTCAGTCATTGGCTAAAAACACTAAATGGCATAAACAGGCTAGTTGTTCACAAAATGCATGGGAAGAACAGTGACTGAGTATTTTGTTTCTACTTCTTTTTTATTAAAATATTCTTGGAATCTGAGGATTATGGATTTTCCAGGAGGAGCAGTTGCACTTTGTCCTCCACTGGACATCCTTACCTATTTGTTAATTAACAACAACTGAGACAAACCAGTTCTCCAAGCTAGGTTTTCACGAGGATCTGCAATTAATTCTAATGTAGGAGTGACTACAATGGTAACACGGCAGTGAATACACTCTGGTTTATGCTCTGAACTTTTAAAGGAGCTATTGTGGGAATAGATTTTCACCCTTTGGATATTTCTTTTAAAGTGTGGACAAACTCAGGGTAGATTAATCACCCCTCACTGGCATGGAAGCTACTAAGTGTCTGTGTTCTAACATGAAAAGTGAAGCTTTCAGTATGTACTTAGTGCGTGTGAAGAGGATAAGAGGTGAAACTGATTCTTGGAAGTAGGGATGGGCCAACCGAATCCTCAAAACCTTGGCAGGGATTCGAGATTCAGGAATCCAAATCCCTGTGCCAAAATAGGCAAACCGAATCTTTCAAATCTGCCACCCAAACAGTTTGTTGGAGACCAGGACGCCTGAAAACCTGGGCGACTGGGACGCTTTAAAACTTGGGAGATCAGGACTCCTGAAAACTTGGAACACTAGACACACAAGGGGAGATGGCAAGTAGGTGAATTTTTCCTTTGGAGTAATAATGGCCTCTGCTAACAATTTCATAAATTACATCTAGGTTTGTATTCTAAGATATTTAAATTGAATATTTCATATTTAAGTTCAGCACTTGACTGGAAGCTACAGGCTTGAGATTTCAAGGACAGCTGAAACATTCCTTTGCATAGCTCACTTGCAAAGCTCTTTCAGACACAATTCTGGGGTTTCTAGTTTTACAAGGTGTCACAGCCTTCTCTGCCAAAGTGTGCTGGTGCATCATCAAACTACAAACCCTACAATGCCAGAAGGAACTATGCAAATAAAAGCCAGTTTTGACCTGGAATTATCTCTGCACTGTAGTGGTCCTGTTTACACAGGCAGGAAAATGTGTGATTAATCCACATTTTCCTGCCCGTGTACACAGAGCCTTCATGGCATTTTCAGTCTGGGGAGATCCTGAGGCAAAACAATGACAATTGTCCTGGCCAGATTTCTTTAGAGGGAGGTTTGCCTTTGCCTGGGCTTTTGCTAAGGCTGAGAGACCATGTCTTTCCCTTGCTTTTTAAACCTTTAAAAAAAAAAAATTCAAAAGATTCGAGATTCATGAGATTCATGGATTCACAGAACCTTCCAGGGATCCAGATCCGGATTCGGTAAATTCTGGATTCGTCCCATCCCTACTTGTAAGGCTAATCAATGATTTAGAAGTTTGTCTGAAATGGGCCGCAGTAGCCTTTTCCAACCTTAGATGCCCCAAAGATTGGACTACATTTCCAGTCACTATGACCACTGATCACCCCAGCTAGAGATAATGGAAATGATGGGCCATTTCCACACTACACTGTTATAGTGCTATTCAGTTTTCAACATCCTGTGGAATTCTGGGGTTTGTAGTTTACCAGGCCAAAGAGCTCTTTGGCTGAGAATTCTAAAGCCCCCCCCCCCAAAACTGCAAGTCCCAGGATTCCATAGGATGCTGAAAGTGGAATAATAGCCCTATAACAGTGTAGTGAAGAAAGGTCCATAGTCTAATACCACAATGAGACTGAAACGTGGAAAGAGATGTCAAGGGTAGTTTAAACACACAGACTATTTCAAATGAACTCACCACTAAAAGAACCTTGTTCATTCCCAAACAATTAAAAAAAAAAACACACATGCCCAAGTAATAACATTTTACATTGCTTCCAAGAGGCATTTCTGAACAATACTATGGCACACCCGATATGGTACTAAAAATGCTGTGAAGTGCAGTCTCCCTTAGCTAAAGCGAGAGCTTGTTCTTTCTTCAAGGCATTAAACCTGAGCAATTGGATAAAATTTGGCAGGAAACAGCACAGAACCATAAAAGAAATGTCTTATTTTGAAGGGTCTTCTTTGCCACTTGCCGCGTACCAAAATTCGTGAGGCTCATTTTACAAGGTAATAAGCAATATGAGGTTGGAAGAAATCAGGTCAGAGCCATTGATCAACTTCCTGTTAATGAAAGTGCTTTGTTTATATTTAATGGGCTCATTCATCTGATTGCTACGCACAGTGTGATATGTTACAGTCAGAAGCCTATTTTCCACAGGAACTGTGATAAGCACAGTTTATTAAACACATCTGAGCACTGAGACAATCTGTTGTTTCCCTCTGCTTTAATGTCATTATAGGCAAGTCGATCATGTACAGTACTTGCAGTCTGTGTTATGTCCTAATTTAGTGAACTGATGGGCTGTCAGTAGGAATTTCTAGTGGATATTAGAAGGTGGGCTGTGGATGCAGAAATGCAGAGCAGAATTAGTCGAGGGCCTGTTAACTGAAGTCTAGGTCAAAGAAAATGTTCTGAGTCTAACATCAGTGTGCACTTAGAGGAAGAAGAAAGTGCCTTGTGGCCAAATTATACAATATAAACAAATGTTTTTATTTAAAACTTGAATATTTGCTGTTGTTAGTGAAAAGCAGATTCAGGGAGGAGCAATTTTCAGTGGGAAGTGGTTGCTTAATCCTTCCTTGGTCAGGTGCTTTCTTGTTAGAAGTCCTTTTCTATAACACTCCTTTCCTCAGGAGATCCAAATGGATTGGCTTTCCCAATCTAAATGGCTTTAAATACAGCTTCTAATTGTAGGAGCTGTACTCAAATAACAAACGGAGGGGCCAAAGCTGGGGAGAACAAACATGAAGTTCAATACATGGATGCTGAGCTGATACAATGCACAGGTTAGATCCATCCAATACCTTCTTCCAGCTATACACAAAATCTGAATGTCTGCATAACCAGCTGTAGGGCCATTTACTTACGGTAAGACCCATTGAACTTAAGTGGACTTAGTTTTGTATAATAAGTATCAATCATACACTTAGGTGTTTTTTTTTCATTTTTCCAAGAAACTGATTAAGTCCGCACCTACTTAGTTTCAGCAGGCTTACAGTATTAGGAGCTCTCTGATCATTGGCTGGTCCCTAGAGGGCTAAGTCTTGCAAACATTTAATCTGCGTTAATAATGCCTTCACTCTTCTTCCACTTAATTCACTTGACTCTATACTTTACAATTTCCATCAGCATTTGCAAGCAGGCAAAAATGATTACTGTAATGCATGCAGAAATAACATTAATTTTGTCTGCCACCACCATTTTAAATGTAAATATTACATTACTATTAAGAGTATAATGTAATATTAGTACATGGAGAACTATAAAGAAATGATCTCCCCACCATAATAATGAAGCTAAACAACAACAATAATATTTCCTAGATATGAAATAATTCAGCTTAATGCAAACAGCTTGAAAATGGAATACTATACAATCCAAGACAGAGATATAGAGAAATAACTTTCATCAGAAACTGAATGAAAGCAGAAAAAATTAATACGTCCCACTGATGTGTCCATATAACATATCCCCTACATATTTTACCATATATTAACAACTGATGTATGATTAAAAAAATTAGTAACACTTGGTAGAATGAAACAAATGAACAATATTCTTCAAGATACTCTAAATTGTCTGTAAAATCCCTTTGATATGCAGTCTTTCCCAGATGAAAACAAGGACATGTGTGGGAAGCAACATCAGAGTGTGGTCAAGATGCCAAACATTATTAATGAGGTTGAGCATACAGGCGATGAAAGCCTGCAGCAGTTTGCTCTTCCTTCAGCCTACAGGGAAGGGCAAGATTCTGCCCACTTCTCCACCTACTGAGTTATTTGCACTTTGAACTCAGTTTGCTGCAGATGAAGTAAGCCAGGTTGAAGGGGGGAAATGGGAGGTGGAGGAAGGAACTGGGACATTTTAAGAGTAGCTGAAAAAGTGGGGTGACAGAGGATTAATTGGGGCAGTCTCTGCCAAATTGGGACAGTTGGAAATTCTGAACCAATTTCAGTCTGACTTTTTCAGTCTGACTAAAGTAGAACTGTTGAATCAGATGGATTTACCTATATGTTGAGACACCATTCAACAACTGAGCCAGTCAGTCTGCTCTCATTGGCAGTAACCACCAGGATTCCAGCCTTCAGGTTCTTAGGCCTTATATTTAAAGATTTCCAGACATCTGTATGTGCTCTACTTTATCTCTGATAGTTCAGGTTCATCTGATACTAGCATCCAATGCTAATGCATGTATTACTCATGTCAGCAGGAAATGATGAAAGGGTCAATGAAGGTCAGCATTCAACTCAGCCCTTCTAAGGCACACCAACACCTCTCATTTCCATCATCATCATTCTTTCTTTTAAGGTCCTCAACCCATCCAGATAATTTGGATTATCCCTTTTGTGCCACACCCAAGATGAATGTTCAGTTTTTGACAGTGTCCTCCTGCACTGTTTAAAACAAACAAACAAACAAACAAACAAACAAACAAACAAACAAACAAGCATTCCATTTTTCAAAAGTAGAAGTGGACTGCTGCATGATTCTATACAGGCTTATTGGATGTAAGTAACACAGAGCTTGCTTCCCGGCAACATTAGGATTTAGGTTTAGGATTAGGGTTAGGTTGTCATCCTACAAAAACATGCTTGAGATTAAGCCCCCACTTCAAGTACATGTATGTAGGACATTTGAACACATGCTCTTAAACACATTCTGTCCAGTCATGCTCATTATTGTGTTTCAACATACCTAACTAAATTCACTTATAGTTTATTTTTTACTCTCATTCTCTTAGATGATGCAGAAAATAGTAGCCACCGAATGACAGATCAACAATGTGAATAGAAAGAGGGAAATGGACAAGAAGTCCCTGGTGGCATTTTCCAGCCTGCAGGACATCATTCTTTGGCCAATTTCCATCTATACCAAACAATTTTATGTTTGTCTTCTCATATTAGAACGTGAAGCATACATGCCTCTGGTCATCAAAACAGATGTTGAGCAAGCATTCTGATGGCTTCAAAATGATAGAGAGCTGAGTCAATACAGAGAGGTTTAAAATTTCAGCAATAACCAAATAAGATGGCCTGGAGCTATATCTTGTTATGTCCTTTGCAGTGGTAGAGAGCTTTCCCAACACATCGTGCATTTTAAAGTATTTTTAAAAATATTTTTACTGCTAAAAGAGCTCATTGCATTACTGAGATTAAATACATGTTTTCTAGTAGATTAAAGCCACAAAACCTAAAATAATAACCAGTGGTAGCTGGTGGTACTGATGGTAATGAGGCATGAATCAATTCTGGGTTTTGCTTAAACTATGGAGCTATCAAAGGTTCCTGCACAGCTACAGAGTATGAGATTGCCATTGCTATTCAGACTGTGATTAGCTAATTAAATCTACTTTTGATTACTTTTATGTTTAGGAAACTTTGTGCCATAGAGTCTGTCTTTCCTTAAAGCCTCTTCTTGGACCTATACCCCATGCGCTGTATTATTTTGGTCCTGGATCCTGGAGAGACACCCGTGCTTGGGACATAGATTAGAGAGCTTAATATATTTTCTTGCTTTTGTCTGATATGATTTCCCCAAACGGTTCACTATTAATTTGCATTGTAATAAATCTGCTTCCCTCTGAAATACTGCATGTACTGCTTTTTCCATAATCCCTTCATCTAACCTTCTTGGCCTTTTGACTCATTGCTACTGAGTATCTTGCATGATTGTCTTCTATGGTTCCCATGACCTACCAGGTCTAAAAGCTCCCTGACTCAGAAGAGGTAGTAGAGCAGAGTCCATATTTCAGGGTTAGTGTTCTATCCCACAGGGCATTTTGCTGGAGCTGGAAACTGGGAGTGGTGGTGAAAACTGGCCTCTCTTCCTTGGATTTTGACATAGTTGATACAAGTCATATTACTGGATTAAAAAAAAGTCTTTAATGATGGCACACCAAAGAAGTACTTAGGAATAATAGCAGATACTTTCAATGCACTGTTGAATGAGAATTGCCTGGCATTGCAGTTGTTTGGCGTGCAGCTATTTTTTATCACTGGCTAAAGTCAACATTTTCCCAAGTATAAGGAAGCATAATCAGTGGTGGGCATTCATCCTGAGCTGCCAGTGGGTGGGGCACAACTTTTATTTTTATTCTTTGAGCACCATTATATCTTCTTTCACTATTTTGGAAAATTGCCATTCATAGTTGTTATGGGCTGGTACACTTGTCTGAAGCTTTGTCTATTGACTAGATGATCAGTTCCAAAGCTAAGAATTCTCTGTCTTTTTGCCCTTTCTGGTGCCATTTAGAATAAAAATAGAAGCCAGAGGAGGCAACAGTGGTCTGAATCTAATTCAGTTCTAGTCTTAACTGGGGTAGACTCTTTAGATCAATGGGAATTTGATAAGTCATCACATATGTAAGATCCATTGATTGACTATTACTTGCAACTAACAATTTGATTTAGGCGGTTACAGCAAACACTAAGTACCAAACCAAATATCAGCCACAGCCAAACAGCAAATGCCATTGTATGTCAAGAATCAACTACAACCAAATACTAAATTATGCCAATAAAACTATAAACTATTAATACAGTTGCATGGCAGCTATAAAATACTGCCATACATAAACTCTGCCATACTAATTGATACGTGCTGTAGAGCAGTTTTCAGAGGATTCTCTGCTGAATGGTTAGGATTAAAATTTGCAGAGAAGAATTTTCTTGTGGGAAGCAATTCACTTCATTTCTAGGAACAACGTTTTGATGAGGTACTAGTTGCCAGCAACTCCAGATCTTACAGTTCTGTACAAATCTCAGGTTCTATACAAATAAATGGTTGTAAATGGTTACACAGGTGAGAAATGAGAAAAGTTGTTTCCTTCACCCCAATAAATTATGTAATAGCATGTGGATTCAGCTTCACTCCAGTGATGCCACTGAGTCCTCTTTGCATTGTCCAGTACAGGTGATGGGTTGTCACCTGAGAAAGCAAAGGCCTACAATAGCAAGCACTGACTTGGTAGAAGTACACTATGGCCAACCTGGGTGAAATAAAAATCTCCCTTGAGAAGGGGCCCTTTGGGATGCTCCTTGAAAGATACAGGGCCATCTTGTCCATCATAATGATGGCGCCTGCTTCTCACTCCACCTTGCCTAGCATAAAAAAGAGCATTTGACTTGTTCGTTATAATCGACATTCTGGTTACTGGAATGGCTCCTTTTGGCTTCAGATCTCTGAATCATTTACCCAGTATGATGCAATCTTCACCTGTTTGCAGATCTAAATATTACTTGTGAGGAAGTATTTTGAGATATCTTCTCTTTCTTATTATGTCGATATAAAGCCACCATTGTTTAAAGGCCAGGCAAGAGATAAAATTGTAGCCACTCAAGCATCATCTTTCAAGTGATTTGAAAGGAAACAGGCATGTTGTAATTATTTTTCTCTGATCTTTGTGAAAAGTTAGTTCCTCATCAGGCTATTGCTTGTCAAAATTAAGTGAAGACCTCCATTTGGATCATTTAAAAACTTCAGTTTAACTCCGAAGGGGAAAGGGAAAAAATATTTGTGCAGACAATCCAAGATGACATTTTAATTTGAACTGTACAGTTCTTACCCAAGTGAGCAACATGCTGACATTAAGAATAATGTTAACTACCCTCCACAGGCTTGGTGATTTTGTTTCAATTTTAATTGGGGATTTCTTACCCCTCTCTCAGTTTCCAAAGAGACTAAAGCTTAAAGTCAGGTACAACATTTTAATTGCTAAAAGCAGCAAATTGGTGTTAAGGGAATGGTGCCATTAATTTGCTGGCAGAAGAAACACTGAGGAAAGAAAATAGCCATTTCCTTGAATTGTGCACATAGAAGAGTGCACTAATATGGTCGGGTTACCACAGAACCCTTCTTGAGGTGTCTTAATTTAGACCTGATTAATACCATACCATTACAGTATGGAAAGATTATTCTTCATAACATGATCTGGCTTAGTGACAGAGGAAAGAGATCCAGCTTCAATCTCTGACATGTCCAAGCAGGACTGGAAGATATTTCTGAAGCCCTGAAAAGCTGCTGTCAGTCAGGCTAGACAATAGTGATCTAAAGAGGATTAAGACCTGTTTCTGCATAAAGCTACTTCCTATGACCCTCACAAAGGTCTTACCACCATCACAGGCATTTTTGTTTTTGTTTTTGGTAAGAACATGGGAGAGAACCTTCTCTGTGGCTCTTCCCAGATTGTGGAATTTATTCCCAAAGGAGATTTGGTTGGCACCTCTCTCATTTCCTCCTGCCAGCAGGCAAAGACCCTTTTTTCAGGCAATCCTGGGGCTTACAATTTATGTGAAACTGTGTTTTTATCTTTTTTAAAACTATGTTTTGAATGTGTTTTATTTTGATTTAACATTGTGTTTTTAACTGAACTGTTGTTTCATTTTCCTTTAAAAAAACCTTTGCACAAATATTTTTAATGGTAATGTTTTTATTAAATGCTTAAATGCACTGATAGATAGATAGAGAGATAGACAGGGAAAGATGGGATATAAATTAAAACAAATATACTAATAGGCAGGCAGATAGACAGACAGACATACAGACAGGCTGTTAGTGTCATGCATATATCAGTTGCCCTACATATATGATTGGAAATTTTTGCCCAATGTGGAATTGCCACACTGAATTCAAGATTATAAAAGCAGAGTTGTGTATGGATGCACATGGTTGAACATTTGGTATTTTGATTCAGTTGCACAGTGTTACCATCGTACACAATATTTGCATTATAAATAAATGCATTAATTCCACATGTGAAAATTTATGCTATGTAAATCTGATACAGGATTTTGACCATATTTGGTCTGTGATAGCTGTGTTCTGTGTTTTCTCCAAGGGGATCAAAGCAGGGTAACCTTTATAACAATGCTTTGAGGTTGGTTATAATAATAAGCCCAAGGTCACTCAGTGAGCTTTATGGCTGAGTGTGGACTTGAAACTGGTCCTTCCCAGCCTAGTTCAACACTCCAACTGATACACCATGCTAGTTCTTCCTCACTTCAACAATAAGGTCTGCAAATAGTGGACAGGCAAAGACCTTGGCAACTTTTAACTCCCAATACTGAAGGGCAACATGGGCCAACGTGGAAATAACCACCTAATGTGTCTAATTTCCTTAGTTCTTATTTACAGAGTATACTCATCTGTGGTACCAGCTGATGGAACAAGTGGGGTTTTTCATTTGAATTAGTAATAATGAACAAATTGAGTCAGGAATATTAATGGATTTGGACTGATTGATAGAGTGTGCGTGGCCTTGTCTACTAGCAAGGTAACTGTTCTGGAGGTAACCAAACCCAAAATATTTGGAAGCAGGGTTTAGAATATCCATGAGGATATTTTATAGCCTGCTATTCAGATATTAAGCCTCACCGGTGTGGCTGCTCAATTAGCTAGCAGATCAAGGTTCTTGGGGTGTTGAATCAACAGATCTGGTCTCCAAGCAGACAATTAAACAGGAGTGGTCCAAGTAAGACATTATACCACTGGTATCCTACATATAGTAGTGGTTTGAGCATCGGATGATGACCCTAGAGACCAGGGTTCAAGTCCATACTCAGCTATGGAGACTCATTGGGTGACCTTGGATGCATCACAAACTCTCAGCCCCTGAAAACTCCGGCATGCTTTTTTTCCGCATGCTTTTTTTTTTGCGCGAGCGCCCCTTGAGTGTCGCGCGAGTGGGAGCGTCACTCTGTATGACGCACCCCCACTCGCGCGATGCTCACGCGGCTAAAGTGGGGTGTGCACACATTTTCTTATTTTTGGCTGTAAGCTGAAAATACTGCGCACTTGCGCAATGCTTGCAGTGCCCTCACACATTTACCTGTGTGCGGTGCTTCGGCGAGCCAGGGCGGTCGCGCTTCCTTCCCCCAGCGCAGCCTACAACTCCCAGACTGTGCTGCGGAAGGAAGGGGCGGTGCGCTAGTACGACGGTCGTGCTACCAGGAAGCCGATGTGGGAGGCAGAAGGGCTGTTGTGAGCGGCTCGCGTGAGCAGCGCTCCCCACTGCAGCGACGAAGGTAAGGTGCAAAAGCAACCTCCATGATAGAGTCACCTCAGGTTCATCATAAGTTGGAAATGACTTTAAGGCACACAACAACAACCCTACCTGTTTCTGGAAAGTTGAATAATTAGCTTTTGTGGTTCCCATCCATCCCAGTGCCTCAGATGGGCCTATCCACGGCAGGACCATGTTCAATGATCATTAAATGGAATAGAACTAGCTTGAAGAAGAACTAGTGCCCCAAGGAGGACACTAAACTTACTGGCAACAGTTTCCCAATTAAGTATATCTCTCCATTACATCAGGAAACATGTGTGAGGGCCAGAGGAGGTACACTGCAATCTCTAGTCAGTGTCACCTTTGTTTGTGAGTCAAATTTTCTTGATACCATGGTTTAAAGTTCTGGATTAGCCAGCTAGTTGATCACATTTCATCACATTTCACAACCTGTCCATCAAAAATAAGCTGAGTTAGATGCCAACTGATGTAGATTTTATGGGTTGTTTTATCTCATGTATCAATTGGCTTTGGATACTGTGTCCCTTGATGGCAGGACACCATTTGTTTCTGTCGTAAGGCTGCAAAATATCTTGGACTGGAGTATGTGTTGTGCAATAATAAAGCATTATTAGAAGAGAAAGATAGAAGATATGGTTAAAGAGATGGCTAAATTTGTTCTTAACTGTTTTAACCATTTTTTAAAAATAATGTTATTTAATTCTTTTAAATTTTTGTAAGCTAATATTTTAGCTTACCTTTTTAAAAACTATAGTAAGCTCAATTGAATTCCATCTTAGGAGGAAGATAGGCTATACATTTAAGAAAGAAGAGAGAAAGAAAGAAAGAAAGAAAGAAAGAAAGAAAGAAAGAAAGAAAGAAAGAAAGAAATTGGGGAGAAATTTGACATTTCAATATGAGATTTATTGATTTAATTTATGGCAATGTACACAAATTTTCATGCAATTTGAAAAAGTAAATCACAGGCTGGTGAACAAATGAGATGGAGTAAAGATAGGTAGAAAAATGAGAAACTGAAAAAAACCCAACCTAATTTGATGTACTTGTCTGCAGATTTCACAGCCATGGAACCATATCACGGACGCATTCTGACAGCCTTGTCCTGAGATTGGAATGGAGACTGGGGCATGTAGGCCTCTCCACATTGAGATGTCTAACTAATAGAAAACCCTAACTAATAGAAAGATGAAAAGTATGCCTCTGTGAGGGAAATCCTTCTCTCATCTTTTCTAGGATTTGTGCAATGACCTCCTTGCCTATCCATACACAATAGTCTGGAAAAAGCCATACTTGGCAAGAGCTGAGGAAGCTCTAGGAAGAATAAATGCCTGAATAGCTCCTGGAGACACCTTTATTTTTGCCTTTTTATTTCAGCTATTGGTCATACTAGAGGAGTCCTGAACACAAGTGGAATGTAGTGTGGGCAAAGAAAGAGGCAAAGTTAGCTACCCAGTGGCACTGCAAGGCAGCCGAGGGGATGAAGCTGTGATTATCTCAGTTACCACTCCGTGGACACATTGGAGAGGCTGCTGCCCCTGGGTCCAGGGAGGTTTATATCGGTGAACATGGATGCTAGTGTGTGGATGGCAGCAACCACAATCTTCCCCTCAAAATATACAGAACCCCTATTTTGTCCCCCTCCTCAGTTACTCCCTGCTTGCAGCCTACTCCTACATAAGTAATGTATGTGTAAACTTCACAGAGTTTTAGACCTAATCATCATAATCAGAGCTTGGAGTGCGTGGAGTGGGGTGGGAGTGGGGTGGGGCTATGGCGCAGGGGGCATGGCCACAGTGCATGGAGGTGTGGCCGTGGTGCATGGGAGCATGGCCGAAGTGTGTGTGGGTGTGGCCATGAGCCAGGACGCCCCAAAAACATTGCTGCCAGGGTTGAACTGCCCCATCACCCCCCCATCCCTACGTGACGGCTAATCAGATACACTTTTATTCCAGACTGAAGTCCTTATTTCAAGTAAAGCTCTAAACCTATCCTTATATAATGATGTGCATATGTGCCTTTAAGCTGCCTGTTGACTTACACAGGCATGAATTCCACAGGGTTGTCTCAGGCAAGGAATTTTCAGAGGTGGTTTCGCCAGCTGCTTCCTCTGAAATACAGCCCACCATGGTTTGGATGGTTTCCCATCCAAGTACTAACCAGGGATGACCCTGCTTACCTTCCAAGATTGGACAGGATCTTGTGTCTTTAGAGTACATACTAACAATTTCTAATAATCACAGGGACCAATTCACACATGTATTGCATGCCATGCTTATGACAAGCTGAGATTTTTATGTGATGAATGAATATATGAATCCTTTCAAACATAAACATATGAAGCATGAAAGACAGTCCTGTCCCTAGTGCAGAAGCATCATAAAACATCTGTCAAATGGCAATATGTGTATGGCTGAAGGTATTCATGTTGCAGAAAACTGTTGGTATAATACCTGTGGTTACTGACTGAAGTATTACATTAAAATAAATAATATGCATCTTCCCCCCCCCCACAAACTGCTATCTTTCTGCCTGAATTACTCCTATCATCAGAACTGAAGAACAGACAGTATAGAATAATGAGAAGTGTCAAGATTCAGCTGAAATATGACTCGGTGAGAAAAATTTTTTGTAAGTGATTATTACTTTGAGGAATCTGGCTTTCACTCATGATATTCCTCGCTATTGTGGAATTGCTCAATTTATCTAAACAACAAGACAGTCTTGGGAGATGAAACAAAATGCAATATAAGTATCAAGTACTTGAAACATGTAATAGTTTCTTGGAAAAGTGGGGAAGATGAACATCTACTGTACATTCAAGAACCCTTTCAGTTTTCATCCTCAGCAATGTGTTACACACTGCATAAGTTTAGTATGTAGTATCTCTTTGTGAAAATGGCCACATTCAGACAATAGTCTGAGGCTACATTTGAAGCTGTTGATGGCTTCGTGCTCTTTGGTATCACATGCTGGCTTTGGTGCTATATCTATATCCCTATCTTATCTATCTATCTATCTATCTATCTATCTATCTATCTATCTATCTAATTCCTAGCATTAATACTTATCCAGATAGAAAGAAATTTTCAATTCAATATCTTAGTCTGAGATGTCTTCAGATTCCAATGAGACTTCCAGCATACTATCTAATATATAAAAGTTTGTTTGTCTATGTCAGGCGAAGACCTCATATGATTGGCTGTGTCAGGTGAAGACCTCATATGATTGGCTGCCTAAAAAGATTTTATGGAATCCTGGGGTTTGCAGTTTAGGGAGAAGCATCTAGAATTCTTAGCCAGAGAGCTCTTGGGCCTCAGTCAATTGTGTCTGTCTTGAATAGGCCAGTTGCTATGGAGACAAGGCCTAGCAGCAAGGAGGAGGGCAATGTATTCCCTCAGAAACCAAATCTCTGTATGTTAATAACTCTGAATACAGATTGGATTGAGTAATATGGGGAAAAATTACAGGTACTGGACAAGACAGTTTGTGGAATTAAAAACACAGGATCTCAAATCTTTCTAACAAGTATTACCTATGAGAAAATAAAATCCCAGGCATCACTGGGTATACACACTATTAAGGTATAAAAAGAGTACATGTTCACAAGATTGTTTGGAGTCACAGAATCTAGAGTATTTCACAATATCCAGACACAAGAGAGAGAAAATACATGTTTACTTGGGGTAGAATGTTGGCTTTGAGTAGCTGTCAGATTTCCTTGTTTGCAGGAAATGTGACCAACACAAATTCAAGTAGTTAGTTGGGACATTTTTTTTCCCTCAGACATTTTTTGCCCATAACAACACCAATAACAACAGTATGTGCCAAGTAGGTGAAAATCAAGGACATTATTTCCAGCTCTTCAGGTGACTATGTCATATAATGTCTACTTTAAGTGTTGTTCTGTGTGAATTCTGCAACCGAATATGACAGGGATTAAACACCCATTCCAGGTAGATGAATGCCAAGCCAAACTTCCTTGTTATGTCTGAAAAGGGAAGTTCTGGCTTAATGTTCATTCTAAAACGAAGTTGTAGTATAGCTTCCTTTCATTTCTTGTTGGAATAAGAAATTTAAATAAAACTAATGTAAAAATCATGTTATATGAATTGCAATAGTTTCATTTTTTATGCTGTAAATCAAAACTGTGTACAAAAGACTTCTAGATATATTATCTGAACATTTGGGCAGGGCGATATGAGAATGCAATAAATACATTTAACAGGGATTATTGTATGATTTAATCCAGTCTTCCTTGCATGAGAGAATTAAAGCTCAGTTATTATATGTAGGTTAAAGGAGAGTTTATCAGGAAGGTGATAATTTCCTAAAAGGAAGAACAGCTAATAGCTCTTGATAATAAACTGCTTTATACTAACAGCTGCAACACATAGGCCATTTCTGTACTAGCCTGCTAGCCCCTCCCGAAACTGCAAACCCCAGGATTCCAGAGGATGTTGAAAGTGGAATCATCGCGCTATAACAGGCTAGTGCGGAAATGGCCCTAGTTACACTGACATTAACTCAGCGGAGAGACTGAATGATCTCTGTTTCTTTAATTTCATCCCAATGTCTGGATTTCCCCTCTAAGAAATCTCTTTCTACTAAAAGAGGGAATAATCAATAGAGCAAAAGTTGCACAACAAGTACTCTTGCATCACTGAGCACAGAGGAGATGAAACACGAGAACACATCCGTGACCCTTCTGCTAAGCTTACCAATGGCTTTCCTTAGTACAGGATTGCACACCAGGAGAGAAACCTCTGGATTTGTTTTATCACCTTTGAGTTGAATGTTTTATGTTTTTCACATGGTTGTTTTCAAGTCCTTGAAACGGAGGCGGCCATTCCCAGTGGACTAGTGTCACTGGTAGAATTTCAAAACAAGCTATTTGGCATGCACTGGGCTGTGCCCGTTCAAGGGAGAAGCCAATCAGTCTGTGCCTGATTGGGGTCATTTTTGCATGTGGACAGTTTGTCTCATTTTGAATTAAATTGCATAAAAATGCACAGAGGCACACAGTTAAGTGTGCGTGCGTGTGTGTCTGTGTCTGCCTGCCTGCCTATCCAAATAAATTCTGATAGACGTTGAACTGACATCTGTGTCAGAAGATTCAGGGACATGGGCCATTTCTGCACTAGGCTATTATAATGCTATTACTCCACTTTCAACATCTTATGGACTCCTGGAGTTTGCTGTTTAGGGAGGGGCCAAAGACACCTCCCTAAACTGCAAACCCCAGGATTCCATAGGATATTGAAAGTGGAATAATAGCACTATAACAGTCTAGTGTGGAAATGGCCAGAGAGACAAGTCCTGCTCCTGTGGACTCTCTTTGTCCCATTTCCAGGTCTGTTCCATGTCAGTCTGATATGCATTTTTAAAAGAAAGACATAAAAATGTGTATGTATTTATGCATACATTTTTCAAATTGATACATCAATAGATGTATTAGTGGATGAATGCCCCTATAGACTAAAATGTGCCTGTGTATATTGTAGCATGTTAAGCAGATCTAGCCCTCCCCCACACAAAACACACAATATGATACCTGGCTTGACAGTGGTATGTGTGAAAAGGATTCAGAGATCTTAATAAAACCCAAGTTAAGCATGAATCAATATTGTGATGTGGTGGCAAAAAAGCCTAATGCAATTCTAGGGTGTGTCATTTAGGATGTATATGTTTTCATTCTGTTTTGGTCAGACCACACCTGGAATACTATGTCCACTTTTGGACAGCACAGTTTAAGAAGGACAAGGTAGATCATGTCCAGAGAAGGGTGACTAAGATGGTTGAGTGAGTTGGCTATGTTTAGCCTGGAGAAAAGAAGACAGCAATGGATATCATAGTCATCTTCAAATAATTTGAAGGACTGTTGGACAGATGATGGAGCAAGATGGCTTTCTGCTGCCCCAGTGAGTAAGACCTGAACTAATGGTCTGAAATTATTTAGGAAAAAAAAAGAGAAGCTTCTGGCTAAAAATTAGGAAGAATTCCCTCATGTTTAGAGCTTTCTGACAGTGGACTGGACCACTTTAGAATGTGATGTTCTCTGCTAAGTTCATATTAGCTGTGTATTGCTCAAGAGTATGGACTACATGACCTGTGAGATTCCTTCATACTCCTCTATTCTATGATTTTTCAAGTACATGTGTTTTATCAATGGTTGTTTTTCCTCTCATGGAATGCATCACCAGGTTGGAAATGTATGGATTTACTGGTGGCTACTAGCTGATGTGCTACATGCCCTGAAGTCAATTTTGACTTACAGCAACACCATCACAGGGCATTCTTGGAAAGATTTATACAAAAGAGGTTTGCCATTGCTGACAGAGTATGACTTGCCCAAGGTCACCCAGTGGATTTCTGTGGCTTAGCATGGATTTGAAACCTGAAACTCTGTTCAATCATTATACCATGCTGACTTTCTACTAGCTGATATGGCTTTTAAAAAGGATTGAATAGATTAAAATATTAGGTCCTCTGCAGTTTATTTTGGATCATTGGACTTGCTGGATGGGATTTATGGCCATCTTTAATCCAAAATATTAGGAAGGTAGCAAGTTCCTTAGAGAACCAGCATGATGTAGTGGTTTGAGAACTGGACTATTACCCTGGAGACCAGGGTTTGATTCCCTGCTTGGCCATGGAAACCTACTGGGTGACCTTGGGTGTGTCACACACTCTCAGCTCAGCTCCAGAACACCTCATGATAGGTTTGCCTCAGGGTCACCATAAGCTGGAAAGATCTGAAAGCACACAATAACAAACCGCGTTCCCTACCATGCGCTGTATGCAAATGTTCCTAGGTTTAATCCTTGATTTAATCCTTGATTTTATCCTGAGTGTTCAACTAGGCCCAGAGTCTGAATTCCTGCTTGGTCATGGAAACCCACTGGGTGACCATGGGCAAGTCACACTCTCTCAGCCTCAGAGAAAAGCAATGACAATTTTTCTCTCTGAATAAATTATGCCAAGAAAGATCATGTCAACAAAAAATAGGTTTGCCTTAGGGTCTCCAAAAGTGAAAAATGACTTGCAACCAAACACATCCACATTCCCATTTCCAGACCAATTAGAAAAAGCTCTTGTCTGAAATCCTGCTGAGCATCAGATAAAATTGTCCCCCTGCCCCCCCCCCCCCCGAGTTAATTTTTCCCTCATCCCTAGTCAGGAAATAAGAAAGAACAAAGTTCACACTTGCCCAGATGACACAGATCAGATTCATAAAATTCCTCTAACATCCCTGTACTGATTGGACAACATTTGGCCTATGTGCCTCCTCACCCATGAAAGCTTGCCAAATAAAACAATACAGTGATATCTGTTTCCAAGGTCTTTGTGACCTCTGGCTAAACCTGCTAGATTGCCCAGAGGTCTTCTCTTTTTAGTCTGAATGTCTCCATCTCTTGCTTCTTAAATAATGAAAAAGCTAATCAGACTTACCTTTCTCTGAACATCTCAGTGTTTTCTCAAGTGGAATACACTGACTGATACAGAATGCACACTGAGTGCACAGATAAATCGAAATTTCTGTAACTCCCTGCTTACAATAGATAATCAGAACCTGGAATTTGTGCCATTATGCTGAACTGCACTTGCTGATGAAATCTGCATAGATCATCCTTCACCTCCAAAGGTGACAATGAGCAGAAAGGAACAAAGGTAAATTTCGGCTGAATTAAAGACAGTCATCCATGGCATTTTCTATCAGTCTACAGGACAAACATGGCTTGCATTTGAGAAATATTCAGGCCAAGAGAAGGTTTCTAGGTAGGGCATTACCTACCGCTTGACAGACTGATTGACTTGAGTTTAGTATTTCATCATGCGAACACACCACCATAATTTATTCTGAGAGTCATTTAAAAATAAGAACCTGAAATGCTTTGAGTGGCTCAGAGCCTGGATCGCAGCCTGATGGAGAATATGTGGCAAGACTTGCAAACTGTTCTTCGCTACTGGTCTCCATTCAATCTTACAAAGATGGAGCAACTTTGCCAAGAAGAATGGGGAAAAATAGCAGGATCCAGATGCAGAAAGCTGATAGCAGACTTCCCTAAGAGACTTGCCTATAAAGATGCCCAAGGTGTTTGTACATAGTATTGACTCACATGTGTGTGTCAGTCCTCATGCAACCCACAAATCCTGGTTTGTTTTTGTCTATGTATCACTTGTGCCACAATAAAAAAAAAATTTTTTTTTGCACTGTAGTAACAATGGCAGTTAAAACCAGATTATATGTGGAAAAGTGCAAGTAGAGAGTTGAATATTTCTGCAGGGTAATGTATTTACAATCCAGGGGCTCCAGTTGTTACAGTTGTGGATTTCTTCCACACTTCCAATGCCTTTTATGTGTGGAATTATATATGATAATGACTGTATGTAAAGGACTGAGAGATTTAGATAGTTTCTCCACTTCTCTTCACAGAGGCTGTTAGAGCTCTGGGGAGCAAGAGAGGAAGAAGATGCAGTGAGGTGGACTGCTGTTGTCATCTGTAAGCTGAAGAGTGGGATAAAAAAGATACTTCCAGGAAATAAAATAAATATAAATTAAAAAAAAGTCAGGTGGATTGTCCCAAAGGAAAGTATTGTGATCTTCTGAACCCATACCTAGAAACATAGCTCAAGTAGATGTCATAGATACTTTACATCTCTATTTATACCTATAAAAATTCCCTATATTTTGTGACCACTTAGTGACTTTTGGCTGCGCGTGTGACAGATCAAATAAGGAGCAAGCCTGTCCAACATACCACAAAAGTCCCTCATAAAAATCCCAGTCCCTTTTCCAAATAGGCAATCTTTTCCAAATGCATTCTCTCCAAGAAGGACATGACTGAAACAGCACACTTCTATTTGTATTACCAAACTGAGATAGCCTATAGGCATTAACAGGCCTAAATAACCTAAATGTACCAGATCCCATCTGATCTTGGAAGCTAAGCAGAGTCAGCTCTGATTATTACTTGGATGGGAGACTGCCAATGAAAACCAGCTGTGGTATGTTATATTTCAGGGGAAGGAACTGGAAAAACTACCTCTTAGTATTCCTTGCCTAAAAACCCCCCATGGAATTCATGGGGTCACCCTAAGTTGACAGGTATGCATTCACACACACAACCAGGCACACAGGCAGGCATTATGACTTATAGCCACTGATAGCCTTTTCCTCTATGATTGTATCCACATTGTCCCTCTGTCAAAGCCATAACCACATTTTGGGATGTCTTGTCACATTTTGTGGCAGAGAATTCCATGCTTTAATCCCATGCTATTTCAAGAACTCCTTCTACAGTGTGTTATCATAAGGGGGAAAGAAATGGTGAGACAAACAAAAAAAGAAAAAAAAAGTTCTGTTCTCTGGGTCAGTTATTTTTTTCCTACTTGCAGTATCATGATGGAAAGAACTCTTTCTATTTTCATTTATCTTCTCCCAGCACCAGCTTCCTTGGGTCAATCAAAGGACCTTCTCTAGTGTGCTATTTGATAAGATGACAGCTATAGATAGCAAGGCTGGCTTTGTACTTTCATTGATCCAAAGTCTGTTGATCTAATGATTTTCAGTTGATATGAGCACTGCTGTTGTTGCTAGTAAAGATTCTCCCTGTTTTATTTAGCAAAAGAGATCAGAAACGAAGTTCCTGTCCTTCTTATGTTTTAAAAAAGGAATGTGGATTGTGAATGAATAAGTGGAAGCGTCTAGTTTAGGGGTCACTAGATATTTTCAACTGGCAGGCACATTTGGAATTTTGAGAAGTAGTCATGGGTCCCAAAGCAAAATGGCTTCCCTGGGGATATACAGTCCATTTAAAAAATGGCAGCAATGGTAGGTATACCTAATCATATAACTTCCTAAAAAGCAAAACTTTGAGCCAGTAAGATGATCTGATTTGATTTGATTCTCTGGCTTTTGTAATGCCTTTACCTACCTGTCTGCAATAGTGGTTTGTAACTTTTACTTTACCAGGGACCCCCTGTAAATGTAATTTGTTGCCTGGGACCCTCAAGACTTAATTCAAAATTTAAATATTCAAATATTTAGTTATTTAGTTAGTTTGTAGCTTGGTGAAGCCTTAGGATTCCCTGGCAGAGAAATGTAAATATCCCTCCCTAAACTACAAATGGGTGCATCTCAGCCCCAGAAAACTCTGTGACAGGTTCACTTTAGGGTTGTGATAAGTCAGACACAGCTTGAAGGCATACCTCAACAACAAACTACAAATCCCAGGATACCATAAACAATTACAGTGGAATCATAGTGCTATAACTTTGTAGCGTGAAAGGGCTACTTAATGTTCATAGGAGGGAACAACAACTACCTGTGCCGGGCAAACTACCTCCAATTTCTGGCAGTCCTCAGTTAAAACGTTAAACATACATGCCATGGATGCATGGGGATAGGTTGGAATCATAGAGAGATGTTAAATTCATGAGAATGAATAAATCATTGGCTATCAAAGAATTTAAACATGTGTATGCACACACATAAACAGAAGGAGGTGCTTTTCGCAATATGTTCCACAGCAGACAATTCATTGTAGAAAATGTTAATTAAAATGGGGCAACATGAACAGTAACGGTCTTCTCCACCAACTCTGCTGTACACCAGTCCATTTTATACAACATGATGGCATCTTTCAGTTTTATGATGGAAATTCAATCACATTGCTATCCACAGCTGAATGTTCACTGAGTCTATAAAAATGTGCACTAGTGCCCACTCATAAAGACAGTCCTTGAGGTGCCATTTTTGTTTTTAATTGCCAAAGCAGGAGCTCTTTTAACTGTAAGTTCCTGAACTGGCTAGATATAAATGGCATACACATCCCCAGACCTACTAGAATGATAATCTATGTGAAGCAACCTGAATTTTTACTTTATGATATGAAGAGGTCCAGTAATCTATGATAGCATTTATATATTATATGCTGTCTGTAGTATGTATCCATTGCTATTTGCACGTGGTTGCAGAAACTGTAATACATAGCAGAGTATGTATTTGCCTGCAAGCATTTATATGTGGGGAGCAACTGTGGGGTCTGAGGCATGAGTTCATGATGACAAAAAACAAAACAAAAAAAAAACCACGCTGTAAATATAAGGGCAATTCCTAGGGAAGTTTGCAAAGCCCATAAGATCTTTGTTTTATTTGATGTATTCTGTGTGACCTTGTAATAAATAGGAGTGAAGTTGACAGCTTCTGACCTTATCATTGTAGCCAATTGGCCAGCCAAGGACAGGCGACTTTTGTCAGTGCTTCAGAGGACTTAAGAACATAGAGGTGGGCCCAGGGAAGAAACAACACAGAATGCGACATACTCCAGAGGAAGAGGATTTCAGAACTTTCTTACATTTTGATGAATTGAGAACTTCCTCTTTGTTCTTGCTGTCTCTCTTGCCCGCAGATTCTGTTTTTAATTTGTGTATTGTTTTAGTTTATTTGTATTGGGAGAAAGGTGGGAAATTAATGAATGAATTAATGTGCAAAAAACCACATGCAGAGAATAACTCTTGAACTATGAGTAGACTTAAAAAAATAGCCTATCTGGTTTTCAAAGACTTTCTGGCAGCAAGAGGAAAATTGCTTAAATTACTTGTTATTTCCTTCAGGAAGAAATATAGTGAAGAATTACATCCCCATTGACATAGTATTTAAGCTGTTGAGATGAAATATTTAAGTTGTTGCTGATATTCATTTTAAAATTTTAAAGTGTGCTTTATATATGTTGCTGGTCTGTATAGCCTTCATACCTGCATCAGTACTTGGCAATGCCTTATCTAGCAAGAAGTCTCCCTGAACTTAGGGGGACTTACTTCAGAACAGATATGTATAGGCTTATCGTGTTCATTTTTTGAGGTGTAATGAGATTGGTTGCATCCTACATTTTGAATCTTGTATATGAGTTATCTTGGGCTTTGCCCTGAAAGGCAGCACAGGAACACCAGAAACAAACAACAAATCAATAAAGGAAAACGTTGGCATTGTAAACTCATGAAAAATTAAGGCGCTATTTCTGTGGAAAAGAAAAATGACAACAATTAGACCAATTCTGTGGGCAGTTTTTACAAAGTTCTCCGGCTGGAGTTAGATATGTTCACATTTTTTAAAAAACTCTTTTAAGGTTTCTGTGAGGATAACATTGAATGATATATTGTAATCAGGACTAAGGCCTTGAGACAGAATGGGAAAGGAAATGTAAATGACTATGTCAAATACATGTCAAATGGATTTCAATTAATGAAAATAAATCATATGTGGGAAAAAGGAATCCCTATCCATTCCACTGCAAGCTAAGGAGAAGTCAAATGGGTGAAAGGAAAAGTTCCTCTGCTCAGTGATGGATAGCTCTTCCATTTCAGAAGGCTCTAGTATATCCATGGAAAGAAGTATGGTCATAGAACAACCTTCGTCAAACTTTCCAAAGATGATAGGACCTAACTGGAGCACTCCTGAGGCAAGTTCAGGCCAGTGCTGAATCTACAATGTCCAATGCTTCCTTTGCTTCCCTGGCGTTATACTTACCTCAGCCTTGAGATAGTGTAAGTGTTAAAACAGATGAGGAAATAATTTTGAAAGAAAAACAAAGGTCTATCCACCAGGGGAATGGAAAATTTTTACTCCTCATAGATTGTCCTGACTAGACCAAGCCAGGGAAATTTTGGATAGGGCACATCACTCACCACTGAGGTTCACTCCACTTTCTGGTAGCATTCTACTCAAATCAACCGGACTTAGAAAGGCTGTGTAGTCCAATTCTATCTTTTGTCTACTCAGAGGTAGGTTCCAATGAGTTCAATGTGACCGAGGACCTTTCCACACTTCGCTGTTATAGTGCTATTATTCCACTTTCAACATCCTGTGGAATTCC
The DNA here is from genome assembly GCA_948474755.1 of Ctenosaura bakeri. Classification (NCBI taxonomy): domain Eukaryota; kingdom Metazoa; phylum Chordata; class Lepidosauria; order Squamata; family Iguanidae; genus Ctenosaura; species Ctenosaura bakeri. Next base: position 543,512 of record CAOLHI010000397.1, read on the forward strand.
AGGGCTTATAGTTTACTGAGGCCAAAGAGCTCTCTGGCTGAGAGTTCTAAATGCCCCTCCCTAAACTGCAAACCCCAGGATTCCATAGGAAGTTGAAAGTGGAACAACAACACTGTAACAGTGTAGTGTGGAAAGGCCCTGAGTCCCAGATGCATGTATAAAGGAGTGCATCCTGTGTTTTCCTGGAATATGCTCTTGTGGTCCTTTTTTTTTTTTTTTGCCACTGATTAGTTATGAATTTGGTAAATTAGCAAGTCATGGAACATACTGTGGCTTGAAGCTATTTCTTAGTCCCAACTAGATTTCACTTATGGGTTTTCACTAACAATTGGATTTATGTTTTAAATATTTCCTGGATTTTCATTTTATAACTTATATTTGTGTATATTATATATTCATGAAATAGCCTCAACTAGAAAACCCTCAAACCCTCTATGAGCAGCAGCTGGAATGATACTGCCTACTTTATTTCCACAGGCCACATATAAATTCATAAAATAAATCCACAGCATGAATCACCAGATTTTTCTGCTCTTCATGCTGCCGACTTATATATTTGTCCACCCATCCAAGAGAAAAATTCTCCCTTCTATTGACCTGCTGTGATCACAATGAACTACATACTCCTTGCCCATACTTTGTCCTGCTGGGCTTATTACCAAAGAGCAGAATACAGAATGCCACAGTCTCTGAAGACACATAAAAATCAGTTCTGATACATTGCTTATTGGCAGGACTGCCAAGTCTATGCCAATAATGCCTGCTGTTGTCCTAGTCATTTCCTCTGGTTCCACTTGGAAGATTTGATTGTGAAAGTTAATCATACCCATCAGCAGTGCTTTGTAAAGCAAAGACAAGATATGCCTGTGGCCACTATTGTTCAAAGACATGATGTTCCTCTCCATTATATAAGCAGGGAATCCAGGATGTGTTGCACAACCTTTATGAAATCAATAGTCAATAGTTCTTTTTATTATTATTATTATTATTATTATTATTATTATTATTATTATTATTATTATTATTTATTTGTATCCTGCCTCTCCATATGGATCGAGGCGGCAAACAACTTACAAATAGCATGTATTTCTATACATGCCTCGAACAAGCTGGGTAACTCATTTTACCGACCTGTGGAAGGATGGAAGGCTGAGTCAAACTTGGAGCCTGGCAGGATCGAACTCACAACCTTATGGTTTGCAGTACTGGCATTTAACCACTGCGCCACCAGGGCTCCTTCCTTTTTCTCTGTCACCTGCACCCCAACCCCACTATTTAAAGCAATCTGGAGGAGCTTAAGAGAAAAGTCAGCATAAAATTGTTAGAAATAAGGAAGGCATACCAGGAAGTGCCCAAGTTTGTGTTGACAGCCATTTGGAAGCATTTGGTTTTAATGCTGTTGCAATACACACTGCCATCCACCACAGGGCTTGCCTGTTTTATAGTTTTAGTTTGGACCATTGTGTGTTTCTGGCTTTGTAATAGCTTAAAAATGCAGAAACAATGGCTTCAGGTTGTAGGGCTATGAAGCCTAAGCCCAGTCTTCTTTGGACCAAGTCAACGGAGTTCAAGAGGATTTACTCCCAATTCACTGTATCTTAGGGCCTTTCCGCAACACATTGTTATAGTGCTATTATTCCATTTTCAACATCCTATGGAATCCTTGGGTTTGCAGTTAAGAGAGGGGCATTTGGAATTCTCAGCCAGAGAGTTCTTCGGTCTCAGTAAACTGCAAACCCCAGAATTCCTCAGGATGTTGAAAGTGGATAGCACTGTAACAGTATAGTGAGGAAAGGACCTTAGACTGTGGCTGTCATTAGAAAGTTTGAAATCTACTGCCCCAGATTAATAGAACTTTTTTACATTACAGGATTTCTAGACCAGCATGGCATAGTGGTGTAAAGCTGTATTACAGCCCTGGGGACTTTGATTCCCTACTTAGTCATAGAAGCCCACTGGGGACCTTGGGCACATCCCACATTCTCAGCCCCAGAAAACCCTGTGATAGGTGTGCCTTTGTGTCCCCAGAAGTCAGAAACAACTTGAAGGCAAACAACAACAACTATTCTAAGTATTTTATAACAGCAAACAAGAACCAGTTAATTTCAAAGATGTTGTTAGATTCCTCCCCTGCCCTTTACTGTTTATGCTGAAACAGACTAACACAGCTATCTCCTTTAAAAATTCACTGACCGGCCACCTAGTTAAGTGGTCTGCTCCACCATCCCCCCATTATTTAAGAAAAAGGCTATTGCTTTTTTTTTTAAAAAAATATAAATTGCCAACAAGTTATAGAACTTGACAAGAACAAGTATTTGATCTTTATGCAAGTTACCTTATCTGTCCGTCCCTTTTTCTTTTAAACACATCTGACACCTACATATCCCAAGTTATTTGCTTTGGTCTTAAGAGAATGATCACATGAGCATTTCTCTGTCATGAGAAACAAGGACAGGAAACCTTGCATTCTCCAAGCATTTTGGACTAGAACTTAATCCCTTAACAATTGGCCCTTGCTCTCTGCAGTTAATGGGAGTTGTAATCCAAAATATTTAGAAAAGCTCTAAGTTGCCTATCGACATGTGTTAATGTGATCACAGGAGAGCTACTGCAGTGAAGTAGCTGGAGAAGATATGGGCAATTTAAGTGCAAGTCCCCAGGGAGTAATAAAACTCAGTTGGTGGCCTGATCATGTCCTTCTAAGTTCTGACTTAATCTTGTGAGGATAAAATGAAATAATGCTACATAAGCTATTCTGACCTTCTTGAAGAAGGGGTGGAATACAAATGTGACAAATGCATATGAAACTCCATCATATGTCATTTATCAAGGCATGTAACTTTATCACTGATCTTGTTCAAGGTCTGCCTGTCAATGAGAGGACAGCTTATATGTGGTAATCAGTGGACAATATAATCAGCGTATAAAAAAACAGCTTGAATCCAACTCTCATGTAAAAATTATTTCAGTAGAAGCCAGCACTTTATCTGCAGTAAACTTCACTTGCTTTGCCAGCAGATGTCATCCTTCATCTCAGATAGCAATGCAGCACAGCACTCCTATTCTAATGCTGCAGAAATCGGAATTAATACAACAGCATTTTCTTATAAAGGAAAGACAGGGGAAATTTGAAATTCCCTTTAATTGCCCTAAAGCTGGCCTCTAAGGTTCCAAACACATAGAAGGTTATATAAGCACTAGAAAGTTATATGGCTCTAGAAAGCCAACATAGTGTAGTTGTTTGGATATTGGGACAATGATTCTGGAGACCAGAGTTCAAATCCCCGCTTAGCCATGGAAACCCACTGAGTGATCATGAGTAAGTCACACTCCCTCTGCCTCAGAGAAAGGCAAAGACAACCCTCCTCTCAACAAATCTTGTCAAGGAAACCCTGTGATAGGGTCACCTTAGGTTTGCTGTAAGTTTGAAATGACTTGAAGGCACACAATAACAAGTATTGGGAATAAGAAAAATTCTTTCACAAAAAGACAACACATTTGAAACCAGTAAGTCATTATTTCTTGAACACTTGTAGAGTTGAGTTCATGAGGGTTGTCAGAAGCTTTCTCAATGAGAAGTAGTGGTAGATGTTCCCATACAAGACAGCTTGTCCATCTCAAGCATATGCAACTGCAGAGAATTGGTAGATATGATTGTGGGCAAATGGAGAAAGACAGAACACCATGGTCCATCACAGAATCAAATTTTTAGTGTTGGAAGGGATCTTGGAGACCATCTATGAAAAAATATCACTGATTGGTAGATGAGTTGTAAATGAGAACATCCTTCATTATAGGCTATCTATCATCTAGTCAAACATCTTCCAATGGAAGACAGCCTATCACCTCCTGAGGCAGTGTAGAGATGTACTGGATGAGTTTTGATGGACAACCAAATACCTACTGTTTGTTTTGTTTTTTTGGCAAAGAGTTAGATTATTGTTGATTGTAAATTGAACATGATCCAACAATGTAATGCTGTTAACCTGCATTAATAGAACCGTAGTTTCCAAGACAAAGGAAGCAATAGTCCCGCTACATTCTGTGCTAGTCAGGCCTTATCTAGAGGTTAAACCCAATTCTCTCACCTGTTCCTCATAAGGCTTAATTTCTAGCTGTTTTACCATCTTGTTTGCTCTTCCAGTCAACGTCCTTTGTAAATTGTGGTGCCCAGAATGTATGAATGAATGAAAGTATGTAAAATTGATGTCAAATGAAAACAGCCTGATCCATCCTTCCCTCCTTTGCCTTCATAGTGATTTTATATGATAGCTTCTATTTGGGAACAGAAAAAATATATGAAAATTCAATTTATGACTTAGAATGAGAAGTCTTCCATCAATTAGATTAATTGCAGTTCACGCACAGAGAGGCATACACAATAGTATGCTCAGGATTTCATTTCAGCTTAAGGCCTTTATCCTACCCATAGTTCTAATGAGTTCTAAGGAGACAGCCTTCACAACATTAATGAAATTTTCATTTGAAAAGGGAAGCTTTAATGCTAAATCAAAACAACTGTAATGCTGTTCTGGTGGCTGGCTTTTGGGACGTTAGGATTTAGGATATTTAATGCCATGAATTTCATTGTTGTTACAGCTTCTTCTCAGTCTTGATGTCACATTAATAGAGTTTTTTCTGAATTATTCAAGAAACTCAGCTTATATTTCATATCAGCTTGTGGTACATGTTAGTTTTCATTAAGGATGCTGATGCTCTACTCAGTGGTGCTATGGGAACATTTACTGGAATGCATCAGTTATTTTTGCCATTGCCTATTTGCTTATATGCCTTTAAAGCTTATTCCATTCGATGAGTGATGGGCATAATAATGTGTTGTAATCATATTTATCTTAAACTGTGTCTTGCACTTTGTGTGTGTGTGTAGTCTTGCATTTTTAAGATTAACAAGCTACACGATGTAATATAAAGGCAATCAAAACAATCTGATCCACAAGAAGCTGAAACATAAACATGAGGTGAAGACGGATGTAGCAAGATTTCTACCTGTTCTAATCCAAACTGGAAGACCAAGCTGTTATTTGATGCAGTAAATATGTTTAATTCAGCAGTGTCTACATCCAGAGATATAAGAAGATCTAACAAGGTGGTATTCTCATCAATTCTTCCAGTGAAGGACGGGGACAGGGAGATACTAACAGTGAATAACTGGCTATGTAGATAGTGCAGGTGGGAGAGATTTGGCTTCTAGGACCACAATCTTCAACAGAGGACTACTGGTTACAGATGGGCTGTACCTTACAAAGCCTTTGGTGTCTTTGGTAGCAGCAATGGCAAGTCTGATCAAAAGAGCTTTAAACTTAAACATCAGGAAGTTGGAGATGATAGCTCAAACATTAGTCCAAAGACATGCTCTAAACACAAGGGTGTGGATTCCAGAGGAGACGGTGAAGGAGAGAGTGGAATCCACAGAATAACAGTAAATTGATGAAAACATACAAAGCTTTAAATGCCTGTACACCAAACAAAAAACCAAGTAAACAAAAATGAGCTTGTGCAGGAAGGTAAACGTGACTTCATAGGCATAACAGACCTGGTGGGATGACTTCCTTGACTGGAATATGACAACAAAAAGGTGTAATGTGGCAGAAAAGGAGAGGGAATATCATTTATCAAAGACAAATTCAGTTGTGCAGAAATCTATGAAAGTGATCAGAGTGGACCAGTTGACAGCATTGGGATAAAAAAATAAATGGGGAAATAAATGCAACATTGTGATAGGATGCAAGAATTAGTACTTTAGTTACTCTGATATCTGCTTGGAGAATAACTCTGCTAACAATACCTTTTCTCAAAAGGTAGAGGAAGGAACAAGGAGATCAGCAATCCTGGACTTGATCCTAACCAACAGTTGTATTACGAATCCAGTTGCATATGACTTGAATCAATGTAGTTGGTACTTTAGGGGAAAGTAACCCTGAAATGCCAGAGTTTGCAATTGTGGGACAGGGCAAAGAACAGCATCAAACATGGACCTTGGATTTCAAGAAAATTGATTTTAACAAGTTTAGGGAGTTACTGGGTGGAATTCCAAGGTTTAACCTACTAAAGGAAAAAGACAGCATCAAGGGTAGGAGTTACCGAAGAAGGGGTTGCAAAAAAACACAATCACTTCAAAAGGACCTAGATAAATTAGAAAATGGGGCAGAAATTAATAACATGAAAGTCAATAGAGACAAATGTAAAATTCTATATTTGGGCTACAAAAAATCAAAAGTACATGTATAGGATGGAGAATACATGGCTCAGTAGTACTACATGCCAAAAAGACCTTGGGATTATTGTGGATCATAAATTGGACATGAATCAGCAGTGTGATGCTGCAGCAAAAAAGGCAAATGCTATTTTAGCCTGCATTAATAGAAGCACAGTTTCCAAATGGAGAGAAGTAATAGTCCCACTATGGACTGCACTGACCAGGCCTCATCAACATTCAGCACTGCATTCAGTTGTAGACACCTCATTTTAAGAAGGATATAGGCAAGTTGTAGCAGATTCAGAGAAGGGCAAGGGGGATGATAACAGGTTTGAAGATGAAAATATATGAGGAAAGACTGAAGAAACTGGGCATGTTCAGCTTGTTGAAGAGAAGATTGAGTGATAATACAATTGTACTCTTTAAGTATCACAATGGCCATTTCCGCACTAGCCTGTTATAGCGCTATGATTCCAATTTCAACATCCTATGGAATCCTGGGGTTTGCAGTTTAGGGAGGGGCTGGCCAGCCTCTCCCTAAACTGCAAACCCCAGGATTCCATAGGAGGTTGAAAGTGGAATCATCGCGCTATAACAGGCTAGTGCGGATTTGCCAGTGACTGTCACATAAAGGAGGGGGCAAGTCTGTTCTCTGCTGCCCCAGGTCTAATAGTTTGAAGTTATAGAAGAGTAGATTTTGATTGAACATTAAAAATAACTTCTTGACAGAGCATTACAACAATGAGATCGATTGCCCAGAGAGGTGGTGGGATCTCATTCTCTGCATGTGTTCAAAAAGAGGCTGGACAGCTACCTGCTGAGGATGCTCTGAAGATCTTGACTGGTGGCTTATAGGACCCTTTTGAACTCTGTGAGCCTATGACTCTATGGTGCTGAAGGAGAATCTTATGGATACAATGGATTGCCAAAATGATCAATAAATAGGCCTTAGGTCTTGCTGGGGATGCTCTAGGTGGAAATCTTGCATTGAGCAGGGGGTTGGACTCTCTCAACTCCTTCCAACTCTATGCTTCTATGACTCTGTGTCTCTGTAAAATTAGTGAAATCTACACATATGTGCAATGCTTAAAATTCTTTTCATCTGTATTTTTAGTGAGCCTTTTGTGTGTGAAGTGTGTGCTGTTATGAAAGTGGGCCGGTGCACTACACAAACTTTAGGTAGACTTACAAGGATTGAAGATGCCGCAGAATATCTAGTCCCTTTGTTGCCCTTTGAGGCGTTTGGTTACATTCTTTTGGTTCCAGCAGAGGTAAACATTTAAGCATGGAATCTCATTTTCCCCAAAATTCAAGTCTCATCCAAATTCCTGGAAAGCCGACCTGCTTAGACATGCATCGATGAACTTGGTTCAGTGAGCTCTTACACAATATACTTGGCAGTCTGTGTTTTACCATCCAAACATTTATCTGATGGGCTTGAATCAAAACAAGAACTTTTAAACGATGTTAATGTGAGATGTAATTGAATCCTATGTGATGGACACATTCCAACTGAACCTGACTGCATGACATCTAGTCATCGGTATCTGCATGGGATTAATTAGCAGTCGTCTTTTTTTCAGAACCTTATTCTTTGGAGACAACTGTAAAGACCTAGATTACCAGGAGCTACTGCAAGTGATTCCCTTGAGTGACAACTCATCTCTAATATGAATGAATGAATTTTCATTGCAATGTGCACATTTTTTTTCTTTTTAAAGAAGAGATATAGCTATGTCTTTATAATATATGCCTCAAATTCTAAGATGGTTTTATAATTGTACTGGGCTGCCACCCTGCTCCACCATTTAAAGTACGCATTGATATTAGCCTGTTCTGCTAATACATTGTTCAATCTCTGGTTTTATCAAGCAATTTCAATATTCTGAGTCTAGCCTAAGTCCTTTCTCTCACTTAGGAGCTGCAGTATGTAATAACAGCAATCAAGGCAGTTCCTTCTGACAAATGTGTGTCAGGAAAAAAAAAAAAGACTGCTGTGACTTTGAAATATTGAAAGTGACTGATAACATAATGTGCAAAACAGAATAAATGCATACAAATGGAAGTTTTAGCTGTGCCGTCAAAGTATGAACTAAATACAGTGTCAGGGGCCTGCACTGAAAGCACCATGTGTGAGTGCTTACAGTGGCAAATTACCAAATGCACTCACTAAAGTGTTTTTATGAATAAAGCAGCATGCAAAGATTTCCCCCCTGCTATCTCATTTTCTTCTCTCCCTTTCCATTGCTCTTTCCCCAAACTCTCTGGAATTCACAAGGCAGAATGAAGTTAGCTTCAAGCAAAAAGTGAGAAGAGTTAGAAAGCACTCCTTTTTTCTTTCTTTTTTAATAAAACACAATGAAGTCACAGAAGCCAAGGCCGAGACAAGCCATTTCCACAGAGGATAAAACTGTATCAGTGAAGCTGAGTTTACATTTGAGCTGAACCCAAACCTGGCATTGATGTGAAAGTTGAAATTTCAGTCTTGAGATGCAGATTTGCGTGTGAAGGTTAAAAAACTAGGAATCTAGCAAAAATCATTTCAGCTTAGCAAGATTCCTACATAAATTTGGGGAGGATTTAAGAAAAATTACATTCTCTTCGAAAACATAGGTGCTGTTCACATTCTTACTTTAGGATTGCTCTGACCTAAATGCATATAGATTTATTTGAAGATCAGTTTCCATTCCTCTTAAATACTGTGGGATTTGCTGAGCATTTTACTGCCAAATTCTGTAACGCTCCCAACTGTGTCTCAAAAGCATAAACAGACATCTGCAGAAAAGGATATTATGGGCAACCCCCTCATTTTAAAATAACGTTAATATTTTGATAACTAGTAAGAAAAGGAAAGGAAACAAGAACTGTGAAAATAAGTAACTATAGATCTCCTTATATTTATCTTTTATTTCTGGATATTCATGTAGGCTAATTCTCACAATCAAGTCAAGTGGGGTAGGTGGTTGGGTTTATGATAATCCTTTCAACACCTCAGACTTCATGGACGCTCGAAAACAATGGAAAGCAAAACTGTCTGCATGAAACAATCAGGGACCATCTCTTAATCTAGTCCTACAAAAATCTTCCCTATATCCCCTGCCCAACCAAGACCTGAAGAGATTGTCATGACTCCCATCAGGGTTTTGTCACCTAGAGTTAAGACATTCAGCCCATTCCAGACTCCTTTGTTAATCCTGTGAGAAAGCCATCTCCTCTTTGTCTATGTACCCCCTTCAGGGTAGGAAATAGGGTATATAAATCCCAGCTTCAGCCCCAGTAAATTGTAATACATTGGGTGTATCACGCTGCATGTAGTACGCCAGTCTCCCATTCCTCTGTGCTATCCTAAGACCCTGTCTTGAGCCCCTCAGCTTTGAGTTGCTTCTTCTTCAGGATAGGTAACTATCACCCTCTTCACCCCTAATCTCTCCATCCAAGCTTTCCTGTCTCATTTGCTGATGGTTCTTGAAGGAGTCAGATTTCTTATGTGTTTGCCTTTTAACTTTTAACTGAAGTCCTCTCTACAGTTAGTACTGGTATACTTAGGTAAAAAGATCCTGCCACTATCCTCCTCTCTCAGGCCTTCCTGGAGCTATATTTCCCCCAAATTCTAAAAGCACACTGGCATTGTGGGTGGACCTCAATGTTCATCCCTCTTAGGGTAACACAGTGAATGTTTCTGAGGTGTTCTTGAGCTTATGGGAAACTGATTGTATGAATGCCTTATTCAGAGCTTGGAAAATTACTCACAAAATTACTACTATACTTAACAATTTTTTTTTTTAAAAAATGACACTCCCGTTTCTGATTTCCCAAAAGTAAAAGCAAGCTTGTTCTTTATAGTTATTTTATGACAGCAACATCTGAGTGCTACATACTGGTTGCTCAGTAGAACAAAACGTAGGCCATTTCCACACTAGACTGTTATAGTTCTATTAATTCCACTTTCAACATCCTATGGAATCTTGGGGTTTGCAGTTTAGGGAGGGCTGCAAACCCCAGGATTCCATAGGATGTTGAAAGTGGTATAATAGCACTATAACAGCCTAGTGTGGAAATGGCCATACTCTCTTCCCATCCACCTCACTGTCACCTGAAGAGCCTCAACTCAGCACAGCAGCAGCAATTGAATCATCTATTACTCCTCCACCATTACAATAATAATGTTAAAATGTTACAGTAAAACTGCAAATGGAATGAAATTACCTGTCAACTGAAAAGTTATGTAGTCATACCATCATAACTGGAAAAGGGTAGAGTGATACTAATAACTACTTATTTGTAACTAGTCAGTTCAAAAGTCTGGTTGCATCCTATGCACCGACCTTGATGATCACTTTGCTACTCATGTTCATCACCCTCTTGGTAGCCCTTATTGACTGCTCCTGGGCAGGAAAGTCCTTTCCCAGGAAATCTGGACTGGCTTCCTTCAGCAAACAAAGACTTTTCTATTTTGTCAGTCTTTGAACAATTCACTGGCTGCTGAGAAATGAGCTTAATGGATTGGCGCTGTTTTTCCCTCTCAAAAATCTCATGATCTTTTAAATGGTTTTTAGGTCAATAGTATTTTAATATTTTAGTTTGTATAATTGTATTTTAATATGATAATGTTTTGCATGTTTTTAACTCTCCTGTTTTAATTTTTTTAAAAAAATTGGTATCTGTTTTAACTCCGTTGTGAGCTACCTTAGGAGAAAGTCAAGGTATAAATCAACTAATTAAATATTGTCTTTACCTAATTAAAATTTAAATAAATAAATAAATAAAATTTTGTCAAGTAATTAAATATTGTCTTATTGCCTCACTTTACATTACACTTTTAATACACTCTCAGAACCCTTTGAAATTCCAACCATGCATGCAAATGGAAATGGAAATGCATGCAAAAAAAAATATGGCTATAGATATGTGGTGAAGAATCGCATGAGCCATATGCCATAAACAAAGGGAGAACTTGCATCTAAGCAACACATAATTCATCATTCTATTGTGTGATCATTCAGACAGATTTAAGCTTGTCCCTGCCAGGTGGTAGCAGCCACACATATTTTTAAACCCTATAATGCAGTGGATGAGAAGGCAGCCTGCATTTTCATTCCTTCTTTTTTTCCCCTTATCTGACCCCCCTTCCCTCCACATTTCCACTGTGTGGCCATCAGGACTTCATAGGAGGAGGAAGGGAACTTAGTCTCACACACTTTGTACAAAGACCATCTTTACCTAATAGGATCTCCACTCAGAGGTAAAGATGGATCATGCAAACTAAGAGCTTAGGTCCTTATCACACCATTCTGTTATGCTTAGCTATACCATTCAAAAATGGTTTCAGCTTTACCCACAACAATAGCTGGTTGCTGATGCTGGGTAACACACCCTTGCCACACTTGTGCTGTAACAGTACGATTTGTACATTTTTTTAATCTGTGCTAATGCTGTTATCACCACCCCATCGGCCCCACCTAGTGCTTCATGGTTGGTTTGCTTAAATGTATTTATTTTTCTAAAAATGCAGCCATAATAATGCTATGATGGTACATTGTAAGTACAGCACACCCTTAAATCTCTCATCGCAATAAGTGCTACAGGAAGAATCATAGAGCTAGAAGAGACTACAAGGGACTTCAAATCCAATCCCCTACCATGCAGGAATACACCATCAAAGCATCCATGACAGAAAAACAGACTACATTCCCCCACACACTATTTTTATGTCTTTCTTCTATGAAAAGCAAAACTTGTTCTGACACCAGTCAGTTGTTTCAGGTTGTCTTGCTCAAAACTGCTTCACTCATACTCATTCAGCCATAATAACCATATTACAACATGATGTCATTATACGGCCACCATCACTGCTCAGATCCTACACTTTGAGGGACAACACAGGAAAAGAAACAGACCACACCATCCCCCCTCCCAATTTTAAATATCTTTCTCTTAGGAAAAAAAAACGTGCTTGTTGTGCTACTCAGTTGTTTCAGGTTGTCCCATTTGAAAAACAATTCGTGGTGTGGGGTATCACAGGAAAGCAGTGGAGAAATCTTTGGAAAACACCCTCATGCAGTAAAAGCATCTGAATAAGACAGGGCTGCAGCATTATTGCAGTATAACACCAAATGATTTATATATTTAAAGAATAGGAAAAAAATCTGAAAAAGGTTTCTAAAGCATAGAAAGTCTAGAGCACAGGGAAGTCTTGTCCTCCCTACCTAAGCACCAGAAGCTTCTCTGCTACAGGTTTCTCTTTGGGAATCCCCAAGAGAGAGACTGCCGAGCCTCAATCACAGTATAACCACTAATTGATCATTCTTGCAGTGAAGTGGAATAAGACATCCACACTAAAAGAGGCTACTGAATCATAGCAAGGAAAGGGAGTCATTAACAGATTATTTCCAGCATGAAAAAAAAATCAGATTCCCTATGGCTGAACAGCATAACAACACAATGAGAATCAGGGTGCCATTTCATAAGGCTGAAACACAAATTGGATCAAACCATTGCTATGACAGTATAGTGGCATGGTGTGATAAGCACCTTTGATAAGAAGTTGGAATGCTAGTAAGGCAGGTTTAATGTGCTTAATTAATCATCAATATACTAAAAATATCTAAGTCAGTTGCATGTATTTTAGAAGAGAGAAAACTTTTCATATCTTGTTGCTAATTTAACTTAAAAGCAGGCACTAGAATGAAAATATAATTGGTGATTTTACTCAACTGTCCTTGAGCTTTGTTGAGAAAGAAGAACACACAGCTGCATGATTTTTTTTTAAAAACCCTGTATTTTATCTACCCCAACAAAGCCCCTTCTCTTTACTTCCCTTTCTCACTCCCACATCATCTCAATTCCTTACCCCTCCCTTTCTTTAGTTTACTGACTCCCATGTAGATCCTAGCAAATGCCCCAGGGATAAGAACTTTAAGATTCAGGTCCTTGGGGCAGATTCTACACCAGTGATTGGTGCAGGATATAGAAGGATAAACTGAGTGCAAAAGAAACAGCACAGTTCCAGGTTACCCTTACTACTTATCATTTAAATTTTTTCAGCCATGGAATTAACTAAACTATCACTCTAATCAAGAACAAAAACTCCTATAGACATTTGCATTTATTAAAGAACCAACTGGGAAATGTAACATTTCTTTGTCCTGAGTACACTCTCTCTTTAATTGAATAATAACTTCATTCTGGAACAAAGTTAATGCTGAAAGACCCATTTAAGTCAATCAATTAAGGTAAAAATAAAATTAATTGGGTTGCCTCTTGCTGTTTGAAAAATTCTAGCTTAATTGATAACTTAATTGATTTGATGATTCAGCTCCTATCTCTGTTTAAGATTATAATGTCACATTCTTTTATTCACTAAGACTTTTTTGCAGTAGTACAAATCCTCTAAATGCACAGAAATGAGCTGAGTTCTTTCCATTCTACTGTCTTTCAGCATATGAAATACACTTCCGTGCACTTGAATATCCTGCTTTTGATTCATTGGCAACATCATGTACCTCTGAGGGCAATATCCAGCCCTTAACATGACAAGGCTTGTATAGCCTTAGGCAAAAGAAGCTGCTAACTAATTAGAAAGAAACCTGTTTTTTTTTTCCAGGGACATGCAAACTGGCAGTTTTAACAGAAAGAGAAAATAGATTCCCTATAATATGTCAGATATAACCAGTGGGGGGTTAATCTACCTAAATAGTTTTCCTTTTCTTTAATTTACCCCTTCCTGCTCCCAGTCACCTTGAATGAACTACTCAACATAAAATCAGAGTGACTGAGTTTGATGAGAGCCAGCATAGTGTGGCGATTTGAGTGTTGGAACAGGACACTGGGACACCAGGGTTTGAATCTCTGTTCAGCCATGGAAACCCACTAGGTGACCTTGAGCAAGTCAAAGGCCATTTCTGCGTTATACTGTTATAGTGCTATTACTCTCTGCTTTCAATATCCTATGGAATGTTAGGGTTTGCAGTCTAGGGAAGGGCATTTAGAATTCTCAGCCAGAGAGTTCTTTGGCCTCAGCAAACTCCAAACCCCAGAATTCCACAGGATGTTGGAGGCAGAATAATAGCACTATAACGGTGTACTGCAGAGACCAGCTGAGTCTCCAACAGTTATTTTCTGCCTCATGTCAGATTTCAAGAGATCTGAATTGTCCATGATTTGGCATGAAACTCTCCAGTTGTACATCAACTGTTAGCCACAAGTCTCTTAGAAACCACTTAAATGAATTCTTTCAAATACGGCAGATTGTGAAGAGGGTTTTCTGTCTCCGACCCCCCACATTTGCCTACTGCATGAATGTTAGTGTGATGCTTCCCTTTCATACACAGGCTGGTTGTCAATATTTTTTAAAAAATTAGTGCGATCAAGTAATTTATATGGTAAACCAAGATGCAACACACACCTTTCCACTGTGTTTCATGTCACGTTTTTGTTTTAATTGAAGTGTCTGTTGAATCTGCAATGAGAAAAATGGCGGGGGAGGAATCCAGCAAGGCTTGCCACCTGCACTGAATTAAATTGGCCCAACAGGATTCTCCTTTGTCCCTCGAGCATTAAGGTTTTCTTTTTTTTTCTTAAAAAACCCCCCCACAATAAATGTTTCTAAAGCCCCAGCCTTACTGCCAGTGAATAAGCAGCTTAAAACATGGAAACATGGCCAGATTTGAATGAAACAAAAGAGAAATGACCATCTTTTCTCCCTGTTTTGAGATCCTACTAGCACCTTTTGGAAGGAGGCAAGATAAAAGCAAATAGCTAAACTCATATTACAGCTAGATATGCATGATGAAGCCTGACAAAACTCACTTGTTTTCCCATTATGGAGGGAGAAACTGCAGCTGTAGAGTTGTAAGTGGCCCCAAAGCTGCCCCTCTGGCCCTCAGCCCATCAAAATTCCCTGGCCATTTTTCTGGCCTCAAACCAAACTAAACCAAAACAGAATAGAACACCAGGTTCAATTGTCACTCCAGGAATCCTCCGAGGGTGGCAATTCATATTTTAAATTGACTCCAGCTGCCCTACATTTTTCATTTTAAAATACTGATTTTTCAATGAGAAGTGGACTTCTAGCCAATACCAGGTTTGTTTAGGCTTTTCTTTTCTTTTCTTTTGTACTCTGTGCAGCCCTCAGAGGGTCCCATAGACAAACAAACAAACAAACAAATAAATAAATAAATAAATAAAATTGCTCCCCTACCCTGTTGTAGTTTACCACCCCTACTTTAGCTTATCATCATTTTATGGTGAAAAATATAAATGCTCATCATATGTGTGGTTCAAAGTACGTTCATGCTGTAGACCGAATCAGCTTTAAAAAGATGCTATGAATGCTGCCTGGGAGATCTGGGGAGCTCAAGTCCATAAAAGTAACCTTTCCAAACTGTGGGCTGATTAGGTTTGCCAAACTGAAAACCAGAGATGGCCCTTGTACCTTTAATAGATGTTTGGAAGAGGTCATTTCAGCAGGTGTTCCTCATTGCACAGTTAGGAAACAAGCAACACTTACTGAAATGTTCTCTTCCATACAACCATTAGAGGTACAGGCACCATCCCAGTTTTCACTCTGGCAACTCTAGAGCTAACCTACGTCAAGAAGTCCAATAAAATCTATGCAGTAGAACATTCTGGGATGTATTCCCAGGGCACCAATAGATCAATCAATCTGAAAAGCAAAGCCACAACTGGGTGCCCATGGAGGTCACATGATGTTGTGTTTTTCTGTCAGAAAGTTCAGTTCATAGGCCAAGCCAGAGCTGGGAAGCTTGTATTGACCATGCTGGCTAGGGAATTTGGGGAGCTGTTGTCCAAAAAAGTAACAGGCCACAAGCTCAGAGAACAAAACTACATGCTATGTTAAAAAGATATGGTGCAGCTGATAATTTCTTTCTGATTCCAAAGTAAGCTCAATAATCTGGATATAAGCCTCATCTAGATTGGGGCCATTAGAGGTGGATGGAGAAGGGTTAACCCTGCCCCAACAGCCCTTTCCTTCCCTAAATCTGTCCTACACCTTACAGGGACTAAAAAAAACCCCTTCATTGATAACCAATGATTTTTTTCTTCTTTTCTGTTCTGCACATAAAGTGGAGGAAAAATATAAGAGAAAATATGGCTAGAAGGAAAGGGTTAGTTCTCCTCTAACCACATACACCCATTCTGGTCCAAATAAAGCCCATACATGGCTACTTTTGAGTAGGAAAAAACCCTGATGCTTAGTAGCACCCTATGTTTTTAGTGGAGCATGTTGGTTAGTGTGCAGGTGAACAGTAATAAGTTAGATACAGGAGCAGCAAGAGTAGAACCTGCTTCAGATTTATTTGTTCTCTCTGCGGTGAGAAAGAACAAATGGCTGGAAATTCATGATAGAAGCAAGTTGAAGATAGACCACTTAGACAGGTCATCTAGGTCTAAGGTTCCAAGTGAAATTAAGGACATGAGTCCTGTTCCTTTAATAATTGTGCAGATCACAGAATTGCAGCAGGTGTTGCATGTCATGCTGAAATTCCCTTTTCAACACAACTATTAGCCCTGTGCCTTATTTCAACTGGCAACTGTATCAAGGCTTTCCAAGCTGTCTGATGTGGGGATTGTTTCCGGGCACAGTACAAGGTGTTGGCTATTACCTTTAAAGCCCTTTATGGCTTGAGGCCAGCCTACCTGCGGGATCACCTTCTCCCATATAATCCGCCCCGCACACTAAAGTCCTCTGGGAGGAATTTACTGCAGCCAGTCAGAACTAGGTTGGCTTTGGTTACGCAGAGGACCTTCTTTTCTATCACTCCCAAGTTATGGAATGGCCTGCTGGAAGAGACCCGGCATATTACCAGTCTTGACTGCTCTCTTCCAACAGGCTTTCCCAGACTAGTACTTCCACCGCCTCCCACCAAGTGTCTTGCTGTTCTTTTAATAGTCTGTTGATTGTTGTTAATTGTTAACTGATGTGTGTTTTAGGGGGTTGGTTTTAGGTGGGTTGGTGGGTGGGGAGGATTGAGTATGTTTTTTTAATGTTTTTAATGTAATTAATGTATTATTGTTGTTCACCGCCTCGATCCATGGGGAGAGGTGGGATAGAAATAATAATAATATTATTATTATTATTATTATTATTATTATTATTATTATTATTATTATTATTGGCAATTATTTGTTTCCAGTGTGACCAGAGAGTGGTACCATATCTGACCCCACTGACTACAATTGTTTTTGTCTTACATGGAAATCACCAGGAGCTGACAAACAATGGCTTGGGGACCACTGGTCCATGGACTATCATTTTGAGTGGCAAAGGTCTACATCATGTGAGGCTGAACAATTCCCCCCCCTTTTTTTTTTGATGATGCCTCTCAGAATCCCCCAGACAGCTTGAGCACTGAAAACCAAATGGTAATTTACCATGCTGTGTACAATATATAAACTCTTGCTAAGCCTTCCTCTGTATTGTCTTGTCAAGTAATAAAGGAAATGACTCTATAGTTTTGCATCTAATCAGAAATCCATGGAAGTAAGGGAGTTCCCGGGAAGATTCTCCTTATTGCTATGCACGGCAACTTACAAGTGGTTGCATACATATCATGAGAAGTTGCCATTTAGTAAATAGTTGACTGCATTCAGCCTACTATGGAACAAAGATTTCTTGCTGACAAGAAGAAAAGACAAAGCTACAATGTTAGCAGCAGGGATCTCTTCTCTTTCTCTCTCTCAGACAGACAGACAGACACACACCAGTGGCTAACAAATTGTCTACATAACTGTGGTTAGGACAATGATTTCAGTGACAGGAAGCATTATTCTGAAAACCTGAGCATCTGATCTTACATTCTCAGCAGGTCAGCCACCATAATGCAAACCTGTACTGGAAAGTACAAAAAAGAAGAGCTTTTGTTTGACTAACACTGTACAATTCAAAATCACACAAGGATAAAGACAAAACTGGAAGGATCACTAGTCTCCCCTTGAGACAGGAAAGCATTCTATTTATCTTTCAGAAGCTAACGACAGACCCTGAATTTTCTATGTTGTCCTTTAAAAAGGAATTGTTCACTTTTTTGTCAGGCCAGCTGTCATAAAGCAGTGTATATGTGGTGATGATGACAACTGTGGACTTCTTCTGTGACCTCCCAGTCATCCATCAGACATTGTTAGGAGCTCCTGAGGATGTAGCCTGTAGTTCTATGGATGAGTTATGAGAGCGAGAGTTGGGTAAAATCCCCGTGGGCTGTGAAGAAGAGTTCCCATGTTCTAGAGTAGTTTGATTGACCAATGTTGTAGTGAAACTGGGCCCACAGGGTCATATCACTCGGATATTTCAATTGACAGCAATTATAAAGCCATTCTCCTCTTTCTCAGACTTCTCTGGGCCCTTGAGGCACAACTGTGAATTGTAATAGTAATTGAGGAGGAGTAATTATCTCTGCACCATTATATTGTTGTGAGATACTCCCTTCTCTCAAACACCAATGTATTTTAGCATTACTTGGTCTTTAGTAGTCAATTTTAGTTTCAGAAAAAAAATCTGCTCTTTCTAGAGATGACTTTTTTCCCTAATCTGGTTCTTGAACTAGATACAGAACAACATGGCTGCCTATATTTTGGGGCTCTCCTTGTGGGTTTGGCATTGGAGAGTGTCATGATGAATACTTCAGAATCCACAATGTATGACTATATGTGCTGCTCACTCAATTTGGCCCACTGTTGCATCTCAGCAGAAAGGTCTAGAAACCTTTCTTTTCCAGATGGAGATCTTGCTAAAGGAAATTATACCTGATTCTGAGGTTGAGCTTGTTCTGAAATTCTGGCTTCTAGGGTGCATTCAGCTTAGCTTTGACATTCACATGCAACTGAACAGCTGCTGTTTCTAGGGCAGGGGTTCTTAATCATTTTGTGTCAAGGACCCCTTTGCAATCATGTGTGATCAAGGGGCAGGTATAATAACTATAATAATTTTGAAGTGGTGAGCGTACATAATATTTTGAGGTTATCTGTAACAACTGTAATGATGATGTTATAAATATACTTTATTGATAACAAATGCATAAGCTGTCGAAAAATAAACTTCAGTTTAATATACATTTAATATAAAAAAATAGTACTGTGGTTTGTTGCTTATATTCATAATGGAAGAAAATGCTAAATTTGAATCAGAGGGCGTAGTAAAAGATAAAGATGTGATCCCCCTGCATCCAAGTTCACAGATCCCCTGAAATCTATCCAGAAAGACCTCAGGTTGAAAATCTCAAATTCTTCCAAATGCCCCCTGCCAACCCTTTAGAGATCATGAGGGGCAATTATAAGCACTCCCAGACACTTTAAATCCAGAATAGATCATTTTTAAAAACAGAAAGTGAACTGGAAATGATTTCAGGTTCATTTCCTGTTTAACAAGGCCTCTCCTGGTCCCAGAAGAACCCAGGGAAATATAGAAATATGTCCCCTCCCACAAATCACGCTGAGGATATTAAAGGCATTTGAGGGCAAAAATGGATTTTTTTTGTGGGGGCTTGCTGCCTTCCAAGGTCTTGAGGGGATGTGGCCCCCTAATTTATGAAAGTTTTCTACTCCTGCTTTACCTATTCTCCATTTTTTTTCCTCTGGAAAACCTCCTTAACCTGCTTGCTCTCTTCAGGATTTAGAAAAGATATCTGAATTGGCAAATGTGGGCTTGTGATATGGTCTGGAGAAGAGAGGCTGATGCCAAGGTACAGTCAGCCCTCCACATTTGCGGCCTTGACATTCATGGATTTGATTATTTGCAAGTTTCTCCAACCCGTCTTCCCATCCCAGGTGCTTCTTTTTTGGGGGAACCTTCCTTCTTGGTGGCTCCGATCAGGCTGCATAGCCCTTTAAAAATCCACTTCTGGTCTTCCTCTTCCTTTACCAGTCTCTGCCTGGCCAGCTAAGGATGGCTCTCTGCCCAAATTCTGAGCACCACAAACCTTGTACCCATGCCCCACACACACCCAAGGAAGGAGATGGGCAAGAGAGAGGAAGTACAGGACCACCATGCCAACCATCTCCTTTCCCTGAACTAGTTTAGACCCTGGATGACCACTTTCTACACCTGTGCCTCAGCCCCCTTCCCACTGACATGCAAACTTTGTTATTTGTGAATTTTTCACTTTTGTGAGGGTCCTGTGTCCCTTACCCTAGCGAATGTGGAGGGCCAAGTGTATATATTAAGCATTCCATTAAAAAAATCCTTACTTAGATTGGTTTATCCTAGGTTGAAAGACAGCTATAAGACTTCTACTACATGCATTTGTGTGTAGCAAGTGCAAGGCTAACCCAAGAAATTTTGCTTGCTGATGCAAAAGACAAGATGGCACCACTACCATCTTCCCACTTATAGAAACTTACTGGACTAGCAGCTAAAACTTACATCATTTAGGCTTGCCAGTGTGAAAACTGGAGATATTTCTTGCACTTTTAATGGCTGCGCAGAAGCAGCAAGTTTAGCAGATGCTGCTTGTTATTTGCTTGCATGACAAGCAATACCTGATGGAATTCACTTTTCTACAGGAAACCTTAAAGGTACAGGAGCTATGTCCAGTTTTCACTCTAGTAATTCTACTAGCAGTAAGATAAGCCTCTCCACATCATTGGAGGAGAACTAGCCAGAATAAGGGGCACAAGGCAGACATGTGACACAGGTCTATCTTCCAATAGAATAGATAATGATGTCTAATTTATGAAAGGTGGCTGCCTGGCCACCTCCAACATCAACCTGATGACTGTAAGAAGGCCAGTCCTCCCATTTCTACAGTCACATTATCCACGGAATCTAATGGAAGTTGTGCTAAAGTCAGATATTGAAAGAAGCAGAGCCAAAGTGAGAAGAACTATCTTCTTTTCTCTCTGTCTCTCTTCTTGTCACCAACTTTTCTTTTTGTTTGTCAATTAGCAGACTCCTGAAGAAAGGACAGGTAGCTTTGCCAGTAATATGAACTGATCACTTGCAGATGGCTTTTGTAATTAGGCCAAGGGGTGCATAAAATTAGGCCGACAACTGTAGTTCAAGGGTCACAGATTACCCACCACTGTGCTAGATGAACTGGTCTGGCTTTGTATAGTGTGGTTTCTTGTGGCCTAAAGTCTGTTGCTCAACCTAATTAGACTTAACCCTGTTGAATCAATGAGAACTTCATAAATCAACTCTTGTTTGAGTTACGTTGATTTAATGGGTCCACTTCAGTTACAGCTAGCAACTGGATTTAGGCCTTTGTCTTTTCAGCCATGTTAGAGCTTTGCTATTTGTTTCCATTGCATTCTTTTAATTAAGTAAATAAGTAACTAAGTAAGCAAATAAACAAATATTACTAGCAGCCTGCCACTATTACCATGGTGGGCCAGTGTGGTGTAATGGCTAGGTATTGGATTATGACTCAGGGAGACCAGGGTTTGAATGCTTGCTTGGCCATGGAAACCCACTGGGTGACCCTGGGCAAGTCACACTCTCTCAGTTTCAGAGGAGGGCAATAATAACCCCATTCTGAACAAATCATGGCAAGAAAACCTTGTGATAGGTTTGCCTTAGGGCTGCCATAAGCTGGGAATGACTTGAAGGGACATAACAACAATATTGTTACTACCTGTCCATTTATGCTCCATGTCAACAGATGTATATTTTGCCCTTCATAGTAGTAATCCTGGCTGGCTGTGTGACTTAAGTAATCTGTTTGTATTCAGTATTGGTTGTGTAAACACCTGTGCTTTGCTTGTGGGCATGGTTGCAGAAGGTGATTTATGGCTGGGTTGGGAAGGGTGCAATGAGGTGTTAAACGGAGGGCAGATGGGCTTCCATCTGTGTCACAGACTGGACTTGATACCTTCTCAGTCCCTTTCAACCCTTAGTTTAGATCCTTTTAGCAGTCTATCGATCTGACTTGTCCATAGTTCTAGGTATACTGTCCGATGTCTGGAATTTCCTTTTTATATTTACTAAAAGTGACAAAAACTAAATTCCTTGATCTGTAATGCTTCTTTTCCCATAGTCTGGTGGCTGCAAGAACCAACCAGACATCTCTGGAGAGATTTACCTCTGTTTTTCTCCTTTGTTCCATTATTTATGATTTTCTCTGTGTCAGTACTAGACTTCTGAGAACCACAAATTTCTATTAACAAGTTATCACAAAGTCCAGTAAATAGGAGAGATTGATTTCACCTGCTCTTTCTGTTTTTGATCACAGTAGTTAAGGATAAAGAGTCCAATTACACCATCATACTTATTCCCTTAGCAAGGTCAGTCCCTCCAGTTTTCCTACAAATGGGGCTAAGTTGGTTGGATAAAAGAAAAATGTTGCTCTTATACAGCCACATTTTCTCTAGTTACAAGAAAGAGAAACAGCCATATTAGCAACAGGTGCATTTAGCTCTCTCCCCACCCTTCAAATGTTTTAAGCTTCTCTGCTGGTTCACATTCACTCTTGCATAGTTCTTCCAATTCACAGTAGTAAAATAAATAAAATAAAATAATGTGGTAAGGAAAATTCAAAAGACACATGTCCCATTCTGGAGTGTTGATGTTCCAGAATCTATGGGTTCATTTTAAGGGGATATGAAACAGAAAACTGATTTAAGAAACTTCAGAGAGGCATGTCACACACTGATAAAAGTTCTATTCCTCAGCCTTAAAATTTATAACACATTAGCCTCAATTCAACATCCCCTCAGCACAGCATAAATAGCTGCTTGTGGACTTTACCCTACAGAGAGCCATATATAACCCCCATGACCTACTATAGGGATGTGACCGAATTCTTACAGAAATGTCTGGTTACATCTCCACAGCGAGATGCACAATGATGACATCAGTGCTGCAATCTGTGAAGGTCCTCTGAGGATCTCAGCACTTCTGTAGTAATTGTATCTTACTATGGAGGGAGGTAGCTAGATGCTTTTCTGATCCTTACTCCTTGCTGTGAAGCACAAAATGCCCATGTGAGGGCACTTCAGAGCTTTAAAGCAGGTCAAGAGCAGGGCTTTGGGCACTGCATGGAGAGGACAGGAACAGCCTGTAGTACCTGAAAAGGACATCTGCACATGTAAGGAACACTTATGCATGCAGATGTTTGTACTTGAATTCCAGCCTTAATAGGGTAGTATACTGAAGATGCTTTACAAAATAATTTATTGATAGATTCAATGTAATGAAGTAGCTCAAGAGACAGAGCCACAAGCTAAGAAAATTCTGGTTTGAACCTTGACTCTCCAAAGAAGCCACTCTCTAGTGGATTTGGGGGGGCTATAGAGGCAGTGGAGTAGTGAATTCACTTTAGGTTTTGGTCTAAAAGTTAAAGGATATATCCAAGGTGCTAAATCTATTTGTAGGATAGGTTTCAGCACTTTGAAGGCTGAAGAGTTCAGACTAAACCCCAGACTGGATTCACAGCCCCACTGTTACAATATCTGAACCTGCAGCTTCCACAGCCAATTCTTTTTAGTCTCAATCTTTGTTCTCTTTCAGTGTAATCTGCATTATGGAATAACCATACAGACTTGCCTTGTAGGCTGTTGCTGTTATTACGATGGCAGCTAGGCTATCCTTTAAAAATTTGAAAATGCCACAGAAGCTTTATGGACTAGCACAATCACCACTTTAACATTCAGTGAGATGGACAGTTTTTGTCCTTCTGAATCACATTTTGTGGCAGACTCTGAACACAACTAGACTTGTAAAGTAGGCATTCTACAATATTGTCACTGGAACAGCTAAAAGCAATTTCAGCAATATTCAGCTGCTTGTCATTTACATAAGTTTGTTTTTTAACAAATAAAAAACAGCTGGGACAGGAAAAATCCTACTATATCCAATGATTTCTTGCTATTGAGATAATTTCTCATCCCAGTGAATGTATAGTATTAGTAGGAGATATGTTCCATGAAAATTTTCAGGAAACCACGATCCTGCAGTTTGGGGAGGGGAATTTAGAAATCTCAACCAGAGAGCTCTAGTGTCTCACCAAACTACAAACTCCAGGATTCCAATAGGATATAGCCATGGTAGTTGAAGTGGAATGGTAGCACTATACTGTGTAGCTGAAGGGCCCCTGGTCCTCAGAAATTTGGCACTGATATACAGTAAGAGCAAAAACATGCAAATCACAGCAACCTCCTCCCCGCTACACACACACACACTCAGAGAAAAAGTAGAGAGGGCTCTTGTATTTTTAAGGGTTGTGCAGATGACATGATTTCAGCAGGTATGACTTGTCATGCAACCAGGTAACCAGCAACACCTGATGAAGCTTCCTGTTCTATTTGAGCCCTCTTCAGTTTCCATTCTGGCAACCCTATATGAAAACTGTCAGAGTCCAACTCCTTGCCAGCAAGGGGAAGAGGTGAGAATACTTCCTGCGAGGAGGAGGAGGGGGCAGCAAGGAATGTCCAAAACAACAACTATTAAGGAAACTGCAGAGCTGAGCCAGGTCAAAGTCCGTTCCAACAGTCTAGAAAGCAAAGGTCTGTCCAGAGGGGCCAAGGGAGCCAGAACACAAGGGCCATGAGGCTTGCAAGTAATTTGCTACAAGCAAAGAGCAAGTGATGCTGACAGACCTAAACAGCCACAGAGACAGCTGTTACTTGTCATTGCTTCCTTAATCTAGCCAACACAACTTCCCTCTGAGCTGCCCATTCAGCTTTCTTCATTACTGGGGGGCTAAGGGGCTCAGGTGACTGTAATTCTTCTAAATCACTGCTGGTTCCCTCTTCCTCTGGAGCTGGTTGGGGCAACTCTGCCTCCACTTGTCCTTCAACTTATGGGAATGTTTGCAAGTTGGTTTGGTCAATCACTAGCTCTGTTCCTGGCACAATCAGTTGTTCCTCAACCTCAGAGCCATTATCTATTACAAAAACTTAGGACTGATGTACTTCCCCACCCCAGAAAGCTCCTTAAGACAGAGTTTAGCTTCTTTTGGGGACAGAGAAATAACAAAGACGGGGAGGGGAATGTTTAATTGACTTCCAGTGAATACAAATGCACTTTGAATGATGGCACTGGGACATAGCGGAGTTCTTTCTTTTCTGTATCATTTAAGATTGCAAGGTGGTGAAAGGCTGCTGATTAATAACTGGGATGAATGAATAAATGGTTGCTAATGGGGCCTTAAAAGGTTACCACACAGGCATTGAAATATAGATAGGAAGCAAGAGGAATTCAAATGAGATTTCTTTTAAGCAGAGCCAGTGGTGAAATACTTAAAAAAAACACCCAAAACTTATACCTCATCAGTAAAAGTCAGGCCTGCACAATTTGTAAGCCAAATACTTCTTAATAGTGATGAAATCTGGCTTCTCAAGTAGTTCATAATCCATTGTTTCCTCAGTTCATGACCAGAATGGAAACATAGAAAGAATGTTCAGTCAACTCTTGATGAGCTCTCTATTGCTATAGTCACTTTGACAGATCATAAGTTTTTAGAGCCCTAATATAAGCAAATGTTTCTCATTTCTTCATTATTGCATTGATGAGAACGTTGCATACCATTTTGCTTCTTTTCATAAAAAAAATTGCTTTATTGCATTTATACACCACTCTTCTGCCAAAGCACTTGAGGCAGCTTACATACATGTAAACCAATCCATGAAAAATGTGGGAGGATAGGGAGAGAAAACCGTATTTAAGTACTGCTTACTTTTTTATGGTTTCAAAATGAAATTAGATTGTGATCAGATGCAGAATGTGGGGAAGTGATTTTTGGACTACAGATCCTAGCATCCACCAACCAGCATGGTATGGACCTACTAACGTGGTCACTGTCTATGTTGGTTGGTAGATTCTGGGAGTTACACCTTCCCCAAGTAATCAAAGGCATCAATCACTACAAAAGACAGTTCAGGGTAAGAGAATCAAAAGGAACTTGATCCCAGCCAATTTGTTGGATGGAGACTTCCAGATAAAACAAATGAGGCTAATGGGATTTGTTTTTGGAAGGAAAGAGTACAATCTAAACACTTCTGATGTACTAATATGCCTTTTGTATTCAAATACCATGGTTATGTATTAATCTCTACAGAACACACACACATGCACACCTGCATATGTGGGTGCAGATCTACATACATGCCATTGTGATGTGAGAATCAATTACTTCGATGCTTTCACGCACAATTTGTTGAAACTGTCTTGAGCGACAGTGCAAGAAGGAGCAATGGATTCAAGCTGCAGGAAAGGAGATTCCACCTGAACCTCAGGAAGAACTTCCTGATAGTCAGGGCTGTCCGGCAGTGGAATATGCTGCCTCGGAGTGTAGTGGAGTCTCCTTCCTTGGAGGTTTTTAAGCGGAGGCTGGATGGCCATCTGTTGGGATTGCTTTGAGGGTGTTCCTGCATGGCAGGGGGTTGGACTGGATGGCCTGTGTGGTCTCTTCCAACTCTAGATTTCTATGATTCTAAGAAGACATATTCCTTGTACTGGATCAGAAACTTTCTCATATAATTGAAGGGAACAGGATCCCATGAATGGTAGGGAAAGCACTCTTAAATTGATCATCTACCTTTCTTCACACAGCTTCCTGCTATAAAATTGAAAGATAAGCAAGGCAAATGTAGCAGGCTATCTTGAGATGGGCAATGACGACACACAAATACACACACACACCTCCAAAATCAAAGCGACATGGGCATCAGACAGTATTAAGAACTGAAAGCTCCCAATTATGTTTGGAAACATAAGGCCAGTCACCTCTGAAATCTGTGAAATTTATCTTATTCCTTTTTCTATCTTTAAGACCATTTATGGTCTGGAGTGGAGGATCCTCAGCCTGTTAACAGAGAGAAGTGAATGAGATCAGAACTCCTTTCTGTCACCTTATTTTTGACCTTGGAGTAGATGGGATATGACCAGAAATGAGCAACTGCTGCATCAGGCCAGGAAACAGAGGCTTTCACAGGATATAACCCTGATTAAATTTGCTGTGGATTTTCTTTTGATACCTTAAGGGGTGGCAGTATTGATTTTAAGACACAGAACTGAGCAGTGACCTTAATACATGTCACACACTAATTACCACTGAGCTATGACATATAGTGCAAGTGAATTCTAAAAATCTAACATTTTTAAAGCCTTTGTAATTAACTGAAAGGGAAAAAAATCTGATGCCTTCTGAATGATATGACTTGCCTGGGACTGGAGGTGAGGGAGCAGCTCCCAATTAGAATTTGCTGTATAAATTGACTATATAATGGCAATGACATTTGCCTGTACAGCAAAACTTAGTTGATAGGATGAAACCACCCAGGAGAATATATTAGGCTGATATATATTAGGCTGAAATTATACACTATGTGGGAGAAAACTTGTCTCAGGGCCTCAGTTGTTTCCTCCAAGCAAATGCTTCTAGCCATTCTGTTTCTAGCAAATGGATGAACGTTCTCCTCTGATGGCTTTTGACTGAGCTCTAGTTGTATCTGTGACATTAGGCTTGTCAGTCTTCACATTTTGTTTTGTTTGTTCTGGAATGTAATGACAAATAATTTCTGTAGTTTTTTAATGCTGTACAAAAACATGAAGAATTCACCATAATTTTCAATAGATATTTGTAGGGGATGGAAAGAATATCCAAATATTTGAGGTGGGAAAATGAGAAAGGGTTTTTTCCCCCCAGTGAACCGAACACCCCAATGAGGAGACTCCTCTTCTAGCCCTTTTCTTTGTTTCCCTTCAGTGCTTGGATAGACTTGCTTCTCAAAATCATGTGGTGAAGTATAAGAGAGCCAGTGAAGGATCCTGGAAGGCTACAGACATTAAATCTGTAGCAGAGCAGGCAAAGGTGGAGCAGTAGGAGGATCCTGGAAGGCTATAGCCTTCTAGATCCTTGGATGCTTTTCCCTTATGCTTTCATTGTCATACGGAGCAGAGGGAAAGCCAGCTAAGGATCCTGGAAAGCTACAGCCTTTCAGATCCTTGATTACTTTCCCCTTGATTTCGTTCAGGAGTGGTTGAGAGGGGAAGCCCCCCCTCAAGTATCTTGGAAGGCTCCAGCCTTCCAGATCCTTAACCGCCTTTCCCCACCTTCCTAGTATCATGTGGAGGCAGTCAAAAGGGGAAGTATCTCTTCCCTTCATCCAGAGATTTTCTTTCTATGTGAGACCTTTTCAAAAACTTCACAGTTTTCAAAGAAGTCTGGCAGCAGAGAGAAACTGATTATTTTATCTGTTCTCCCTTGCAGGGAGAAATAATTTTACACAGCACATTCCTACTATTTATACTTTGTGAAAACTTTAACAGTTTTTTTTAAGTGCAAAAAAAGATTTCCTAAGCAGGAAACAGTGTTTTCTTCACACACAAAAAATTAAATTTATTTTGTCAAAGAAAAATCATGTGTGTTTCTGTGTCACAACCTGGAAACTTTGGAAAGTATGAAGGATCCTTCAGTCACTCTGTTTTTCTTGGCAGGTTTCCCAAATGCTGGATGATAACTTCATTTGTTCCGGATATAGGGGGGAAATATCCTTTCTATCTCTCTGAATTTTGATGGGGATCCACTAAATTTCTATTAGTGGATCTTATTAATACTCTTCAGGCTTTTATACTCCTTTACACTACAGTAGGAGACAAACATGGTTGAGGTACTGTGTATTCCATCACGGTTTCATAATTCTATTTTCTGATTCAATTTTAACACTTATAATGCAGCTTTTCAATTATCATACTCAGCAAGCACATAAACATTTTTAAAGCACAGAATAGACAAACAAGTAACCAATTAATGAACAACTTTAGGATCACTAATTACAGCCCCTAAGGCTTTACTGCAGTAGACTATGTAGGTCTGTGATGTGGAAGGAAAACCAGAATAATTCAGTTCCATGAGTAGTCCATAACTCCAGTCTTTGCAGTAGCTATTGTATAACCACAGAAAATGTCACCTAAATTTATTCTCCAATGCCACAGGTGGAGGGACACGTACTACATATTACAAGCCAAGCTGGGTAGCAGTAAAGACAGCAAAATGCAATCTACGCAGCTCATGTGACACCATCTATTGGCATCTATTATCAGTAAAAAAAAATTGACAATCATTTTGAAATGAATTTGAGCTTCCATTCTGTGCAATGTGCATTGCACAAAAGGCCAATGTGTGTGTGTGTGTGTGTGTGAGAGAGAGAATAATAGTAGTAGTAGTAGTAGTAATAATAATAATATAGTAGAAAAAATGAGATGGAAGTTCATAATATATGTTCCATGTTAATTTTTGGGCAGAGTGTGTATATATAGATGGAAACTCACTGGTATTTTTTTGCCATAGGTTGCATTATGCCATGAGGAAGCTCTGGAAGTGGATAAAGGAGTCTGTCTTCTAGAACTATAACATCATAATCTCACATTCTTCTTTCCAGTCATATGAAATTGGCAAGGTTCTAGCAAATACTGAAATAGCAAGAGAATCATGTGAAACTAATGGAACAGATATATAGGAGATTTCTTAATTCCAATTGTACTTTGGATTATAGTTTTCCAATACAGTTTTATTTTCCTGATTGAGGTTTCCATCAGGTTATGTCTTAATAACTTGCCTCTTTTGCATGAATGATACTGATTTTATTGTATGTACTGTAGCTATTGCTTCCTGGTTAGGTTATATAGATGTGCTAATTATTTTATTGATTGATTGATTGATTGTTACTGTCCCCAGATATGCTAAGCTATGCTGATGGTGGGGTTAGAACAAATATATTTTAAAAATCCTTGACACATAGACAGCTAGAGAAGGAGAAAGAAAGAAAGAAAGAAAGAAAGAGAAGGAGAGAGAAGGAAATGAGCTATGCAGAAGACTAATATTAGTCAAAGAAAAGAGTAGGGAGAGTCAGGAAGATTACTATTTAGAGCTATACAACTCAGTAAGAGATACATGTCTTCATTCTTAGCAGCCAAGAGCTGTATACAACATGATCCTGTAGCAATATGAAATGATGGTAACATCTGAGCACTCATAATGTACTTCTGTGTTGTTCATTAAATTGTGCACAGAGGCAGAAGATCCAAAGCAAAGTACCTTGGGAGCCAAGCTGATGGCAAATGCCTGCTTGGTGTATTGTCCTGAGGTCTTTAAAAGTTTCTAGATGACTCACAAAAACCTTTTGGCAATTCTCTTCTCTTTCCCAATTGCGTAGTAAAGTTAATTTGTATTAGGCTTAATGTGGTTCTTATAGAGCAACAGTTCATAAAAATGCATCTCAGAGTTTGTCCAGCCAAAGTACTACCCTTATGCGGTTTGTTTTATTAATTATTACTCCCTATTTCACATCTTTTACTCCATCTTAATGCAACTGAGGCATGGCTTATTGAAGTTTAAGTAATCTCCATCCCCCTCCCATATTGTGACAGCCTCTTAGAGGAAAACATTGTTTAGCTGATTTATTCCAGAGTGCAAAGTCACTTGAATTGAGATAAGATACTGAATGGTACCAGATAAAATGGCACAATAATTTTAACTATCATCCTAGCCTATTAAAATGAAGGCTGCTATCCAATGCCCAATTTCCTAAGAGTGATCCCTATTGGAATTGGTAGGAATTAATCTGGAGGAGGTGTGCATTAAATTTTCTAAGCTACTTAGAAAAATGCATCCATTTGATGTGAATTTATGTAATCATAGGATCTGAAGGGGCTTCTAGGGTTATGTCAATCCAGTCTGCTATTAATGCAGAAAATCATTGTTCTTACTTTGTGTTTCCCCAAAACTTGAAGGTTTCTGCTGCATTTGAAGAAGGTAAGACATTTGTGTTCAGGCTACACCACAAACAGCACCCTGAAGCAACCATTAGTTCAAAGACCTCCCCTGCCAACACTTGGATTTGTGGGGAAACAAGTAGCTTGATAATACCACCATGGTTTGGAGCAAGGTGGTCCAAAGTCTGAATCTATGAAAAGCAATCAAAACCATGAGAAGCCTTCATCAATTTTGCTTTTTCTAATTTATGTTTATCTCCTATGTTTTCTTTCTTCTCAGATCTAGCAAGGCAGCTGTTCCTTTAACCAATTAAGTCAGCCTTACTTAGATAGACTCCCCAGTCAGACACCAGCTGTTCCTATGTTTAATTCTTTCTCCACTCAAGTTCTTTCTTTTCTTTTTCCTTCTACCCTAATTCCCATTATCAGTTTTTAGGCACTGTTTTTTCTGTCTTCATCCTTCTAGCTTTGCTACATCAATGCCTTCTTTCCCTTAATTTCCTTACTTCTTGGGATGTTGATCCACTCAGCTTTCCCTTCTGTTACCCTTCCTGTTTCACACCAACAGCACACAGAGCCAACTTGTCTTTGGCCTTTCACAAGATGGTCTAACAGCCAAGGTTCCTGTTTGATCCCTCTCTCATTCAGTACTACATTTCTCTTTCTTTTGCTTCTCTTTTCTATAGCCTATAGTAGTTCTATCTGCTCCCTCAGTCATCGAGATCTACCTATTCTTGACCTCTCTGACTTCCTCAGTCATATTTACCTTCAATATTTCAGTGTGTTAGTGCTTTCATAGCCACTCACCACTGTATAAAGGCACTACACATGGTTCCCCTCCTATGACACTTGCAAATTCTATCTATCTATCTGTCTATCTGTCTATCTATCTATCTATCTATCTATCTATCTATCTATCTAAAATTACCTTTCCCATCAAAAAGGCAAAAAGATTATTTGACACCCCCCCCGGGAGTATTTGTGGAAAACTGTGTCAAGGTTGCTCGAAAAAAGAACATTCTCTCTCCTAAGAATGCTTTCTGTTGATGCACTCTTTGTTTGCGACTGCTCTTCAATAATATTCTGATTGACTTTTTCTTCACCCATGGCCCTCCATCCCTTATGATTCAATCTTCAATAGTGATCATCTAATTATTTTCTCACTAATGCTAAAATCTGTCTTTTTCAGGCTCTTCTACCCCTAGAGATCTTACAAACATCTGCTCATCCAGATAGGAAGTATGCCACTAGACTTGACTAACCAACTGGGGTGCAAATCCAAAAACTCCAGATGAAAAACTGTTTGTTACACCAAATTTCATACTTAAATGATTCTCAAGTATAAAGGAGATTCACATGCATAGGATTGTTTTTATGAATGATGTGCCCATGAATAAATCATAACAAAATATGTGAGCAGGAAACATCAACTGTCTGAGTTTCTGCTTGTGTCTATTTTGTTCACTTTAATGCTGTTTTTATACATGTAGGTGCCATTTATCAAGCATTTGTGTACTTGGGAATTAATTCCCATGGGCTCTAATGTCATATAGCAAGCAATCTTCAGTCTTTCCATTGGTAAGACTCTATTTCCCATATTTCTGTTCACATGTAGAATTCACTACCAAAAAACTTTTCCTTCTGAGTGCAAATTTAAAACCTTGATGGTTTCAATGAGAGTACAAATATACAGTTAGAAATGAAGTGGCACTTGAAGAGTATTGATGAAGACAACAGTGGGAAAAGCTTTGTTGCATGTTTGTGTGTAAATCAGATGAAAGTAGCTTGAATTACAAAGGAAAGTCTCTGGAACTGGGCTGTAAAAGATCCACTTAATAAATATGGCACAGCTGCCAAGCGAGACATACTTTTTGCTGGCTCTTAATCAATTGTACAAAGTGTACTGTTCACAAAACCGAACAAAGTTCAGCCTCATTTAATTGAATGAGGGAGACATGCAACCATTCAGCATAACAGTGATGCAGATAAAGAGGCATACAATGTCTGACACGTTGATAGGTAACTTACTGCACAATCTTAAGGTGAAGACAAATGATGGGTTAACATGAGGCATACTCTTAATTGAATTTAGGCTGACATTGCAGGGATGTTAAGTTGGCATTACAGAAGATATGGCAAGGCAAATATTTGTGGAGGAGGGCATTATAAATAGACATGATTTCTGATAATCAAGAATTTTGGATAACTGGAACCTGGACAACAGTGATTTATCTCTTGTAGGGTATTAGAAGAAAGATTCTACCAGCCTGTAGGGCAGTGAATCATTTTACTTTCATAGACAATGCATTTGATTCTTCAGGGTCTCTCTATAAACAGAAGATGTAGAAATGGGACCCAGAAGATATATAAATTGCTTTCCACTCATTATCTAATATTAATCTTTTTGAGTGATAAGCAGTAGCTTAGTTCAACAATCTTGCCAAAATATGGTTTGCACTGCTGTATGTTTCTACATAAGTTGATCTTCCGAATGTGCAGTCAAATCATTCCTTAGAACTGATTCTCTATTTCCTGTTGACTCTTC
Source organism: Ctenosaura bakeri (assembly GCA_948474755.1). NCBI lineage: Eukaryota > Metazoa > Chordata > Lepidosauria > Squamata > Iguanidae > Ctenosaura > Ctenosaura bakeri. The sequence continues at coordinate 576,941 of CAOLHI010000397.1, forward strand.
CATTTCAGCTTCTAGGAGCACTGGCCTCCAGAGGTGGAACAACTGCTGTTGCTGTGGATGGCCAATTCAGACATCACCCTGCAAACTGCTTATCAGGAACAAAGATTTGAAAAATCACATGAAACTACAGCTGCTCATTCTGGATTGCCAGCCATTAATAAATCATGGTTTGTTCCTTCTGACAGCATACCAAACTGTGGTGAAAGTTTTCAGATCACAAGACCCTGTACTCCTTGCTCTTTCTATGTACACATGCCTACAACCTTCTCAGAGACAGTCAGATCTTGGAGAAGCTACTGCAGAAAGCTTCCCTACTTTTTCCTGCCAGAAAGAACACACCTCCAAAGGTGAGATGCCTCTGAACTGCACAGCAGAGGAAAAACATGGATATAGATGGATATAGAAAGAATATTTCAACATATTCAGAAAATAGTTGAAAAACACATTGTTCCAAGGGTTGAGAAACCCTGACAACAAGATAAAAATCTTAGCAGCTTGACATATTCTGTGCAAAATTCACACATGGTTATTTTGTGCAGAAAACAGGTTTCATCAAATACTGTTTCCTGTATGGAAACTGCTGTAATTGAGAACCTGCTCTGTGCAAAATTTGCTGATGGTTCATTTTATACAGAAAATGCTGTGCAGAAAACACTGTTCCTTGGGCAGAAAAATGCTGTTTTCACTACTAAACAACCATGTGCAAATTTTGTACAGAATAAGTCCTAAATTGTGAATAGGCTTTGAAACCTGTAGTTTTTGAACCCTTTCTGGCAACAGGAAGGAAACTGTATCCCTATACCCAGAGATCCAAGGGCTTCTGTGTGGTCAAATCTGGCCTTCCTGAGATCCCAGACCAGCACTTCAGTATTCCCTAGAGGGCTGTACTCTTTTTGCATGACACCGTGGTTTACTGGTTTGCTGACTTTTGTATTTTTCTCCCCACTTTAAAAGGCTCACATCACTATCCTAAGACCTAGTTACTGGCAGCAAGAGCTTTGAGCTAAAATATGAGGGGATGTCTGGTATCATCTTTTTCTCTTTGTCCTTGCCCACTACTAGAAGGCAGCCCTGAGAATTTGGCCCTTGCCTCCTTGGGAAGAACATTTGCAGGAAGAGGAAGACAAATCAGGCTTCCTCTACTGGCCAAAGAAGTAAAAAAAGTTCACTTCCTCTTTGCTAGAAATAGCAGTCTGCTCTAACTACTTAGTTACCCTTGGAATGTGGAATGAAGGAAAGCCTGCACTAGCCAGTTCATTGATCCAGATGACTAAAGGCTGCGCATGAATGTGAGAGTATGAGGTGTTTTTTTTTTTAAAACAACCTGTTGTAAGCCACCTTGAGAATCATAAGACTGGCAGGTAGGGTATTAATCTTCACAATGCATCAATACCAATAAGTAAAAAGTCTGACCTGAGCTACTGATTTCAATAGAAATCTCAAACAGAAAACATCACCATCAGAATGGGTATTGTCCAGAGAAGATTCATGATTATATTTTCCTGATAGACTAAGCAAACAAGCATTTCTGTAAGGCTGACTTTAAATCAGTACCTAGTAGTAAGGCTTACAAACTGAAATGTGGAATTTGTGCATGTGTGCTTGAGAGTGTATAAAGCTGTTGTCTGTCTTGGCAGCACTGAGTAAATACACAAAGAAGAGTGAATACAAATAGAGCCTGTAACCAGAATGAGGAATAGTCACTGTGACATAATAAGGCACAGCCATTATGATGGTGGAACAAAAGAAAATCCAGTGAAGCAAAAATACAATTTTGTTGTATATCTTTAAACCCAAACAAGCAGCAACAGGGAAGGCAAAATCAGTTTTGGAACACACAGGATTGGTTGCTCCATCCCTCAACTTGGATTTTTGAAGGTTTAGAAATCATTGCTCTTATTCCTGCATTTTTTCATATAGTAACAATTTTGTGTAAATATACAAAAAAGGGATATTAAAATACACATATACAAATATTTCCAGATCTATCTAGAAAAAGAAAAGATACTTTATTATAGCAGAATGGTTGTACCCCATAGATTTCAGTGCAGTTTAATGGAAACTTGTGAAATTATTCTTGAGAGAGGTTCAAGTGGGACCAAAAAAGCCTGGGGTTCTCCTCTCACTTTCTACCTCAGAACTGTAACTAAATGCAGACTCTGTAGCTTGAGCATTAGCCACCCCCTCTTTCCTTTTTTTTTTTTTTTTTTTTTCCTCACTTGCTCTCTTGCCTGCTGAATAGTTCTGGAGAACTCAAATGCTTGTGCAGTACTGTGTGACTTTTGAATTGACCTAACGAAGATATTATCCTAATATTGATTTTGGAATGTAAAATTAGAGGCACTACCAGCACTGCTGAAATGATTTTCAAATGTATCAGGAAGTTCTCTGGAGAGGGCATACCATAAAAAGAAAAATATCTAAAAGCATAGTCTATCACAAAAAACACAAACATTGTAATTCTATGTCCTTGACACATGCAGGGGACACCTTGACTCCTTGTGGCAGCATCCAAGGACCAAACACTCTGCCAGGGCTCACCCATACTGATGCCTGTTTTGTCCTCCCTTCCTGCCTACAGATATAGGCCTTTTCCGCACAGGGCTTTTAAAACAGTGCAGAGCATCCTCCAGGGAGGATGACTGCACCTGGGACCGGACTGGGTCCGGACTACTTTGTGTAGTTCCAGACCTCAGCCTGCTTTGGAACGACCCAAAGTGGTCGTTCAGCTTGCTTTTGAAAGACTGCTTAAAACAGGTCTTTCAAAAGCACGGAGCACACCACTCTATGGCTGTGCTCTGGTGCAGATTTGCAGGCTCGCATCAGTGTGAGCCTGCAGATCTGCTGGGGGCGGGCTTTAGGCTGGCGAGCTTCACCGGTTGGTGGAGAGCCTCCACCAACCGGAAGCCACCATTTTTGTCCCCAGAGCAGTGCAGAGTGGTAGCCATGGACTGCTCTGGACCAGCCTGGACCTGCGGGTGGAGCACACAGGTCTGGTGAGTACCGGCACGGGGCAATTCCCTTGCCCTGTGCAGAAAAGGCCATAATTATCTGATTGTGGATAGTCCAGGGAGATGGCTGCCATATTTAATTTCCCACTATGCTCTGGAGTGCCTGTTGCACCGTTGCCCCAGAATAACAAGGCGTTGGAATATGGCTAACAATTTTTAGACTTAGCTGCTGCAAGGCAGAACATCATCGTGCCAGGAAAGTCCTTAATACTGGTGCCTGCGGGTGTAAAAGGATTTCTATAAAGAAGGGATATAGTTCAGATTAAGTATAAAGGAGTCCATAATATATAACTTGTTAGGTAAAATGTAATGTGATTATAAAAAACCTCACAACTCTGCCCAATATTCTATTCCATATTGATTCTCCCTATGTACATATGGAAGGAAGGAAGAATATGGCAGGCAGGGCTTACTGCATGCCTGGAAATGGGCTGGCAGCCCCTCATGTATGAATGTTAGGAGAAAGGAGGATGGCTATCGTTTGTTGCAGAGGTTGGCCCTTGAGTAAGAAGATGGACACTACAGCACAAACCAGGAGGACTACCGTGTGCCTATCTGTTCCTCCTTTCTTCTGATATTGAAGAAATTCTATTGTGAGTGCTGATATTTTTTTAAAATGAAAATCCTAGCATTTTAGAAAGAAAAGTCCTTATACCTTAAAGCACAATTCTATGCATGGCAGCTACTCATGTCAGAGGCAGAGCTGTGCTCCATCTTGATCGGCAAATGAGAAGCACCTGATTGGGAAGACAACTAACCCATTTGATCGCTGGCCTCTTCGCAAAAGGAATTGTTTGCATAATGAGGTCTTGTGTTCCTCCTCGTATGAGGAAGAAAAAATAATATAGATCATAGTTGGAATTCTGTGGCCTTCAAGTGTTGCTGGGCTACAAATACCAATGGCCACAGTTAGCACAGTCAAAGATAATGAATTTTGGCAGCTGCAATTGAACAACATCTGGAACTCTGAATAATTCCTACCCCTCATGTAAACAATGGTAGTATTAGGATTGTGTTCCATTAGGATCTAGACTGAAGTAAACTCAAAGCAGATATAAATGCTACAAATCTGTCATGGATCTCAATGCTATAAGATACGAAAAAAACAACAAAAAACAAAAAAACAAACATAGCTTAATTAATATGCAGGTGACCAGGAAGAAAAGTTAATGAAGATAGACAGATTCTGTTTCTCTGAAGAAACCCATAAATGGTCAAATAAGGAAAAAATTAGAGTCTAGTTCCAATCTTCTCCAGTTCTACAGAAAAAAAAGTGGAGTGGTCTGTGATGGCTGTACAATCATCAACACCCAACATCCACTGTTGGGTCTACTTTCTTGTGTGAAAGCTGACCCTATAAGCTGGGACCACTCATAATCAGGGTTGTAGTTCACAGGGATATCCTATACTTGCTCATGGCTCAAATACATCGGTAAACAGTGTGTGGATAGGACTGAAGAGAACACAATAGTGAGGTTAGTCTAGCCTATATGCCCCATTTTCTCTCCATACAATATTGCACAGAGGAAGAAAAAACAACAGGATAGAGCTCAGAAGTGGTGAACAGAGTTTGCACAGTTATGCTGATGTCTTGCATCTTCTCTCTGGTTCTCAGAGAGGTAACTCAACAGCAATTATGCATGTCTTCAATGCAAGGTAGCAAAAATGTAGATCCTGACTTGATTGTATTGATAACTGGAAAAGACCTCCTTTCAGTTTTACATACTTTGAACTTCCTTGAGGATGCTACCTATGGAAGATCAAGTAGGTCTTGTATGGCTCATTCGTAACCATTTGTTTAATTTTCTGGCTTCATGGCTTATGTACAAACTGGGTATTTTTTTAACTAACTAAGTTCTTTGTTTTTCTTTTCAAATCTGAAGACAGGAGATGACTATATTTTCCCTTAATTTCGGGGTCCAGGCTAAGTTACACATCCATTGTAAAGTACCTGCTGTATTGGAAAAAATATTGGACTACATCACTTACTATGTCTGGTTCACAAAGACTCAAATGAATCTGGAATTTTAGTAAAAGATCAATAAGGCCTTCCGACTCTGCAAATGGAGCTTTGTTGATCTGCTTCACAGTGTGTTCTGTACTATCAACTAGACTTATTGCTCTCTTGTCTCCCCTGCTGCATTTTTTGATGCAATGACTGTTGCATTTTTCTCTTTTTACAGAAATTCACAAAGAAAGGCACCTGGGACAAACCATAAGATCAAGAAAAAAAAGATATTTTGCCTTGCCCGTCCCCGTGGAGAATGAGACAGGTGTTTTACGGTTTCTGTATCATCCCATAAATTTTACCTTTGCGAAAATACGTCTCTGTAGGGGCTTCCATGTTGAAGAGCAATTCCATAACCTCGGTCTGCAATAGCATTTCCAACAGTGTAGAAGGAACAATCTGGGTCATTTAGAGCAACATATTCCAAAACTGCTGCATCCCATACAAAGGCATAATTTCCATATTTGACCTGGAATACAAAAAGAAAATAAATACTCAAATTTTATTTTGGATATTCCACAGATGGAATAACAGGAAAGAAGCAGTTATGAACAAAACGTTATGTTTTGAAGGTTATGGAAGAGTAGCAGAACCAAATATTATTCCAGCGTCATTGTCAATACATTAAATATGTGAAATTGTACCCTTCAGGAAGCTCCCTAAGATCCAGAAACATCAATTTGTATGTTTCACTTACACTTCACCTTTCTTTTATGATGGAACACAAGATGTGTTATTCATAGGCTTCTTGAGATCCCCTATCCAGACACTGACAGACTGGAACCAAATGAAGAAACTTAATATTGTCTAGAATCCTGTTGGTGTCATACATACAATTAAGTTCTCTTACCCATCTAATTGTTCTTTTTTTGACCTTTAAACAATAGTAGTTAGTTCACTGTTGTGTAAGCAGAGTTCTGTGGGTGTAACCATTTTGCATACAGCTGCTCATGTATGTGAAAAGGTGCAACTGGATGGTGTACAACTGTTTGTCAGTGCTTTCCATGTAACTTTTGATTCACTTAGATTGAGGAGACAGCCATGGTGTACTCCTGATTGCACAATGGGACAATAATCAGGCATACTGACAGAAACAAAACTGGTTGCACAATGTTGGAATTCAATAGCAGGGTAGTATAACACAACAATCACATAGACTTACACTACACAAGCACAATGTAGGGTTTTGGCCCTTTTCTAGAAGCTGTATTGCTCCCAAATTTAGCTTTTCAGGGACAACTTCTTCTTGTTGTTGTTTGAATTTATGACAACCCTAAAACAAATCTATCTTAAGGGTTTTCTTGGCAAAATCTGGTCAGAGGGGATTTGCCACTGCTTTCCATTGAGGCTGAGAGAGTGTGACTTGCCCAAGATTACCCACTGGATTTCTATCACTGAGCAGGGATTTGAACCCTGGTCTCCCAGAGTCCCAGGTCCAACACTCAAACCACTGTAACACAATGGCCCTTAAAACTTCTAGAAATTCCAGATATGTACTAGAATGCTAAAACAGGTGCATCAAGTCCATCCTGTCTTATAGCCTGATTTCATATAAAAGTGTGGCAGCAAGGATGAAAAAAATGCTCTGGTTAAAAAAAAAAAGTTTACACCAAAACCTTTGTGTGTGCGCGTGTGCATAAAAACCATGTGTTTTTTGGTAGAAAGCAGTGTATTTTCTGCTAAATATCCAATTTTCTATCCAGGGATCTAGGAGTCTTATTAGACTGTGAATTGAACATGAGTCAATAGTTTGTTGTGGCAGCTAAAAAAGCCAAAGTGATTCTAAGCTACATCAATAGGAGTATAATATGTAAGTCAAAGGAAGTAATAGTACTAGTTTATTCTGCTTTGGTCAGACCTCACCTAGAATAACATGTCTAGTTCTGGGCACCACAGTTCAAGAAGGGTATTGACAAGCTGGAACGTGTCCAGAGGAAGGTAAGCAAAATGGTAAAAGGCCTGGAAACATGCCCTATGAGGAGCTGCTTAAGGAATTGAGTATGTTTAGCCTGAAGAAGAGAGACCTAAGAGGTAATATGACAGCCATGTTTAAATATTTTAAGAGATGTCATATGGAGGATGGAGTAAGCTTGTTTTCTGCTGCTGTAGAAACTAGGACATGGAGCAATGGATTCAAATTACAAGAAAAGAGATTCCATCTAAACAGTAGGAAGAACTTCGTGACAGTAGGAACAGTTTGACAGTGGAATATACTGCCTCAAAGTGTGCTGGAGTCTCCTTCCTTGGAGGTTTTTAAACAGAGGCTGGATGACCATCTGCCAGGAGTGCTTTTATTATGTATCCCCGCATGGTAGGGGGCTGGACTGGATGGCCCTTGTGGTCTCTTCCAGCTGTATGATTTTATGATTCTATGACTGTAGGAATTGTTCAAGAGTGCCATGAATCTCTTTGCTTGGAGACTGTTAAACAGAAGTTGGACGGACATCTGACAGGAATGCTTTAGTTGCATACTTCTGCACGATGAGGGTTGGATTAGATGGCCCTTGCAACCTCTTCCATGTCTAAGATTCTATGATTCTAATCAGTGGATTCCCATGGCTGAGCAACAATCCTGGAATCTTAGTCCAGCCCTGAAACTACTATACTTGCTGGCACAAGATAGATTGAACTAGATACTGCAGAGCAAGAGAAAGAAAGTAGTGGTACTTCCATTTTCAGTAGCAGTCCTGTGTTATGTTAAAGTTAGGCTGCCAAGATCCCTGCCTAAAGGGTTAAGTGTCTTGTTCCTCTGCTGTGCTCTCGCAGTCATGGTAACTGATAAGGAGTTTCTGCTAACTTTCACACAGCTACTGTGAGAAATGATCGGGTTGTTTGGAATAACAATCCCAGCTGCCCGGATGTTCCCACAGTGGGCTAACTTTATTTAATCTTACTCTCTGTTCCGTTCTCATTTGATTCGTGTTTTGTTCTTCTTGTTGTTCACTGTCTTCAGTCTGCTTGTCTATCATGCTGTGGAGACACAGACATAATGGATTTTACCTAGCTTTGCTTTTCCATGTATTCAAGCCTGCAATAAACATGTAGTGTAGTATATTTTTTGGCCTCGTTCTCTGGTCTTTGAACATGTGCTGTTTTTAGTCTGTTTTTGATGCACTGGTGTTCTGTGGGTCATGCTGGCGTACAGCATGCCCCCTGGATTCCCCCAACATGTTATGCATAATGTGTACTTCTGCCTTTAAACTAAAAATGAATATCTCACCGGCAGGCTGCAGAAAATCGAGAAAATGAAAAACAGTCAACACTGGGGCATCTTCTCTTGTTGTCTCTGAACCTGCTTTTTCCGGGTCTGAACATCTAAGTTCTGCTCTTCCGTTCAGTGAACCCATCAGTTAGTTGTGCATATTGAGTGCCAGCCCAATTCTCTCCCTGTTCTGTGGCTACCTGGAAAAGTTATATTGCTTTCTCTCTCTAGTCCCACACAGCCCTTTCCTCTAATACGCCAACCAATTACATTGTGTCCAAAGGGACGCTGAGGCAAACTCATTAAATGTGCAAAGTCAACAAGGAATAAATATGTAACAGCCAAGTATAAAATAAACAATACACAACAGGCTGTCTGGGGCCAGGCAAAACGAAAAGGAATTTTTAAAAACCCAAATGGAATATTGAATTACTCCCTGTCATTATATCATTTAGATTACTGCTTGATGTTATAGATGGGATTTGCAAAATCTGTTTACATCCAGAAATTACTGAGGCGCACTAAGGCTGGCTTCTTATTTCTGAGATATAGTGCATGGGAGGCACTTTTGTTTGGGATCCATTATTTTCTTTTTCCACCCCAAAAGCCTAATCCATCATTTCTGTAGTAAACAGAGCAAGCCTGGAGAGAAACAGTGTTTTTGTCATTCTTCTTCAGAGGTGAAGAAGTATTTTTGAGGAAGATTTAGGAGTGGATCCAAGAAAGGCCCTTTGTGTGGCTTTTGCTGGCCTCAGGCTCTGAGACTTATGCTCTGAATCAGTTTATCAACAGGAAATCCGATGCTAACAATTTATAGATTTCAGAAGAAAGGAGCCCCAGGCATTTTGCTAACCAGGACTTAAAGTCCTCTTTTTCTCACCTTTTTCCTCCATCACTATTGCTTTGTTCAGGGGTTTTCTAGTATATTGGTACAGAATCAGAACATGAGGCATGCCTGAGAGCCAGTTCAAATACCAGTTTGTCTTGCTAGAAGTGAAGAAAAGTGTGACCATGCTTATATAAGTAACTATGTGCTACTAAGGGGCAATAGAAGTAAGAAAAATTAGTTAACACTTCCTGAAGTGCTCCCTCTTTATGTGGTCTGCTTTAGTACTTTCTTGTCTCACAGGCTGATATCCTCAGCTTTGATTTCACTGGTCCCATCCTTCTTTCAGCTTTGCAGCTAAAGGTAGTAGATTCCATTTATGCCCTCATTCCCTTTCTCTTTTAAATGTGTTTAACTTTAATAGAGCTTTCTGCATATCTCCAACTGTCTGAAATTGGCAGAGACAGTCTTGATTAATCCTCTATTATTCCACTTTTCAGCTGCTTTAAAAATGTCCCAGTTTCTTTCTCCTCTACCTATTTTACCTCTTTGTCCTTGGCTAACTTCAGTTGATGCAAACTGAGGCTCTTTCTGCACGAGGCTGTTGAATCGGTTCATGCCGTTTCTTACTGGATTTTCTGGGCTTGAAACAAGGCAGACTTTCCCTCATTTCTTTCCACACAGCTACTGCGTATGTTCCATTCTGATTCGGAGGAGTGCGAGTTCATGAATCCACACTGCCTCCACCATAGCCACTTCCGCTACTCCTCTCACCCTGTCCCATCGGCTGTGATTGGCCCCTCCTTTTTTTTTTTTTGGCACGGTTTAGTACATCATTGTGTACATGCGTATGTCCATACTACCCCCTGGCCCCTCCCATGAGCCCTCCCCTGACCACCAATTCGCATTGGCGAGAACGTACGTGTCTGCACCACTGTGAAATTACAAATTGGATTGACCTGGAAAATTTGAAAACCAATTTCTTCCGGTTTTCAAATAGCATGCTTTACCATCACATGGGGGTGCATTTAGTTGGAATTACCTGTGGAACGAAGGTAAATAAACTGAACCTAATCCACTCCAAGGTGCAGAAGACCTCTGTGGCAAGACACATTGGCCCGCCTTAATAACCATGTGCGGAAAGGGCCTGAGTTCAAAGTGCAAAAAAGTTTGTACTCAATTAACTCAACAGGGGGAGAGAAGAAGAAAGGGCAGAGTCTTACCCTTTGCAGTAGACTCAGGCAAAAGCATACTACTGCTGTCTCCTCTAGCTTCTGTGTTCTTCCTGATTAATAACTCTTGCCATCTTGACCACACTGTGATGTTGCACGGCCACACATATCCCAGTTTTTATCTGTCAGATGTTGGAGGGTATGTTTTCATCCTCTGGAAATTGTCTTTAGTGATAATTCCAGGCTTCTGCTTACATACTTCCTAACAAATCTATGGATCTTTTTTGGCATTTCCTGCTTTAGAGTCTCACCTCTTGTTAATTGTTGTGCTGGTATGTGTGTGTGTGTGTGTGTGTGTTTAATGATACAGATGTTAATCTGGTTTTAATTTTTTGACTAGTTTTGACTATTTAATCTCATTTTAACTTCTGCAATCTTCTGGATTTTTAACAATATTTTTAAAAAAAATATTTTGAGCCACTTTGAAATCTGACCTAGGTAAAAGGCAGAAGAGAAGTAAATATGATGATAATGATAATAAATAGATAAATAAATGGCTAACATTGCTGGCCTACCTTACAAAACTGTTATGAGAATTCTTGATAAATGTTTTAAGAATGGTTTGAAAAAATTCCATTTTGTTTTATTTATTTCATTTATATCCTGTCTTTCTCCTGAATGGGATTCATATAATGTGAAGCAGTATTATAGGCACAACTATACTAGGGGTTAATCAATCTATCTATCTATCTATCTATCTATCTATCTATCTATCTATCTATCTATCTATCTATCTCCAGGGTATGTACAGCCATAACATTATGGGTCACTAGGACCAGCACTTGGCAAAATTGAGTACTCCTGCCTAATTCCTGGTGCTATTATTTACCCAGCCTTGCCTGGGGGTTGTTATACTATCAGGTGAGCTCAGAAATGACCGTATTTTGCTTCTGCAAATGTTTATTAGAAATAGTATAGATATGCCTCATACTGACAGCTTAGAGATGGGGGAAACTGATCAATAACTTTTTTCTATCTTACTGTTTCCCAGTGGCCATTATTTATTTACTTACTATATTTTTATCTCACCTTTCAGGCAATTATTGTCTCCTGAAGCAACTCACATCAATAAAAAGAAAGACAGGATCTACCATCAGCCGTACAGACGAAAAAGGCAAGACACGCAAGGGAAGAGGAGTAAAGGAGATAAAAAGTAGGCAGGGAAGGCCAGTCCTTTAAAGCCAGCACGATGTGGTGTGCTATCAGTATGCATTTATATCCAGTTCAGGCAAAGTTGCCTGGTAAGTGCTTGGAAGTAATTTGTTACAGTAATGGCTGCCATCCATAATGAACTCTTTTCTGAGGGCAATGAGGGCAGCATCATTTGGTTTGCAAAAGACATCTGCAATGATGTTGGATATTCTCACTGCAAAGTAATATTTTCATGCTCTACCCATTTGTACTCAGAGGGCTGAGGCAGGAGTGCCTTCTACATTACATATTCAGTGTCTGAAAGGTTCCTTTTCTCTCTTTTTAAAAAATTTGGACAAGAGACACGTGTTACCTGAGCACAAGATGCAGTTGCTTCCTCCTGTTATAAGCAAGTAGCCAGCCGGATGTTGATACTTCCTGTTGCATCAGCTAGCTACTCTGGGATAGAATCACAGAATCCTAGAGTTGGAAGAGACCACAGCGGCCATCCAGTCCAACCCCCTGCTATTCAGCAACACACATCAAAGCACTCCCAACAGATGGCCATCCAGCCTCTGCTTAAAAACCTCCAAAGAAGGAGACTCCACCACACTCTGAGGCAGCATATTCCACTGTCAGGTAGCTCTGACTGTCAGGAAGTTCTTCCTGAGGTTCAAATCCATTGCTTCTTGTCCTAATCTCTGGAGCAGTGGAAAACAAGCCCACTCCCTCCTTGACATGACATCCTTTCAAATATTTAAACATGGCTATCCTGTTCCCTGTTAACCTTCTTTTCTGCAGACTAAACATGCCCAGGTTCCTAAGCCATTCCTCATAGGGCATGGCTTCCAGACCCTTCACCATTTTGGTCCCCTTCCTCTGGACACGCTCTAGCTTGTCAATATCCATCTTGAAATGCGGTGCCCAGAACTGGACACATTATTCCAGGTGAGGTCTACCCAAAGCAGGATAGAGTGGTACCATTACCTCCCTTGATCTAGACACCATACTCCTATAGATGCAACCGAGAACCGTACTGTTGTCAGCCAGCTATGTCTCATGCTTGATATCAGGGCAAGAATGGGATCCAATATTGCTTTGTGAACCAAGACTCTTGTTTAAAAGTCACAAAAAGTGGGAGGTAGGGAGAATGCCCCCCTGGCTACCTCATAGATAGGGAAGGTATGAGGGACACAGTCCCACCAGCCATGCTACTTATTGCACTGCTAAAAAGTAACTTATTCATGCTACTTACTAATGGGAAATGAGCAATAGGAACAGGGATTAGAAACAAGGACTGCTAGCTTCCAAGATAATGTCTCCAAGTATTGCAACTGGTATTCTAATATCTGATGGATACTGTTTCTTTGGCTAATTGATGAAGCCAGACATCCCTTTCCTTTGCTTCTGAAGAAACAGGGCAAACAAAAGCTGGAGCTACCTGTATTTCTAGGAGGAAGGGCGGGCAAGAAGATTTTTCAAGCAGCTGCTGCTTTGACTGATGAATGGCCAAGCAAGTCTATCCATTGCTGTAATGTTCTTCTTTGGTGGCTGAGAGACCAGCCTTCCAATGGGCCTTCATCCCTTGGCTGGTGGTACAGCCCCAGATGTATTCAGCTCTGCATTAGGATTTTTGCTGAGGGAAAATCTCCTATAAAACATATCTGTGTACAGGTACACACACATGCTACAGTGTGGCTACAAAGGACAGAACCATAAAATCTACTGAACTGGCTTTCACTTATTCACAAGACCAGAATGCATATTTCTTCAATATGTGACAACCATAAAAGTCACTTTGGATTGGACAAAATGGACCCCATAAGCCACCTGTAAATATGAAAATAATGTTGATTCAAGGTTAAAAATGATGATGCCATAAAAAAGGAATAAACAAATTGCTCAGAGTATATCCATGGAATAATTATGCATTTTTTTCTATTTAATTTTATATGCAAATCACATATAAAAAAATACATATCCATTAATAATTGCAGGGGTATGGAAGATGAGCATGGACTCTGTTTTAGCAGCAAATGTGTGACTGGACTAGGTAGCACTGTTGACTTAACTGGTCTTGTGTCATAGAGATAATCCTATTGGCTTAACTGCTTTGATGGTACAGAGGGGATAGGAAATCACAGACAATGCTGATGAGCACAGAGGAAGAATTGGCAAATCAAGAAATTATTATATAAAAGTCAAAGTTTGTGAGTGAGTTTATCTGCGTGTCTGTGTCAGGCAGGCAAAGACCTCATACGATTGGCTGCCTGTGAACATTCTATGGAATCTTGGGGTTGGCAGTTTATGGAGGGGCTTTTAGAATTCTCACTTGAGAGCCCTTGGGCCTCAGGCCGGTTGCTATGGAGATGAGGCCTACCATCAATAAGGATGCCAGAAAATATTTGAGAGGCATATGTGAGAAAAATTAAAGTGACATACACAACATGGTTACAAGGTCTTCTCGCCTCACACAGTAGATTGTATGGGTTCCACATGTGAGGAATCTTAAAGTTGAAATTCAAAACAAAAAATGCTTCCAGAAAAACATAAAGCCATTGCACAAATTCAACAGAAAGCAAAAGCAAAGCAAATGAATAAATAAACAAGCAAGCAAGCAAACAACAGCTGGTACATCAATGTCACCAGACAACATAGACTGGATTGGGGACTATGGAGAAAAGTTACAGGTACTGGAATAGGCTTGCCTAGCAGCAAGGAGGAGGACAGTGTATTCCTGCAGGAACCCAACCTCTGTATGTTAACAACTCTGAATACAGATTGGATTGGGGACTATGGGGAAAAGTTACAGGTACTAGACAAGGCAGTTTGGGAAATTACAGACACAGGATCTCAAATCTGTGTATCTCAACTGCATCTAATTCCTAAGGTAAGGTAGGTTAATTCCTAAGATATTTCTAACAAGTATTACCTATGAGAAAATAAAATCCCAGGCAACACAGGGTAAACACACTAGTTTAAAATATAGAGGTCTGAAATAGGCATCCCAAACACATTGCTTTGATGCTAAAGTCTGTAGAATGTCCGCTCTAGAACATGCACACAGCACTTGCAACATCATTTTTTAAAACCAGTCCTTGGTAAAAATGGACTGAAGAAGATGGATTTTAGGTTTGCTTCCTGCCTCGCTATTGTATGACCCATTGACTGCATATAAAAAGAAAACCTGCTTGAGATAGGACTCCGTCATTTTAATATCATGCTCTACTCATGGCAGATTTGTATTCCTGAATTCTACATTTCCACATCATTATACTGCCATTTCATGTGGAGATAATGGCATTTCAGGGTGGCAGCAAATTGTAATGCGGGGCACATGCTACTTCCATTGCACATGGGAGCGGCAAAGCAAGATCAGCATGAAGGAAGCACATTGTCATTCTGCAGGAATCATGACTTTCCAGTCAATCAGAGTAGAAAGTATTAGCACTACAAACTATACCCTTCGTCTCTCCATCACACATTTGCTGGCATTAACGCATCTGCAGTCACCAGGGAGAAGATTCAGAAGGGTGAGGGAAAGCCAAGCATTTGATGAAAAAAATAAAATAAAAAATAAAATAAAATCCCCTTCTCGATATTACAAACTGAACTACATAGTGCCTGAGTTCATAAGGGCCATCTGTACTTCCACATAAAACTGAAAAAAAGTGAAGAGGGGAGAGTGATAATCTGCCCTAGAACATGACTCCTTGTTTTTGCTGGTTCTTGTTTCAGGCAATTAGCTATGAATTACCATAATGATGGGATCTATTTGCATTACATATTAGTGGAAATCTCTATGCACAACATTAGTGATACAGAAATCAAGTCCACATAAGTGGATATCAATACACACTGCAGAACTCTTCTCATACATTAAGAAATATAACTACTGCGCAGAAAGCCAAGCTGATTTTCACTAAATGCTCCCTCAGACAGGGCAAATGTATTATGAATTTGCATTATTTGTTGGTATGTTCTTGTTGTGTGCCTTCAATTCATTTCTGACTTATGGCGACCCTAAAGCAAACCCATCATGGGGTTTTCTGTGTGTGTGTGTGTGTGTGTGTGTGATGCACTCAACGTCACCCAGTGGGTTTCCATGGCCAAACAGGGAATCGAGCCCTGGTCTCAAACCACTACATCATGCTGGCTCTCATTTATTGGTATAGGTTTTTTTTTTTTTAATCCAAACAATGTTTCCATACTATTTTCTGACAACTCTGGGCATCAGCTGCAACATTTTAGTTCCACTCTCAAGTATTTTTTTTTTAAATTCCAAAACATATTGAAACAAAATGCTCTTTGTTGTTCTCCCTTTTTCTTTTTGTTTTTAACTTTTAAAAAATGTTTAGAATTATAGTGCTTTAGAAAGTCCGTGAAATAGTACTTGTGTAGTTTTGCACTATAAAACTACCCTTTTGCCACCCCCCCCCCAAATCATAGAAGTGCATTTGTGCTTCAGACCAGAGAAAACAATGTTCCCTTAAAAAAAAAACTTGGAAGAATCGTAGTGCAGATTTAATAATAATGGCTTCAAACAATATCCCGACTGAATGGAATATGGGAAGATGAAGAATGAGCAAAACCTGAGGAAATATATGATAAAAACTCATGATTCTTTAGACAAGTATGGAATAACCTTTAGAGTCCAAACACTGCCATTATTCCAAAGAACAAATTGATGGCACAACATAATGGGGCAGATGGGATGAATCAAAATGGAGAATCAACGTTTACAGCTTTCGCCTCTTTCAGGAAGTCCAGGGGCTTTTCCAGTTGAAACCTAATACCATCAGAACACTAATGATTTACATTTGTGAGACTGCAGACCTTTCCCCCTTATTACAATTCGTGACAATGGCATACAGATGACATGACTTAAAGTTCAACAGCAGGATCCCAACTGTGTCAATAAGCTTGGGCCTTTTCTGCACTTTGATTTAGCGATGGGGCAGAGCATCCTCCGGCGAGGACATTTGCACTTAGGGGCGGACTGGGTCCAGACTACTTTATGTATATCCGGACTTCAGCCCGCTCGAGAAAACCAGAACTGGTGGTTCGCCGTGCTATTGAAAGACCGCTTAAAAGAGGTCTTTCAATAGCACAGCACACCCCAGTCCGTCGCTGCGCTAATGTGTAGATTTGCAGGCTCGCACCAGCATGAGGCTGCAAATCTTCTGGGGGCGGGCTTTAGGCTGGCGAGCTTCTCCGGTTGGTGGAAAGCACTT
Organism: Ctenosaura bakeri; assembly: GCA_948474755.1. Taxonomy (NCBI): domain Eukaryota; kingdom Metazoa; phylum Chordata; class Lepidosauria; order Squamata; family Iguanidae; genus Ctenosaura; species Ctenosaura bakeri. The sequence continues at coordinate 593,585 of CAOLHI010000397.1, forward strand.
TTTTCGTCCCCGGAGAAGTGTGTAGTGCAGGCACGCACTGCTCCGGATCAGCCTGGATCAGCGGAGGGAGTGCGCCAGCCCAGTAAGCATCAGAAGTGTGAAAAAGCCCTTGGACAGCAGCTGGTTGGGCAAGGTATTACGCCTTTTCAAAGATTGCATTAGGAGGTATTGGATGCCTCCTTGCACAAACAATTGTTCATTCTGGGTGGCACAACAGGCTGGTCAGAAACAACAGGCTGTCTTCCCTTCATGATATGAGAAAATGGGCAGGGGAGGAGGGAAAGTGGGGAGAGGAGAGAGAGAGAGAGAATTTGGTTGGAAAGAAGCAGTCTTAGTGGCTGGAAAGAAATATTTATTCATGGGGAATATGCTTTTATTATGCCTTTATTTTAACAGATGCCACCTTTGTTCCCAGCCAGAGCTTCTGTGTAAATATGCTAAAGGAGCATTTCACTCCACTAGCATTACTCAGAATCCCCATCTTTCAACTCTCTTTCTGTTTTTTTCACCCTCTACAACATGGATTCCCCCTTGCCTTTTTTTTTTTTTTTAAAAATGGCCAACATGACTACCTCTGCTGTTGTGGAAATCATCTTCTGTGCTTTCCTGAAAACAAATTCAAAATGCAAACACTAGTCCTCACTTAGCACATCTTCTTTTATAGCAGATAGTGTGCAGACCCTGACCCCTGCCACAGAAAAAGAAACAGATTAAGTTGCTGCATCATAAATTACATCCAGGCAGTACAGGAATACACACAGAGACCCAAAACATTTTGCTGCTTGAGTTGGACCAGTAAATGCCTGTCATTTCTAATTCGGTAATGTTTGCCCAGTCATTATGTTTCACTCTAACTGACCACACAGAGTTGCTATGAGGGTAAAAATGCAGAGACAAAAGGAGGAATATAAAAATTACACAAAGTAACAATCTAGAAATATTTGTAAAGGGCTGATATGGGAGAAAGAAGCTTGTAACACAAGCTTTCATAGACTGAGTCTACTTCAGGAATAGACTAATTTGTAGCTTATGCTACAAATTTCTCTCTCTCATTTAATTTCAAAAAGTGCCACAAGAGTGCTTTGCATATTGATCTAGACTAAGGCCCTTTTCGCACCTTACCTCGTTGCGGCAGTGGGGAGTGGCGCTCGCGTGAGCAGCCGCTCGCGCGAGCTGCTCATGACAGCCCTTCTTGCCTACCGCTTCGGCTTCCTCTAGTGCGGTCGTCGCATGAGCGCCCCGTCCCTTCCTTCCGCAGTGCAGCCTGGGAGCTGTAGGCTGCTCTGGGGGAAGGAAGCACGACCGCCCCTGCTCGCTGAAGCACCGCATGCAGGTAAATGTGCGAGGGTGCTGCGAGCTTTGTGCCAGCGCACAGTATTTTTGGCTTACAGTCGAAAATAAAAAAAAATTGCGCGCTCGCCCCGCTTCAGCCTCGTGAGCGTCGCGCAAGTGGGAGTGCGTCATACGGAGTGACGCTCCCACTCACGTGATGCTCAAGGGGCAGTTGCGCAAAAAAAAAGCATGTGAAAAGGGCCTAACACAGCAATGTCACTGTACTATTAACAGTTGAAAATAAGTCTCCTCTGCATGAAAATAGCCACCTGCATTGCATGGTGTCTTAACTCTGTCCTCATATTTACATACATACACAGTAGAGAAAAAGATATATCCAGTATGCCATTTGGAAATTTATCTTTTATTGTTCTTGGAAAGAATACAAAATCCTGAAGATCGGTTTGTACATTGTAACTGCATTTGTTTTACAGTATTTGAATTCCATCAGTTTAAGGAACTTTGAGTGCCAATTTTTAAGGCAGGATATAAAATTAATTAATAAATCAGTTCATCTAGGGCCCTACCGCATCCAAGCTGATCCCAAGAGATCAGTAAACAGGAAGTTCCTAAGGCAGAACAAACTAAGCCCAAGGCCAGTTCAATTTTTTTTTCTGACCATATCTTCACGTCATCTTGATCCCAATCTCTCAAGTCTCTCAACTCAAATGGACAACTCATTTGGGTTCCACAGGGAGTTCCTTCCTGCTCCAAATCCCAAGACTCTAAGGTCTTTCATCTATCTTAATCTCCTTTTCATCTTAAATGCACCTCCTGGTGTTCATCAGTGATGTCACTGTCACTGTCACTGATTTTGGAGTATATTGAATGGTTAAATAATCATTCTGGCAGCCTATGATGACTACCTACCAACATTCTCAATATGTAGCAGGTAGAAAAAAGGACTTCTGCCAGAATAGATGCTTGGACACACACACACACATACACACACACTTTCTTGGCCCCACAACCACTATGATTCAAATACTGGAAGAGAAAGTGGGTGCCACCTGAATCCTGAATGTACCACTTAGTGGGGTGGAGCTGGCTTAAGTACACCTCAAACTCCTACTCCCTGGATACTAGCATCCTGGCACAGTGTATGGATACCTGTAGCATCACCATATCTGCCTAGCAGAGGAGAGAGCAGCTGGATATCCCACTTCTTCTGCTGATCACAGAATGATGGGGTTTGCAACTGGGCATCTTTCAACAAGTGGACACCAGAATTAAAACAAGAACACTTGAACTGTGAGCCTCCATAGGAATAATCCTCATAAAGCAGAGTGCACTTACTTAAGAGCAAACATGTATAGGATCAAGCTATTGCTAGAGGAATCAGAGAAATATAAGTATAATACTATAACATCATGCTTTGCCCCAACTAGAGTAGACCCATTGAATCAATTGTCCATTCAACAAAACAACAAAGGTAAATCCTATTGATTTGATTGGTCTACTATAGTTGGCATTGGCAACAGCAATCGAGCCCATATTTAAGTTTTAGGAGTGTGTATGCACAGAGATACACACACAGGCTGTATCATACTTCTTGGCTCATCAGATTAGATGTTTGTTTCCATTATTATAATGTCAGATTCAAAGATCAATCCAGTGGTATTGATTTTGCACTAAGCAGCTTTTAGAAATATTTTCAAGTACCAGCAAATTATTCAGCCATCTACAGTTCTTGGGTGATCCTTAGGTAATTCCAATGAATTTAACTCATTTTAACTGAAAAGAATACCCACTTCAACCAGAAGAGATACATGCTGCTCAGCTTTCAATCTGGCTTTCATGTTGCTCAGATACAGCACTGGGCTTCCAATGAAAAAGGAGTTCTCAATCTCGAGTCATATTCACAGGCACACTATACAATATAATAACCTCAGATGACAATGTCAAGTCAACCTCACAGCATAATGGGGGCAACCTACACAACACACACTGTTGCTGTATGAGTTCTATTCACAGAGATAAATGGAAACTGAAGAATGGCAATGCAGCATATGTTGTCCACAAGATTTTTTTTTGCCTCTTTGGAAAATAATAACACATATGCCACTACAAACTGCTGAAAGGTATCAGGTCTTAGTAATCACGTGCAGATGCATGAAGCTAATGTCAGTTCCAAGGAGGGAGAGATATAGTTAGAACAAGTAGAGGAAACGCAAACAACTTCTCATCTCAAAAGCATAGGAACCATTCTTTCAAAGGTGGGCTCTGCAATTCTCATGTATTAGCAACTTGATCACTGCAGAATCAAGGGACAAATGCAGATATCACAGACAGAAATTTCAGAGCACTTTAGATTACTTCAGGTGCAATAAATGGATTTTCTTCACATTACCAAACCTGCTACTGGGTCACCAAGTGTTCAGTTACTGAGTGATGTACTACCAAAGTCTGTTAAGTATCAATCAACTGCTTTGTGGTAGTGTGAGATTCCACATGCAACAACCTATTTGAGCAAATCATGAAGTAGTTCTGAAATATCTACCTGCTCACTACACAATGAGTTGAAACAAATTTATTTTGTTTAATGTTTAATTTATAAGGTGAGGATGTCAACACTGTGCAAACAGGCTCAAATGGGGCTTCTCTAGGCAGTGCTCAAATGGAAGGGGTAGAAGAAGCTTCTCTTTGTTTCACTGTGGCAGACACACCCATTCATATTAACATTGAACTGAAGGGTTCGACCCAGACTCTTTCCATGAACCACCTCCAAAGACTAAGTAATGTTGTGCAGGATGGGACAAAGTCCACTGTAAATTCACCAAAAGGGTTTGCTTATTTTTTTGATGAGGTGGCTGAAATAGTATTCTTTTTGGAAATTTTATTTTTAATTTTTTCTTTTTAATTGCAACACATCTTCATTCTTTGGCTGGGCAAAGGCATCAAAAACATTCCTGTGCACTCAGTGTCCCAGTGACAGGAATCATATAGTGGCATCTAATCTCTCAGGCATCAGATATGGTAGGTCATGAAAGGGCAGCAAATCATCATTATCCCCATCCCCATCCCCATCCCCACCACTAGTACTACTCTTACTACCGCTAGAGACGGAAAGAAATGTTACTGAGATGTTTAGAGCTCAGAAAGAATGTGTCAGAAGTAACAATATTACCTGCAACATGCCAGTTTCCTGACATACAAATATATATATAACACAACCACTAGGGAAAAAAAATTCTTTTTAGTGTAATGTGTGGTCTTTAATCTTACATAGTTACTTTGAGGAGAGGTCATCTGAGATATTCTGGGGCTTTTTTTTACTTCTAATTTTTTTAAAAAATCTGCATATAGAAAGGTTGTAAGGTAAGCAATGAATATTTTTGAGTAGTGAATATTCTGTTTGCATTCAAATCTACTAAGGGCCTTCTGGAGCAACTGCTTTTCAGAAGAGAAAAACACAAAACAAAAAACCTTCTGTGGCACCTCCCTTTGCCTTTGAGGGAATTGTTAATGAAATTTCACTGTTAATTTAATAGCTGTATATGTCATTTTGCACAAGCAAAAGCTTCATAACTTGTCACATATGTTTGTAAGCTGTCTTGGATCCTATATATGGAGAAAGCCAGGGTATAAATTAAACAAGTAATAAATAAATATACAAACTGTACATCTCTCACATCTAGAATTAACTCTGGAAAGATTCACTCTCTGTTCTATAGAAGGGCTACTGGCCAGCCAGCTAACGCCATTACTTCCCAAACTCAGTTTCAGATTATTAATCCACATCCAGGCTATAATAGGGGACATGATAGCCACGTTTAAATATTTGAAGGGATGTCATGTCAAGGAGGGAGCGGGCAATGGATTCAAACGATCTAAACCTCAGAAAGAGCTTCCTGAGGGTCAGAGCTGTCTGGCAGTGGAATATGCTGCCTCGGAGTGTGGTGGAGTCTCCTTTGGAGGTTTTTAAGCAGAGGCTGGATGGCCATTTGTTGGGGGTGCTTTGATGTGGGTTTCTGCATGGCAGGCGGTTGGACTTGATGGCTCTTGTGGTCTCTTCCAATTCTATGATTCTAATTCAGTAACTGTACTGCCTTTCCTGATGCAGGTGTAACAGAGATTGAACGTCAGCAGCATACTGGTGACTCAGGCCATTTCCGCATGGGGTGAGGGAATCGCCCCATGCTGCTACTTACCGGACTTCTTGGCTCCCCGGCCCGGTCCATGCTGCTCTGGAGCAGTGCATACTCGTTTCTCCGCACTGCTCCAGTGATGAAAATGGCAGCTTCTGGTTGGTCGAGGGTCTCGACCAACCACTGAAGCTTGCCAGCCTAAAGCCCACCCCCAGCAGATTGCAGGCTCACACTGGTGTGAGCCTGCAAATCTGCACCGGAGAGTGGGCACAGAATGGCGTGCTTCTGCTTTTGAAATACCTGTTTTAAGCAGTCTTTCAACAGCATGCTTGACGACCACTTGGGGTCATTCCAGAGAGGGCTGAGGTGCGGATCTACGTTAAGTAGGTCTGACCCAGTTTGCTCCCAGGTGCAGACGTCCTCCTGGAGGACACTCTGCACTGTTTCTATTAGCCTGTGCGGAAATGGCCATAAGCCCCACAATTCAGCTTTATTTGTTGTAGCATTCCTTCAAGTCATTTCTGACTTACGGCAACATTTTGGTGAACCTTCATGGTTTTTTGGCAAGATTTGTTCATAGATGGTTTACATTTGCCTTCCTCTGAGGCTGAGGGAATGTGACATGCCCAAAGTCACTAAGTGGGCTTTCATGGCTGAGCAGGTCCAGGGATTAAACCCTGGTCTCCAAAATTATAGTCTAATGCTCAAACAACATACAGTTATTTATGTGCAGTGAAGCCAATCAGCATCCTGTGGCATCCTGCAGCAAAATTGCCAAGGTGCTAACACATACTCATTTGGTGCTATTGTATGTGACCAGCCCTCAGTTAGAACAACCATAAAATGATATCTCCCAAACTCAACCTGCAAAAATAGTTGAGGAGAATACCATGATAATGGCATCAAAAATCACAAAGCGATTAAATAAGAGCAATAGAGTTGCACTTGCCCTGTTCCTCTCCAAAAGAAGATAATCCAGCAAGGCACACAAGGCTGATTCCATGACAATCCTGAAAGCAGAAGATAATCAGTATCTTCTAAGTGTGTCTGAAGCTGTATAATCATCCAGTGGGCATTTGGGGCTTCAATATCTTTGGGGCAATTAATATACTAATTTTCATTTGAATTATAAAGGAGCTGTCCAAAATGCAGAACCTATTTTAGGGGTAAAGTTCAGCACCTTGGAAAAGTCCTTTAAAGTCTGGACTAAATCCTTGAGTGGATTCACCACCTCAGTGACACAGCTGCCACTGTATTAACCATTTCTGTGACCCACCTGGTTAACCCAACATGGTTAGTTCAAACAACCAAGAAGGACATAGACAACTACAAGTACCTTATCTACCTCCTAAAGACTCTTTAACTGGCATTAATGCCATAAGTTGATAAGACAATGTACTGGATGCTTCACTGAAGACCACAGTAGCAGCAGTGCTCATATATGTGAAGACGCACAATTGTGTCTTCAAAAGGCCTGGTGAACTTGCAAAATGGGCCTCTGAGCCCTTTGATACCCTGTTCTTTGAAATCAACATTCAGATTTTTGTCATAAAATGTGCAGTTCTTTTCAGGAGGCTCTGTGTCAGAAAATGTTCTCACTGGCTTGTATCTTAATTTCAAATGGGCAGAATATTTCTCTCAGGAAGTGCTGTTTCCATTCACCTCCCTATTGGCACACCCTTGACTAGAAAAGCTGTTTGATATGTTCATATGCTTGGTAGATTGCCTGGAAAAAAACCATGCTTCCTAATCACACACACTTTTGAATTAATAAATGGCCATATCTCCATGATGGCTATATGAAAGCACAAGCTAGGGTTTTTCACATAGTTAAAAATTCCTTGTGAAGCAACATTTTCCTCCCTTTCCTATTTGTTGCTTTGTGTTCTGCAATATACAGTAGTATTTTACTGATGCTAAGAACCATGTTGTTTCAGGAATGCTGTTAGATTAGACAGGCAGATCACAGAGATATATTCTGCAGGCAGCAATATAGAATGACATGCTCTTTACTTTGGCTCACAGCTTCAGGCCATGCAGGCATATGAGTGAGAGCAGGAACAACACTCAGATTCCCCATCTGTAGCCACATTTACCCACTGCTACAGATTGCCACTGATCAGGTTTTTATGTGTCAGTTTCACTTACCTCTTTCTAGACATCAACAGCTCCTATTGTGAGATGCTTGCATGCTGCCTCCTCTCTCTTTTTCTAAGCATTTGAGTAAATTCAGGAACAGATTCTAGAAGAGCAGCCGTGCTAATTGACTGGGGAATCTTCTATAACATCATGGCCCTTAGCAGTACCAAGAGAAACAAATCGCCCAGTGATAATATTTGCTTCTCCAGCCAAATGGAAACGTCTGCACTTGATGTAAGGCACCAGTAGCAATGTATCACAGAAAATCAAATGCCTCTGCCCACTGGAAGGGCTACTGTTGAAGCTGCAGTGGACAGTCTTACTTTCCAGGGACAGCCAATCTCAAATGATGGTAGACTGTCCTTTATTGCAGGTTTTTAAACAGAGGTTGAATGGTCATTTCTCAGGAGTGCTTTAGTTGTTTATTCCCACACAGCCCAGTGTTGAAATAGGTGGCCTTTGGGGTCCCTTCCAACTTTATGATTCTAATACTTGGCTGTGAGTGATCCACAGGGTGGTGCCAGATTAATGCATAAGCTCAGTAAATTATAGTCTCAGGCAAAAATGGGCAAAATATGACTTTAGCAATTTCCCCCCAACATCCAATGCAGGGGATGCTGTAAGTAAGTATGTATGCATGCAGAGTACATGTAGCTCTGCAAAGTCCTGGAGGATGCTCTGGAAATTGCCAACGTCTTTCCCAGGGTCTTAGATTATGAACAATGCACTTTTTTGATAGTGCTATGGGGCCTTTTCAATTCAACATACTATGTGAAACCTCAGTTGAAAATTCAATAACTATCCAATGGCATAGTCCTCCAGTTATAGAAGAGATTGACTTCAGGATATGGCTGAAACAATTCTGTAGGAAGCAAATGCTCCTCAGATAGACTGAGACCTCCAAAGAAAGAAGAATGAATGCAACTCTGTCTTCCAGTTTCAGCAAGCTTTCTTCCTGGCCCTGGTTCTAACAGGGGTCTATTGATAAAAAGATAATGACCTTTTCAGTGAAGACCAGATTAAATGTGGTAGATTTCTGAGGCCTTCATGTCAAAATGTCCATATGGATATATATGAAAAGTAGGTTTTATAATGCTTTTTTAGAGTTTCTAGTTTGAACTCTACTTGAAAACAAAGGAAGTATCTCAACAGTGTACTAATATGAATTGCAAGAACTCTGCCTTTTCCTATCAAACATACCATTTATGATGGATGTTGGATCAAAATGCATTGTATTATGCCATCCGTTACATGATGCCAGCACTATACCAATTTTGGCATACTTTATCTATCAAACTTGGTGAAATTTATATCCAAGCAGATGTTTATTATATCATGTGACACATTTTATATCCATTATGTGATCTATGGTCTTCATTTTGGCAGGCTGAGCAATATATCTTTTCTGTAAGCGCTTTTATTTGTTCTTATATATGTTTTGCCATATTTTATGTCTCAATAGGTCTCGATTTTTGCCTTACAGCTCACTCAAGATGAAAGGCCATGCATAAAAATTCTTTTGGTTCAATTCTCTTTTTGGCGCACATGAGAGTAAAATGCCATTCACCTGATTGGCACTTGATTTCAACTGGCTAAAATAGGACAACATTTGATTTGCTATCTGGTTTGTGCCTTTGGTCCTCATAACCTTTGTTGATTTGGGAAACAGAATAGATGGAAGTAACTGTAGATAGTGTATTGGCAGTATAGCTGTGACAGTGCCCTATTATTCCTAGAACAGGGGTAAGGAAACTTTCACCTTCCAAATCCTTTGGACCACTCCTCTCATAGTCTGTTACCACTGGCCATGCTAGCTGGGGCTTCTCAAATTCCAAAACACCTGGAGATCAAAGTCTCCACAGCTTTGTCCTAGAAGCTCACACTGAAGCTGTTTCCCAAGAGTGGTATGTATTGGTTCTATCTATTTTCCAGACCATAACTTCTTTTGGTGGATGGATGGGATCTGACAATTGTCATCCATGTCTTTGCAATGTTTAGGCATAACATCTATAATGTGCTCCATTCAGATCAGATGTTCCAACTGATGTAGAAGGTCATTGGGACTTCTGACTTATGTCCCATTAATTTGAAAAGGATTGAGACAACTTCTATGTTTGAGTTAACAGAAGATATGCAAGTGTCCATATATCAGCTGTTTTTCTTGGGATATGTCTCAAGTTTAGTACTTACATCATTTTCAACAACTGGATTTTATTACGTAAAGTAAACTACCTAATTGAACAGGCAGTCACTTTTTCTGTTTCGTTCCTTTCATAGCCTAGAGTTCCTGGATATTATGTGAAAAACACTTTCCACTTGTGGTGGAAAGCTCCAGAATACTGCTTGATTTGTCAGCTTGCACAGTCCTCCTCAGTCGGATTGCTGTTGAGGAAGCAATGCAACCTGCTTTATCTGTCACAGCTTCCTCGATAATTTCATTCATAAGAAAACACTTCAGGCTGTCCTCCAACCTCCAGTGCAGCCCTTTTTATCCAGAAGAACTACAGTTCTTCATCAAGGTCCTATCTGTGTCTGGACTCCAAAAGAGAAGAGGCCATGATTCCACTGCTGGTCCCAATAAAAATAAGACCAAGTGGAGACAACAGTCCTGTAGGAACATCCTGCCAGGGCAGATGTAGTGCATATTACTTTTTGTGGAAATTTAACTTGCCTCTGGACCTTCCACTGTCACCACCTGAAACTCACAAACAAAGACAACCATGGTCTGAATGAAGCCCTCAGTCAGACATATTTGTGCCTTGCTGCATACAGTCCCAGCTGGGAACATAAAAGCAGGGGTGAGAACAGCTGCTGTCCAAGAGATCAGGACTGGGCTAAACCCTTAAAGACAAGAGGAGCATTAGGGCCTACTATAAAACTATTCACAGTTACTGATGCAGTTCTAGAACAGTTCCTTGGGTAAAGATCTGTTCTTGCTGCTCATGCCATGCTGAACAATACTCTTTCTGATCCATGCCTTCTCAGGCAGAGCCTGCCATGTTGCCTGTATCCTTCCAGAACCTTTGCCTTCATGTTAGGGAAGTTGGGTGGCTTCAATGCCAGTATGTAAGAAAACGTGTTTCAGGTTTTAGTTCTCCAGATAGATTCAAAACCTTGGATGGCTCCATCAAAGTTTGTCAAAAACTGAGAGTAGGTACACCTCTTCACTGACATTGCATCCACCTGTCTTTGTACCAGCATGTGTGAAAAAGTTAGTTATAACAGAAGCAGCTACTGGCTTCCCACCACGAATCTGGCTTCAGGTATCAAACACTGAGAACACTGCCATACCTTGCATTTTTTTCATAGGTGTAAAACTTACAAATACAGGAAAAGATATTCCATCTTGTGGACATGGTGGTGAACAACTCATGTACTTTAATTTATATTTGGACTCAGGTCCCTTGGTAGCCATAAAGGCTTGTATTATACAGTTGCTTATCTATTGCTTTTATTATGGATGCATTGTATTTTGCACTCTTCTTGATATAGTACTGGTTATTTATGTGCCCACTCCATGCTATACTGCATAGAATACACAGTATGTTTTATTTGATTAAAAAGCATTCCTGAGGGGGTAGGGAGGAACCTATATACAACAATCAACCATCCAGTGGTAGGAAAGTATAAGCTGAAGAAGCAATAAACAATTCCCTCCCACCAACACTTTGGCATCAAACTCAGAATGCCTGGTGTTAATCTTGACCCCCGTCTTCTGCAGACTACAAAGGAAATAAAGTGTGATTGCAGCCCAGATAAGATACTCTCAGAAACACTTTTCCAGACACTTTCTACCATCTATCATCTACCAAAAGGAAATTGATTTACAAAGACATTTTTTTGAAGTATACTCTTGTACCATCTATTGTGGAGTCATTCCTTTAGTAAAACTACATTGGGGCACACTGTATGGGAATAAATTGAGACTTAACGGCACCTTCTTCCTCCAGTTCCCCCATCAGCCATGCACCCATCAATGTGTGTGAGCCTTAAAGTACCTGTCAACTTATGGTGATCCAATTAATTTCATAAAGTTTTCTTAGGAAAGGAATGCTCAGATGTGATTTGCCACTGCCTTCCTCTAAAATACACCCTACTCTGCATGTTATTCTGTGGTGGCTCCCTTCCAAATACTTACTGTAACGAACCCTGAAGGGGGGGACTTGGTAATGGAGGCACTATGGCAACCCTGGGGGTTCAAAATGATTGGCTAGAGCAAATAGAACCCCAGATAGCCAAAGTGAGGGGCTAGATGGGGGAAAGGAAAAATGGAAATTTAACTGAAAACAGAGAGTTGTTGGTAGCAGAGGGAGAGAGTGGATGAAGAGAGTGTGTGTTTGGATTTGAGAGAGAAGTGCTGTGCTGGTTCACGAATCCTTAATCACAAAATATGTTTTACCTTGACAGTGTATTTAATAAAGATTTATCTCTTTTTCTAAAAGCTGCTTCAAGAGAGTGTCTCTTTAAGCTTCATTGGGTTACACATGCTACCATTAGTACCAATAGTACCACATTCATTGAAGAGATAAATCACAGCTTGTCCTTATGTCTGAAAAGGGGCAGATTTAGGGAAAGCAGGAAAGGGAGATAACCCTGGGAGGAGTAGCCAGTGGGGGACAAGAGTGAGAAGGGTGCTGCATTCTCAGGAAGGGGGAATAGTAGCAGACTTGTTTGTCATAGCCCTGGCTTGGCCAGAAATCTCCCTGACTGTTCAGACCTGGACATAAAGAGGTGTCAGGCTGGGCAAGACTAGGGTCTTCACACTTACCAAACCTGAGTCTTCTTAGCTTCCAAGATCAGACAGCATCTGGTGCCTTTAGGGTATTTAATTTCTACACATGGATAGTTCTGATTATTATTTATCATAGAGGATAATGAGTGCATCTATTCTACTTTTCTTTCTCCTTAGAGTCTTGGGGCTAAATCCAGCATTAGTGTGATGTGGAGTAAAATGAATCTGATTTATTTGTTAAAACTAGCTTAAATAAATAAATTAATAAAACTGAAGCCTCTACTGATTTCAGCATGCCTCCCCTAGGCATTTCTCTATTGTACTTATGTATTAAAATACTTACATCTATATATTATATTATCTCAGGGTGATGTATGATAAAATCAGTTTAACCAATAATCGAAAACTGTACAAAATTATTTACGTAGACTGAAAGTGTATTAAACAGTTGGGGAAGTTAAAGCAAGACAACTAAAGTCTGCTGAATCAGTCTGCAGCAATGTAAAACTAAACAGGACTAACACTGGATTTAGATCAGGAAGGGAAAACAAGTAGCCTTCCTGTTTAGTCAATTTCAAAGAATGCTTCTGAATTGCAGTCCAATTACATCTGGAAGGCCGCATGATTCCTACACCTGCTTTCATCTGTACCAGGTGCTGTAAGCTTGTCATGTCTACATAAAATGCCCAACTTTGGTAGACCAACTGGTCAGAGACATCCCCATGCTATGCTCTTCGTTCCCATTTTTGGGACTAATGGATTACACTGAATGTCAACAAAGCACAAATTGGGAGAGAAGATTACAATTTCACGAGTGAGGTGAGACAGGAAGCAGAAGCTAAGTATGAAGATAGACCTTGGCCTGGATATCTTGGGTTCCAGTCAGACTCTAATTGCTTCTACCCAACCTCACTATTTTTTAAAAAAGTCTAAACTGATTCTTGGTAGGTTAATTCAAATCAGTGGCAGAGCTTGGAATTTGTGGAGGGGGGTGGGAGGTGGTGGAGCTGCAACCCAAGGGGTGTGGCCACAGTGCACGGGGGTGTGGCTGCTGTGTATGGGGGCATAGCCACTGTGCGTGGGGGCATGGTCACGACACACGGGCACGGCTACGGGCTTGGATGCCCCCCCAAAATAGCCGCCCGTGGCAAATCGCCTCCTCCGCCCCCACGCTACTGATTCAGATCTCTTCCTCTCTGTCAAATTCTCTCAGATTACATGACATCAGCCTCATGAATCTGCAACTGCCCCTCCCTCCCCAAACTCTACCTAATATTCAAAACAACAAATTCCTCACTCCCCAAACTTCAGTTAGTAATGAAGCAATGCCAGAGGGACACAGTAGATCTCTTGGTTCATTAGGATGATTCTAGGCTTATATGTCCAATCTTGAAAGCATCCCTCAGTTCCCCTTTCCCAGTTCAACAGTTCTTACACACCACTGCCCCACCTATGATCTTTCTGGTACAATTGCTTGGCTAGATTGCAGTTCAGTGTGACAGACTGGTGAAGCTTAACATTTAGCCACAAATGCAGGGCAGAACCTGACACACATGAATGTGGTCCTACTATAGCAGATTTCATCCCTCCTCACTCATAACTTGGTGTTTGAGTTCTTTATTCTTGGAAAATCCAGCAGTGGCTCTAAGCAGGAGTTCAGCAAAACTTGCTTTCAAGGATAACTCATGGGTCATGGAAACAAAATGGCTTTTGTCCCCACAGGCAGAGTTTTCTGTTTAGACATGTTTATTAAGTTCAGATTGAGCTAGCACCATTACAGTAAAAATGGGTCATACAACAGCATGACATTATTGCTTCATGCAATGAATTGGAAATGAGCAGGACCATGTTAAAAGGAAACAAACTCGAACTACCTTTTGTGATCTGAAGGCATCATTTCCTAGCAGGGAGCTGACTCTCAAAGTGGAGGGGACAGGCCTTTCTGATGTAGCTACTCCTACTCTGTGTGACATGATTGACTGCCTTACATCTGCTACAGCTGATATAACACTGGCTAAGTATCTTAACTGAGAGCCAGAGATATGTAATGGTTTGAGCACTGGACTATGACTCTGGAGACCAGGGTTCCTCTAGGCTCCTCTACAATGAAACAGAAAAAATGTCCATAAATTATTTGCAAGTACCCAAATGTCACCTCAAGCCATTCTCAGGTGCAACAGTGTACCCCCCCACGATACTGATGTTTTGATGTTTCTGTGACACATTTATATCTGCACAAAACATTTAAGGCAGCTAATAGTCATACCTATTAGAATTAAGAGACAAACTGGCTCCAGATCTACTATTTTACAAAAAAGGATGTTACACTGGTACTACAGCATAACTGTAGGTAACTCTGTGTTGGCTTGTGATCCTAAACATTTCCACTAGAATTAAGTTTGTTTAAATCTGTGTTGGATCATTATCCTAAACTTTTGCCTCTTTTGTCATTTGCCCTAGTCTAAGTATTAATGACAATTCTCCTCTTCAGTGCTTAAGTCAAATGAGTTATAACACTAAACACATCACTTGCAGTTGTGTGTTTTCCTTTATTGTTAATAGCAGGCCTGAGAGGTCCCAATTTGCACCAGACATATGGTGCATAAAGGGAGCAAGGGCATTAACTCTTTCCTCTTCTGCTCCAACTTGAATTAAATTTCCTCCTCAAGCTGCCTTTAGTGCTTGAAGTGAAGCTTTGATTTGCATCAGTGGGAACCTTTCTATGTTCCAGGTAAAGAAAAGGTGGGCTAGTGGTAATGGGTGGGAATTAACATCAACACCATGTTGGAGGAAGAAGAAAAATTAAACTCGTCCCAGGTTTGCCATGATCCCAAATAAAATCACAACTGTTAACAGTAATGCTTGTAATCAGTAATCAGAAATGCAAGTCACATGTTTATTTGGGCTCTTCTTTGCTACCATGGAGATTTCAAGGAAGGGATGTGTTAATGCTTTTAAAAATAATACCATTAAATCTCTGTAGTGCATAGGGGTATCTTGGGAATGTGCACACAGCATCTTGTACATTTTTAAACAGATGCTTGCGAATATCAAAGGAGACAGGGCGGGGGTGGGGAACTCACATGCAACCTTTGTGAAGCTGGCAGGATTCCTCGAATGTATGTTGTTATTGCCACTCAATAAGCTCTTACCAAAAGATTCCTCCTTAATATCAAGGTCATCCTAGTAAGATCATCAGAACTGTCTCTGACATCATCACATAAAACTGCATGGTAATTAAATGGCCATATATAAGTTGCAACCCTTTCCCTTTATGTCTCTCTTGGAACCTGGTGTCATCACAGTGCCAAGAGACAAAAATGATTGTTTTTACCCTGGTCCATCTTTATATAGTGCACACCTTACTCTGCGTGTAATGCTAAGAATGGTTCCCTCCTCCAGGTTTATGGTTTCTGTTTCTTTTTTCTTTTCTTTTTCTTTTTACTCTGATGCACATCTTACTTACAGGGTCAGATATGCGCCTGAGCATTGTTTGTACTGCAGGGCTGCCTTCCAATATGCTAATGGATAGTAAATGTATTCACTGTTGTTAAAAGACGTTAAAACTGCCTCTTGTGACAATATATCTCACTCATTAGAAGAACAAAATTCTGCACAATTTAAGGCCAGTGTTTGAGATCCTTTTTTGGAATGTCATAAAATGACACTTATACCTACTGTTTTAGCATAATACGGTGATCTTCTGATAGGGCCTCCACATGATAAAATGAAATCATCACATCCTCATAATAGGTAATAATATTTATGGACCACTGGTTTGAGAAACCTGCATGAAGCATGATTTGACATTTAATGGCCAGAATTAAGGACATCTTGCATTCACAGGAATTCTATAAGCATGCGGTTGTCCCCCCCAGGTGTTGTGTGGGTTGGTATTCCCTTCCTCCCTTTGCAGAGCCCAAAGCCACCACCTCCACTTACTCTAAAGCCCCTCAAGCTGTGCTGTATGGCCATTTTGTGCTAAGGCAGGATTGGTATCTGGCTGTACCCACATAGCCAGATGCATGATGATGACATTAATGCTGAGATTCTAAGGGATCCTCTAGGTGTCTCCAGGGCTTCTGTAATCATTGTGCATATGGCCATGAGGAGGTAGGAGGACACTTGTCCAACTCTGCTTGTTTGCTGAGAAGCGTGGAATGACCAAGGAGGGTAGCTTTAGAGCTGCACAATAAACTGGGGGAGTGTATATGGTTGACTGTAGCATAGATTCACACATGGATATTTACACTATGCTGAGAGGATGTTGGATTGAGGCATATGAATGCAAATTATGTTAAGGAAGCAACACATCTGGTCCAGAGGTCCAGTATAGCGTCAAAACTGCAAGTGGCATTTCAAGCTGTTGTAAAGGACCCCACCTTCCAAGTGCAGCAATTTTCAGAAGCATATTTCCATTGCTTCAGGGATAATTCCCTCTTTCTTATCCATTCTTCTTAGCCTTCAGTGTCTCAGGTATCACTGATTCTCAGAGGTATTTAAACCCCTTTGAGGATGGTGACCCATAGGATTATGTTAATAGTGCTCATCACAAAATGCCAGGTGATATAGATAATGTGTTTATTGAGTTTATACACTCTTGTTATACTGAATAGAGATCAGAACATTTGTTCCAGTTTCTTCAGGATAAGAATGTAAAGAATACTTGCCAATTGTCTTGTCCTCTCCAAGAGAGGACACCTTGACACACTGAGATAACCATTGCAAAAATGGCTAGCTGCCATTTTTATAATTTTTCATAGTTTGGAACTGCTATGCAAAAAAACTTGTTCATGCAAAACTCTTGTTTTTTTTTTACCAAACCAACATTTTTATGAAAAAAACAAGCAAACCCTGGACTTTCCACAAAATCTACTGTTTTCTATGCAAAAAGTATGTACAAAAGCAGTTATTTCACTAAAATATCCCAAAAGTGGGAAAAGTGTGTGTGTGTGTGTGTGAACCTCTTATAATCCCACCAGCAGAGAGAAAACTTTGGAAATTATTCATTTTGTCATGCAAGAACTAAATAAGCAAAGATTTACATCCCTACTAGTGGGTGGATTGTTAATGGAAGCTCTACAATTTTGGCTCTAAAAATTCTAATGGCACTGCTAATGATATCAAGATCTGATACGATAGTTAACTAGTTTTAAACTAGCCTTTCCCAGGAAAAGTGTTGGAGAAGACGGTAGCGATTTGATTCTAATTGGTCTGGAAGGGTACTGATTATTTGGATCCATTCTAGTTTGGATTCCAGCCTGGTTTAAGGGCATAAAGAGCCTTGGTAACATCTGATAAAAGATATTAGGAATTGTATTTGGGGAATGGAATCCTACATACATACTATTTACTATGGCATATTTCTCTGTCACCTTGCTTGTTTAGACCAGTGGGTGCATGTTATTACAGTGGTGCTTGTCCTTCCTGAAAGCTTATTTTAAGAAGGTTGAACCAAGTTACTTATTTTCATCCTTGCAGTCTTTGATTTATTGGACATCACAATGTCCCCCATGGCATTTAATAGTGATCTGATGGGCTTAGTACTGTGCCCTAGAATCTTACTTCAACAGTTTTCCCTGGTATTCCAGCTATGCTGTGACTCTGTCTAGAGAAATTGGACAATGTCAGAGGTTCTACTCACATTCAGGCTAGAAATTTACCATGAGCTTCATGTTGGGATGCTTCTGAGGACAGCCTGGAGACTTCACCTGGTAGAGAGTGTGGTCACGTAATACATGGGACATCAATATTGTACCAATCACACTGGTTTCCCATATAGATATGGACTTATATGGCACTGGTTTTGACCTATAAACCCTAAACACTTTGGTAACAGTTATTAGGCTGCATCTATATGGACCCATGCAGATGGTAAGAGTTGGTACTTATAAGCTTTGCTGTAAGCTCTATTTAGGTGAGGGGCCCAAGGGACTGGAACTTTTGAGAAGTCTCTGGAACCCTCAAACAATGAAGTATGCACTATCTTATCTGTGAATATTTTTTGCACAGTAAGAACTCACTTCCCGCTCTTGCTTTTTCTGGAGAAAAATTATTAGAGATGATGGCGGTGTACGCACGTATCTATCCTGATTTTAATCAATTTTAGTTAATTAAAAAAATCTGTCTAAAGTTTGCAGTACTTTTAGTACCATCTTCAGGCACTAGGTGGCGGATGTCTCTAATCATTTGGGAGAAGCTACAGTGAAGCTAAGCACCTCTAGGCAGCTCAGAAAAATGCTTTTTCTTCCAGGCTTCCTGAACATTTTCGCCCTTGCTACTTGGTAAAGGAGTGGAGGAAAGTGAGCAGAGGAAAAGCCTGACTTAGCATGGGGGAAAAGACAAACCTATGAGAAACAAAAAACAAAAAAAGTTGGGAATAAAAAGACAAAGAACAGAAGGGGAGAAAGGAAGAGCACTGAGGAAGGAGATACTAAGCCAGGCAAAACAGTACTTGAAGTGAAACTAGACATACAAAATTCATAACCTTTTACAATTTAGTTTGAGGGTTCAAAACAGAATGTGTGTGTATGCATGCAAACAAGCACATGCAACAGAGACGGAAGGAAATGAGGCAGTATTGTTGTCTAAGTTCTACATCAAGGAGAATTTTTTTTTAAAAATCCTCTATTTAAAATATTATAGGACTCATTTTTTTTTTAAGGATTGTGGTGATTATTCCTCCAACCCCACCAGCTGGCTGTTATTCTAACTGGCTGATACACACAGAATACCCTTTGCCGTGAGACTATAAAGCATCACGGTTTGCAAGGCATCCATTTGATGTGTTGACAGGATGTAAGATACTAAATGTAGCTAGTGAGAAAGCTGACAGGGGATTAGGCATCCTTCCTGCCATTGTTATCAAACTTTCATGGATGAGTCAAACTCAGGTATCATTTTTGGGGGAAAAAAGGTTAATAATTTGACAGAAAGCAAGCAAAGAAAATCCATCCACTGTCATTCATTCCACAGTTGCTTGATAGTCGTTGTTCCTCAAAATCTCAGACTGGTCAAGAGTAGATAACTGCCAAGTCAGCCATGACCTATGTTTCTCCCCCCACTGCATTTATCAAAAGTCTTTAGACACCTACTAACAGAAGTCTTCTTTGCCATCTATCTATCTATCTATTTATCTATCTATTTATAATATAGTGTTGCAAAGCTCTGGAGATATACATGTGGCCTACTTAATGTTGTTAGCTCTGACTAGAGTTGACTTGCCATTCACCAGTCCATTCAATGAACCAGTAGGACTCCAGACATCATTTTGAAAATAACAACTGGCCCTTCATTAAAATGACTACGTTGATATCTAATAAAAGGAATCTCCACACTCTTTGAGTATCTAATCTGCTTCGTCTCTGTCCCTTCAGACATATACTCTGGTACACAAATATGTGTACAGCTGAACTTTGTGTTGTAGCCATCATATTGTTGTAACTGCTGTTCTGTTTGCATTTGCTGTGCAGAGTTCAAGATACTCTGGATCAAGACCTACTGAATGCCTAAGGCCTGTAAGATCAATTTTATTCTGTAGAGTTGGCTAACATGTCCTTTCTCCTGTGCTATCATTTACATGCAGAGAGAAACAGAACAATGAGATTGGGTGCTGGTTGGAGGCTTCTGAGAATTCTAGCTCCAAAAAAGTAACTTTTCCAAGTATTAATCCAAACTCTCTCATTTGCAGCCCAGAATTCAATGAGCTCAATGTACACGTGAGTATCTAAAACCATTAAGGGGCTGACTAAAAGTTACTATACATTTGTTGTGGTATCAGTCCTACTTACTTGCCTCTGTACTCTGCTACCACTTTCCTTCAAAAAAGTTTTTGACACTGCTTCCCTTCCAGCTTTTTTTTTTTTAATCTTGAATTAAATCCAGCTACGGAGAATTTTATGACACCTTAGTGTTGTACTCTATCAGAAGACTGCTACCAGCATCATTAAACTGTAGCCCAGTCAACCCTAATCAGTGGTTAACTAATACACCCAGAGTGTAATTTGACAGCAAAAAAAATGGCCTTATCCCAATTAGAGTAAGAAAGGAAAATTATAAAGGAGGAAGGAAAGCCCACGGCCAAACACTGCAGCTATTGTTTGTGTACCTGAGTAGAAGTCTGAATATTAATGTCCTGGATTTGAGAGACTATGACAAGCTTCTTTTATTGTGAAATTCATGAGCTATATTTCACTTGACAGTAATTCACAGTTTTCCTACTGGGTAAATATTTTGTATACCAAGCTAAATGCTTTGAGATACTGTTCAAGCACATCACGATTCTGCTGTATTCAGTTGGGATTTCTTTCTTTTTTCTTTTTTCATAATAGATGCCTGAAGAAAAAGGCAGAACCTGTAAGCTAAGGACATCATGTACATAGACAGACAACAGAGGGAACATGGACTCATTTGATGGCAGATAAGAATGATAACAAATTAGGGATGGGTTCAGGCTAAGCTGTTTATTTTGAACAGCCTGAATGGATTCCATTGAAATCACTGTAGAAAGTTAGTCATGATTAACTTGAGTCCTGTTAAACTAATTTAACCAAGTCTAGATTCAGCCCAGTTTCAAAGGACTTCACATCAATGACAGCTGGTGTCTTCCATGCAGTGGGTGAGATAAACCAATTCCAGGTTCTAATCTGAACTTTAAAGAAGCTATGCAAGATGCTGAACCCTATTCTCAAAATAGTTTCACTACTGAGCTGGCTCTTTTAAAGTTCAGATGAAAATTTAGAGCAGATTCACTGACATAAAAGCTAGGCAAACATAAGATTTGCTTGCTTCCACTATTCCTTTGTGAACCTTGCTTCTCTCACATTGCTCTTCTCTCCATGATGTGGTCTCCTTGTGGTTTCCCTTCCTACTCTTTTTATTTTTGTCATCTCCCTCTTTGCTGGCATATTAATTACTAGCATATCTACCTGTGTTGCCTGGGGATTTATTTTCTCATACAATTTGAACTTTAAGATTCCTCACATATGCAACCCATACAATTTAATATAACTCTATAAACTATGTTGTGTATGTCACTTTAATTTATCTCACATATGCCTCCCAAACGTTTTCTGGCATCCTTCTTGCTGCTAGGCTTCATTTCCATAGCAACTGGCCAGGTCCAAGAGTTCCTTGGGTGAGAATTCTAAAGGCCCCTCCTTAAACCTCAAACCCCAGGATTCCATAGAATCTTCACAGGCAGCCAATCATATAAAGTCTTCTCGCCTGACACAGCCAATCATATGAGGTCTTGCCTGACACAGACAAACTCACAAACTTTGACTTTTATATACAAGAACACCTTAGCAGCACATAGTTATCCTTGTTTTGCTTTGCCTAGTAAACTAAGAAAGGTATATAGACAAGTGCCACCGATAATTGTAGCAGGATGAACCTATCGTAGCAGGCAAAACAACAGATCAAAACAGAACAGACTTAAGTCTGGTGAATCCTACCTCCTCCAAACTTAAATACCTAATTTAGTAAACTTCATTCTACCTCTCACATGGAATACTGAGGGGGGGGATCAATAATCAAATAAATAATAAATAAAAGTTTAAACTTTGTTTCAGAAATGGAGCATGTCAGAAAGATCATAGGTAGCTTGTGTGGCATGTGCTGAAGGCCAGACAACCATTTTTGCCTTTTCAGTATCATGTGTGTGTGTGTGGGGGGGGTTACACTGTTGTACCTGAGAATGACTTGAGGTGACATTTGGGCACTTGCAAATAATTTATGGACATTTTTTTTCTGTTTCATTGTAGAGAAGCTTAAAACAACTTTTTTTTTGACTAAAATAGGGCCTTGAAGCCAATTTTTGACCCAAACTCTTTTTTTCTGACAGAATGGTGGGTTGGGAATCTAGGTGCCTGAAGGGGCCATCACCAAGGCCTGTTTCCACCCATGGGCTACGTGATTCCTACCCAAAATCTTGTAATCTTCCTTATTCTCTTGCACTTGTAGAGAAAAAAGATCCAGACCCCCTCCCTACTCCCCGCAAAGGTTGTATTATATGAGTTGTGGGGCATTTTCTGATCTTAGTGAGAATTCCAACACATTGATGATTGAAGTTTAATATATCTAATGTATTCTAACATGTCCCTCCAGTGGGAGAAATGTTGATTTCTTCTGCACTGGGCCAACCAACCAACAACCAGAGTGCATCATTTCTGCTTCACAGCATCATGTTTGCCGAAAAATGGCATGCTCTCCCCACCATGCTACTGACTGCCCCCACTGGGAGAAAGCAATAGACTTCTGGGGACATTCTCTGCATTGGTTGTTTGCTGCTGCTGTTGATGTTGTTTGTAAACAGTGGTTATTCATTCAAATAACAAGTCCTTATCCAACACTCTTTTAAAAAAAGCTTCAGGGATGGAGGAAAGTTGGCTTAGTGGTGGACTGCTCTTATGTTTCTCTGATCTGCCAAGTTGCAACTGGTATAGCAGGACTTGGAAAAAAAATCACTAGCAACTTCTGTAACTTCCATATCTTCAACTCAACAGAAGTTGCAAACTACCCGATTGCAATCTGGTCATGGTATTCTTCCCAATTTAAATCTTAGTTTACTTACTAGTCTCAGTTAAAGGAGATTGATGGAAGCAATGGAAATAAGTATTGATTGATCGGGTTCCCACTGATTGAATATGTCTACTGAAACTAACAATGTAATCCATCTTTTTGAGCAAAAACCAATGATTCTTCTCCTATTCTTTATAAATAGTTGGTCATTCTTAATTTGCAGAGAAAAATGGATACATGAACACATATGCATTCCAAAGATCTTTTCAGAGTGAGTGATTCTGGATTTAACATTTGAAATTAAAAATGAAATGAATGAAGCAGTCCCATCCTGCAGTGTTAGGTTGCAATGAATTAGCATGTAACCACAATCAGTATAAGATGTTTATTTTATGTGTTATTCCAACTCCAGTTTTACAGTTAGCAAAAGATCACTGTCAAAGCATCCAGCTGCTAGAATATCTTTTCAAATTGTCAAGGGAACAGATTAGTCATTGCCCCTACCTTTTGAATGCCTGCTTGGGATTCCTGCACATTATTTTCAGACCCGTTACTTCTGTTTATCATCTGCCACAGTTTGGAATACATGTTGTTCTTCTCAAAAGGATTCATCCCTTTCACCCGCACATGTTCGTAGACTGCAGAGTCCAAAACAGTGCCATAAGGAATATCAGTCTGCCTGGAGAGATCCTGGAGAGACCTTAGACGTTGGTGGAGATAAAAAACACAAGAGACATGATTCCATATTTTCAAGCTACTAGCAGGCAAAGGGCAACATATATGAAGACAGCTGTCAAGTTATTTTTATTTTGTTTTAGATTATTCTTAAAAAGTCAAAGGAAGGCTAGGAGATTTGCCTTTATAGTTTAAGGCACAAGGGAAACTATAGAGCTAGAGGGGGGAAAAGAGAGGAAAGAAAATCATGACTTCTTCTTCTTCTTTTTTTAAGAGAGAGACCTGAAATAATCAGGATAATTTTAGTCTTTTGTTGTTGTTGTTTTTTAAAAAAGGGGAGGGTAGACAGGAAGTATGATTTTTTTTAGGAGGTTATTTATTTCATTGATAGTCCACCTTTCAGACTCAATGATCTCCCAGGATGGATGACTTACAACTACAAATGATAAAAACAACAATTACCAGTTTCAAACCTAAAAATCATTAAAATGGGGGAAGAGGTCACATAGGAAGAGCTAAAAACTAATTTTCTTTGCTAACTGCATTCTGTGCCTTTCCATCAAATGGTGTTGTAAGAATGGTTAACAACAACACAAAACAAACTAAAAGTTAGACCTTTTGCTTTTTTAAAGGAATCATGATATGGCCACTTTCTGAACCATACACCTGGCTACTAAACAGGAGGCAGCTAAATTAGAAGCAGAAACTTTCTTCTCAGAATTCCTGACAATGTAAAATAACACTGAACCAGCCATGTGGTATGCCAGATATTTTTAAGTTTCTGACTTAAAACAAATAAGTGTTCTGGTGCATGCACTCTGATAGCAGTCCATAGATTGTTTAGCATGGAATTTGAATGAGATCTCTGGATTTTACTCTTCCAAAAAGAGAGAGCCAGAAACCAATTTTAAGCCCTGTGGTGGATCTACACTACACAGTTCTAGCAATTTGATATCACTTTGATTGTCATAGATCCAGCCTATGTAATCACAGGAGTTGTATTTGGTGGGAGTGGGAAACCAAATTCTCTGGTTTAAAGGCATGGACTAGAGCTCCACAGCAGAAAATTCTAGGTAGCTCACCAAACTTTGGACCCCAGGATTCGACAGGGTGGAGCCATGGTAATTAAAGCGATATAAAACTATTGTAACTCTTTGGTGTAGACACAACCTTTTCATATATTTTGATGTAAGAGCACCCCTGGAAACAGGAGCCAAGCAGGAACAATAGAGATATATGTATCACCAGACTTGCTAGATCACAGTATGTGAGAATTTAAAACAGACTTAACATGGTTCGTGAAGAGACCATCACTACTACCCACAGATACTGTTAACATAAGTTGATTTCAGGACCTCACAGCACCAACTCAGTCAACTAGGTTTGCCAGGAGAAAAAACAGCAAAGTGCTCCTGTACCTTTAATGACTGTGCAGAAGACAGAATTTCAGCAGGTGAAACTCATGTGATAACCAACACCTGCTGAATTTCCCTTTCTATACAACTATTAAAGGTTCAGGAACCCAGTCATATTTTTGATCTAAAAACTACTCAAGGATTGGCCATGCAAGTATAAATACCACCACTCAGACATCCACTCAGTGAAACTTAGATCTACACTTGACTCTTTAAGACTCTGTTTCATACATTTGCATGTGACCAAATCTCCAAGACTGGATTGAGTACAAAGCAATTCCTAGAATACAGTGCACTTGCCACCAGATGAAGGAAATAGATTTATTTACAAGGTAAGGTAGAAAGGGTACACTTAGAGAATATAGAACAATATCAAAAATAACAAAGTCATAGATAACCTCATAAGAAGTTCTCTCCACTAAACATCATCTAGGGCCAGAATAACAGAATGTTCACAGAGTGCAATATGCCATATGTGTAAGCAAACTGCAGAACACATTAGGCAATTGCAATATATGAAGAAACAAGAAGGGGCAAAAACTATTTTTATCCCTGTAATAGCTGTGCTGGGCCCAATTCACCAACCACAGAGTCTTAAGGCCATAATTTTTTTAAATTGACCTTCCTCTCCTTTTGGGAGGGGGGCAGAAGGGAGCAATGATGGTTGCAAGTAGCCAATCACAGAGCTGAAAGACCAGAAACTTTTAAATGGCCTTTTCCCTTCTGTTGGGAGGACAGAGCTATGTGTGCTATATGGTCTTACCCCATCCCAATATAATTTGCTCTTTAAAGAGCAGTGGAGAACACTGTCATGTTACTAGTGTGGAAGTATTTTGGTTCAGTTCTGTTCAGTTAAGTTCATTTCAGATGGAAGCACCATCTTGGCCTTTGTCTCAAGCAGCAACACTAGCCTTGTTATTATGACACCTTTTCTCATAATTATTGGACTGTTGAACTAGCCTTGTTATTATGATACCTTTTCCTACCTGCTGACAACAATTTACTTTTTCATAGATGTATGCAAATTGGACTCTTAAAACATGGGATTTTGAAATAACATGCACTTCAAATCAGCTTTCTGATGGTCCCTGAAAGTCAATAGACCTGACATATTTCCAATCTATCTATCCACCCTTGTGGACCACTTAACTGTGCCTTTATTTTTTTCTAATGACATTAATTAGACTTTCTGAAGGGCTGCTGCATCTAACACCTAGGAGCCATTAAGGCTTTGCTAGCACAAATTAACTTTATGTTAAGTGCACAAATCTAAAGGATGACACTTAAGGGCAGATAAAGGGTCTGCCTATGCTCAGTTTTTTTTTGAAAAGCTAACAGCCAATTACAAAATGCTTATATAACAGACTCGATAATGTCAGCTCATACTTATAAGATGCCATAGGCTTCAATGGCAAAGAGGTCAATGGGCTAGATACAGCTGGTTCCCAATCCATGGATGGGTACTCACCCACAAAATGTCACCTTGGGACAGTCACTGACTCTTTTCCTAATCTGTATCAATGTACCATGTGGACAGAATGTAATAATTTCATATGTACCTTGAAGTCCATGGAGGAAGGTCACAGTAAAAATTTGATATAACTTATCTATTTTTATTAACTAAATATTTCATATCCCATGTTAGAGTTCTCAATCTGGGGTACAAACAACCCCCCATCAAATATAAAACAGTTCAAAACAATTTAAAGCAATGTAAATAAATTTACAAGCCAATAGGTCAAGTCATGGTCATCGGCCCCCAGACACTTGGGTAAAAAGCCAGGTTTAACTTGGTACTCAAATGAGGCAAAAATCAACATCAATTTGGTCTTAAGAGGGAGGGCATTCCACAACTGGGGTGCCATAGAAGATAGTATTTCACATCTCCACTTAAAGTACTGCTCCTACTGATAGGACACAGAGGAATGCCTTTTTGAGCAGACTTCGGTGCTCTAATAGAACTATAAGAAGCTTGCTGGCTCAGACCAAGTACTCTATTTCCAACAATAGCCAGTCAACTGCCTTTGATGCTCATGGGCAAAGTAAGGTGTGCTAGCTATTCCTCTCCCCCATCCATCAGTCAAGAGATATGCAGCCTCTAATCATGAAGCTCCATTTAGATCATCATGGCTAATGCCCAGTAATTTCTTCCCATGAATTTGTCGATTGTTTCCCCAATGCTTCATCTCTGTCTTAATAGTTATTGATAGGCAATAGGTGTAAAATGACATACCTTCGGTGGCATACCCACAAAACATAAACAACACTATTTGGGCTCTTTTCTTGAATCTGCCACAATTGCTTTATTTTTCCCCTGTGTCACCCAAACAACTCAGAACATAACAAGTGATAAGCCATCCAAACAACTGGACTCTATCCATTTGCACAAATAACTTCATTATCACTATGTAGAAATATTCGTGGCCAGCCTTCCCAGACTACTCAATGATAAATGATCATCAGAGTGGTAGCCTAAAACATCAGAAGGGCCCAAAGATTCACCACTTTGATTTGGAGACTGGCTTGAATTTACAAGACTTAAGGACACCGCATCTTATTTTCCTGCTATATCATGATGATGCAATCAATGATTCTACAATGAACATGAATGGGACAACTGCCCTGGGGGGCATTTCTTCCTGGAATCTCAGTGGACCACATAGCCACTCCAGAATGAAATCAGAAGTAATATCATGCCACATCTAGTTTCATTTCCCCCTTTTTGACATTTGGTGGACTTAGGGGTGAGGCAACACCATCCTTTACTCTTGCAGTTTTGAAGGTCTGGGTGAGAACATTTTTTTTAAAAGTTCATCCCATTTTTTATTGTTATAGAACCTGGGAGATTGGGGGTGACCTGGGGGCTCTAGGGACTAAAAGGAGGGCTGGAACTGCACTGTATCCACTTGTGATCTACATGACTCATAAGTGATAACTGGTCCTGAAACCAAATCAAATTTCTGCAACAAAGACAACAAGGTGGGGGGGTAACCTTTATTAGCTCTTACTGTGTTTACCTACCAGGTTTCAACCAGATGGAAAAATGTCCAACTAAACACTGTATTGGAATCAGGACTTTCCTCTGGATCAGGGAGATTGTGTCCATGAGTATCCTGATGGTTTTCCTGTGATGAGTACTGACAAATAGAACTTGAAACTTTTAAAGTCCTTTCCTGATGTTCTCAGAATTCTTGGCTTAGTGACCAGGGTTTACACTAGAGTAACAACCTTCCCCCTGGCCCTCTCCCCCCCTCAATTTGAAAGGAGGTATCTAGTAACTCCTTGCACAATGTCTTTACTGAGGCAATGCAATGGCTTCCAGGTAGTACTGTATACAGCCCCACCCTGCAAGCAAATGGCCATTGATTGTCAGGGAGGAGCACTGGGAAGATTTCACTGGGCATTTGCCCAGCTGGCAACATCAGCAATCTGAACACACTGCACACTGTTAGCTGGATGTACCATCAGCATTACATAGAACTTTGGCTCTAGCATTTCACTTTCACAAAAACCCTGCCTTAATGTGAGGAGGGATGTTAAAAAAAAAAAAAAGGTCTTTCAAATTCTAATTTCAGGTTTCTACATTATCCCTCAATCAGTTTCTGCATCTCCTGATGGTAGTTTCTGCAACATCACATTGTATACTATAACACACTAAGAGTACCTGCTGTGCACATTATGAGAATGGAGTAGGAGGAAGTGAGTCCCCAGTTTCTAATGAGAACACCTTGCAAGTTTTAATCAGCTACTTACAGGACGCAGTGTGGCCATATAATCTGCTAGCACAACAGCCAACACAGCAATTTCCCTACATGGGCTGCTGTTAATATAAATGATAGGTGCAGCAGATGTCACAGAACTGTCTGTTGGGACACAACAATGGCAAAAATATTTCCTATTTACATCTTAAAAATCTGGAAGTTATTCTTTCATTTCTCAAATGACAAACCAAGTGATGCCATGAATGATTTCATTTCCTGCTAGTGTGATAGAGTATGATAAATGAAGTACGATTAAGACACAGAAGGGAAAGAAGTCAACAACTGACTTTTAGATAGAGAGACTTTAGCTTAATGGCAGAACTCATGTTTTGCATGTAGAAGGCCTCTGGTTCAGTACATGGTCTCTCCAGGTGAAGGGATTAGCCATATTAACTACTGCATTTCACTTTATCAGTCCAATATTTCTACTAGGAGGTAGCTTTTCAGACCCTCAAGCAAAATTCATCCATGAGACTCTGGAAAGCAAGAAACTAAAAGAAATCCTAGGCTATTGACAACTTGGCTTACCTAATATAAGGTAGCATCTAATATACCTAATATAATATAAGGTAATACCTAATTACCTAATATAAGGTAGCATCTAATATACCTAATATAATATTAGATGCTACCTAATATAAGGTAGCATCTACCTAATATAAGGTAATATAAGGTAGCATCCTATGTTCTTGTTAGTGGCAGCATGCCTATACTCAGTAGTTGTTAGGTTGCATGTCACTCTAAGGCTCTTTCCTCAGTAGCCTCCCATCCGAGCATGGGGACAGGAGAGGAGCAGAACTGCGACGATGCTTCTGCATGACATCATTGTGGTTCTACTCTTCTCCCATTCACAGGTGGTGCAACTGCAGATTAATTGATGGATTTTCCCCATCAATGTCACATGATTGCACCACCATCTCACACTTAACTGTCCTGCAGGAGCTCTAGAAGGGAGATGATGGTGCTTCCGTCCTCATTGCAGCCTGGGAAAGTACCTGGCTGTGCTGCAGAAAGAAGTGGCATGTCTATTGTGCTCTCTTCCACAGGGAGCCGGTCCCATGCAGAGAGGAGCACTGCTGTCATGCTCCCTTCCCAGCAGAGTCATTGCCGGGACCATGATAGAGTGCAGAAAGGGCCTAAGAGTTTAGGCACAACATGTATTCATGTCATTACCTGTTCATTGGTCTTGGCTATACATTCTCTCTTCCTGCATCTCTGCTACCCTGCAGTTACTTTCAGTTTGTTCATCCCCCACTTTGTACTCTGCATTTCTCTCTCTCTCTCTCCTCCATGTTTGAAGAGCACATTTTACAAAGGCTCTTATTATGCAATAATATGAACAGTATTTATAAGCAAAAGTACTTCATAGATTTTTACCAAAGGAGACTAAGCCCATTTTATCCCTCTTTTAAACTCTGTGTGTGCAGATAGTGGTGGTATGGGACCAGTTGTTGTTCATATTCTGCTTGTAAGTACTAATTACCAGTGAGATACACTACTATCTCTCACATTCCCCAACAGATCTCACCACACTTCTCACTCTTGACTCTATAATTTTATCAACAGCAAATCCAACACAATCAGTAGGTCACACAGGCATTAGGCATAGCCCATTCAGGTTTAGAAAGATCAAAGGAGTACACCTTGTCTTAACAACAGGACACACCACTTGTGTTTGCAATAACTTTGTTGGAAAGATTGTCTGACAAAAGGCATAATCTAAGCAAGTTTGTTTTCTGTTCGTTCAGAGTATAGGAACCAAGCCAATTACAAGAAAGGAGATTCCAACTCCATCATGAGTTTTTCAGTTACACTGCAAAAGAATATTGCTTTTATACTAAAGCTTCTACAAAAAGCTATCTGCCAGAGCTTCTCCAAAGAATCTTGGGAATCCTGGGAATGTTTTTAACAAGAACAACTAATTGTGATCCTGACAATTCAGAATTCCTGAACGGTATCCTAGCCAGAATTATAAAGTGTTGATTGGATACAAATTTAAAAGTTTGTAATGTATTTACACAATTGGACAGGACAAACAACAGCATGTCTGCTGAATGTGAAGGTGTTATTAGAGCTGTCTGGTTGCACATAATCTGTCTGTGCTGGAGCAATTAGTCACTGAATAATGAGCGTAAATTTATTCTGAAGCACACTTATTTACAACTCAAATTCAGATCAGACATTGCCCATGCAGTTTTGTCCTCCCGCCTTCCCTCTTGCTGGAGTTACAAGGATTAATTCCAAGTAGACTGAGGAGACAGGATGGAAGAAGACAAGTGATCTAACACTGTCCAATGACAGCTGTGTTAGAAGATCATATCCATTCTACCTGGGTGGTTTATAAATCTGGGCAGATCAGGTTATAATGGCAGATTGGGAAAAGAAGAGACTTTTTTCTTTCTCCAAGAAGGGATATTTATTGGAATTAAGTGTCTTTGCCCTGCAACCTTTTGCAACAGACTTGCTGGGGGTCAACCCTTGAAGATACATTCTTGGACCGATCTAAATTTGTGGCACAAGAAAGCTAAAAGGGTTTTATTTTTCTTTTCTGTGTACACAGAGGTAGAGAGCTTTTAGACTACAGGCTATCCAAAGAAGAATGCAGCTATTGTCTACAGTTTACCACTGTCATTCAATGATTGAAGAACATACTCAGACACCTCTACATTCTCAGATGTTTATGAACAATTCCTACTATGTCTTGTTACTGACAAGGCTGACAAGGACAATAGAACAGCAGATTCCTTACCTCCACTTTTTTTTACCAGGTATTTAAAGTATAATTTCAAAGGGGAAAAAATGAGAAGGATGAAGAAGGAGAAAGGTAGGGAAAGTCAAATAATATGAACATGGGCTAGATGCATACATTAACACAAGCAGATCCTATCCTGCCCCCCTAAAAAGCCCACATCTTTTTGAAGTCGGTGGCTACAAAACTCATGTTCATGCATAGCTATAGCAAAAGGTATTTTGGCTATTGAATGACAGATGGTGATTTTTTATCTTTCAAGACTTGGAGTACAAGTCTCTTAGTGAAAAATAAAAAATAGGGATGCAGTTCTTCACTAAGTTTCTTCTTGAAGATGGTGAGCAGAAAATATGGTTTCCTGCAAATTATCCCAGTGTCTCGAATAAAATGTGAAATTTTTTACAAAGAATGTATCCCTAATTACAATATTATCTATGCAGAAAACAGCAATTTCTACTCAGGAATTAATATTTCTGTTTTTTCCCATGCAGAAAATCCTGCTCCCTGCACAGGAAATGCTATTTTTTGTACAAAAACAAAATGTGTGAATTTTGTGGAAAATACGTCCTGAACTGCAAAAATTCCTGTCAGTCCAGAATTCTTTTCACTAGGGTTTCTCAGTACTTGAAAACATGTTTTTGTACCATTTTCTGAATATTCTCAAATATTATTTCCATCCCTAGTAAAAATTACAGTATCTATTTCTTTTGAATGGGATGATACTAGAGATATTAGTGCTTCTGTAAAAACTTTATAAATAACAACAAAAAGAACTTTCAAATGAGAAAAAAAAAGTAAGCAGTGAGAGATTGCTAGATGCTATAGTGTGATGCAGCATCAACTGTCCAAAAAAAAAACACACAGTATTCTATAAAATTGGAATCTGGGTAATAAGAGAGGAACAGCTGCTTGAAAAATGGGTATAGATGGGTTGTTTTCTAACTCAGTATTCAGTACTATGTAAATTCTTGTTTCAAGAGTCAGCATGATTTGAATGTTGGACTACAACTCTGGAGACCAGAATCTGATTCTCTGCTTGACCATGAAAACCTACTGGTGATCTTGTGGGCATCACACACTCTCAGCCCTGGAAAACCCCTGTGATAGGGTTGCCTAAGGGTCACCATAAGCTGGAAGCGCCTTGAAGGCACACAAAAACAACAACAGCAAGGTCCTGTTTAAGAAAAGGACTTAACATCTGTCTTATTTAAGAGAAAAACCTCTGCTCATCTCTGGAAAATGTGGAACCAAATGAATTGGCCACCACTATGCTGCAGCTAGTTACTTGCAGTTGTTTCCCTAGTAAGGAAAGCATACTCACATTACATTAGGGTTGTAACTACAATTCTTTTGTATTTTACATACTTTTAAAGTTAAATGGGTGTGGCCACAATAAATATTAGAGGAAAGAATGTTACATGGTTCCAGCACTGGCTTTTTTAGTGGCTTATGTTGCTTTCTCATGTTGTTTTGTGGGTGTTGAGACAATGATGATTGAGGTAGGACAAGAGTGTGTTTTATACCACAGGCTGGTAAACGGTAGCATTCAGGTATACAAAAACAAAACAAAGCAAAACTTACAACTGAAATTTAACCATTTTAGGTATTTTTGGAAAACAAGAAACTAAAGAGCCATCTCTCTGTCTCACAATAAATAACTACTGGGGAGTGCTGATCCATGAGGGTGAAATGGTACTCAAATTGTTTATAAAAAGCCACTCTCAGGCTCTGCACCATGTGTTCAAGACTTCTTTGGCTGAATAGGCAGTGCTGGGGATTGTGTTTTCAGAAGACTGGTGAAAAACACAGTCATTGGTCTTCTAATTGATTCTTCACCACTGTTATGATATATAGCTATTATCTATGTAATCTATACCACACAGGTGCCTAGATAAGTTTAGCAGGCCTCTTTCTCTCTGCCTGAATTTCCTGTAAGCCCCTGAAAGCTCCCTCAGATAAGTTGTGTAAGTGTTGGCCTCCCTTTTAATAAGAATAGCTTTTCTTGAGAACAGCAATCTTGTTTGTCCTAAGTCCAGGGGTCACAGAGAGGGGTGAAAGTTCTCCCTATCTCTAACCTTTAACTGTGGTTTCTAGAAAGCCAGTAACACCACCTATTGGAGTAGCTCTTTGTCTGGGTCCAAAAGCGAGGAAAAATGTTTTATTGGTGAAGAACAATTTCTGTCAAGAAAACCCCTTAGCATCAGAAATGATATGGAGGTACATAACAACAACAGTACCATGTCTGTAACAAAAGGGCCCAAAACATAAGTATATTGCTAGGAAAAAGTGGTGGATGAGATGTTTTTATAGATAACTGCATTCAGGGCTGGTCAAGGCCACTATGGTGCCCAAGGTAAAGAAGAAGAGGGTGACACTTCCTGTTTCATGTGCAATAACAAGTTGACCTAGCAAACAAATCTGTCTTCATTGCTGGCAATGGGAAATCATGTCTACCAGTTCTGAAGCAGAAAGCTAGGTTTAGGTATGAAGGGCAAGCCACATAGCACACAGAGTTCTATTCCAGCACTCTGCTACCACCTCATAACATCTGCAACTTGAGTGGCCCACAATTCCCTTCCTAATGGTAAGGCTGGCCCTGACTGCAGTTCTGGGGCATGCATAAAGCTCACCCTCTCCCTTCTGGCATTATCACCAACTTACTGGATGGAGTTTTCAATTCGAGTGATGGTCAGAAAAGCTGCTAGATTTGCTGTGTAGGATGAGATGACGATCAAAGCGAAGAGCCACCAGGCGCCCATCATCATTCGAGTTGCCAGCGTTGTATAGGGAACCTCTCCTCCTGTTGAGCAGGAAAATGACATTGAGAAGAAGTCTAATTGCACAAGATGGTTTTTTTAGATGCATCCCTTTCTCAAGTTTATATCCGTCTAAATCAGTTTTCCTAATACCAGTAGGAACAGTTTCCAGAATAAAACTAATTAAGCTAGGGAATCACCAACACATGTCTAAATAGAATGAAAGACATTAAGAAAATAAAATAAAGAGAATATGTCTCCACTCCACAAATGGTACTATGCCTTCAGCAGTATCTTTCAGCTGTTTATTTTCTGGCAAGTTCTATTACACAAAGGAGGCCCTGTAGACTCTGTTCAAAACACGATCTTAAACATTTGAAGCATTTCTACTCTTTTGATTTTTTTTGTTGATTTTGACTACAATAAAACTGTTTCTGTGCTCATATATATATATATATATATATATATATATATATATGATATTCAAATAGAGAATACAAGTCAATACATGGATTTGTGATTTCTACCTATCTAAAATACACCACATCACTATATCATATAATATAGTATCATATAGAAGTGGCATGGTGTAGTAGTTTGAATGTTGGAGTAGAACATTGTGAGCCCAGGTCTACTTGTTCTGGATGGCCTTGGGCAAGTCACATTCTCTCAGCCTCAAGGGAAGGCAAGGGCAAATGCTCTATGAACAAATTCTGCCAGCTAAACCTCCTGATAGGTTTCCTTTAGGGTTACCATAAGTGAGAAATGACTTGAAAACACACAACAACATCATCATCATCAACAATACAACATACCAAATCTCATTTTAATTTCTCTCTTAACTCTCCTAATCTATTGACCTCCAGATATGATGGACTACATTTTCCATTAGTCCCAGCCAGCATCAGAGATATGTCTGCTTAAAGCTAATTCTCATGTGCAAATAGGACTTACAACAATATGGTGCAGTGTCTCTTCCATTCTACAGTGATTCTTTCTGGATTCCAGCTAGCTGTTCCAGTATAGAAGATCATTCCAACTTCCCCTCTTTCTCCATGTTCCTGTTGTTACCATGCATTTAATGGCTCCTGAGCATGCTTAGTCCACATGGAGTTGATTTTTTTCAACTCCCCCCCCCTACTTTCACAAGACTCAGGGTTCCTATGATCAACACAATATGCACATTTTGCATTGATCTGACATATCCCATGTTTTACTCTGCAAGTTCTTCACATTGAAAGAGCTATTAAATCTTATCATGCACAGATTTATTTATTTATTTGATTTATATCACAGCATTTCTCTAAATGGGACCCACAGTGACTTACAATAAAAATGAAAGCAAATCAGCTAAAACAACACGTGGTACAAAAGTTAGAAGCAACACTAAACAATGGATTCAACTAAAGCATTCCTTCAAGACTTTCGTTTAAAACAATTCAAATGCACACATAGCCTTTACTACGTATTCAAACAGCATGCCCATAGCACATCCTTCTACCCCAACTTGTTGAAGGCTGAAGGCTTGATTAAATACACAGGTCTTTGTTTGCCAGTGAAAAGACAGCAGACAGGGCATCAAATGGGCCTCCATCAGGAGGGAGTTCTATAGCCTAGGAGAAACCAACAAGAAGACTCTTTTTTCCTATGTTTTTACCAAATAGGTCTGGGAGGGGAAGAGATCAAAGAAAGCCATTTACCAAAATAATAAGACCTGGTGAGTTCATAAGGGGTATAAGGACTTTTATAGGCATTTCTTTACTCACGACTATTACAAGTTTAGAAGTAAGGCATCACTAACATATCTGTGAATGCGCTGATGAACACTAGGGAGCTCATTTTATAAATTAATTACAGAATTCTATACCCCTATCAGGAAATCTTCTGTCAACTCAGTATTCTGGAGGCGCTCAACACAGCAGTGATCAAGCTCACAGATATCTCCATTTTATCAAGATAGAGTACACTGAACTCTAGATGGAGATGCCTATTGGAAAAGTTCAATTAGAACAAAGCTATTCATTCTGCTCAGTCAGAAACAGAATGCTGCCCAATCTAAGCATAAAGGATGCGTAGGGTACATCATTCTTTTGTCTTTAAAAATACAACCTTTATTAATTTGATAAGATCAACAGTAGTCTCTCATGTAGGCAGGGGCATAATTCCATCTGCTTCCGACACAGTGTCATTATCAGAAATTACAATCTCCTGATTCTATCTGGAGATATTAATTCACTGTTAAATCTTTGAGAAGGTGAAATGTTTAACTTCTGGAAACCTTATGTTACAGCTGTGAATAATTTTTTCTAATAGGATATTTTCATTTTACAGGGGTTTTTAGTAATGCCTTTTGGAATCTTTCAATCAAAATCCAAATTAAAATCAAATGGAACTTTTTAAGGTGGGCATACTAAATGAACCCAATAGGGCTGATTGTCCTGTTAACCTTTGGGTGTCAATCTTTAGAGTTTGCTGAGAATTAAATTGAAATAGGTGGGGCGATGGAGAGGAAACCTGCAATTTCTCAAGAACATTCACATTCTCATTTTCAAGCTCATGAATAAAACTAAATGCCGCTTCCTACTGTTTTTAATTGAGGGAAATTGGCAGGAGGAAGAGGAACAACTGAAAGTCAACCTCATGCCTTTCATTCACAGATGAACCTCTCCAGCAAGAAACCCTTTCAGAGAGTGGGGTGAGGAAGACGGGATCTCTTTGTGCAGGTTTTCTCCCACGCCAGCTGTATGTATCCTTTCTTTGCTAAAACTTTCACACATCATGAGTCTTTCTTTTCAAAAGATACCGTCTATACATAACAAAACTGAATGGCATGAAGCTTGCAGCCTTTCATTTCTCGAGGAAAAAACATGAGTTTTTGTTTAATGGGTTTGGGGTTAGTCTAAATCAGGGAAGTGCAATGTGTGGGCCATGGGCTGCATGTGACCCCTTTGTGCCACTTTTGTGGCCCTGGAAGACCACCAACTTCCTCCAGTTTTTCAGTTTTTAAAAGCAATTTGCTAGCAGTTTTTGCCCCCAAACAGTACAGTAAGCCCCCTAATGCAAAACATGTGGGAATACTCCCACCCTCCACAAGTACTCTGAAACTGCCAACTCCCTTTAATGCCTTAATTTTGCTATAGAGTCCCTCTCAAAAGGGAGACAGGAAGTAGTGGAAAGTCACTTCCTGTCACCATTTTGAGAGGATTGCAGAGGAAACCAGAGGTAACTGGCCTTGCTGTGTGTGGGTGAAGGCAACTTGCTGTGGGGTTTGCAGAGCAGGGGGAAATTGGTCCCTGGCTCCCAGGTGGTTACCCGTCCTGGTCTAAATGAACTTCTGTGATCCTTTACAGATTCAGACTTTCAAGGCACCCTTCCAGTTCTAACTCTTCAATATCTGTGACTTAAGCAACCTGTAATTCATATCTTAAGCTATTCTGTATGAGTCCCTTGAGACAACACCTCCTAATATCCACCAAAGAAGAGCTGAGAGCTGCTAAGAGTTTGGGAATTTACTTCCATGGGAAATGGAACCATGCAAGAAGGAATTTGTGATTGGAAGTATTTGGTAGTATTTGGTAATAAGTATCTGCAGGGCAGCAAGAAAGTGCAGCATAACGTTTTGCTCCAGTAAGAGGCCTTTTAAATTGCTAGTGCAAGATGCTTCTTCCCAAGTTCCACCCCTTTCTACAAAATTGACATTGTTGGCATTGACATACTGGGATCCAGAAGCTGCATGGTTAGTTCCACTACTGGATCTGTACCTAGGGGCTGCAAGTATAGTCTAGGGCAGACACCTCAGGAAAAGAGATGTCTAGTGTCAGGCCTTGGCTAAGTGTGTGAAGAACTGCTATCTCAAGGGTGAGGCTTGGGACAGGTGTGTCCTCTACTGGTACCACTGACTTCTTTGCTTCCAAGACCACATTCAATCCCATGTTGGATCCCTGGATCACGACAGGAGGAAGTCATTCATCTTTCCTCCCACACTAGACAAAGGAAATATGGAAGTATGGCCTCTGCATAGTGGAATATTCATTATTCATTGAGCGGAACATTATATTAGGACCTCCTGTGCTATAGCATTCTGACTGTGGATGTGGTCCAAATGTGCCAACACTGGATTCTTTCACCAGGCACATGGTTAAACATGGTTAAAATCAAAGTCTTTGTGGTCCAACAAAGTTAGATCTACAGCAGTTTTACTTTGCTTAATATATTTAATTTATTTAATAGGTTTTAGACTGTTTAAATTGTTTCTCATTGTTTAAATTTCAAATTGTTCTAAACTATTCTAATCTGATTTCACTTATACATTAGCCAGAGAACTTGTGATAAAGGTTGGCATATAAATATTTTAATGCATACATAAAATCAATGCTCCTATGTTGGAAATGAGTTTGAGAACTAACTGCTATCTGCAGGAAAGCCTGTGGCACTATGGGTCTCCCAAACAGGAAACTATTGGTACTAATATTGGGAACACTCATGCTCTACTCAGGTTCTACAGAAGTGCAAATAAACTTCATATCACAGAAATGTAATGAGTTTTCTCCTTTTAAAAAATAAACCCCAATTAGCTCTGTAACCCTTAATACCTCTCTCTTTAGAAGCAAGGTACACACATGGATTATTATAGTTATTTGCATTTATGAGTAGTTTGCAAATTATCTGCAGCATATGCATTTACATTTTTGTACATATTTGCATATGTGCAGTGTGGCCTACCGGATTTATGTGCAGTGTATGTATAGAACAGCCATCAAGGTGCAACCTTATATACTCCTCAGGGAGCATGTCCTATTGAACTCAGTGGAGCTTGCTTCTGCCTAGCGACACAGGGAATTGCACTAGGTAACCATGTTAAAAATATGGTTGTTGCTGTTGTGTGCCTTCAAGTCATTTCTGACTTATGGTGAACCTGTTATGGGGTTTTCTGAGGGCTGAGAGTATGAGACATGCCCAAGGTCACCCAGTGGGCAAGGAATCAAACCTGGTCTCCAGGGTTGTAGACCAATGCTCAAACCACTACACCATGCTGGCTCACTATTAAAAATATAGATTAATATAATTCAGCTCAACAAAATTGGAAAGAAAGGATGGAATCATAATTAAAACCAGGTTGGAGTACCTGCCAAATAAACAAATACCTAAATGGATGGATTGGTGGGACTGTATGCTACACTGGCGCTAGGCTGCAGCCATGGGAGGGGATTGCAGGGATGGTAAAAGTCCTCTTTCTCAGATTTTTTTTTTTTTTACTTTCTAGTAGAAGAATAAGAAAGAAATATCCAGCTCTTTAACTTGGGAAATATATGGGGGGGGGGCTTGAGGCAATATTCTGTCTTGTATTTTTTAACCAAGACAAGAGCTGAGGAGCAGCTTCTAGCTTTCTAGGTGAGATGATTGAGATAGCTGAAAAGTACTAGGCCTGTCTTTTAACAATTTATAATATATACACACACGCACAATTAGATAATTTTTAATGTGCTAGGCTACTTGCATTTCTATATTTCTGTTCTGACTGTTCGGTGATCTCCCCACAAATTTTCTTCCTACAGAAGTGCTGAGGCAGTATCACAGTTCTTTTTCTTTCATTCTGGTGCCACATTTTAATGAAGCTTTAAATATCTAAAAATGTGTGCTTCAGCAAAAAATCCTCTATAAAGAATGCAGCTGTTAGGAGAGCCTGCTGTTAATCAACAGAGTGGTGTCTTACATTCTGTTAATAGTTGATGATTACTGTAGATTGTCCACAGCATAGAAGAGTATACATTTTTACACGCTGGACCAGCTTTCCTCCTATTCCTTCCCGCTCAGGGTAGTTTAACATTCCATTGTCAAAACACACCACAATTCCTTGTAAAATTCTTCTCTTCAGTGACACTTTCTCTAAGTGAGCATTGCAGGCAATCACAGTCAGCAGCTCCAAGGGAAGATGAAGTTTCTGAAACTCCCACAGCAATGCCATATCAGTTCCTTCAACTGCCAGGACTGTCTTGCCTACCCTATTACTCTTCTTTTTTATTGCCCTTTAGGGGTGTAAATCTTTGTTAATTTTGTTCTTGCACTTAAGGGGGAATAATTTTAACATTTTTTTCTCCTTGCTACAAGAAAGTTGTTGAGAACTGAGCAGTTTTGAAAAACTAATTGCAGTTTGGCATTCATTCTACGCCAAAAATGAACAAACCTTTGGCATGGAAAACAGGAGGTTTCCTGCAGAGAAAAGTGTACTTTCTGCTGAGAAAACAATATTTCTGTGCAGAAAACAATTTCCTTTACAGAAGAGGCTGCACAGGGAATTTGTTTTCTGTGAAGAAATTTTATATTCTGCACAGAAAATGCCCACATAACATTTGTTTTGAAAAATGCAGAATAAGTCTTAAATGTGGTATGTTTTTGGCCATCTAAGATTCTCCTTGTCAGTGTTTCCCAACAATTTTTTCCAATTACCTTTAGGATTTTTTTTTCAAATTTCCTTCCACAGCTGCACCATTCCCATCTTGAATTATTTTGCAGAAATTGTAGGCAAGAACTACATGTGTTTCACCTACCCATATTTACCAAGGATGATTATAATACTTTTTTCCCCCATAAGTTGCTAGAGTTGATAATTCTTCACCTTCCTTTGCAGGATCTTTAGTACTTAAATCTTGTCCAGAGGAGGGCAACCAAAATGGTGAAGGGTCTGGAAGCCATGCCCTATGAGGAGTGGCTTAGGGAGCTGGGTATGTTTAGTCTGCAGAAGAGAAGGTTAAAAGGGAACATGATAACCATGTTTACATATCTGAAGGGATGTCATGTTGAGGAGGGAGTGGGCTTGTTTTCTACTGCTCCGGAGACTAGGATAAGGAGCAACGGATTCAAACTACAGGAAAAGAGATTCCACCTAAATGGCAGTGGAATATGCTACCTCAGAGTGTGGTGGAGTCTCCTTCTTTGGAGGTTTTTAAACAGAGACTGGATGGCCATGTGTTGGGAGTGCTTTGATGTGTGTTCCTACATGGCAGGGGGTTGGACTGGATGGCCCCTGTGGCCTTTTCCAGCAGTATGATTCTATGGTCTTTGAGTGAAGGGTGACCATCATTTCTCTATAGTATACATGACATGTAACATATACACATGAACATAGAGGAAACATGCAGTGCACAGTCTCCTAATTCAGAACTGACCTTACTGTGGTATGCTTTGAACTGCTAATAATATACTTACAGGGCACTTATCCTATTCCTTGATCTGAACTGTGCCAAACATCTTCTCATCTTCTAATCTGGTAGAGGACAAATACAACACACAGCAAGGAAAGAAGAATCTTCAACCATATTGAATAATTGTAAGTAGTTGTGAGCATAGGGGCTGTGGCTGCCAAGCTATTCTCAGTTTTACACGCTTTAAATGAGTTATCCAGGATGCTAAATCAATTTTGAGGATATTTTCATCAGGTTGAGCACTCCTTTCTTTTTGGGAGAAGATTGAAGCAAATAAATCATTGGCCAATTCTGCCTTTTCCATATCCACTATTAGCATTTCACCATCCTTCCCTATTCTTTCTTTGTTCTTTCACTTGCTCCAGACACAGACAATCCTTTCAAAAAGTAAACAAACAAGCAAGCAAACTAGAAAGCCTCAGCTCATTCTAAACTTTAGCTTCTCTGATTCTCCTCCTACCAAGTATTGGCTATTTTTTTTTTTTATTCCTCTTTGTTGTTGTGACTATTTACCATTTCTTTCTTGTGTCGCTTTTAAATTTCAACTAATCTGAAAGTTCTGTGTATAATCACCTTGGTTTCTCTAGACGCCTCTCACTTTTCTTCATCACTGTAACTTATTGCAGTTGTGCCCCCAATATCTTGCTTTTAAGAAACTCTCATTTGTCAGGAACTCCCTTATATTTTTTAGCATTTCTGCCCATGGGATTTTGTCTGGTATTTCCTTATTGTTGTTGTGTGCCTTCAAGTCCCTTCCCACTTAAGGTGACCCAAATGTATCAGGGGTTTTTCTGGGGCTGAGTGTGTGTGACACACCCAAGGTCACCCAGTGGGTTTCCATGGCTAAGCAGGGAATCAAACCATGGTCTCCAGGACCGTAGTCCGGCACTCAAACCACTACACCATGCTGTCTCTTGGTATTTCCTTAAGCTTATGGATATTAGTAAAGAATCCGTGTATGACTGACTTTGGCTTCCCTTTCCTTTGTACAGCAAATTCAAAGAGAATGCAGTTACCCACCCAAAGATCTTGTTTGATGTGTTCTATTTCCTTTGTTATCCTCTTTCAGCTCTGCTCTGATAGGGAGCCTAGTGTAGTGGTTCTCAAACTTTGTCTTCCAGTTATTCTGAATTTTGGCTTCTAAAAGCCCCAGCCAGCTTGGTCAATTGCTAAGAATTCAGGGAGCTTTATGGCAAAGCAGTTGGGGCGGGGGGGCAAAGTATGATTTGTCTACTGTAGTGTCCCAAATAATTATCCTATCCTTAGATGAAGTTTCTACAACAAAGCATATGTACTTTATTTGTCCTAAACTGGTTTGTTGATCCTTAATTCACAGCTCCTGAACACACTCTTTTATATATACTCAAATAAAGCACTTTACATATCAATAAAAACAACAGAGGACCAAATACTCCCTATCCACAGGCTTATAATCCATAAAGCCAGATACATTTACAAATGCTGGTGTTACTTCAATTGATTGTATTTTAGTTTTACTGTTTAATATTGTTCTTATTAAAAGTAAATCACCCTGAGAGAGCCTTTCCCTTAAAATGCACTGTGAAATATGGAGAAATAAATGAAAATTATACATATACTTTTATATCAGTTTGAATTATTACTGTACAGCACTTTTTCTCACTTCCAGTGATCTAAATTTATAAGTAACACTTTTATGCTTCAACAAATGTTTTTGTGAAGCAAATGCATCACATCTTTATATATTTCTGTAACCTCTGCCAGCTGTTCTATTAGTGCACTTAGAGATGAAAATATAAATATATATGTAACCCTAAAAAGCCCAAACCTCCAGAAACCTAAGTTGTTGACATAGCAAAAAGAAAATAATGATGCTTCTTTTCCCCAGCAGAAGTTTCTAATAGGATCTGATTTGAAATAGTTTTGAGGAAGGTAAAAATAGGAGGAAATAATGTTAAGTAGGATTAAGCAGAAAGATGAAACCAATGAAATACCATGAAAATTGAAATTTTGTATGCTATCCCATCAAATTAAGGTTTGCATCAATCAAAATATTCAGAAGTAATATCTAATCATAGCTGGGTGCTCATAATTTAGGCCACTTGTGCACTACACTGTTACAGTGCTGTTATTCCACTTTCAACATCTTATGGAATCCTGGGGTTTGCAGTTTAGGGAGGGGCATTTAGAAGTCTTAGCCAGAGAGCTCCTTGACCTCGGTAAACTACAAACACTAGAATTCCACAGGATGTTAGAATCATAGAGTTGGAAGAGACACAGGGGCCATCCAGTCCAACCCCCTGCCATGCAGGAACACACATCAAAGCACTCCCAACAGATGGCCATCGAGCCTCTGCTTAAAAACCTCCAAAGAAGGAGACTCCACCACACACTGAGGCAGGATATTCCACTGTCAAATAGCTCTGACTGTTAGGAAGTTCTTCCTCAGGTTTAGGTGGAATCTCTTTTCGTGTAGTTTGAATCCATTGCTCTTTATCCTAGTTTCTGGAGCAGTGGAAAACAAGCCTACTCACTCCTGGACATGACATCCCTTCAAATATTTAAACATGGCTATCATGTCCCTTCTTAACCTTCTCTTCTGCAGACTAAACATACCCAGCTCCCTAAGCCTCTCCTCATAGGGTATGGCTTCCAGATCCTTCACCATGTTGGTTACCCTCCTCTGGACATGTTCCAACTTGTCAATATCCTTCTTGAAATGAGGTGCCCAGAACTGGACACCATATTCCAGATGAGGTCTAACCAAAACAAAATAGAGTGGTACCATTACCTCCCTTGATCTAGACACCATACATGTATTGATGCAACCAAGAATCATGTTGGCTTTCTTGGCTGCTGCATCACACTGCTGACTCATATTCAGCCTGTGGTTCACCAAGACTCCTAAATCACATGCATTGTTATCCAGCCATGTGTCTTCCATCCTATATTTGTACTTTCCATTTTTTTCTGCTTCAGTGTAGGATCTTACATGTCTCTCTGTTAAAATTCATTTTGGTAGTTTTGGCCCATCCCTCCAAATCTGTTAAGCTCATTTTGAATTTTGATCCTGTCCTCTGGTGTATTAGCAACCCCTCCCAAGTTGAAAGTGGAATAATAGCACTATAACAGAGTAGTGTGGAAATGGCTTCACATGTCCAGCATGTAGTTGGCATAGACCTTTTCTGTGTTATTTGCCACAAACTGGTAAGGGATTCAGACACCTAATGTTTTAACAATAGTCACAACAAAATGCTTCT
Source organism: Ctenosaura bakeri (assembly GCA_948474755.1). Taxonomy (NCBI): domain Eukaryota; kingdom Metazoa; phylum Chordata; class Lepidosauria; order Squamata; family Iguanidae; genus Ctenosaura; species Ctenosaura bakeri. The sequence goes on from CAOLHI010000397.1 coordinate 638,194, forward strand.
TTGCCCCTAAATTGGGCTTCTGAAATTATGAAAGTTTGGAGAAAAACAGGACTATATTTATATGTGACGAGATTAGATTATGTGTTCCAATTCTGGACCCTCTCCTCAAAAATGTTGAGTATGTGTTTAAATGTACCTTATACCTCCATTTTAAGTAGAAAGGACTGAAATGATAGGATTTATATATACTTAGACTTGCTGTTCATCTGTGGGTAGATCTTCTCTAATAGGGGCTATCAATATGATTCAGACCTCTGTCTGCTTTTCTGAGCCACTATTAATGTACAGTAGGCCCTTCACTTTCATGGGGGATAGGGAAACAGAACCCCCATGAAAGTGAAAAAATGAGAATAAGTGCAGGTGGGAAGGATGCAGGAAAGAGCGAGTGGGGAAAGAGCTTCCCCACTTGGCTTTCTCCTCGCCCCCACCTGTGCAATAGTGATTGCAACCACAGTGATTGGGGGGGGTGCGGGAGAGAGTCAATGGGGAAAAAGCTTCCCCCTTGGCTTCCTCCTCGCACCCGCGTGAGGGGCAAGGAGCCAAACAGGAATGCTCTTTCTCTATTCACTCTTTCCTGTGCCCCACCACCCCCACGATCGTGTGGGTGGGGGTGAGGAGAACACCAAGGAGGGAAGTTCTTTCCCCACTCACTCTCTCTTGTGCCTCCTCATCCTTGTGATCACTTGGGTGGGGGTGAGGAGAAAGCCAAGCAGGGAAGCCCTTTCCCTGCTTGCACTCTCCTGTACCTTTCCCACCCACGGCTATTTGTGTTTTTCTTCACTTTTGTGGGGGTTTGTTTCCCTGTCCCACACAAAAGTGAAGGGCCTACTCTAGATCCAACAAACTTAAATCTCCTCCTGCCTTTTTTTCCCTAAAGAAAGGCCCTTTCTGTGCGGGCCTATTAAAATGGTGCAGAGTGACCTCCAACGGAGGTCTTCTGCACTGTGGAGTGGACAGGGCGGACTACTTTTCGTAGTTCCGCACCTCAGTCCACTCCGGAGCGACTGGAACTGGTCGCACAGCGTGCTTTTTAAAAACCTCTTTTAAGAGGTTTTTAAAAAGTATGGAGTGTGTGACCCTGTGTTACTTCGTCCCTGCGCTCTGGTGCAGATTTGCAGGCGCGCACTAGTGTGTGCCTGCAGATCTGCCGGGGCAGGCTTTCGGCTGGCGAGCTTCTCCGATTGGTGGAGAGCCTCCCCCAACCAGAAGCTGCCATTTTGGACATCGGAGCAGTGTGGAGCGACGAGCTTGCACTGCTCCTCGTCCCGACGGACTCGCCTGGATCCACCAAAAAGCCAGTGAGTAGTGGCAGGGAGCGTTTCCCTCGCCGCGTGTGGAAAGGGCCAAAGTTTATAATTCAAACCACTGCATCTTTTCCTAAAATTATCTCCAGCTGTGGGTCTGGGAAAACTTTTAGTCTTAGACTCAGATCTTGATGGCGTTATATTCTTCACTGCAGTCAAGCTGACTTTAATGTATGGCAACCCGATAAATTAGAGTCCTCCAAGTTACCCTGTTATCAACAGCCCTGTTTGTGTCTTGCAGACTCAGGGGCATGGCTTCCTTGATTGAGTCTATCCACCTATAATGTGCCTTTATACAACCAGTATCTGGCTGTATAAAGTAAGCCTACATGTGTTCCTCGTAGCAGCTTTTCAATTTGGAAAATCATCTTAAAACTATAAGAGTTTTAAGGAGAAGATGTCCTTGTTTTTCTGAGTATAAAGGGAGGTGTCTGCTTATAAGGTTGTAATTACTGTTGACATTTCAAATTATTGTGTTGGCAGTTGCCCTCTTGGTTCAACATGATGTAATCTGTGACATTCATGTGCTTTTCAAAGGAGACCAAATGCCACAAATTGTAAACAAATCCCAAATCTGATTTCATTATGGATTTTCTCCCCCATCAATCTAAAATGCTAAAGTAGGATTGGAAACAGTTCAAAACAGAATCATAATAAGGTATAGGGATATGTTTGCCTAACAGGCATGAAAGAGCAGAAACAGCGATAGTAATATTACTTACTATTACCTTAATGTAGGGAAAATTGCTCTCAAATATTATCAGAATAGCTGGGATATCAGTTTCTGGCTATAAAACACTATATGACAATGATTACCCTCTCCTAGGAGATTCCTAGGAGAGGGATTTGAGATCATCAGCCCCTAATGGCACATCAATCTATGATAATAACCAGAGAGAAGAAACCATAGTGGTTCATGCTTAAAAGTTTGTCATTAAGCAGACAGGAAGCTATCCTGAAAGAAAAGTCTTAAGAAGTTTGTGTCTTCTGGATTAGGCTCCAGTTCTTGTTAACTTGATTAAAATTCCAGGTTTCTAGCAATTATTTTCCATCAAGCATTTTTAAAAAATACTTTGGCAAGAATCCTGTATCAGCTACTTAGTTAAGTAACTTCTCCTGGCCCCTAAATCTGATGGAAAAGTTATTCACCCATGTTCCAATTGCAAGCAGAATAGACCTTTTTCTCTCCCTGCAACTGACACCCACTAAAGTAAGTTTTGGAGGGGAGTTGCGATTGTGGCAATATTGCCAAAGTCACTATTAGTAGTGATCATAAATATGAAACAGTTATCCATGGCTTCTGTAGAAAAATAAACTTTATTCGAAATTACTACTATGGGTGTTAACATATAAAGCCTTCTGCAGGAGAGAAAGGCCCCAATTAAATATATAACATATAACATATAAAGACCTGGTAAAGATTCAAGGTGATAAAATAGTCTGGAAAAGTAAAGAGGAAATGACCAAATATGGTTTTTCTACACATTGGCTTTTGCAGAGGCAACTGGCGGAAAGATTCAAAATGGACTTAAAAATGTATATATTTCTTTGTTTTCTGTTTCTTATATATTTATAAAAAGGAAGAATGATTATTTGTAAATATTGATTGTTATAACTTGGATAATAATAAAATTAAAAAAAATATGATTAGAATAGCGCCTGTGGAAAGAGAGTTTGATAGATTGTTAAAACCCAGTGTAGACCACCTCATTAGTAAAATATATAAAATATTATTAACCTTGCAGATGGAACAGGAAGTTGTCAAAGACAATATGTTAAAATGGGCGCAAAATAGTGGATGCCCAATCCCACTGGAAAGTTGGGAAAACTCATGGAAAGACACAACATTTTTTTAAAACTACTAGCTTAAAAGATAATTATTATAAAATCTATTTTAGATGGTACTATACACCGATACAAATGGCCAAAATAAGTAAGAATACTAAAAATACATGTTGGAAATGTTCTGAAAAAGGAACTCTGTACCATCTTTGGTGGAGCTGTGACATAACAAGGAAATATTGGAAGAATATACATGAATGTATTACTAAAACTCTCCAAATTAATTTTCCAATCAACCCTGAAATATATTTGTTAAATATGTTCAATACCAAATACTTTTAAAAGAATTCATTGTGAAAAATGGTGATTTATATGGTCACAGCAGCCAGACTGGTATTTGCACAAAGATGGAAACAAAGGGTAGCTCCAGATATTGATGAAGGGTTGTGGAAGTTGTATGATTTATATGAATTAGATAAATTGACAACTATATTGTCAGATAAATCCAAGAAACAATTCAATGAAGAATGGAATCTAATCTCCCCTCTTTGGGAATCCAAATGGGGAAAAACAGCTACGATTGGGTTAAAATTAAAAGATTGAAGCTAAGATCAAAGAGTTATAACCACTCATAAATAATGTAATAAAAATGGATTTTCAAACTTTGAGAGGTAAGCACTTTTTGCCATAGCTTTAAAATGACTAGTCGAGGTAGAGGTTTATTTTGATCTACTAAGTAAATGTTAAACTTTGTTGGTAAGTGCTGGATAAGATATAACTGACTACGAAATAAGAAGTGTAAATAAGGGAAGATCATTAGGTATGTATCTATATTTTATTTCACTGAAATTATGTTGTAAATTAAGATTTTGTTATTTACTATTTTTTTCTCTTATTTATTTACATATTGTCTTTATTACTGCTGTATGTGAAATTGGCTTCCTTTGTTGTTATGCAATCGTTTATGGATATATCTTTAGTTTGAAGCTCCTATATATTCTTTTATCTTTTTTGTTTTAACAATAAAAAGAATTAAAAAAAAGAAACAGTTACAGATGAGTAAATCTAGATAACTGTTTAGTATTCATTATTTCTACTTAGTCCAAATTCTGATACTATTGCCATGATTTTAACTCCTCTCATCAACCTAGATTACTGGCCATTAATTGCGTGAAGAGAAGGAAATCCATTCTGAGGTTGATTGGAGAATGGGTATATGACATTCCTGTCAAGTTTGGGGGCACTTGGTCAGGAGAGGTTGCTTATTTAAGTATAAAATTATTAGAAAGTGTTGGTCCCTGTACAAGAGAGGATTAACAAGTTAGTTTTCTGAGGCTATCTTTCTTAATAGAGCTGTACAAAGGCCATTTCCACACTACACTGTTATAGTGCTATTATTCTACTTTCAACCCTACGGAATTCTGGGGTTTGTAATTTACTGTGGCCAAAGAGCTCTCTGGCTGAGAATTCTAAATGCCCCTCCCTAAACTACAAACACCAGCACCAGGATTCCATATGAAAGTTGTAAATGGAGCTTTTTTTTTTTTTTTTTGCCACCATTGCAGCAACTGAATGGGTGCTGAAGTAGGAGGAACCACCTTCATGTGTCGCTGGGGATTACATGTTGCCCACTCCAAGAAATATATGGCAGCACAAAGAGACTGTCCCTCATTTTAAACATTCAACCAACTAGACAAAAGATTACCCAATGAGCTTCATAGTTGAAAGAAAACATGGGAAATTGGCCATTTCTCCCAGGTCAGAAACCTGCCAGGGTTCTATGCTCCATCCTGTGTCCTGTGCAACTGTTGTACTGAATGGCAATGCTACAGAAATGAAAGAAGATGCCAAATATGCAATTGACTGTACAACCAAATGCGAATGTACATCTCTGCCCAATTTGCAGTCATGTGCAATGTGCATCCTGATACAATGTGCACACACATCCATGCACAATGTACCTCCATGAGCAATGGTGCCATATCCACAACTCCATTTCCACAACCTTGAACCAAATGTAGATGTTCAGCACTAGATAAAAATGTCCAAATTCTTCCATAGAGAAGCTTTCAGATGCATAAGACCCAAGAGGATTCCAGCCTTTGCATTCAGGAAAATTTATGCTGACTGTTAACCGCTCCATAGGTCTAACAGTAATGGGCTCTTTCTGATCACATGGAGACATCAAAGATTTATTGTATGGGAACTGCGTTGTGCCTTTGAGCTATGGCTGTTTCCCTAATGCCCTTTCCCAATGACTCTGCCCTCCAACACTCCTATCTGCAATAAAGCATGCATTGGATAACCATCAGCATTTCACAAATGAAAATGAGGAGATGTGACCAAACAACATCTGCATGTGGTCAAGATGGCAAAAGTTATTAATAAGAAAGAACAGACAAGATAGGAGAGGCTACAGCATTTTGCTTTTGGCTGAGCCTACAGGGATGGGCAAGATTCTGTTCCCTCTTCTCTTCTGCCCCAATTGAGTTAATTGAGTGGAAAATACTTTTGCACTAATCAGTCTGCAGCAATTAAAATAAGCTGGGGGAAAAAGGGGAAAGTGGGATGATGAGACAGAAACTGGGATATTTCAAAAGCAGCTGAAAACGCAGGATAACGGGTAAGTAAGTAAGATTGTCCCAGACAAATTGTGACAATTGGAGGCTATGTCACTGTAGTGTCTGAGCCTCCAAGGAGGAAGATCGGAAAAAGATACAGAATCATGTAGTTTTCTGACAAACCTCTCCAATTTTGCTGCTTTCTCAAAGACATTTTTGTTGAGTTTTTCAGGATAGGACTATCACAAAGGAAGACTTGTGAAGTCCCATTGCTGAAACACAGTGATAGAGTCTGACTTTGTTCTCTAGTTCCATGTATTTATATGGCAATTATACAAAGAAACATATTCTTTGGACATTTGACATATACATTTTATTAGTATTATTCTTTATCAGTTATTTTTCCTACCCACACTGCAGAACATTTCAATTGTTAACCAGCCTACCCAGCTTCTGATTGTATTCACGTTACATTTGCAGGAAAAAAATAATGAGAAAACCAATTATTTCTGTAGAACAACCTCCACTGGAACAAATTTACAGAATCTGTAGACAAGCATCACTGTTAAATGTTTTTCCCTTGCTTGATCTCTGTATGCTTTCCCTTAAAAAAACAAAACAAACAAAAAAATCCACACAGATAAAGACCCTTGGGGGCAGATACTTTGCATTTCATCATGGGTGAGCATGAGCAGGAGGAAAGGGGAAAGAAGAAGAAAAAAGATAAGAAAGCAAACTGTGACTTGTTGCAATATTTTGTAATAAGAACAGTGATCTTAGAATTTTCCTCATCTGAATGTTATTCCTACTAGGGATGCTTTGAGGATTTTTATTTTTTTTATTTTAGAATTTTAATATGTACTGATCTGGGCTCTATTTCCTGGATGTGGACTAACATGGATCTAAATGTACCATTCAGATTTCACCTTTCTCAGAATCTTGCGGTAGAGTTTTGGCTCCAAAAAGAATAAAAAAAATTATCAAAATACATTCAATGTGCCACAGAATCCCAAAATTCAATGTAACGAAGAGACAGACAGATGGATAATTGTAAAGCCCAACCAAAATGTCACAAAACAGTGAAGTCGCTTTCAGAATTGTCTCTTTCTTCTAGGTGCTACTGCACAAAAAAGCAGATGGCTGGTTTAAAAAAATAAAATCTAGTCAGCAAGACTTCTTTGGCTATGAGGTCTCGATTTTGGCTCCATCTGGGTCATTTCATGCTTCAGTGTTCTAGAATCTTTTTTTCTAGAATCTTATTTCTTTGTTGTTTTAGACCCATTCATTCAGTATGTCATCTCTACCATGGGAGTGGTCTGGAATGGGAAGCTCATCTGATATAAATGCCCTAATTTGTGGAGTGACACAGTTTTGAATGCTTTCTCTCTCTCTTGTGACATCTTGGTTGGTCCAAGAGAAGGCATCAGCTTTGATACTGGCTGAAATATTCAGCTTCACTTGGGTTACAAATCCATTAGCCCCTCCAGGGGCAAAAGTCAGAATAACCAATGCTTTTAATGTAACCCAAAGAATGTAAAAACGCTTTATAGTGCACAAAACCAAAGCCACACTTAAGAAGGCTTCAGTCCTAGTGAAACAGGATAGAGTTTCAAGGTACGAACCCTGGAGGAAAATGGTAAGTAAATTAAATATGCTTAGCAAAATAGATCACCAAACATCCTAAAATAAACACACATCCAAAATCTTTCTCCTTCTTTGCTGAATTCAGGCTGAATTTTGCAGAAACTCAGTCTGTTTATCTTGTATTAAAGCAGTCTGAGTTTGTATTTTCTGAATTCTAGAAACACTGTTTGTATTGTTGTGAGTTAATCTATATTTCAGTCTCAAGCTTTCTTTGTAGATGTTGTTCAGAGCACTTACTAAGAAGATATGGATGAGTCTCCAGGCTGTCACACAGAGAATATGTACTTTTACTGAAAAGAATATAAACCTCACCTTTTGCCCTAGAAGCTTCTCTTTGCTGCTTTTTTATATCGATCCAACACCTAAACACCTGGTAGCTCAGTGAACAACCCAAGAATGGCTTTTAAAATCTTAAACCCTTAGGTCCAAAGCCACTATATGGAAATGAGTAAATGATCTCACTTATTAATTTTTTAAAACTTATTTTTGACATGTTTCTACAAATTTTGGTTGGTTGGATCCTGTATAATGGCATCAATAATCCATTCACTCTATTCTAGTATAATTTTATCCTTCTCAAAAAATGACAAATAAAGAAACCCTTGTTTCCAGTGGGTGTGTGTATGTGTGTATCCATTTGTCTTTTTCAGGATTTTCTGTTCCATTGAAATGACTTGCCCTTCAATCCTATCTTTGCAGCTTGGGACACAATTTATCATGTTACAAGGCATCCTGTTGTGGGCATTTGGGAAAGCTTCTAAACATTCACTGATAGAAATTGGTGAAAAATATAAAACTTTGTTGTTGTTGTTGTTCTTTTCCTTCAAGGGTCTTTTGTGAATGGTTTTGCAGTGGGGTTACATGGTAATTTCCCACAGCATGTGGACTTATCCCTATTAACAACACTTTCAATTTTTAAGGGTCCTAATATGACGTACATCATAAAAAAGGAAAAAGAAAAAGAAAGAGAGAGATTCCTGCTTAATCCTTAAATTTCCATCCTCAGCTGGCAATTACATTTTTTTGCACTTTCATCCGCTTCTTTTTCTCATCTAATGGTTAAAAATTTAGATTTGGACAGGGATCTCTCATTTTTACTTACACTGTGAAACATTAAATATGTTGATAGCATGTTTATACATGATATACATATATGCATGCATGTATAAATAAAATGAGAGCCAGCTTGTTATATTGGTTTCAGCATTGAACTGTGACACCTGAGAGAAGGTTTTGATCCTCTGCTTGGCCATAGAATCCCAATGGGTGACCTTTGGCATGCCACACACTCTTGGCCCCAGAAAACACCATAATAGGTGTCTTAGGCTGCCAAAAGTCCAAAACAACTTGAAGGCACACAACAGCAATAAATAAAATACATTAATTCTGGTACTACCCTGAATAGAAATAGATGACTGTTTTGTTATCCTGTACAATGGATAGAGTTCATGCAAAGTGCAAAGCAGAATGTACAAGTATAATGCCAGTAGAAAATATTTGTGTAACTTTTAGCCCCCTTTATCTCTCATAGGGATGGCATATGTCAGTTTGAATTCTATTCTGTTTCTCATTGTCTTGACCTTAGGTTCTTTGCAGCCCAGTCCTGCATGAATTTACCTTTTTTTAAAAGAAAGTAAAAGTATATATTTTCATCTCCACTTGTTGTACACATACCGTATTTTCTCAAGTATTATGAGTTCCTCTGCATACTTTTCAGCACTGTGTGCACTTCCCTAGATCCTCTATCATGCATGTGTGGTATAAATCTACGTTCATATAGTTAAGTGGTAGCTAAGGTACACCACACTTCTGAATATAGTCATCCCTCCACATTTGCTAGGGTTAGAGGCACCGGACCCCTGTGAAAGTGGAAACACTGTGAATAACTCTTGGCCTTTCCAAACTTATTTAACACAAAAAAAAGGTATGATCACCATATTCAACCCACCATAGATTCCCTTGAGGCATCAGCATTCCTTCACAAGGCAGAAGTGGGTGGCTGGTGGGGCTTGCTGCCACCTCCACTACTGCCCCACACCATTTTTAGTAGAAACTCACAATTTCCCAGTCTCATGAGGCTTGCAGTCCTTATTAAAAATGGCATAGGGAGGCAGCACAGGTGACACAAATAATCCATGAATAATCAAATCCGCAAAAGTGAAACTTGCAAATGTAGAGGGCTGATTATACTGATACTGTACAATCAATTGTGTATCTGCAAATGTGCTCTCTGTTTCCACTAGTGAATCAAGTAACGCACTGAAGAAACTGATGGGTAGTTACAAGAATATGCAATTGTTGTACAACAGTTATATGTGCAGAACTTAAGCTACTGTGAACCAAACGCAGACATTATGTCATGGCCAGAAATGTAAACCACACATGTAAAGGAACTTGCCTGTGTATAAAATACCGACAGGATGTCAGCCAGATTTTTATGTCTATTTGCCATTAATGTGCATTTTTGGAGCCCTTTCTTTTCAATGCAGAATTATACCCCAAAATCTGGAACAGTGCAAATACTGTTCCAGTTTACTACTTGGTTTAAGAGCTTTGAATTTGGTAATTTTATCTAAAAATTCAGCCAGAACAAATTTCTCACCCATCCTTAATCTGTTTTGGCCAACTGACTTCTTCCTTTATTCTTCAGATGTTCAATTTGCAGTAATGGACATGACTAGGGCCCTTTCCGCAACTTACCCGTTCTCGGTGCTGGGGCACAGGGATCACATGAGCAGCCTCTTATGAAAGGCTCTCACATCCCTGCTCCTTTGTTGCCGCAGCTGCTTGCTGGTCGCGCGAACACCCTGCCCGCGCCCTGCCCCTTCATACCGCAGCGCAGCCTGGGAGTTGAAGGCTAGCACTGAGGCAGGAAGCACGACCGGCGCGGCTCAGGAGGCTGCGCATGGCAGCTAAGTGCGCTCCAGGCCCCTGAGCATTGCACGACCAATGTGAGGAGCGGTTCGTGTCACGCTCTTGAGCGTCGTGTAAATGTGAGTGCGTCATGCAGACTGCTCCTCACATTTACGCGATGCTCAAGAGGCCCTTTCACTTAAGAAACGCTGTGCAAAAAGGGCCTAAATCATTTCATGGTCATACATTCCAATGTACCCTACCAGCTTATAGAAAAATCACACTATTTTGAAAAGTCATGTATCTGCAAAAGCACATTGGATATGGCCTGAGGTCTTGTGGGTTATTCCCAAGTATAGCAGACCCACTGAATAAATTGCTGAAAGGTGAGCCAAAACATAGTTAAACTTAACTAGTACAGTGGCACTACTATAGTCAGGACTAACTCTAGTCAGGACTAACAATAGGATTTAAGCCTATGGTTTTACTGTATATGAGTTTTCCTCCCAACTATGTTGCGAAGAGATTTGTCCTCCACACCTATTTACACTTTAAATAGCTAACCTTAAATTTCTATATATTGTAAATTCTATCATGATAGGAATAATAATTTAATTTGTACTATTCTATTTGAGGACAAAAGAACCCTCTGATAATAAGACAACACTGCTGGCTAAGTGGGAGTTATAAATCCAAGTACTTTTAAAAGTCGACACTGCTGGTTTTCCATAACATGCTAATAAAGAACTGATCAAGCTACATGGCTTAGCTTCCAAGGCATGAAGCAAATGTGTGAAAGAATATTTTTTTAATACATATAATACCCAGCACAAATGAGCTTAGCCAGCTGCTGATCTCTTTGGGCAGCTATCTTTTCCACAGTCTTACAAGCTTTTCAAAGAAACATTCTGCTGCTTTATTCTATGCCTGATTAACAGGGTAGGGGAAGAGGAAAGCAGAGAATAAAAAAGTGAGAGGCTCTTTTTCTATGATCATCTAGGGAGAAAGAATAAAATATTCAGGAGCTTTCATAAACCTGGCTTAAACAGGAGCTCAAGTCATTGATTAAAAAGACTATAATATAATAAAAAAAAGAACAGTATAATAATAAACATAGTTGCCCAGCTCCCTTTGCTCAGGGTCTTTCAGATAAAACTAGTGCATTTAAATATATATTGAAATCATAAAATAGAGGTCTAACAAGTTCAGTCCATATGCACTAGGATCCTCTGTAATAACAGGAAGGTCTAACCTCTGTCTAACTGAGCTGAGATTCCAATTTTCTGCATCACTACCACTGATAATATTACACAAACAGTACTCATTCATTAAATTAATTCCTATTAAAGATCAAACAGTCCTTTAATAATACCCTGATTAAAGTGATGTTAGCATAATGCATTAGCCATGGTGTATTTATATCTCTCTGCCACAGATAACATGTGGACAAATTCTTTACTGATGAAAAATGGAGACAATAGCTCTCTTCACTTGCCCTATCTGTGGACAATGGCCATACAGCTATGAGAATTGGGGTTTCCATGTCATTGAGGCAGTGAATCCACTTTAGTTTTAGCCTAAACTTAAACTTAGACCCTATCCTTCATATAGATTCAGCACCTGGTTAGCTCCTTCACAGTATGGACAAAAAAATCAAAGTGGATTCACTTCCCCACTGACCTGGAAGTCACCACCCACCACTGGACACATGTTAGCAGAGTCTGATCCATGCTGAATGATTGTACTCTACTCTGGGCACATTAAATCAAATCATGTCCAAATATGATTTCTGCATTGGGGCTCTGTCCATATAAAATATATGGTGAAGATCCAATATACAAAGGTCCCATGCAGGTGCTAGAGCAAGGCCACCATGAATTGTCAGAACACATGGGAAGGCTCCTCAGATCTTCTCTTTTACTGCTCCCAGCCTCTTCTGGAGTTGAGATGAGAAACCAACTGCGAAACATCTGGCCTAATTGGAGCTACCCATCTCTTCTGAAATGTATTTAAGTCAGTCTATTTTGCCCCTTTGGAATTCAAGTCAGATCCCCATTAATTATGTAGATTACTTACTATTGTTCATTACTCTGTTTATGTTGATTTTGCTCTATATTCTCTCTTTCACTGTAATACTATTTATTATGTGCTTACTGGGTTGTTGCTTCATGTTATTTGAATACATTCACATGTATTTTTCTTCCTTAAAACTTATTTTAATAAGTCAAATTTTACTGTGAGCCATGTTGGGTGCCCTTTACTGTAGAAAGTGGCATGTGAATAAACTAACCTTGAAACTATGGGGAGAAACGTGCATGAAAGGGTGAGGTCTTTGGGTATTATTCATCTCCCTCTAGACTGCCATACATTATCCACTGAAATATCAACCAAGGGTGGCTCGTATTAAGTTGTAATGACCTTAATAGACTACTTGCTACAGTTACATTCATTAGATACCACCAATATTTTTAGTGAAATGGTTGGTATTCTGTAAGCAATCTGGGTTTGCTTCTCTTCATAATTTGTGGCTCAACATCCTACCCATATCACAGATGAATTCCTGGCCATGAAAGACAAGCTATTTGCGTATGTGTTAGGAAAAGCTTACATATTTCATGTCAAAGAAATAAATCCCTGGTCTGGCTGAAGCTGTGCATAATCTCTACTTTCTAAAGTAACATATAGATTACTTTCAATTGGTTGGAGTTTTTTTGCAATTATTTTGGATCTGTTACTCTGTAAAACTGGCAAAATCTGTCAGATTACACTGGGGTAGAAGAGAGAGAGAGACTAGATGAACCACTGTTCTGTATTTTTCCCTAGTTAATTACCTGGTGTGACAATAATTTATCACAGTCTCCCAGTCACAGGAGTACCTGGTATCATATGATAGATGTATGATGGATGGATGGATAGATTGATAGAAGATAGACAGGCAGTAAGGATGTGCTTCTTTAAATTATTTATCACTGTAGGGGAGAACAAATCATTCAATCAGTTTTTCGTCACTGGAGACACATCTTTGAATACTTTGAATAGTATTCAAAGATGCCTGCACAAGAAGGAGAAGATTTCCTTACCATGGCAATGGTCCCCTTGGCTCTCCCCTATTCCCTGCATGGTCACTGTAGTGGCCAACAGGAGTGTGGAGGGGGATAGCCAAGCAAGGAGGATCACCATCACTGGCTATCTTCTTCTGACATGGCTGTGGTAGTGGCCAGTGAGAAGGTTGCAGAAGAAAGCTGAGAAGCTGAGAGAAGATTGCCCCTACTGCTGTCAACATCTGAACATCTTCAGTGTTGGCAGTCCTTTCTTTGATGTCTTCCCCATTGCTTCCTCTGCTGTATCCTGCCCCCTGGCACAACTATGGAGTGGCTGGCAAGAGGGTGGTGAGATGCTGAGCAAGGAGGATCATTACTGGCTATATTCTAATAGATGATGCATTCTCTGAAGCTTCCCAGGGTCTCTGTTCAAGGACTTGGTTAAAATGAGAAAGGAACTTGAGGAAGATTCCCCCCATCAGAGTTATCTGACACATGAGATGCCTCTTTTTCATTATTTTCCCCTTAACTTTTTTACTGTTCTTTCCATCCCTAATAGGCAGGAACTAGTACAGTAGCAACAGCCTGAAGTAATGAGGGAAATGTGTAATTAAAGCTGAGATCCAACAGCATACTTGCATAGTGTAAACCTGCACTAATGCAATTACACAGTGGTTGTGCCACACCACCATTCTTTTGAGTATCTACATTGTACACCCAATTATACAGCTGCCAATTTGCCTGCTTTTTATCCCACTGTATAATGGAAAATGCCCAGTGGCTGTTCCTACAATCCCAGTGAAAAAGTGATCCTGAAGACACTGACAAATTGTTACATGATGAATGGCTCACATTATGTTGATTAGTCACAACAAGAGTAGACCTACTGAATCAATTGTTGAGCATGTAGGTTAATCCAACTGATTCATTAGTTCTACTCTAGCTGGGACTAACATTAGGATTTAAACCAATGTGAAATGGTAACACCTGTGGGACTAAATTTATACAAACATAAACTTAAAGGTGTGCAATACTAGCAGGATTCCAGGCTAAGTGTGTTTTATGTGCCCCCAAACACTTACTAATGAGTAAGCTGAATTTGGCACAATGAGATATACTTCCAAGTAAATAAACAAATTTGCACTATAACAACATCTTTTATATATCCCTCTTCAGTTAAAATACAAAGTGGATAATAACAGTATCCAAACTTTGTAGCTAAATCAGCTATATTTATATATCTACTTTTAGGGATGATTTACATAACCATTTGGAGACTTCTTTTTCAATCAGCACAAGCCCAAGGGGGAAGGGCCTCTGCTCAGTAGAAAAAAACACATGCTTTGCATGCATAAGGGTTCCAGTCCTATCCACAGCATTGCTACTTAAAGGATATCAGCAAGTCTGGTGGATAACTCAGTGAAAATGTCAAGCCACTGTGCAGTTGCTGTAAAAAAGGCAAATGTCATGTTAGGCATAATTAGAAAAGGAACTGAAAATAAAACTGCCAACATCATACTGACCTTATAACAATCTGAGGTGTGATCACTCTTGGAATACTGTGTACAGTACTGGTCACTGCACCTGAAGAAGGCTATTATAGAGATGGAAAAGGTGCAGAAAAGGGCAAACAAAATCTCAAAAGACTGGTGCAACTGCCCTACGGAAATGTTATAGCATTGGGGCTGTTTAGCTTAGAAAAGAGAGTTAGCATGGTGTAGTGGTCTGAGTACTTGATGAGAACTCTAAAGGACCACAGTTTGAATCCCCACTCACCACGAAAACTATTGGGTGACTTTGGACAAGTCACACTCTCTCTGCCTCAGAGCAAGACAGTAGCAAACCTCCTCTGAATAAATCTTGACAATAATACCTTAGGATGAGATCACCTGAAGCTCTTCAGAGTTGACTTATTATTTATTATTATTTATTTGTATCCCGCCTCTCCATATGGATCGAGGCAGCGAACAACTTACAAATAGCATGTATTTCAAAACATTTCTACACATGCCCCCAACAAGCTGGGTACTCATTTTACCGACCTGGAAAGGATGGAAGGCTGAGTGAACCTTGGAGCCGGGCAGGATCAAACTCACAACCTTGTGGCTTGCAGTACTGGCATTTAACCACTGCGCCACCAGGGCTCCACCAGGACTTGAAGGTAGGTACCAACAATAACACCTAGGGAAAAAAAACTGCTAAAGGGAGACATGATTGGGATGTATGAAATTAAGTGTGGTGTGGGGAAAGTAGATAGAGAAAAGACTGTGGAATGGTCAGTAGGAAGAGATTTGTCTGCTTGAGACACTGTCCACATTTAAATCAGCACTAAAGACCAGTTTCTTTCAGCAATCTATCTAGATTATTTTTTAAATTATATTTTTAAAGTATTTATTGTTAGATTTTAATATTTATTGGTTTTATATACTCTTTTAATTGATGTTATGTATTGTGTTATTTGTTGTTGTTCCCCGCCTGTGTCCACAGGGAGAGGTGAATAATTAACAATGAGAACAACAGCTTCTCATCCCTTAACACTGAAACATAAAGTGATCCTACAACTTCTTGTTGAGAACTTCAGAACAAGTAAAAAGAAACAGAACTTCAATAGCACATTGTTAGACTGTGGAGTTTGCTATTACAAGCACCGAGTTTGTAATTTGACTTCTTTAAAGAGAGGATTCAGACAAGTTTCTGAAAGCCAAGGCTGTCGGTTACTAATCATGAGGGACATATATTCCCCCTCCCCACACTAGAGGGGAAAGAAAGGCCATTTCTGCACTACACTGTTATAGTGCAATTATTCCACTTTCAACATCCTATGGAATTCTGGGGTTTGTAGTTTTCTGAGAATTCTAAATGGCCCTCCCTTAACTGCAAACCCCAGGATTCCATAGGATGTTGAGAGTAGAATAATAGCACTATAACAGTGTAATGCAGAAATGGCTTATGTCTCAGCACATCAAGTGCTGGAGAGCATGAATGGGAAGGTGCTGTTGCACTCATTGTCTTTCTATGGGCTGCCTATAGGTTGACCACCATATCCAGAGCCCATTGAGGTACTGGACAGGTGTTTAATCTGATCCAGCAGGGGCTGTCTTATCTTCTCCCAAGACCATCTGAGATTTTGAGGGACCAGAACAGATGCTATTACACTGGATGAACAGCTGTAGCTTTGCTTGATAATTCCAGTGCTACTTTTCATTCTGATTAACTACTGTGTTCTATTTCATTTTGAACTTCCTGGACTTGACACAAATTGATATTCCAGAATATTGCCACACTTTCAACGTACAGTTTGACTGAAATTCTGTACATTTTGAAAATGGTGTGAAAAGTAGTGTGAACAGGATCCAAAGACTCATTATTATTTCTCTTTGATGCCCGCATTAGTTTACACCCACGCCCACACACATACATACTAGGCTTTCCACTTTTGTGGGTTTAGAGTTTTTGGATTTGATTATTCATGGGTAATATATTTATTTATTTATTAAAAATCTTACTGTATTTGACCTTGTCATGGAAAAAAAAAAACCTCTCTAGGAATTTCTAGGACCTTAAGCATGATTGTGCTAGAGAACCTAGAGATTGCTAGAGAAGGGTTCTCAGGTTAAAAAAAAAAGTATTCATGATTTTTATTTTTATTTACAGTTTTTCCACTTGGGGGGGGTCTTGCACTCCTAACCCCCATGAATATGGAGGGCTGGCTGTACCTGGGGAGCACTCTGCAGTGTCACAGTGAGACCTTTAACAGCTGAAGAGGCAAGTCATTATTGAAACTGAACGGCTTACATCTTCATGGGCATGTGTAGAAGTAACCAAAAGTAAAAGTAAGCTGTAACTGCTTACGGTTGCTTCTTTCGAATGGACTGTAAGAACAATCTAAACAAAATGAATGACTTTTCCTAAACGAAGGTAAACTCTTTTTCCAGCGATTGAATAATGTATGGATTCCCACAGCTGCTACACAGACATCCCTCAGTTAATGGAACAGACATGTCCCTATGGAACATTGGATGAAAATGAGAGAAAGGATAGGAGTAGGTTCCTTATTGTGAATTGCCACCAAGTTGGCTTTTACTTACAATGGCATTATAAATGAGAGGCCTCCAGGACATCCTGATATTAAAATCTCTGTTCAAGTAAATGACAAAGTCAGGGCTGTAGCTTCCTTGACTATGGCCATTTCCACACTAGACTGTTATAGTGCTATTATTCCACTTTCAACATCCTATGGGCCTTTGAGGCCCCTCTCTAAGCTGCAAACCCCAGGATTCCATAGGAGGTTGAAAGTGGGATAATAGCACTATAATAGTCTAGTGAGGACATGGCTAGAGTCTATCCACCTGTGTGGCCTTCTTTCTCTATTGTTTCCCACTTTACCAAGCTTTATTGTTTCATGATACATCCAAAGTATGAGAATCCCAGTTTGGGCATTTTGATTTCTAAGAGGGAGTTCAGGCTTGATTTGCTCTAAGTCCTATTTACTGGTCATTTTGGCAATCCATTGTATCTGTGGAACTCTCCACCAGCATCACAGAATCATAGAATCATAGATTTGGAAGGGGCCCTATGGGCCCTCAGGTCCAACTCCCTGCTCAATGCAGATCTCCAGCTAGAGCATCCTCAAGCAGGTAGCTGTCCAACCTCTTTCTGAAGACATCCAGAGAAGGCAGCCCCACCAGCTCTCTAGGCAATTGGTTCCATTGCTTGATCCACTCTCAAGAAGTTCCTTCAAATGTTAAATCAAAATCTATTTTCCTGTACCTTAAAACCAATAGAGCTAGTTCTACTTTCCAAGGCAGCAGAGAACAAGCCTGCACCCAGCTTTTTGTGGCAGCCCTTGAGATATTTAAAGTGTGACCATGTCAACCCTCAACTTTCTCTTCATCAAGCTGAACATTCCAGTTCCGTGTTCTCCATATCTCTCATCATTCTCAGTGCCCTTCTCTGAACTCTCTCCAGCTTTTCTATATCCTTCTTAAAATGGGGTGCACAGAAATGAACACACTACTCCTGATAAGGCCTGACCAGTGCAGAATATAGGGGGGCTATTACTTTCCTCAATTCGGAAACTATTTAATGCAGGCAAAGATAGCATTTGCATTTCAAACAAGTCAGTTCTCTTCCTGCCAGTTTTCTTTGTTGTCTAGCTTTCACAACCATACCTAGAAATCAGAAATACTAAAAATCTATGCTTTTCCAATATGGTGGGGATAGCTAGTTAGGCAGATTTATCTGTTTTCCTCTGTTTTCCTCTGTTTTGCTATTCACATATATTCAGTAAGGTATTCTGGAAGCAGCAACTCAACACTGAAAGTTGGTGTTTCTTCAGCTCTCCTTCACCATCCTCTCAGCTGATGCTCCTAAAAATATCCAGCTAGACAGAGGATGAGGAGGGAATAGGTCTGGGAAGGCATAGAAAGACTTTGAAAAAAGGATTTGTTTTGTTAGAGGCTTTTAAAATGGTGGTATGTATGCCTATATATTTTGCATCCAGTGCTGTAGCATGTTTGTTCCAGAATGATTTTGTACATCTTACAAAACGGTTGTTAACTAAATTTTCCCTATTTTTGAGAATTGTTTCTTTATGTGGTAAATCAGTTATTAGTTGCCCATTCCCAGCCATGCAAAACAAAACCATTAGATGAAGGTTTCTGTGAGTGTGCAGTTATGGATGGCTCCTATTCAAAACATTGTCGGTCACACAGATTTTTCTTCTGGAATATTACAAACCTACAGAGATCGGTGCATGGTTAATTAAGAATAAATGTCAATAGAAAAGAACATTGTCACAGGATAAGAGCTTCCTGCTGGCAGAGATATGCCAAGAGAAAGATAAGTAAGACAGAGTAATTTATTAAGCAACTGTACACTCCAGGCAGTGCATTTCTGGAGATTACTGCATGCCTTGGGTGGTAATATAAGGAACAAGACTGAGCCACAAGTGGCTTTAAGCATAGGGAAAAGACTATAATCACCCAAATCTCTTTTGCTGAATATCATAATGCTCTTCTATAATGGAATCTAAAGACACTGAATAGCCAGAATGGTTCTTTTACTGTGCATTATAAGACACAATTAACTTTTAGAGATTTGCTTGGGAACTATAATGTTCCAAATGTGACCAGTCAGTCAAGATCTAGTTGTTCTGCCATCCAATACATGTCCAACAGTCATTTCATAAGTATTATATGTGCTGCCCCATTGTTTCATAAATACAGTGGCTCACTTTCCTGAGAGGTAGGCAGTTCTAGGCAGGGCAACTGTGACAGCAGGGGCGGTTAGTCTTCCAGATATTGTTTGTATCCCAAATTCCATCATTCCCAATTACTAGTCATGGTGGCTGGGGCTAAAAGGAACTGGAGTCCAACAACATCTGGAAGGTCACAGAATTCTCCACCCCTGAGAATCTGGGGGATATATTTTTTGGGGGGAGGTAGTAGTAGTAAAGAGATGGTATTAAGGGACAAATGATATTCCCAAGCACACCTATTGTATGGCATGAAGAAGGCTAATACATATTCAGTAGTTATATGCAGAGCAGCATCAGTTTCCTAGAACAAACAGCATACTCTTGGCACCTCCTTTCCTAGTAAATAACACAACTACTTCATAGAGCTTTAAAAAGTTACTTTTTGGGGACTACAATTCCTTCTTGCCAGCTAGGAAATTCTACTGAGCTCCACATTTTTTTTTTTTTTGACAGCAAGTTTCAAGAATCCATCCCTTTTCAATGGTACAACTGTGTAATTTTGGATGCTGGACAAAGATTGTATCCCTGCTTTTGGATGGCCATGTGCATTACCTCGTTTAGAAAACACAAAACTGACATAGCTATATTCTAACATCCATTCTCTCTGCTGCTATTGCATGCTTCTTCTGCTTGCTTCTAGGAACCTGATATGTTAGAAGTAAGAACTTCCAAACTGTTTGCTGATCCTGAATTTACTCCCTCCACAAAAATGTGCAGTTTCACATTTTGAGCTGCCATCAATCATATAATCGTCATGTTGTTACTGTGTGCTTCCAAGTCATTCTCAACTTATGGCAACCCTATGATGGGGTTTTCTTGGCAAGATTTGTTTAGAGGGGGTTTGCCATTGTCATCTTCTATGGCTGAGAGAGTGTGATCTTCTCAAGGTATCTCAACAGTTTCCATGGATGAGCAGTAAGGATTCAAACCCTGGTTTCCCAGGGTCATACCCATAGAATCACAGAGTTGGAAGGGGCCTTATGGATCATCAAGCTCAATGCAGGATCTCCAGCTAAAGCATCCCCTGCAGGTAGCTGTCCTGCCTCTTCTAAAAGATGTCCAAGGAAGGAGAATCCACCACAACTGAGAACCACTATACCATGTTGACTCTAGCCATCATGACTAGACTCATAAGATGGTGTTTCTCCTGCTGCTGCCCTAATGCTAAGCATATCTACTTGGGAATAAATACTGTTTTCTTGTTGAAAAGGATAATATATTTTAAAAGCATATGATATGAGTATCTGCAATGATGTATATGTCCCAATGGTCATTTCTCTCTCTGTTAGATATGTAGAGGAGGAGGAGGAGGGGAAAGGATACTGTGGCCACCAGTACCAGTCTTTCTGCAGTGAAAACTGGTGACTCCAATTACAGTGGGACAGCAAATCTTATCTGTTTTTCAGTCTAAACTTTGAAGGAGCTATTGTAGGCACTGAACCTTTTTTTGGGATTGCATTAAGCATCTTAGATAGCTTGAAAGTGTAGAGTAAAACCAAAAACAGATTAGGCAACCCATGGAAATCAAAACAGTCAGTTGCCAATGTAGCTTTTCTAATACCAGTCCTGTCTGTTTCTGTCCCAGTGATGTGCCACTAGTGGTGTAGTGGTAAATTTTGAAGTGCTGTCCACATCAGGACAATTTTTATAGTAAAGTCTCCATGGACAGTTCTTAGAAAAATGTGTGTATGTGTGTGTGGTGCACATGTGTGCCTTTAATTTGCCTGCTTATTTATGGCAACCTCATGAATTTCATAGGGTTTTCACAGGCAAGGAATATTCAGAGTTGGTTTTATCAGTTTCTTCCTCTGAACTATAGCTTACAGCACCTAGTATTTGTTGTTGGTTTTCCATCCAAGTACTAAGCAGGGATGACCCTGCTTAGCTTCCAAGATCAGATGGGACCTGGTGCTTTTAGCCCCCCCACCAGAAAAAGATTAAGTAAGATATGAAGCAGCCCTCAAAATGTCAAAAATGAGTAAATTAAACATGAATAAAATCTACATCTTCTAGTCCTGAATGGGCATTCAGGAACTATTTGGAAGGCAATGAGGAATGGGCAACTTGTTATATTCCAGCTGAAGTTTGGATGCTGGACTTCAGTTCTTGACAACCCCAAACAGAACAAGCAGCAGGCAGGGGTGACAGGACATGCAGTCCAAAACTCTTGGGAAGACCAAATGTTGCCTGTCTTGTTCTAAAATAGAGTCCCCAAATTTGAGTCCACAGATTTCTAGTCAGCATAGACAATACCAAGCAGTTCTAGGTGCTGGTGTTAAAAACACTTCAGATCCCAAGTTTGGAAACTGCTGCTCAAGAGGAACATCACTGCTGTCTTTTAGCTAGCTAGCAAGCAGGCAGGCAGGCAGGCAGGCAGGCAAACTAGCTAGCTAAAAAGAAGAGGGTAATCTCTTCAACAATGTAGGTGTCAAACAGTTCTTTTCAGCTGGCAGCCTTGTGCCCAATGATTTTCTAATAAGTGTAGAATGAGGTCATGTCACATTCTGATATCAGCCATTATTTTCTTTGGCTACAGCCCTTAATACTTAACCCCTCCTCACCAGCAGTGTAGAGTGAAGAATAATGCAGCTGGACCCAGTGCAGTTAAGTCCCAAAATAATCATGGAATCATTCCTCAATCCATACATATCCCTTTTGATCATGCCACATTATCTTTGGCTAATCAATAGCGTAATTAAATAGCCATGGAGGTCGAGATGGATGTTATAATGTTTTCATGTCTGGAAGAAACGCTCTCTCTTATCAGTTGATAAACACTCAATTGTATCTGATTGGTTACTTATTAGCTGTGATAATGGATTGCCACTGAGCACAGACAGATCTCCTCCTTGTTGTTTCTCATCAGTGCAATATATTATAACACCTTTTGGGCTTCAAAACAGGCTAGCAAAGACAGGCCAGTAGTCCAGATAACCAAAGTCACAAGGGTTGAGACAAGAAGTTATTAAACAGAGCCAGTTCAGAGGTCAAGATTCTGCCCTCCTGCCCACAAAGACATGCATTGCCAGCTGGTGAGATTGAATGGTTGTGAGCAATGAGGACTCCCAGGAGCTGCTGTGAGATTTATAAGTGACTGACTCTGGATGCCAGGTACTTGATTAGTCAATGATGCCTATTTTACAGATGTTGACTCCTAGGAAGCTGCTTCTTCTACCTTCACCAGACTTCAAAGGGGGGTGGTAGGTTTTCTCTTCATCACCCAACAAGTCCTCCTGAGAAAGAGCCTCTGCTGCTTCAGCCATTAGCTTCTCAGATATGGGGAGAAATTCATCATCTCGACCCTGAAACTCCTTGTAACCCAGCTCTTCTTTGTGAGATTCCGGAAGGTGAGTTATAGCACATAATCACCAAATAAAAGTAATTATGCCACTTGAAACTTTAAGGTTTTTCTTTGCTCTGCTTGGCTAGCAGCAAGTTGAACTACACAGTTGATGTCTTTGTGGCCACGAAAGCAGTTATGGAACTGGAATGGCTGTAAGAGTGGTCTCCTTCATGTCTGTGTGCCCTCATTCACTGTATGCCCATATAGGTAGCAACTGATTGACACAGCTCACTTCTAGTCAGAACAAAGAATGAAAACTGTCTCAATTTCAGATGGTGTACTCCATGATTCCAGCCTTAACTATTGCCACTGCCTAGGAATTTGGGAAGCCCTAATTAAAAAATAGTAGCTTTCTGAGGTCTGAAAAAAGAAATTGGACCAGGGATGGGCAACTGGGGACCTTCAGGAGTTATTGGCTTGTGTCACCCAGTAGCCTTAGCTAGCATAGTCAACAGTGATGGATTATAAGAGATAGAGTTCATTAATGTTTGGGGGCCATAGTTGCCACCCCTGAATTAGAGAAATGGCCATTAGCCCTGATAATTGAATGGAACTTCCCAATATGATTGTTGTGGGAGCAAATAGCAGGCTAGCAAGAGAGTGCATGGGCTGATGCATTCATGCTTAGTTTAGAAAGTTACTTTTTAAGGTTAATTAATCAGAATGATATCTCCAAAGCCCTGAAAAGTAGTTAATCTGTTATAGTTGCAGTTTTAAAACAACTCTCACATTCCTGAACATT
Source organism: Ctenosaura bakeri (assembly GCA_948474755.1). Lineage (NCBI taxonomy): Eukaryota > Metazoa > Chordata > Lepidosauria > Squamata > Iguanidae > Ctenosaura > Ctenosaura bakeri. The sequence continues at coordinate 661,723 of CAOLHI010000397.1, forward strand.
AATTAACATGGTCATTTCCTAGAAATGTAAAAAGACATATGACATGCACCTGATCTATGGTACAAAACACCCTCTCCCTCCACTCTCTTTGAAGACACCTCAGCACAGCAGGAATTAGCATCAGGAGCTACAGCATGAGCCAACACATGAATTATGTGATATTCTTCCTACATCATTTAGTCATGCCATATCTCAAAGTATAAATACAACTAAAAGTTACAGTTATCCTGCAAAGCAATGAAGATATTTCTATCATATTACAATGACAGTGCAATTTACTTGTGGCTTAATAATTGCAAACAAGGGATGAAGTCCATGTTGTTCTTGTTAACACCTCATCTTTCCCACAGATCTGGGGTCTAAGGTAGCTTAGAAAAATGAAAACAGATATGGATAAAGACATTTAGAGGAAAACATGTAAACAGTTGTTTTTAAAATGGAACGAGACTGTTTTGAAAATCAAAATAAAACATATCCACTAAAAGCCAAGAAATTATGGTAAAGTACTAATAAAAGCTCTTCCCTTAAATAAAGCAAAAGGTCTTTGCCTGTTGATTTGTTGTTGTGTGCCTTCAAGTTGTTTCTGATCTGTGGCTACTGTTACCCTGATTTCCGGGGTCCCTTGGGGGATACCTCAATGTGCTCCAAATAACAGGGAATGGGAATTAGCTAGAGCACAAGCTGTAGCACTACGAGAGGCAGTGTAACCTAGCGAGATCTTTTTTAACCCAATTTTTACAGGGTCAGGCCAAGCCAAAAACCAAGCAAAATTCTCTAATAAAATGATTTTATTGAGGGGAATTCACTCATGCATGCACACAAGATACACACAATCACACATTCACACAAGAGCTAACTGAAAGAAAAAGGCAGGAAAAATTATAGAGAGGCTGAAGGCTTTGGGGAGATTTATAATTACCAGTCCAGAAGAGTAGTGAAGAGCAGAAATGTCTTTTGGCTTAGGTAGGACCTAAGGGCATTTCTCATTCAGGAGCCAGATGGACAGAGTGACAGGTAGATCTTCAAGAGACTGCACTGGGCCTCCTCAAATCAGGGGTATTTGTACCCTGAAAATGGCTTGTGGCTGTTAAGGTTCCAGATGCAAGACAAAGGGAACCTGTTGTGGACAATGAGTGTTTCACCGGTTGATTGGCTTAGTGCTTTGATTGACAAAGACATGATGAATGTTGTAATAGCTGTCTATTTTGGGTGCTGTGAGGACAGATGAAAGAATCCAGGTATACAAGGGATGGATATCTGTCAATGTCCTGGTGGGCTCCTCACAGTTGGATTCCCTGGAAAACTCCAGTTTCTATTTAAGCCTATTATCCACAGGAATGCTGTGTATTTGCCTGACAAATGACTCAAGTCTTACTTGGAAGAATTTTGGAGTTGACCTATGCTTCTCACATTTACAGTCAAATTCTTTCCTTCACTCAGTTTGACCTCTCTGTCACCTTTCGGGCTTGGATTTGATATCAGAGCCAATAAAATGTGTTGCCAATTACATATGATGCCAATTAGGTATGGTGCCCATCCAAACCATACTGATATTGGGGACCCCCTAAGCGGGGCCTTACACTACCCTAAAGGGAATATATCACAGAGTTTTCTTGGCAAGAATTGTTCAGAGGGGGTTTGCCTCTGCCTCCCTCTGAGGCAGAGTGCCACTTGTCTAAGGTCACCTAGTGGGTTTCCATGGCTGGGTGGGGATTCAAACCCTGGTCTCTGGAGTCAAGGTCCAATGCCCAAACCACTACATCACACTGGTTTGCTTGCCTGTTGATGGAAGAGCAAGAAGAAGGGACTTCGTCTATCCTCCCTCCCTAATCTGTCTGTCCTGGCCTTTAGTGTGTGTACCTTTAAGTATACACAATAGAACCCAGGGCACCATGTGAGGTGGACAGAATTATGTTAGACCACTGAAACTCTGTCTTCTCACCCTGTGGATGTTGTTTCCTACTGTACAGAGAATCCTGGTGTCAAAACTGAGAAGAAATATTTGTCAGAAATGGTTTGACCAAACCTCTAGAAAATACTTTGTGAAGTGTGTGTAAAGGTCATGTTGCTTTAATTACTTTAACTGTTAAGTGCACCTGGGGAAAGGAATGTGACTCAACCTGAGTTTGTGCTGAGTCAGGCTGATGAGCACCAGGTGCAGACAATACAAGGGTTGGCCAGGATTGGCTAGGTGTCTGTATAAAGGTAGCACAATCCCAGCCAACACTGTACACATTGTCTGAAGTGTGTCTGCTGGGGGATCTGATGGATAGAGCAAGCTAGATATGCTGGATTGCTGTCTGGACTTTGTAAATATTGTATATATGTTGTAACAAAGAATAAAGAGCCTCCATATTGGAAAATTACAACTTGGAGTGGGTGAATGGCTTAGTGCATGTGCTGCTAATGGTGTTCTCTGCTGCTAGGCAGGCTTCCATAGCTGTGTGTAGCTAGCTCTGCTAATCTATAAGGAGTTTTTCCTTGACTGGCTATTTTTGCTTCCCCCCATTGTTTTTGGGGGACAGTATTTTGCCAGCTTGAGCCACCCACATCTGTCCAATATAATCCCAGCCAGTATGCTCACCTAAGTATGTGTTCCTTTTCCATTCATCAAACTGGATTCACCAGCAGTGTTTTCAATGTGGAAGGATTATCACCAACCTATCCAGGCTAATTGATTTAGGGGAAAGTTTGGGGATAATCAATACCTTGTTGTGCAAACTTCTTCCATAATAATGTTACTATTTCCCTGATCCATATCTCACTCTGCTCTGTACAAACACTTATCTGTAAACTCTTTTGCTTGTGGTCTTCCCAGAATTGGATACAACAATGTTGGACTACATCAGGGTTTAGAAATCTATTACCCTCCAGACACTATTGGACTACATCTTCCATTAGCTTCTTATGTTGGCTAAGCTGCCTAGGAGAGATGGGAGATACACCAACAAAAATCAGGAAGGCCATATGTTGCCCAGTTCTGGACTAGATAGACTTTTAGTCTAATCCCAGAGAACTGCACTACTTTTGTATGGCTTTGGGCCTTTCTGCACTACACTGTTATTCTACATTCAACATCCTGTGGAATTCTGGGGTTTGGAGTTTACTGAGGTGAAATTGCTCTCTAGTTGAGAATGCTAAATACCACTCCCTAAACTGAAAAGCCCAGGATTCCATAGGATGTTGAAAGTGGAATAATAGCATTATAACAATGTAGTGTGGAAAGGTCCTTTGAAGGAAGTTATTGATTTCCTTGGTTTTAGGTTTCAGACCTGTTCTTTTGAGCACTGGGGTGGGATGTTTTTATCTCCTAACGTCATGTTTTGCCTTGTTGTTTGCAGAAACCACACAGAGTTAGATGTACAATAAAGGCATTTCTGCAGCATTGTCATGTGAGTAGCTCTGAAGTCTTCCCAAGTTGCAGCCATTTGCCATGTATAGTGTATTTTACTTACCAAAATGAGAGCAATCTCGCTCTCTTTCTTTCAATGTACAAACAAATCCACTAGGATACTTTCTGATCTCATTTGGACCAATAAAATTAAATTAAAAAATGACACAGGTGCCATTTTTTATTGAACCATAATGCAACAAAGCAGAAGTAGTCTGATTGCTAATAAACTGGCTTCATTCAGGGAAAATATAAAGTTCTTACACTGGACAGGCACTGACATTCCCATTGTGGTCAAAAGAAGTATATATTACAGAATATTCTAAGCCTAGCCAAAAACTGAACTCTGACCTTGAAATTCTCACTGGGGTCCAAAAATACCTCCAAACTCATATAATGGCAAATGTTTTTATCCTAGTATATGACAGCTAGAATGGTGTAGTGGTTTAAGTATTGGACTATGAATGTGGAGACCAGAGTTTGATTCTCTGCTTATCCAAGGAAATCCTCTGGGTGACTTTGGGCACATCACACACTCTCAGGCCCAGAAAACCCAATGATAGGTTTGCCTTAGGGTCACCATAAATTGGAAATGACTTGAAGGCACACAATACAATGTGAGGATTAGATTGGATAACCACAGAACAGTATTCTTTTTTCCCTCCAGTGGTGTGCCTTGCATTTTTTATAAAGTTCATAAATATATCTGAATGCAGTGGCATACATCCCAGCATCAAGCATTATTCTGTTCTTTTCCTTGTCACTCATATTTAAGTATGGAATTGCTGAAAGGTAATTTCTACGAAGATGAAAATGCAGTGTAATGACATGGTTATGGATTAGATGTACAATCAATCTTTCTGGTAGAGAAAAGTCTTTAAGTAGATAAGAATGCTGGATCTTATTCTTTAGTGGAAAGCAGGCATCACTTATCTGCATACCTCCTTTGAAAGTGGCAGTTTAGAAGTCACATATAGAGAAAAGAGCATATTATAAAGCCAAAGCCATGATCTCTAGGGCTTCTCTCCAACTCTGCAAAATGTGCAAGCAGTAGTTAGTAAGAGAGATGCTTGCCTATCCTAAACCTGCCCCTACATCAATTATCTGCTCTCCTGAGCTCCACAATATGAATTCACACAGCCAGCTTTACTTCCAGTGGTTTCTTTTTTAATAGCCATCTCACAGGGCAGCTGCAGATCTGTCTGCAGCTCTACATTCAGCACACTGGTAGCAACTGGTTTCTATTTCAGTGGGGTGGTGAATCCAGCAGGTCTTTCACTCTGAACATTTGAGGAGCCAAAATAGGTTTAACACTTGCATAGCTTCTTCAAATGCTAGCCTAAACCCTAGAATGGGCCAGTCCGCTGGCATGGAAGCTGCCAGCCACCAATAATTCAACATGTGTTGTACTGCTAATACCTTAATAATATTGTAACTCAGCTGCTTTTCTTGTTAAATAAGTATTTTTTGTTTAAGTTCAGGTGTCATTATTCCAGTTTGTGTGTCATGTTGAATTTCTTATATACACTTCCTGAGGTAACACAGGAAGTTCATCAATAAAATCCAGTTTATTATATAAAATAATCATAGAGCTTTAAAAAATTACTTGTTTTCTAGTATATTTCTCATAATCTTCCAGTCAACATTGCCTGTAACTATGCTGCCTATGTAATTTTTGAGAGATAATTACCAAAATTATGACTTTCCACCCTATGTATAATACTTTACTTCTCTTTCTCTGGATGCCTGCCCTCCAGCATTTCACAGATGAAAACAGTGGCCAAGCAACAACAGAGTGTGATCAAGCTGGAAAAAAATGTTGAGGAAGATCACTCAAGTTATGCGAGCGTGGTGCAGTTTGCTTTAGTCTGAGTCAACAGTGAAGGGCAAGGCTTTGACTCCTTTTCTCCAATCCCTCCTGCTGAATTAACTGAATGCACATTTTGCACTTTGAACTCTGTTGAAGTAAGCTGTGGATAGAGAGAAAGAAAGAGGAGGAGAGAGAAGCTGGAGCCCGTTAAAAGCAGCTGAAAAAAATGGGATGATAAAAGATTAATAGACTGTCCCTGACAAATCAGGACAGTTAGAGGGTATGCTGATGGCTCTCCTCCCTAGCCCACTTCAGTCTGTGCTTTGCACTAGACTTCAACATGGCCATCTTATGGCTCCATGTGTTATTTCTGCTATGGCACCCCCGGTGAGGACCCCCAGATATCCTTTTGATATCATTTAATTTGGCCTTAGCTGGACTGGTTGCGATTACCTCATCTCACGTGTTCGCAAAGTTCTCCGGATAAGCACGGACAGAGAGCAGCCATTAATGGTTTACATTCCATTTCTCTTTGTAGCCAGCAACCCAAAACTCTCCCGAAGCTTTAGGGAACTTCCTGCCACAGACTCCTTAATAGCCACATGGCTCTCAGTCAAATTACTTTTGTGAGTTGGGCCATCAACGTCTCGGCCAAAGGTATTGTTTCTACATGCAAA